>OY292525.1:1783221-2466498 GCA_958496365.1 Subacronicta megacephala
GATCTCAATTTTTCGGTATTTTGGATATTTACGGTTTTTTCGGTATTTTGGATATTTACGGTTTTTTCGGTATTTTGAATATTTACGGTTTTTTTCGGTATTTTCGATATTTACTGTTTTTCCGTTATTGTCGATGCTATCTTAATAATAGATCTCAATTTTATGGTATTTTCGATATTGACGGTTTTTTCGGTTTTTTGGATATTTACGGTTTTTTCGGTATTTTCGATATTTATTGTTTTTAAGTTATTATCGATGCTGTCTTAATAATAGATCTCAATTTTATCGTATTATCGATATTTTCCATATTTACGGGTTTTTCGGTATTTTGGATATTAATGGTTTTTTCGGTATTTTGGATATTTACGGTTTTTTCGGTATTTTGGATATTTACGGTTTTTTTTTTCGGTATTTTGGATATTTACGGTGTTTTCGGTATTTTGGATATTTACGGTTTTTTCGGTATTTTGGATATTTACGGTTTTTTCGGTATTTTGGATATTAACGGTTTTTTCGGTATTTTCGATATTATCTTAATAATAGATATCAATGTTATCGTATTATCGATATTTCCGTTATCTACGGTTTTTTGGATATTTACGGTTTTTCCGGTATTTTGGATATTTACGGTTTTTTCGGTATTTTCGATATTTACTGTTTTTCCGTTATTGTCGATGCTATCTTAATAATAGATCTCAATTTTATGGTATTTTCGATATTAACGGTTTTTTCGGTTTTTTGGATATTTACGGTTTTTTTCGGTATTTTCGATATTTACTGTTTTTTCGTTATTATCGATGCTATCTTAATAATAGATCTCAATTTTATGGTATTTTCGATATTAACGGTTTTTTTGGTATTTTGGATATTTACGGTGTTTTCGGTATTTTGGATATTTACGGTTTTTTGGATATTTACGGTTTTTTCGGTATTTTGGATACTAACGGTTTTTTTTCGGTATTTTCGATTTTTACGGTTTTTTCGGTATTTTGGATATTAACGGTTTTTTCGGTATTTTCGATATTATCTTAATAATAGATATCAATGTTATCGTATTATCGATATTTCCGTTATCTACGGTTTTTTGGATATTTACGGTTTTTCCGTTATTTTGGATATTTACGGTTTTTTCGGTATTTTCGATATTTACTGTTTTTTCGTTATTATCGATGCTATCTTAATAATAGATCTCAATTTTATGGTATTTTCGATATTAACGGTTTTTTTGGTGTTTTGGATATTTACGGATTTTTTCGGTATTTTGGATATTTACGGTTTTTTCGGTATTTTGGATATTTACGGTTTTTTCGGTATTTTGGATATTTACGGTTTTTTCGGTTTCTTGGATATTTACGGTTTTTTCGGTATTTTGGATATTTACGGTTTTTTTTTTCGGTATTTTGGATATTAACGATTTTTTTGTTTTTTTGGATATTTACGGTTTTTTCGGTTTTTTGGATATTTACGGTTTTTTCGGTATTTTGGATATTTACGGTATTTTTTTCGGTATTTTGGATATTTACGATTTTTTCGGTTTTTTGGATATTTACGGTTTTTTCGGTTTTTTGGATATTTACGGTTTTTTCGGGTATTTTGGATATTTACGGTTTTTTCGTTTTTTTCGGTATTTTCGATATTTACTGTTTTTCCGTTATTGTCGATGCTATCTTAATAATAGATATCAATTTTATCGTATTTTGGATATTTACGGTTTTTTCGGTATTTTGGATATTTACGGTTTTTTCCGTTATTTTGGATATTTACGGTTTTTTCGGTATTTTCGATATTTACTGTTTTTTCGTTATTATCGATGCTATCTTAATAATAGATCTCAATTTTATGGTATTTTCGATATTAACGGTTTTTTTGGTGTTTTGGATATTTACGGATTTTTTCGGTATTTTGGATATTTACGGTTTTTTCGGTATTTTGGATATTTACGGTTTTTTCGGCATTTTGGATATTTACGGTTTTTTCGGTTTCTTGGATATTTACGGTTTTTTCGGTATTTTGGATATTTACGGTTTTTTTTTTCGGTATTTTGGATATTAACGATTTTTTTGTTTTTTTGGATATTTACGGTTTTTTTCGGTTTTTTGCATATTTACGGTTTTTTCGGTATTTTGGATATTTACGGTTTTTTTTTCGGTATTTTGGATATTTACGATTTTTTCGGTTTTTTGGATATTTACGGTTTTTTTCGGTTTTTTGGATATTTACGGTTTTTTCGGTATTTTGGATATTTACGGTTTTTTCGTTTTTTTCGGTATTTTCGATATTTACTGTTTTTCCGTTATTGTCGATGCTATCTTAATAATAGATATCAATTTTATCGTATTTTGGATATTTACGGTATTTTGTTCGGTATTTTGGATATTTACGGTTTTTTTCGGTATTTTGGATATTTACGGTTTTTTTCGGTATTTTCGATATTTTCTGTTTTTAAGTTATTATCGATGCTGTCTTAATAATAGATCTCAATTTTAGCGTATTATCGATATTTTCCATATTTACGGTTTTTTCGGTATTTTGGATATGTACGGTTTTTTCGGTATTTTCGATATTTACGGTTTTTTCGGTATTTTGGATATTTACGGTTTTTTCGGTATTTTGGATATTTACGGATTTTTTCGGTATTTTGGATATTAACGGTTTTTTCGGTATTTTGGATATTTGCGGTTTTTTTGGTATTTTCGATATTTACGGTTTTTTCGGTATTTTGGATATTTACGGTTTTTTCGGTATTTTCGATATTTACTGTTTTTCCGTTATTGTCGATGCTATCTTAATAATAGATCTCAATTTTATGGTATTTTCGATATTGACGGTTTTTTCGGTTTTTTGGATATTTACGTTTTTTTCGGTATTTTCGATATTTATTGTTTTTAAGTTATTATCGATGCTGTCTTAATAATAGATCTCAATTTTATCGTATTATCGATATTTTCCATATTTACGGGTTTTTCGGTATTTTGGATATTAACGGTTTTTTCGGTATTTTGGATATTTACGGTTTTTTCGGTATTTTGGATATTTACGGTTTTTTCGGTATTTTGGATATTTACGGTTTTTTTCGGTGTTTTGGATATTTACGGTTTTTTCGTTTTTTTCGATATTTACTGTTTTTCCGTTATTGTCGATGCTATCTTAATAATAGATCTCAATTTTATGGTATTTTCGATATTAACGGTTTTTTCGGTATTTTCGATATTTACTGTTTTTCCGTTATTGTCGATGCTATCTTAATAATAGATCTCAATTTTATGGTATTTTCGATATTAACGGTTTTTTCGGTTTTTTGGATATTTACGGATTTTTTCGGTATTTACTGTTTTTCCGTTATTGACGATGCTATCTTTATAATAGATCTCAATTTTTCGGTATTTTGGATATTTACGGTTTTTTTCGGTATTTTGGATATTTACGGTTTTTTCGGTATTTTGAATATTTACGGTTTTTTTCGGTATTTTCGATATTTACTGTTTTTCCGTTATTGTCGATGCTATCTTAATAATAGATCTCAATTTTATGGTATTTTCGATATTGACGGTTTTTTCGGTTTTTTGGATATTTACGGTTTTTTCGATATTTATTGTTTTTAAGTTATTATCGATGCTGTCTTAATAATAGATCTCAATTTTATCGTATTATCGATATTTTCCATATTTACGGGTTTTTCGGTATTTTGGATATTAATGGTTTTTTCGGTATTTTGGATATTTACGGTTTTTTCGGTATTTTGGATATTTACGGTTTTTTTTTTCGGTATTTTGGATATTTACGGTGTTTTCGGTATTTTGGATATTTACGGTTTTTTCGGTATTTTGGATATTTACGGTTTTTTTCGGTATTTTGGATATTAACGGTTTTTTCGGTATTTTCGATATTATCTTAATAATAGATATCAATGTTATCGTATTATCGATATTTCCGTTATCTACGGTTTTTTGGATATTTACGGTTTTTTCCGGTATTTTGGATATTTACGGTTTTTTCGGTATTTTCGATATTTACTGTTTTTCCGTTATTGTCGATGCTATCTTAATAATAGATCTCAATTTTATGGTATTTTCGATATTAACGGTTTTTTCGGTTTTTTGGATATTTACGGTTTTTTTCGGTATTTTCGATATTTACTGTTTTTTCGTTATTATCGATGCTATCTTAATAATAGATCTCAATTTTATGGTATTTTCGATATTAACGGTTTTTTTGGTATTTTGGATATTTACGGTGTTTTCGGTATTTTGGATATTTACGGTTTTTTGGATATTTACGGTTTTTTCGGTATTTTGGATACTAACGGTTTTTTTCGGTATTTTCGATTTTTACGGTTTTTTCGGTATTTTGGATATTAACGGTTTTTTCGGTATTTTCGATATTATCTTAATAATAGATATCAATGTTATCGTATTATCGATATTTCCGTTATCTACGGTTTTTTGGATATTTACGGTTTTTCCGTTATTTTGGATATTTACGGTTTTTTCGGTATTTTCGATATTTACTGTTTTTCCGTTATTGTCGATGCTATCTTAATAATAGATCTCAATTTTATGGTACTTTCGATATTAACGGTTTTTTTCGGTTTTTTGGATATTTACGGTTTTTTTCGGTATTTTCGATATTTACTGTTTTTTCGTTATTATCGATGCTATCTTAATAATAGATCTCAATTTTATGGTATTTTCGATATTAACGGTTTTTTTGGTGTTTTGGATATTTACGGATTTTTTCGGTATTTTGGATATTTACGGTTTTTTCGGTATTTTGGATATTTACGGTTTTTTCGTTTTTTTCGATATTTACTGTTTTTCCGTTATTGTCGATGCTATCTTAATAATAGATCTCAATTTTATGGTATTTTCGATATTAACGGTTTTTTCGGTTTTTTGGATATTTACGGTTTTTTCGGTATTTTCGATATTTTCTGTTTTTAAGTTATTATCGATGCTGTCTTAATAATAGATCTCAATTTTATGGTATTTTCGATATTAACGGTTTTTTTGGTTGGATATTTACGGATTTTTCGGTATTTTGGATATTTACGGTTTTTCGGTGTTTTGGATATTTACGGTTTTTTCGGTATTTTGGATATTTACGGTTTTTTCGGTGTTTTGGATATTTACGGTTTTTTCGTTTTTTTCGATATTTACTGTTTTTCCGTTATTGTCGATGCTATCTTAATAATAGATCTCAATTTTATGGTATTTTCGATATTAACGGTTTTTTTGGTTGGATATTTACGGATTTTTTCGGTATTTTGGATATTTACGGTTTTTCGGTGTTTTGGATATTTACGGTTTTTTCGGTTTTTTGGATATTTACGGATTTTTTCGGTATTTTGGATATTTACGGTTTTTTCGTTTTTTTTCGATATTTACTGTTTTTCCGTTATTGACGATGCTATCTTAATAATAGATCTCAATTTTTCGGTATTTTGGATATTTACGGTTTTTTCGGTATTTTGGATATTTACGGTTTTTTCGGTATTTTGAATATTTACGGTTTTTTTCGGTATTTTCGATATTTACTGTTTTTCCGTTATTGTCGATGCTATCTTAATAATAGATCTCAATTTTATGGTATTTTCGATATTAACGGTTTTTTTGGTTGGATATTTACGGATTTTTTCGGTATTTTGGATATTTACGGTTTTTCGGTGTTTTGGATATTTACGGTTTTTTCGGTTTTTTGGATATTTACGGATTTTTTCGGTATTTTGGATATTTACGGTTTTTTCGTTTTTTTTCGATATTTACTGTTTTTCCGTTATTGACGATGCTATCTTAATAATAGATCTCAATTTTTCGGTATTTTGGATATTTACGGTTTTTTCGGTATTTTGGATATTTACGGTTTTTTCGGTATTTTGAATATTTACGGTTTTTTTCGGTATTTTCGATATTTACTGTTTTTCCGTTATTGTCGATGCTATCTTAATAATAGATCTCAATTTTATGGTATTTTCGATATTGACGGTTTTTTCGGTTTTTTGGATATTTACGGTTTTTTCGGTATTTTCGATATTTATTGTTTTTAAGTTATTATCGATGCTGTCTTAATAATAGATCTCAATTTTATCGTATTATCGATATTTTCCATATTTACGGGTTTTTCGGTATTTTGGATATTAATGGTTTTTTCGGTATTTTGGATATTTACGGTTTTTTCGGTATTTTGGATATTTACGGTTTTTTTTTCGGTATTTTGGATATTTACGGTGTTTTCGGTATTTTGGATATTTACGGTTTTTTCGGTATTTTGGATATTTACGGTTTTTTCGGTATTTTGGATATTAACGGTTTTTTCGGTATTTTCGATATTATCTTAATAATAGATACTGGTTTCTAACACTTACGCGAATATCAGACATTGAAATAAAACTACTTTTTACGGATTTTATCGCGTTATATTGATTATTTTAAATTCCCGACGTTTCGGATCCTTTACAGCATCCATGGTCACGGGTGGACTGAGGTGTTAGTCGTCCTAATGTCAAAATTATCAACAGCTACCCTACATTTTGTTGATTATTATTTATGCCGGTCACGCAGAATGAGCTCACCGTATCCTTAGGTCTCGCAGTCTTGTGCTTGGATTTAATGGAATCTATGATGGGGTTCCAAGCAGATGGTAAGACCCAGCCATCTTCTCTATTGAAATTTGGATGTTTTTTAATTTCAATAGCCTCGCGAATCATCCTAGGTAGGAATCGGTTTTCTTTTGCAAGGACTTGTGGTTTATCAAATCTGATGTAGTGCCGGGTCTTGTCAAGTGTATGTTCACAAACTGCTGACTTCCCGGAACGGCGGTGTTTGACATCGGCGATGTGTTCTTTTACGCGGGTCCCTATGCTTCTTTTAGTTTGGCCTATGTATGAGAGACCGCAATCACAATCAAGCTTGTATACTCCTGCATCTTGTAAAGGTATGTGGCACTTGACAGGTGGTAGGAACTGACTAATCTTCTTCAGCGGCTTGAAGTAAGTTTTGATTGAAGCCCGCTTCAAGATATAGCCAATCTTGTCTGTGACTCCTCTTACATATGGTAACACAACAGGTAGTCGCTCAACTGTGGTACGTTTCACGCGGTTTCTGTGATGAGGTTTCGGTATTTGGAGCTTGTTGTCGTGCAGTACTTGCTTGACATGTTGAAGCTCTGCATCCAGGTGTTGCTCATCACAGATCCCACGCGCTCTCTGAAACAATGATTTACCGACGGTAGATAACTGTGTTGGGTGGTGGTGTGATTCACCATTTAAGTATTTGTCTGTATGGGTTTTCTTTCGATACACAGTGTGACTCAAGGTGTTATTTAGGTTACGAATTATTAAAACATCTAAGAAAGGTAAAGAGTTATTAGCCTCTGACTCCATAGTAAATTGAATTTTAGAGTTTAAGGAGTTAAGGTGGTCTAGAAATGCTGTTACTTTATTAGATGGTAATATTGTGAAAGTATCATCTACGTACCGCTTGTAGAATTTCGGTGTCACAGGAGCAGATTTTAGAGCAGTCTCCTCGAAATCTTCCATGAAGATGTCAGCAACAATGGGAGATACTGGAGAGCCCATTGCTACACCATCCACTTGCGTGTAGAATTTATTACTCCACAATAGATAGCCAGATGTTAAGCAATGTTGTAATAGTTCAGCATGGATGCGTGACCATGGATGCTGTAAAGGATCCGAAACGTCGGGAATTTAAAATAATCAATTTAACGCGATAAAATCCGTAAAAAGTAGTTTTATTTCAATTAATAATAGATATCAATGTTATCGTATTATCGATATTTCCGTTATCTACGGTTTTTTGGATATTTACGGTTTTTCCGGTATTTTGGATATTTACGGTTTTTTCGGTATTTTCGATATTTACTGTTTTTCCGTTATTGTCGATGCTATCTTAATAATAGATCTCAATTTTATGGTATTTTCGATATTAACGGTTTTTTCGGTTTTTTGGATATTTACGGTTTTTTTCGGTATTTTCGATATTTACTGTTTTTTCGTTATTATCGATGCTATCTTAATAATAGATCTCAATTTTATGGTATTTTCGATATTAACGGTTTTTTTGGTATTTTGGATATTTACGGTGTTTTCGGTATTTTGGATATTTACGGTTTTTTCGGTATTTTGGATATTTACGGTTTTTTCGGTATTTTGGATACTAACGGTTTTTTTCGGTATTTTCGATATTTACGGTTTTTTCGGTATTTTGGATATTAACGGTTTTTTCGGTATTTTCGATATTATCTTAATAATAGATATCAATGTTATCGTATTATCGATATTTCCGTTATCTACGGTTTTTTGGATATTTACGGTTTTTCCGTTATTTTGGATATTTACGGTTTTTTCGGTATTTTCGATATTTACTGTTTTTCCGTTATTGTCGATGCTATCTTAATAATAGATCTCAATTTTATGGTACTTTCGATATTAACGGTTTTTTCGGTTTTTTGGATATTTACGGTTTTTTTCGGTATTTTCGATATTTACTGTTTTTTCGTTATTATCGATGCTATCTTAATAATAGATCTCAATTTTATGGTATTTTCGATATTAACGGTTTTTTTGGTGTTTTGGATATTTACGGATTTTTTCGGTATTTTGGATATTTACGGTTTTTTCGGTATTTTGGATATTTACGGTTTTTTCGTTTTTTTCGATATTTACTGTTTTTCCGTTATTGTCGATGCTATCTTAATAATAGATCTCAATTTTATGGTATTTTCGATATTAACGGTTTTTTCGGTATTTTGGATATTTACGGTTTTTTCGGTATTTTGAATATTTACGGTTTTTTTCGGTATTTTCGATATTTACTGTTTTTTCGTTATTGTCGATGCTGTCTTAATAATAGATCTCAATTTTATCGTATTATCGATATTTTCCATATTTACGGTTTTTTCGGTATTTTGGATATTAACGGATTTTTCGGTATTTTCAATACTTACTGTTTTTTCGTTATTATCGATGCTATCTTAATAATAGATATCAATTTTATCGTATAATGGATATTTTCGATATTTACTGTTTTTCCGTTATTATCGATGCTGTCTTAATAATAGATATCAATTTTATCGTATTTTGGATATTTACGGTTTTTTCGGTATTTTGGATATTAACGGTTTTTTCGGTTTTTTGGATATTTACGGTTTTTTCGGTATTTTGGATATTTACGGTTTTTTTTTCGGTATTTTGGATATTTACGATTTTTTCGGTTTTTTGGATATTTACGGTTTTTTGGATATTTACGGTTTTTTCGGTATTTTGGATATTTACGGTTTTTTCGTTTTTTTCGGTATTTTCGATATTTACTGTTTTTCCGTTATTGTCAATGCTATCTTAATAATAGATCTCAATTTTATCGTATTTTGGATATTTACGGTTTTTTCGGTATTTTGGATATTTACGGTTTTTTTCGGTATATTGGATATTTACGGTTTTTTCGGTATTTTCGATATTTTCTGTTTTTAAGTTATTATCGATGCTGTCTTAATAATAGATCTCAATTTTATCGTATTATCGATATTTTCCATATTTACGGTTTTTTCGGTATTTTGGATATGTACGGTTTTTTCGATATTTACGGTTTTTTCGGTATTTTGGATATTTACGGTTTTTTCGGTATTTTGGATATTTACGGATTTTTTCGGTATTTTGGATATTAACGGTTTTTTCGGTATTTTGGATATTTACGGTTTTTTTGGTATTTTCGATATTTACGGTTTTTTCGGTATTTTGGATATTTACGGTTTTTTCGGTATTTTCGATATTTACTGTTTTTCCGTTATTGTCGATGCTATCTTAATAATAGATCTCAATTTTATGGTATTTTCGATATTGACGGTTTTTTCGGTTTTTTGGATATTTACGGTTTTTTCGGTATTTTCGATATTTATTGTTTTTAAGTTATTATCGATGCTGTCTTAATAATAGATCTCAATTTTATCGTATTATCGATATTTTCCATATTTACGGGTTTTTCGGTATTTTGGATATTAACGGTTTTTTCGGTATTTTGGATATTTACGGTTTTTTCGGTATTTTGGATATTTACGGTTTTTTTTTCGGTATTTTCGATATTTACTGTTTTTTCGTTATTATCGATGCTATCTTAATAATAGATCTCAATTTTATGGTATTTTCGATATTAACGGTTTTTTTGGTGTTTTGGATATTTACGGATTTTTTCGGTATTTTGGATATTTACGGTTTTTTCGGTATTTTGGATATTTACGGTTTTTTCGGTATTTTGGATATTTACGGTTTTTTCGGTTTCTTGGATATTTACGTTTTTTTCGGTATTTTGGATATTTACGGTTTTTTTTCGGTATTTTGGATATTTACGATTTTTTTGTTTTTTTGGATATTTACGGTTTTTTCGGTTTTTTGGATATTTACGGTTTTTTCGGTATTTTGGATATTTACGGTTTTTTTTTCGGTATTTTGGATATTTACGATTTTTTCGGTTTTTTGGATATTTACGGTTTTTTCGGTTTTTTGGATATTTACGGTTTTTTCGGTATTTTGGATATTTACGGTTATTTCGTTTTTTTCGGTATTTTCGATATTTACTGTTTTTCCGTTATTGTCGATGCTATCTTAATAGTAGATATCAATTTTATCGTATTTTGGATATTTACGGTTTTTTCGGTATTTTGGATATTTACGGTTTTTTTCGGTATTTTGGATATTTACGGTTTTTTCGGTATTTTCGATATTTTCTGTTTTTAAGTTATTATCGATGCTGTCTTAATAATAGATCTCAATTTTATCGTATTATCGATATTTTCCATATTTACGGTTTTTTCGGTATTTTGGATATGTACGGTTTTTTCGGTATTTTCGATATTTACGGTTTTTTCGGTATTTTGGATATTTACGGATTTTTTCGGTATTTTGGATATTAACGGTTTTTTCGGTATTTTGGATATTTGCGGTTTTTTTGGTATTTTCGATATTTACGGTTTTTTCGGTATTTTGGATATTTACGGTTTTTTCGGTATTTTCGATATTTACTGTTTTTCCGTTATTGTCGATGCTATCTTAATAATAGATCTCAATTTTATGGTATTTTCGATATTGACGGTTTTTTCGGTTTTTTGGATATTTACGTTTTTTTCGGTATTTTCGATATTTATTGTTTTTAAGTTATTATCGATGCTGTCTTAATAATAGATATCAATTTTATCGTATTTTGGATATTAACGGTTTTTCGGTATTTTGGATATTTACGGTTTTTTCGGTATTTTGGATATTTACGGTTTTTTCGGTATTTTGGATATTTACGGTTTTTTTTTCGGTATTTTGGATATTTACGGTGTTTTCGGTATTTTGGATATTTACGGTTTTTTCGGTATTTTGGATATTTACGGTTTTTTCGGTATTTTGGATATTTACGGTTTTTTCGGTATTTTCGATATTTACTGTTTTTTCGTTATTGTCGATGCTGTCTTAATAATAGATCTCAATTTTATCGTATTATCGATATTTTCCATATTTACGGTTTTTTCGGTATTTTGGATATTAACGGATTTTTCGGTATTTTCAATACTTACTGTTTTTTCGTTATTATCGATGCTATCTTAATAATAGATATCAATTTTATCGTATAATGGATATTTTCGATATTTACTGTTTTTCCGTTATTATCGATGCTGTCTTAATAATAGATATCAATTTTATCGTATTTTGGATATTTACGGTTTTTTCGGTATTTTGGATATTAACGGTTTTTTCGGTTTTTTGGATATTTACGGTTTTTTCGGTATTTTGGATATTTACGGTTTTTTTTTCGGTATTTTGGATATTTACGATTTTTTCGGTTTTTTGGATATTTACGGTTTTTTGGATATTTACGGTTTTTTCGGTATTTTGGATATTTACGGTTTTTTCGTTTTTTTCGGTATTTTCGATATTTACTGTTTTTCCGTTATTGTCAATGCTATCTTAATAATAGATCTCAATTTTATCGTATTTTGGATATTTACGGTTTTTTCGGTATTTTGGATATTTACGGTTTTTTTCGGTATATTGGATATTTACGGTTTTTTCGGTATTTTCGATATTTTCTGTTTTTAAGTTATTATCGATGCTGTCTTAATAATAGATCTCAATTTTATCGTATTATCGATATTTTCCATATTTACGGTTTTTTCGGTATTTTGGATATTAACGGATTTTTCGGTATTTTCAATACTTACTGTTTTTTCGTTATTATCGATGCTATCTTAATAATAGATATCAATTTTATCGTATAATGGATATTTTCGATATTTACTGTTTTTCCGTTATTATCGATGCTGTCTTAATAATAGATATCAATTTTATCGTATTTTGGATATTTACGGTTTTTTCGGTATTTTGGATATTTACGGTTTTTTCGGTATTTTGGATATTTACGGTTTTTTCGGTATTTTCGATATTTACTGTTTTTCCGTTATTGTCGATGCTATCTTAATAATAGATCTCAATTTTATGGTATTTTCGATATTGACGGTTTTTTCGGTTTTTTGGATATTTACGGTTTTTTCGGTATTTTCGATATTTATTGTTTTTAAGTTATTATCGATGCTGTCTTAATAATAGATCTCAATTTTATCGTATTATCGATATTTTCCATATTTACGGGTTTTTCGGTATTTTGGATATTAACGGTTTTTTCGGTATTTTGGATATTTACGGTTTTTTCGGTATTTTGGATATTTACGGTTTTTTTTTCGGTATTTTCGATATTTACTGTTTTTTCGTTATTATCGATGCTATCTTAATAATAGATCTCAATTTTATGGTATTTTCGATATTAACGGTTTTTTTGGTGTTTTGGATATTTACGGATTTTTTCGGTATTTTGGATATTTACGATTTTTTTGTTTTTTTGGATATTTACGGTTTTTTCGGTTTTTTGGATATTTACGGTTTTTTCGGTATTTTGGATATTTACGGTTTTTTTTTTCGGTATTTTGGATATTTACGATTTTTTCGGTTTTTTGGATATTTACGGTTTTTTCGGTTTTTTGGATATTTACGGTTTTTTCGGTATTTTGGATATTTACGGTTTTTTCGTTTTTTTCGGTATTTTCGATATTTACTGTTTTTCCGTTATTGTCGATGCTATCTTAATAATAGATATCAATTTTATCGTATTTTGGATATTTACGGTTTTTTCGGTATTTTGGATATTTACGGTTTTTTCGGTATTTTGGATATTTACGGTTTTTTCGGTATTTTGGATATTTACGGATTTTTTCGGTATTTTGGATATTAACGGTTTTTTCGGTATTTTGGATATTTGCGGTTTTTTTGGTATTTTCGATATTTACGGTTTTTTCGGTATTTTGGATATTTACGGTTTTTTCGGTATTTTCGATATTTACTGTTTTTCCGTTATTGTCGATGCTATCTTAATAATAGATCTCAATTTTATGGTATTTTCGATATTGACGGTTTTTTCGGTTTTTTGGATATTTACGTTTTTTTCGGTATTTTCGATATTTATTGTTTTTAAGTTATTATCGATGCTGTCTTAATAATAGATCTCAATTTTATCGTATTATCGATATTTTCCATATTTACGGGTTTTTCGGTATTTTGGATATTAACGGTTTTTTCGGTATTTTGGATATTTACGGTTTTTTCGGTATTTTGGATATTTACGGTTTTTTCGGTATTTTGGATATTTACGGTTTTTTTTTTCGGTATTTTGGATATTTACGGTGTTTTCGGTATTTTGGATATTTACGGTTTTTTCGGTATTTTGGATATTTACGGTTTTTTCGGTATTTTGGATATTTACGGTTTTTTCGGTATTTTGGATATTTACGGTTTTTTCGGTATTTTCGATATTTACTGTTTTTCCGTTATTGTCGATGCTATCTTAATAATAGATCTCAATTTTATGGTATTTTCGATATTAACGGTTTTTTTGGTATTTTCGATATTTACGGATTTTTTCGGTATTTTGGATATTTACGGTTTTTTCGGTATTTTCGGTATTTTGGATATTTACGGTTTTTTCGGTATTTTCGATGTTTTCGGTTTTTTCGGTATTTTGGATATTTACGGTTTTTTGGTATTTTCGATATTATCTTAATAATAGATCTCAATTTTATGGTATTTTCGATATTAACGGTTTTTTCGGTATTTTGGATATTTACGTTTTTTGGTATTTTGGCTATTTACGGTTTTTTCGGTATTTTGAATATTTACGGTTTTTTTCGGTATTTTCGATATTTACTGTTTTTCCGTTATTATTTATTTATCTTAATAATAGATATCAATTTTATCGTATTTTGGATATTTACGGTTTTTTCGGTATTTTGGATGTTTCCGTTATTATCGATGCTGTCTTAATAATAGATATCAATTTTATCGTATTTTGGATATTTACGGTTTTTTCGGTATTTTGGATATTTACGGTTTTTTCGGTATTTTGGATATTTACGGTTTTTTTCGGTATTTTGGATATTTACTGTTTTTAAGTTATTATCGATGCTGTCTTAATAATAGATCTCAATTTTATCGTATTATCGATATTTTCCATATTTACGGTTTTTTCGGTATTTTGGATATTTACGGTTTTTTCGGTATTTTCGATATTTACGGTTTTTTCGGTATTTTGGATATTTACGGTTTTTTCGGTATTTTCCATATTTACGGTTTTTTCGGTATTTTGGATATTTACGGTTTTTTCGGTTTTTTCGGTATTTTCGATATTTACGGTTTTTTCGGTATTTTCGATATTTACTGTTTTTAAGTTATTATCGATGCTGTCTTAATAATAGATCTCAATTTTATCGTATTATCGATATTTTCCATATTTACGGGTTTTTCGGTATTTTGGATATTTACGGTTTTTTCGGTATTTTGGATATTTACGGTTTTTTTCGGTATTTTCGATATTTACGGTTTTTTCGGTATTTTCGATATTATCTTTATAATAGATATCAATTTTATCGTATTTTGGATATTTACGGTTTTTTCGGTATTTTGGATATTTACGGTTTTTTCGGTATTTTGGATATTTACGGTTTTTTTCGGTAGTTTTGATATTTGCTGTTTTTTCGTTATTATCGATGCTATCTTAATCATCATCAACCCATTACATTGTCCCACTGTTGGGGACGGGTCTCCTCTCAGTACGAGAGGGATTAGGCTATAGTCCGCCACGCTAGCCTACTGCGGGTTGGCAGACTTCACACGCCGTCAAGAAAATCTCTCAGGCATGCAGGTTTCCTCACGATGTTTTCCTTCACCGTTTAAGCGCGTGATAATTAATTATTAATACGCACATGACTTCGAAAAGTCAGAGGTGCGTGCCTTAAATTCGAACGGTATGATATTAAAGGTAATCTCATTAATTATAAAACATTTTCATCAGCATACATGCTATAGTCAAGCATACTTCAATTTAAGAAATTCAACGTACACACGTCTACACACATCCAGCTCTACAAATCCAGTTTACGCTGGCCTCTTATTGTATGGAAGTCTTATACAATGTGAGATCCGCTTAAGGTGAAATTGTATAGGTTGCCGTGTACATTATTTTTTATCTTTAATAGACTATTTCTCAAGTCAAGGATACATTTTCTTCCAAATATTTTGGCAAGAACTAGACTGGAATGGTGCTATGCTAAAATTTCCCACGTCCCAACATTGATGGCTATGACAAATCGTGCGATGTACCATCCATCATAATCCATCGAAACCTTTTAAGTAAAATGTGCGTAAACCTATTTTATGTGACATGTTCTAAGAGTAACTAGATTCATGGTCATTGATGTATTAAATTATGTACTTACTATGTAGGCTAATTTGAACATAGGTATAAGATTTATTATAGAGATTTCCGATAGTTTTGAGTGTTACATCAAAACTATCGAAAATCTCTGTTATAAATCTTGAGCTACGCAATGTCTTGCTTATATTATTATTGTATCTTCGTGTCACGGGTCGTTGAGGCGCCATATTGTAGACACAATGCAATATAAATGTTTTTGCCCTCATGAGGCAACTAGGCATCAGTTAATTAATAATGGTTGAGCTACGCGATGGTTGAGCTACGCGATGGTTGATGTATGCGTGCCGTCAGTTTGGATAAGTTTGGTCAACTCAAAGCAAAGCTTTCTTCAAACACCTGTTCTAATATTGCCCTACATTGTAAAACTTGCATAGATACTCTAGTGTCTGGACTTTAAACAAGACTTAAACCTATGAGTTTGTTTTAACGTTTCTTCTCAGAAGACATCAATTAGGAAATGTTAGAGCCATCTATTTAGGATTTCTTCTCTACCAACAGTATTCAAGCAGAATTTTAACCGATGAAATTTTGCGCATCAATAAATAAAGATAATTAAATAATTGATAGATAGATGCCAATCGCTCAACCCTGTGCCATTCTAGCCTTCTAATCTACCGATTATGCAAAATAGCTCCATATTATTTAAAAAACGTGAAATATACACGTAGATACGTACATAATCCATATAATACAAAATAAAAAATTAGTTCGGTACACACTGAAAATTTATTTACAAAATAATCTGAGCGTACCTACCTGTAATAAAAACGAAATGGTACAGTCTATTAATACAGAAAAAGATAATCATATTTTTTTCATTTCGTTTTGTCATCATAAATTGTATAGGAGACGGGGTGTTTCCACAAAAAAGTAATACTCTAATACCGGGATAAAAAACCCTTTTGTTCATAAAATATGAAAAAAGTGGGATTTTTATAAAGGTTCCGTATTTTTGGGGGATGCGGCGAGGTTGGTAATCTCTGTGGCCGTCATTGAGTGTTAAAACCTATTCTGACAAAAGCGGTATTCGCTGCCGTCAAAAACACAGAGCGGTATTTCACCGGGTTTTTGTATGAAGTTTTGTGGCAAGAATACCGCGCAATACCGCGTAGGTCTGCCGCGCTGAATGCCGTGGATTCGACTCCCACCAGAACCATTTGTGTGGCCCACAGATATTTGTTAGCCTAGGTGAGCCTTGGTGTACTTCGTGTTTGGTATGTTTGTAAAGTTACCTATCCCCTTAATGGTATCATCATAAATTCTGGTATACAAGGTTACGCGATCTTTGCGTGGCGCGGGGAGAGTGAGGAAGCGTTCTGGTGGTGTATCGACCAGTGCTGTACTCCTACAGCCACCTGGACCCCAAACATGATCCTGGATGATGGTGGAGATGCCACACACTTGATGCTCAAGAAACACGCAGCTGCCTTCAAACATATTAAAGGCATAGGGTGGAGCCTAGTACGGGCGTTGTCATAAAAAAAAACAAAAAAAAAACATGTAGCCCACCAATATGGTACCCTAAAATAAATTGGTAACACACATCATTACGAATTTAATTTAACGAGTTTTTAACAGTTAGGCCGCATTTCACTGTGTCAGAACAGCTCTCCGAATAAAAAGAAAAATGGAACAGAATTTATATGAAATAAACTGCTGATTAATGTAACTGGAACTTATTAAAAGTTGGTGAAATGTGGACTTACAGGTTTTTAATTTTGTATCGACTGCTCAAACACTTGCCCATAAAAGGATTATTTCAACAAGTTTATGTATGTTACGTAATATTTAAAAGCTATTGGGAAGTAATATTTAATGTACATTAATGGATATAGAATTTTCTGTAGTAATTTTATTATTATTGTGATTTCATTTATTATTCCTATTTCTTTCATCATACTAAAATCAGATCAAAATGAGGACAGCAAAGGTAGTAAAATAATGGTTAAATTAACCTAATTCTAAAACCTAATTCTAAGGAGTGGAATAAACATTGCGTCGTTCATCATCATCATCATGGCCTCTCCTTATGAACGTCACATAGCCCGTTCTTCGGATTTCCTCCAGTCACTAGCAGTTGCCTTCCGCAGATTGTCATTCAGTCATCTGGCCGGTGAGCGCCCTACACCACGTTGTGTAGACACGAACTAAATGCGAGAACTCGTTTGCTCCGTCGTTTGGCAGTTCAGCTTGCTAATCCTTTGACCTTGTGCACATTAAATATAATACAATATAATAAAATAAAATATAAATACCATTAGGCCAACGGTGGTGGATTATAATAATAATAATCAGCAATACCTGTATATTGTGAGAAGAGAATATAATTATAATCTTTATTGTACACCATAATAAGAAACAAAATTAATGAGGTCATACTTAAAGTAAGGGGTGATGATGATGAGAGGAGAGACGAGGATCAGATGGCGGTTTTATTGCTATAAGTAATATCTTCCAGACAACTTTTGGATGAACAGAAAAAATAGGGAGGTAGTCTGTGGTGCACTTAAAACTACATTAAATAACCATGACAGCTTTTGAAAATAGCAATATAAACAAAAACAGCTATTTTTATAAATGTTGTGTTAGATATTATATTTCTGCATGCTTCACGAAAAACTACAGCACAGAACTGGACGCTTTTTTATATCATATTGTTGGAGGCCTAACTGAAAATCAGCTTAGAAACCGAGTAATTCTGAGTAAATCCTTTTGGGATGCCAATGAACTCAAAAAGTGTTCTAGCCAGCAGTAAAACAATCTTAATCCCTACTTTCATTTCACTCTAGGGACGGGTTAGAATGATATAGTTCCTTAATATTAGGTAGGCATCTTGTAAGAGGCGAGAATATTCATCTAACTTGCTTTGTGGACCACTTGGGGTCTCTTATCAGAGTCCGTCTTAAAGCACCTTGATGTGTGTTCAACTTTTCCTCCTCGATTGCTTCGGCTCCGGTCTGCAGGCTGTAGGATTCTTATTATAAGCATAGCACAATCGGCCTTGATATCTCCACTGCTTGGATAAAGGCCTTCTCCCAGTGAGAGGAAGTGGGCCGTAATCCACCACGCGGGCCTAATGCGGGTTTGTAGATGTCACAAGTCGTTGAATTTTTCGGTTTGACAATGCCGGTTTCCTCGCGATATTTTTCTTCATGGTTTTGGGAGCAGTGGTTATGAAATAATTTACACAAAGTAAAACGCCTGTCTGGGTTTGAAGCCTACAACTCGTAAGTCGCGGCCGTTACAACTGGGCTACCACCGCTCAGGACAGTAGCTCTACTCGTCAGCTACTTTGGTGTCCATTGGCGGCGATAACTTCTAACCAGTAGTTAGTATGTGTGCTCATTTAAGACTAACTGTAACAAAATCACAAATAGAGTAATCAAGAAAACTATGAAAACTCCTGCCATTTACGAGTATATCAAGTTGTCTACTACAGACCTGCCGCTTGCACTATAGGAAGCCCGTACAACTCCTGCCTTGTAAGCCTCACAATAAAATGCGTCTCGCTATCCCAGTGACGTCATAATACGACGGAAAAAGATACAAGCTTACTTACAAGAATGCGCGAGCTCGTTGTATGACAAAAGAAAAAAGTAATTTAATGTCAGTTATTTACGGTGGCTTATTACTTGTAGTGATATAGTTGAAAATGGAGATTTCAATGATACGTCAATTTATCATTATACATTTTGTGGGAATTAGGCCGGACTGGGTGGAATTTTTACCGCATTAAAATCCTCCTGGCAACCTTTTTCAGCAAAATGTTTGGAGGATTTGGGAACGAATGTAGTAATCCACATACCAATTTCCGGGTAATACGAATAGATAATCTACTTAAACATAGACTGGTTGTCTGGCATTTTAGACTTCTGCTGACTGTCACTACATTTTTTTAGAGTTTCTAACATTCTTTTGCAAGAAAGGGATAAAACATTTTGCTGTAGTAGTGCCTGCTGTGGCATGTCTATATGCTAGTATGAATGGGTCGGCTCGACCGGGGAAGTACTATCCTCCCCTAGGTCAAGTAGCAGTATGTATACTGCTGCGTTTCGTACGGTGAGTGTGGAGCGCCGTAGGCCCAATTCCTCCCTCAGGCCCCTTCCTTTCTCCTTTCTCCTTGCGCTCCCTTTTCCTTGGCTCAGCAACGCATCTGCAACTCCTTTGGTATTGCAGATGTCCATGGGCGGCGATGACTACTTACCATCAGGTAGCTCACCTGCTCATTTGCTGAGTAATTCCATAAAAAAAATCCCTCTCAATCTCCACAAAAGACTTTCAATGCTATAGCTTAAAATGTTATTAGTCAATTTTAATGATTTGTTCAGTAGGTAGGTTAGTCATACATCATATTTTCATCTAATTTAACAATATATTCAACACCAGTCAACAATCCTATTCAGTTAGTATACATTTTTATATGAATGAATGAATGAATGAATGAATGAATGATTTATTTGCGAGAATATAGGTACATTTACATGGTTAAATAATTAGAGTCTCACTATATTCGACTTAATAGCCGTGCAAATATTTTAGTTTTACAGTCATGCTTTGCTAGTATTCATAACATTACATTAAAAATATCAATTACATTTATTGCATTTGTCATAGTCAAGACAGTCAATTTTATTATATAAACAATGTCAGAAAATTTACATTTAATTAATTATGTCTCTATGCCAATTTGAAGTTTAAATAGTCATCTATTGAATAAAAACATCTGTCACAAAGCCAATTGTATAGTGTTCTGCTAAATTCTAAGTCATTCAAGTTTCTCAATTTTTCGGGTAGTTTGTTATAAATTTTCACCGCCATGGGGTAGCAATTTTTGTTACATAGCTTTAATCTACTTCGAGGCATTATTAAAGGTTTTTGTGTTATTTTTCTTTTAAGTGGAGCCTTGTCATCCTGCTCAAAAAGCGATATGTGGTTTCTGACAAATTTGCACATTTCAAAAACATATATGGATGGAAGTGTGAGTAAACGTTTATCTAAAAATATATTTCGCACAATAGTCTCCCCTAAATGAACCAGTTATCAAAAAACTCGTTAGCGAATCTGTTTACACAATCCCATTGCAATTCAATTACTGCCAACATAAATCTATCTAAACAAAGCAAACAAACTCACACGCACGTAGAAATTAATAGTGACGTTTGCGATCACATCACGGCTCATAACTCTCATTGTGACGCCGCCGCCGAGGGACGTAGGGGACGACAGACGACACGGGAACGACACGACCACGACGTGACCGCGAATTGTTATCGAGATGTATCGACGAGTGTAGATTTATGAGAGTGACAGTTTTTGGTATTGAGAACAGAGGGTAGCGTAGAGTTGTGTTTTTTTATTGCAATGGAGGAATACGTATTTTTTAAAGAAATAAGGAGGTTGTAAGGAAATTTTTACATGAGATATACTCACCATTCACCATCATAAAGTTTTTTAATCGATTCCTTTATTATTCAGTAATATCATAGATAATTATAACCACATTATTTTTGATATAAAAAAAAACTATCTTACAGTTTTGAATTTATTAAATCCATTTTATTATCAGGTTTCTAATGAGGATCGATAGGAGTAATATTTTTTTTTGGCAATGTAAATACTTCAAAAACGAGCGAGTCGAAAAAACCTCAAGTCTAATCTGTAGTTATAATATAATAATACCCCATTTGCCCATGCGTTTGTAAAATTTATATTATTATTATTCAATTAAAAATATTAACTTGAATTGAAAATAACCTGGATTTAAAAAAAAAAAACCTATTGCGACTCCACGCTACTCTCAGCCCCAACCCTCCTCACGGCACATTACACCCAGCGGGTACGATTCGATAATATTCCCATTTTATTTTATTTAGCACCATCCCTTCCCGATCGAATCTTCTATGGTGTTTTTCAATAAGTTGTTAACACATAATTTGTTGATTAAATGAACTATACTTTTGAAAGTAGGTCACGTTTGCGTGTTTTGTGTTCAAAAGCGATGACACGTCATTATATGTGACCGGCCATTGCGTTGAGCGGAAACGTTTACTTTTCTTTGGTACGTATTGCGTTTTTTTTTTCGAGAAAGTGAAATATTAAGCCTTAATCTTCTGTATGGAAGTAAAGTGATGAATTTCAGAAACGTTTATGGTAAGTAGTAGGTACGTAGCATAACTTACAACATTTGAAAATGGATAAAATTATGAAATTTCCAATATGGTTTACCATATTTTTCGAAACTATTCGATTTTTTCTTCACGTGATTAAATTTAAAATGGGCGACCTATATTAAAACAAACAATAGTCTCTGAGATTTTTTATAGATAAGTGTTGTTTGTTTTTTAATAGGTATACAGAGTGTTTGGTGCATGGTTTGCCAAATGGAAATATAGATAGAAGAGGTCATTAGCTATCTCGTCAGGCCCAACAACTAACTCCTTGTCACACCTGTTTTTTTATGACAACTTTTGAAACTTTACCAGCTCTAGGTTTAATTCTAGGTCCATGTCCAGGTCCAGGTATCAATATACTTTTTTTTTGTGTGCGTAGAGAAAACCTTCAAAAGGCTGGAGAATTGTTTCGGAAGTTGGCCGGAGTGGGTAGGATTTTAATCGCACTTAAATCCCCCTGGTGGCCTTCTTCAGCAAAATGTTGGGAGGATCTGGGAAATAATGATAATAGCCTTTTCCCAACTATGTTGGGTCGGCTGAATATCTGTATTTTACACGAGAATATCAGAAATCCAATTTCTGGCTAATTAATACCAATAGATAATCTACGTGAGGATAGACTGGTTATCTGACTTTTTAGACTGCCACTAAATATTTTTCGAGATTTTACCATTCTTTTGCGGGAAAGAGTAAAACATTATGTAGTAGTAGTGCCTGTTGGCATGTCTACAAACTAGAATGAATGGATCAGCACGACTGGGAAAGTACTACCCTTCCCCAGAATATCGACGTCAAGTAGCATTATGTATACTGCTGCGTTTCGTACCGTGAGTGTAGAGCACCGTAGGCCCAATTCCTCCCTCAAGCCCCTCCCTTCTCCTTTTTCCTTGCGCTCCCTTTTCCTTGGATCAGCAACGCATCTGCAACTGCTTTGGTATTGCATTGGTTCATGGGCGGCGATGACTAAGTCAGAGGTGCGTGCCTTGGATTTGAACTCGAGACCTTTGACTTGGCAGTCCAATGGTCATATCACTAGGCTATCACTACACTTGCCTGCTTATAATACTATAAAAAAAAACTTATTGAAATCCAGTGTAGGCTGACCTTGTATGTTACGGGAATCATTTTCAATTCGAGGCAAGCCTACATTGTATTTGTATAGCTTGATGCTAGTCGTGTGTACATTGTTCATTCACCTTAACGTCACCTTAAAACTGTCTGCAACACGTATTAACAATCTGACTTTGTTTTATTAAAACATACAGATATAGATTTTTCTTGTCACAAAAAATATTAGTTTATAGCAAACTTTTTATAAGAATGAATTTTCGAATTCAGTAAACTTTCCATAAACAATTTCCCTAGCATTTGAAATTTGAATTTAGAGCAGTAAGGTTACTTCTGATAAGACAACAAATTGCGTCGAGTTAGCATCGAGTTTGTAGAGTTAAATCGATCCGTCCAACACAAGCGAACCCTTATCTTGGCTGACATGTCTGTAAGTAGGGCTTCAAATTGGCCTTTTGGGACTTGACCGATCACGTGTTGTGATGTCAAGCTGTTTAGCTCCGACATTGTGCTTATTACTTCTTCTACTCATTATTGGAAGATGTTGTGAATACAAATAAGACGATCGGCTCGATAGTCCCTAAGAGTTCACGGATTTATTATCTCTTCATATAATACAAATTTACCAGGCTGTTGTCCGTACATTATAGAAACGAAACAAAACAAAAGCCGTTTTCCGTACATTATAGATTTTTAAGAAAAACTAATATAGAAACGAAAAACCTCTTTATGAGAAGAAGAAAATCAAAAATTGTAAGGATTTTTGTCCGTCTGTATGTATTTGTGATAAGTAAGTAATTATATTTGTAAACCTATCATGATTGTGTACGTTTACGTTTTTTTGTTTTTTTTTTTCAAAATTATGATAGGTATTTGTGTTTAGTCGGTATGTACTTTGTGTTATTTTATGTTTGTGTGTCGTGGCACAGGTCTTGTTGAATAGTGCAGGAACTGTCTTTTATAAATCAAAACTCAGACCCCAATGACCTATGTTGACCCCAACATATGATGACCTCGACACCCATCCATATGCACTTGCCTTGATCAGCATCAAGGCAAGTGCAGTTTGACTTACCTGACTATTCCACGAAGTTGTTACTTAGACACAAGCCATATTTGTTTTTATCGATATTTAAATTTCATCCTCCCAAATTAAAGTAATACAAATAAATAAAAAAATCAGCGCCAAGCACTAGCTGCCTGGCATATTTCTGAACTGGGCCTTTTTGCCACAGCCGTGAGGCACAAGAATATAGCCAGTAAGTAGGTAGTCTTCTTCCTATTTTAATATTTAAAATAAAAATATTTTTGTTTGTAAAATTGTGCCTTGACTGTGACAAATAAATCTTATTTCTTTCTTACTTTCTTTCTAAATACTGATGATAAAGATATCGAGCGACTTCATTTAAGAATATTTGCAAAGCAATCATTGCTATTTTAAATTCTAAAACATTCATGAATTCTATAAACGAGAACAGTTTATCACCTATTAATGTAAATCAAGATGTTTCAATGCTATCAGATATTATAGCGTACGCACATTTTGATGAATTCAATCAGAACGATCGTATTTGGCAACCGTCTGAGATGGACCGATATCTCATCAGAATTTCATTTGCCTTAAGACAATTAGAATTACCATTTCGCGTCGAACATGTCTGTATAAGTTGACCGTGAGAATGAGCAATGTGAGGTGAACCATTTATTGTTATGCCAGTGATAATGAGAATGTATAAATTTTGCCTTATTATGCTGAGGTCGGTGTTTTAGCTCAAACTGTAACCGTCCATAACGTACCATCATGCATGAATACTCTGAAGGGTCGATAGAAGTATAATACTGCAGGGGTCTTCGCAATAGGGGAGAACCCTATTGCCATTTCACGGGCAAAACTCTAAATTCTTACTAAAGAATTATCTAATGGGGATAAAAGTCGAGACTTCAGACATCACAGCCGTGTTTGCGACTCCTAAACTAACGAGAAAACTTGTTAACTATAACATAAGTAACATGACATACCATAACGCCTGTATTCCCCGAAGGGTTAGCTATAGGTGTACTTAATGAACACCCACAGTTTGCCGGTATGTTAAGGTCCCATGTAATAGGGGGCGAGCCTATTGCCAATCACCGGGCATAAATCCAGACTCCGAGCTGCTACTGAGAATTTCATAGAAAACCAAATAACACTTTGTTCGACCTGGGGATGGAACCCGTCGCTATTTGGACCACTAGACTAACGAGGCAGTTAACTATAACAATATAATAATAAAACGACTATTATTAGTCATAAAAGGAGAGCACTTGCATTTGAGATTTTTAAAGTTTGCATAAACACAGTCGGTAAAGAATGACAAGACTCGTAAAATATTGAACAATATGTGAAGAAACGAATTAAAAACAAGAAAATAAAATTCTAGTAACAATGCAAACTCTATTCAAAATCGATAACTAAACAATTGACTATTCAACATAAAGTAAGCAAAATTTAATTATAATCCTTTTATTTTTCATTATCGTTTGAGCATAGAAAAAATTAGGACTTTTAATAATGCTACACCACATGTACAAACCTCTATTAAGACTGACATAAAGATACCCTGAAAGGAAAACGCTCCCAAATCACTTGTAGACGAAAAAGCTTGTGTAGAATTCGTATTCAGCGACTGTCTCCGAATCATCGATGGGCTATCAAAATTGACAGACAAAAAGATTAGTATTCCTTCTACGTTTTACGAGTAGCTATTTGACGTCGGATCCAACTGATTATTCCCAGATATTGTGACACAGGCGTGACATTCGGTTCGGGCGAGTTCCGATGAGGAAAATTCAACAAAAGAAACGAAGATTTATCCTAGCCTATTACAAATTAAGTATCTTAAAAGCTTCAAAGAAATGGATCTCTTTTAGAGTAAATATTTTAAAACTCGCTCCCATTTCAAATTTTTGTTTTTGTTTTGTTGGAAACGCTGCGTTGGATTTAAGTATCGTTGCCGTTTTATTAACTCCAGTTACTTAAAGCGATTTTTACGACTTTTAAAAAATACGGTTACCAAGAATAAAGAAACCAAAGAGGTTTGGGGTTAATGTCAGTCTTAATTTTCGTTGTTGGATTTGTTACCTTAACGCCAGTTTAGATAATTATTTTGCTTCTAGCATCGAATTCTCTAGGCTAGAAATTATATATTATATGCTAGTAAAATAGATATTCTCAGTTTCATCGTCTTCTTCATTTTAAATTTATAAATCAAACTTTAAATTTGAATGACACACAGTATAACCGTTATGTCTAGAAGGAATTTGACATCCTCAAGTTGGTACTCATATTGGAAATCTTTGCAAGAATTTATACTTCTGCTCACCAGAGCATGACACGACATCATCATGGGTATCACCGCGAGTCCGCGGCATCAGCTTTATTATTGTGTATTAATCAGCTTGCATTCAATTTATTTTCAATTATGAATGTTAATTAATTTTACCAAAATAACTTTTCGTATCCATTTATTGCCAACGTTTAATTTAGCTACATAAATATTTATTATTCCAAACTTATTTTGATTTCAATCGCAATTTGCAGAACTTTTGCAGGATTAATTTTCTCTGGTGCTATAGTTATTTTACCATATCCAATCATTTTCGTAACCGATTAACTGCGAATTTATCAAACAAAAAGGACACTCATTATCTCCATTCAAATAATAATTCCGTTCAGTTGAGCACGAAATAAGTTATTCAAAATTTTAATATGACGTAGCCGCAATGATAGCAATAACAGAAGCCATTCTGTACAATACCCCATTCGATGTTATTTAGCGTAACGCTTGGGAATACGTAATGTGTTGGTACGTTAGGTACCTAGTTAAGCACAATTATGTTGCCAACATTAACTGTTCTGAAGTACAGTATGATAATGATCGCTCTTAACAACAATGAAGGTACATTCGCAAAATTTCAAGTATGTAAATGGCCTAAGAATGATATTGTTGAGAATTCTCCGGAATTAAATTGGCAGAAACTGCTTTTGTACTTTTTCTTGAGGCACCAACACAAGACAATATCTGTATACGTAATTGTCTCCAATTCTCCATCTGTATCGGACGTGGAATAAGTGACGATGTTTAAGAAAATCTGTAAAGAGAATTCATTTACGCTAAATTAGGTATCCATAATGTATAATAATTATTGTTATTATAAGTAAGTATGTATTGTATATTTGTTGTAGAAGAAACAGAACTAACGCAGACCAATTAAAATAATATAAATAAATATGTCTACTATTACGTTTATAAAATGTATCCTAATGAGTGTTTGGCTAGTCCAATAATCTTATTGTTTGCAGATTTTACAACTCTTACACGAAGGTTTTTATTTCAAGCTATTTGAAACGACCGAAATATTCTAAGGAATTTCTCTAGAAGTAATAAAGTTACTGTCTATGCCTTTTTGGTATAAACGAACACGATGTAGGGTAATATGTTATATTTATTTATATCTGATTATCTCGGCTAAGACAAAGGGTAATAGGGAACGGGGGAAATGTATTTACGAAAAATATGTTCAGAGGTTTAATAAAAAAGGTTGGTTTTACCTTTACTTGAAATTAGCACTCAATTTTGTTAGGGTATATCTACATTTTCTTTTGTTTTATCTCTTTATGCTTTCTGGTTGTATTCTACCCGTATAAGTAGTGTTTTTTTTCTAATGTTTACTTTACTGCGTAGAGTATTATATCCTTCTTTTTATGTGAACTCGTAACATATGCTCTGATAAGCTTATTGTTTTATGTACTGCTTTATTGTGTATTGTGGATAGTAGATTGTTACTAATAATCCTATATTTTATATGACCCTAAGTTTTCAACGATATTTCATAACAGTAGAGATCGCCCATCTGAATCTGAATTTTAAATATTTTTGGAGCTACGCTGGTTTTTTTATATTCATTTCGAGTAGTCCTTAACATAACATAACATAACATAATATACCATCACGCCTGTATTCCCCGAAGGGTTAGGCAGAGGTGCACTTAATGTACACCCACAGTTCGCCGGTATGTTTGGGTCCCATGTAATAGGGGGCGAGCCTATTGCCATTCACCGGGCACAATTCCAGACTCCGAGCTGCTACTGAGAATTTCATAGAAAAACTCAATAACACTTTGCTCGACCTGGGGATCGAACCCAAGACCTCTAGCGTAGCAGTCGCGATTGGGACCACTATACCAACGAGGCAGTCAGTCAGAGTAGTCCTTGGCTAATTTAAAATTTATTTGTCTACACAAGGCTACACGTGGATCTCTTTTTGAAGAAAAAGTAGTTCTCTATTGTGTCGTTATTTAATTATTGCTTGAGGAGATAAAATTTCTCAAACCACTGGATAAATAATGTAAATAAAATAGGTCTATAATATTTTAACTGATATAATATCATTTAAACAGGTAATTAAAATTATTTACTAGAAAAGCTATTTTTATGTTCAATGTAAATATTGTTGATGTCATTGTGTACATATATTTAAGCGAACGACACGTACACCAGGACGCGTTTGCTATAATTAATTTAATTGAGTAATTAGTATGTGTACGTACGTGACAATTAACGTCAATTTAACTTTACAGCATGAGATATGAGTCATATTCAGGTGGTCGCGGTCGTTGGGATAAACCAAAAAAATATTATATTTTAAATTCTTTTAATGTTTTCGTTGTCAAAACAATGTTTTTATGTTAAGGCACTCTCCTTAGGTGGGATAAGTGCTTATCGTTTACTAGAGTTAGTTCGTTTACTAGTTAAATTGCATTGGCAAAGTGTAAGGATTTATGGAAGTTCCTCGACTCCGTAGACTTCCATGATCAGTCTTAATCGAATACTATAGTCGAATCTTTGTGCCTATCCTTATTTGCAAATTACTTCTTACATGAAATTCATTATCATAAACAAACGAGCAATTGATTTAGTTTTTCTGGGCTAAATAATCCAAATAAACGGTAATGGCAATAATTTGATTACGATATTTAATGAAATCTGCCGTTGCTGATGGAAAAATAGCTCTAAATGATAAGAGTCAGCATGTATATTATTTGAATTCTAATCATTATAACAACTAACATTATAACGACTCATTATCATCATTCAGCTAAAATACTGTTGAAAAAAGTTCTTCCATGGGCTTTCATAAGGTCTAGTTATATGGTGCACAGATCCAAGGATTACCAACGACTTTTACCAGGTCATCTGACCATATCATAACCTCTGTTCCGCCTCACAAGCGTGGTGAGTACTGGTGATACAATCATAACAAGACTATAGCATTCAAATGTCTGCTAGCTTTTACCCTTTGTTTATCTGGATGTTATCACAATAAAACTTGAATTAACCACTAACACTAACTTATGTCATTAAAAAATAGAGTAGCTTTATATAAATACAAGATTTGTTGGAATCGGATGAGAAATTTCAAATATTAACATTACAAAGTCTTCTTAAATATCTATATTGTATGGATACTATCAGCTAAAATCACTCTTCTTGTTCAAATTTCAATATAACCAAGCAAAAGCGTATCATAAAATACCTCACTACATCATTTTTCTCCACCGTGATTATATCCAACAAACTTTTCTCGATCGAAGGCACTTTTAATATCCGCAACTATATATTTACAGACCTGACCCTTTGATCACATAATCGCTCCCGTGTCACGCTGAGCGATGGAAAATTATTTTTCACTTCGCCGACACTTGATCCTTCACGGTCTACGTGGAGGTTTTATTGAAAAAATCTAGGCTAATTTTATTTATAGCGGTTTATAGTGTAGGATCAATATTGTGGAATATCTAGGTTTGTAAAATCGGCTTTCTGAATTTTATTACCATCATCAACATGCTGTTATCCCAATTTAATAGGAGTCAGCGCAATAGGTCTTTTTCCTCCATACGTCTTTACCGAACGTCATATAATTTCAATATGAAATGAGATTGTATCAAGAGTATCATCTCGGTTTTAGTGAATCTAAATGTTGAACCAAAATGATTCTAATAGGTATGATACCTACTAGAACAATTTCAGGGATATTATTTTAGGGATTCACATTCCCATTTATATTGATATAAAAATAGAATTAGATGAATGTTTCAGTCCTATTCATAATTTCACATGAACTTTCCAGCAAAGTGGATGTTATGGTTTTTATATAAATATGTTCATAGAATTTAGAAATGACTAAATGTTGAATCTTTTGTACTAGACCTAGATGAATAGTGGCCAAAGTCAGAATTATGTCCAAATCATTAGAACTAGATTCTAATATAACACAGAGTACCAACCCTTTTAAAAGTAAGCGTACTTGAAACATAAGAAGCAATTTACTTTTCATAACATGTTGTATGCATTTTACTTGTATAATTTTACGTACACCACTGTCACTACAGGATAATTCCCGACAACCGAATCCACTGGTGCTTCAGCTCCTTGCTACGGTTTTATCAAATGCAAAGATTTGATTTGTTTGATTGGCTAACAACAAGACAAAGTGACGCCCTGCTAATTTGATCCACATTTTTCCTCAACTGAACTCGGGATAGTCAATTACTTGGCTTTATTTCTTTTAACGCATTCTCGAGTCCCAATGGTTTGAAAACCAATTAGTTTGGTGAAGAGGAAATTGAGTCATAATTGAATAAAGACTTAGAATAATATTTTATATTTTTATTTATCTTGCGATTGCCGACTATTATTCAATTATAATATTTCTTTAGTTTATATTTGTTATTTTGTGATTTATTGCATAACGGGTGGAATACTTTTATTTAGGTCCGTGATTTTGTGATGATACTTTTAACAATTGTTCGAACATTATACTATTTATTAGGCACCCAATTTATGTAACTGGATAAAGTAGTGCTACTATGTACTAGTTACTACTACTACCCATGAAGTGGTTCAATTTTATAAACCTAAATAATATTCATCTTAATACTAATAGTGTTATTGTATTTTTTGTGAAATTCGGTTTAATTTCCATCAATCCACAACGTTACTTTGATAAAACCAAGCACGACTTTTGCAATTCCCCTGAATTTGAATGTACTTGACACTTGAATCCAATCAAAAGATACGTGCTCCGTGCCAATAAAATGCAGAATATACCAGCATAAAAACAAATGGACAGATTTAGAATAAAATATATGTAGATGGGGAGATATTTTGCACGGGTAAAGTCCTATTTGCTATAGAATTCAATTTACGCGTGCTAGCTACCCAAAACACATAGACGTCAAAACGGATCACCGATCCAGAATAGTACCTATAGTACTAAATCATCTACAAATCGTAATACCCAAGGAATCGTAGTTATCCAAATGGACTCGATAGACAGCGTAAGCAATATTTAAAACTACCCTCTATATAAAACTTGGCTTCGAATAGCGAATGTCAACAATTTGGGAACTGAAACGTCACAGTCGGGATGTCTCGATCAGAATTGCAAATGTGAGAGTAAATTCACAAAGAATACACGAAAATTATGCGGGACCCGGTCAGGGCTGATTTTATTCGTGTAACATACGGAACCCTGGCCGTTAGGGGTCGGAATGTAAATTTATTGAAAGGTACTCATTACTGCTTTCAAGTAATGAATTTAAGTGATATTTTAAATACGGGTTCGTGTGAAGGTGATTAATTTTCATTTACGTCTTCATCGTGTGTTTTGCGGAAAATACTGCTTTAGGGCTCTCAATTCGATTATATATATGTTTCGGTATATTTAACACGATATTTTCGATCCCGTATACACCTTTCTGATGATATATCACAAAATAATTAAACGAAGGGTACAATATAAGGGTGTTATTTCCCGAAAAAAAATTGCTTCATATTATGGTGTAGGTATATTAAAGATTATACACCGTCACGCCTCTATTCCCCGAAGGGTTAGGCAGAAGTGTATTTAATGTACACCAAAGCTCGCCGGTATGTTTAGGTCCCATGTAATAGGGGGCGAGTCTATTGCCATTCACCGAGCACATATCCGAACTCCGAGCTGCTACTGAGAAGCTCATCAAGTAAAAACTGTGGGTGTACACACGGCTACACATCAAGCTTTACAAAACCAGTTTAGACTGAGCTGAGTTGTAAAGATTTTCCGTACAATTCAAGGCCAGCTTATACAGGTTTTGTATAGCTTGATATGTAGCCGTGCGTACACTGGGTAAACCTCTGCCTAACCCTAATACAGGCGTGATGGTATGGTATGTTATCTATGTATTTAATTGTTTATATTTACTACACTGTAACTATGAAATTCATCACACCAAAAAGTACTTAATCTCTCTGCATTATTAAACTTCGCTAAATATTTAACAATATTATAATTACGTTCCATGAAAATTAATCAACCACTTTTCCAGACATATCCAGTTTATTCAGACCTTTCATAAAGCTCAAGCTTTCCTACATTTTGTACAGATTTTTGACCTCTGGCTTTATATGTTTCGCTTTATACTGGTCGTTGTTCCTATACAATATTGTCAATGGCACTTATCAACAGGATATTAATTTTAGCCGTTATTAAAATATTTTCCATTAAGTGTTTGCTCACTTGTGGTAAATGTGGGCTTTGGTTTTACTGTGTTTGATAATTTAATATTTTACTTGAAATAACGTACCATCACGTTTGTATTCCCAGAAGGGTTAGGCTGAGGTGTACTAATGTACACCCACAGTTCGCAGGTATGTTTAAGTCCCATTTAATAGCTTATTGCCATTAACCGGCCATAAATCCGAACTCCAAGCTGCTACTGAGAATTACACTTTGCTTGACCTGAGAATCGACCCCAAGACCTTCAGCATAGTAGTCGCGCTTAGGACCAAAGGACTAATGAGACAGTTTTTCAGTGTATATAATATGTTTTATATTTTCAATTTATTTTCGAAAATTCAACACGACTCAACTATCCTATTACTCACTCTATCGGAAGATAGATAAGATAAGCAAGAACAAACAAGTCAACATCGCATACGTCAGCAATTGCCCTATTCCGCCCAAGTATAATGTAATAGGACCACTAACTCTGCTATTACAGTAATCGTCAAGACAAATGTGGGACATCCATCTTATGATATCGTGTGTTGTTTTGTAACATGGAGGAAGGAATACTGATTTCTGGCACTTCCGAGAATATTCGACATTGAAATAAAACTATCATAGTTTTGACAGATTTTTCGCAGTATATTGGTATATTGGCTTACACATAACCATAGATGAGTCATGAAACGATGAAAAAAATATTTTCCCACAGAAAAATGCCAGATAAACACTTTTTTCAACAAGTCTTTTGCCTTTCCTGGGGGAAGGCTTATAAATTGTTATTGCTTTTGCTTCATAAATCTAGTAGACCTTTACTACGCTAGAGGTCTTTGGTTCGATTCCCAGGTCGAGTAAAGAGTGATTGGGATTTTCTGTGGAACTCTCAGTAGCAGCTTGGAGTTCAAGTTTGCGCCTTACATAGGACCAAACATATCGGTGAACTGAGTATTATGCCTATCTAGTAAGTAAACTGGAGAAATGGTTGGCATTTGGTTTGGTCACTATAGAATTAGTAACTTAATAACGAGTTTAATGCGTGAAATATACGCTTGCATATCACGCTACCACTACTGCATTAAAAACTTCTATGTCGAAGTTGTGCTACGACAAATTAGCTACCAAAATTGGTCTTAACCATACATGGGCGTTGCTAAAGCCTTATTTTTTAATTATTGTTTTCGTTTGTTTACACCCAACAGCCATGTCCATATCTTGTCTGTTAATTTGATATAGATTATCCCGAACCCTTGAAATCTCGGAACCCTTGTATGGCCAACCCTCTCCGACCTCGCTTAACTTGGCCTTGAGGCATACTCCTGTCAATATTTGCACAATTTCACAACTAAACGCAATATATTCTTATAAACTTTGAACGGTTGGTAGCTCAATTTGATTTGTCGCTGCGCAGGCGAGGGTATATGAAATAAATTTGATTTAAGTTTATCAGATGATTGTTGGTACAAGCTTCAAGGGGCCGTAGGAAACACTCTAATAAAATCTAGTCTTCGTAAGTAGCTGAAATGCCTATCATTTTTTAAATGCAATATTGACACTTCTGATTTGAATTTAGAGTTTGGATTTGCCAGGCTTTTGCGATTTGCCGTCATGATCGTAGTGAATGTCACGACTCCCAGGGCCGTGAATATTTAATAAGCTACGGCCTCATATCAAATAAAAAGTTAAGATGGAACTTTGCGAACAAAGAAGTGAGGCCGGCTAAAACTACTCTAACGGTGTACAACACACACGCACATATGTATTTATTAATAATTAATTATCACGTGCTTAAACGTGCTTAACGTTAGTCTTTTAAGTTTTAATTTGTGTTACTAACAAAATATGGATCTCGTAGTTATCTGAAATAAAGTGATTTATTTATTTATTTAAACGGTGAAGGAAAACATCGTGAGGAAACCTGCATGCCCGAAAGATGTTCTTGACGGCGTGTGAAGTCTGCCAACCCGCAGTAGGCTAGCGTGGTGGACTATAGCCTAATCCCTCTCGTTCTAAGAGGAGACCCGTGCCCAGCAGTGGGACAATGTAATGGGTTGATGATGATGATGATGAATTAGTTAACTACGCCTTATCTTGTCAGTCGAGCTATCGAGGTATCGAAACGTTCCATCTTAACTTTTTATTTGATCTGAGGCTACGGCAAGTGCGGTTTTTAGTGGAAACAAATCCGACATACCCTACCGCTTCCCCAAGCGGCGAACGGTCCATGAGGATTTTCCTGCTATAGAAAAAAAGGCTTTAGCGATTTTATACAAAATTCGGAAAATGATCTATTTATTTAGCACTCAGTCACCAAGGTCTTTGGAGTGGTGACTTTTAAGATGAAAGCCTAATTTGTTGTCATTGAAAACAATCCCACTTTGGCAGGCGTTGTAAATGATGTCACTTAACTTTTTTAGAAAAAAAAAACTTATTATTAGGAAAGAAAGGATTTCTGCTTTGTTATTTGCACGATAAAGACTGAATCTAGGAACTAGGACCAGACTACCGGAGATCAGAGTATGGAAAGTAGAGAAGCGAAAATCCATATTCTTCTAAAGTCTATCCTCTCATTGATTGGAATTATGTACCAAGCAGTTAACTTGAAATTTTCAAGTTATTTTAGTAAAGGAAAACTACGGGCGTCAAACACGTAAACAATTCAGCGATCATAGCGTCTGGTGTACTTAACCAGAAGACGTAGATTAAAATTTTTAGTTCATCAAATACCACTAAGGATACCACAGAAGGACCAACAAACCATCGACTTCAAAAAACTTTGTTGCTAATGAACCAAAACAACCAAAAAGGCCAGTTTGTCTTTTGTTCTTATCACTCTATTGCGGGATGTGACATCAAGATCGCATTTACAAACTATTTTGCACGTATCGTAAACTCTATGTGGTTGACGTAAGATCGAAAATTTAATCATCGACTACGAATATAAATTTGTGTTCTGGACCTCAAAACAAAGGAGTGTGATTAGTTCTTATGTGAGAAGTAAAAGGAGCTAGTTTTGGATGTTTTTATGGAAACGTAAAGTTGGTCGCGGTAAGTGGCCGTCCGTTGACAGATGACGAAACTGCGAAGCTCTTTCTTGTTTTCTTGTTCCCTTAACTCGATTTAGGTAAATGAAAGCTTCTACTCGAGTCATCTGTTAGAGGAAGATAGCGGTATACATTAGAAAAGGACAAACATATTAGCTATCGGGTCGTAATCGTTTGGAAGCTGAACTTTGCCAAACTTCTTAAGTGGATATAAATTTTGGTCCTCTTTTTTTTTAAAGAATAGGTGTCAATAGTGAAAATTTATAGCGGTCTGTTTGTTGGTTATGTTTTTTGTATAATATTTCGATTGCTTCACGATACGCTTTGCGTTAAAAATAAAATATGGTTTTACTATTTATAGGTGGCAATAACTATTTTTAATATAATTAACGCAGGAATGGGTGTATACACCCACAGTTCACCGTTTAGCCTACCACTGCCTAACCCTACAAGGAATAATTAAGTATATGTTAGCAACAGTATTGGCGTAAAGCTTGGACACGCAAACAGAAATACAGACAATTATTTTAAAAATAATTTCGCTTCTAAGTTTTTGCTTCGGTTCATCAGAATCATAATATTTATTTTCAAAAATACGTAAAATGTGACAAACGCCTATCTCGTTTTTATTATTATGTTAGTGCGCAATCACTATTCAATACCCGAGCTATAGAATTTCTTAAGATACTTGCCCGCATAAAGCCAGAAAAGGATCATCGGCATTAAAAATTCTCACAACACAAACAGCAGACTATAAAGATCTTTAATAGCATCATTGTATATAATATAAAAGCCAAAAATGGACCTCAAGAAATCCAATACTGAATATGCAGACACATTAAAATTGATAGCCGTTTAAAATTTCTATCTGAATAATACGCTATGAAATTCTAACCGCATTGATTCTTAGGATGCAGGAATACCCTTATACTTTGCGATTTTGCGTTTTGGTAAAGGAAAATCGACATCCAGTTGGTTCGGTGTTCCAGTCAAAGCAGTGGTGGCCCAGAGGTAAATTAAAGGCCGCGACTTACGAGTGTGTCGCAGGTTTTTTGCTTGTGTGTCCATGCAATGGAAATATTATAGCCAGATTATGATGACCTGGTGTTAGGGCCAATTGACGTAATTCTCCGTTTAAGAACATAACATGTCATCAATGGGTGATACCGACGTCACGACCGGTTATATACCGCCTGCACCCAACGAGTCCCAGGGATCTTTACTAGGTCGTCTGACCATTGAAGGTCGTCTTGCACTGCTTTTTCTGGTGCGTGGTCCACTCTAGCACGTTTTTGCCCAAACGACCATCAGATTTACGAGCTATGTGCCCTGCCCACTGCCACTTAAGATTGCTAATCCTTTGAGCTACGTCGACAACTTTGATTCTTCTACGGATCTCCACATTTCTGATTTGGTCGTGTGGAGAAATGCCAAGCGTAGCTCTCTCTATAGCTCGCTAAGTGACCTTGAGATTTCTTATGCGGCCCATAGTGAGAGACCACGTTTCTATGACATACGTCATCACTGGTAAAACATACACACACTGGTTAAAGACTTAAAACTAAAATCCAAACAAAAAACTTTAATACAAACTTTATTAAAAAAATATAACATAGATAATTCAAATCGGATCGTGCATTATAAAAGTCTTTCCTCATCGTATCATGGTAAACCAATATAAGAGGCCAGGGGTACGATCATCCCTTCTTATTTGCTAAGCCAAGCATTTTCGTTGTCGCATTATATCGATTGAGGGTTATTCTCAGATTTGTCGGCAATGTTATCAATATTTATCGAGTGTTCGGAAGCTTGACAGATTATTTGTTTTGTTTCATTAGGAGTAATATTGGTGGGTTGTAGTAGGAAAAGATTAGTAGAGTATCTGATGGAATTATTTGTTGGAAAGATTTTTGCTTTGTGTGTCAACAACTTGTAGTTTTCCCAAATAATGGTACTTGATACACGAATTACACTATATTTAAACCCCTTTGATATTCTATAGTTTTATTTATTTTTTGTTCAGTCATATTAATTACACATTATTAGATAGAATACATTTAGGGTGACCTAAATGTATTATATCTAATAATGTGTAATCTTATGCCTTATATCCTAATATTTCTTAAGATGATGTTACTTTGTTTTCTTTATTTTAACTGAAACGTTATTACAGGTACTTTTTAAATGTCGAAATCAATTGCACGGTTTGAAACAGTGGTTTTTATGGAGAAGAGCCAGCAAAAAACTCCATAGATACTCTTTTAAATAAAAATGCTTACAATGTTTTTCATCAGTTTACAATTTAGTTCTATCAATGTGCGGAGTACGATGTCAAAGATTAGAATAGATCGGAATCAATAATTCTAGATGTTATCCTTTGGTGTGATATCAATATGCTTAACAATGTGTTCATAACTTAAAGAATAATTGGAATAGAAAATCCAGCGCAAACGAGGTATTCAGTTAATTAGTGCCTATACCATCAGGTAATAGGCCTCCAGGAAATATTAAGGCATATTAAGAGCTTCAAAGCTTCCAGTGGTACCCAACCATAAACACTCCTAGCTTCTGGTAATATATCTAAAACAGTTAAGTATCCTTTTTAGTCATCCTGCTATAATCCTTAAAATACTGGTTAATGAAAGCCTCAGTTTCAAACTTAAGCCTAGATAAACTTTATAACTAACAATCTCATATTCTACCTTTCCCTCGATAGAGTCACGAATTTGCGACTAAACTTACAAACCCCTTCATTAGTAACTAATTAGAGATAAGCAAACTATTAATAATAACTAAAAACTAACATGTCACACCACTTTGTCACATATTAGTGGTCTGAAAGTCCTTACTAAAGCTTCAAAAGTTAAAACTTACGACAGCACAGCCCTAATGCGTTTTAGAGATAAATTGCTCCAGCAATTTGAACCCTATTTCTGATACATTTGGAACAAATCATTTCAAATTCGCATGTGTTATTTAATTTGTCAGACTAATTTAAATGCCAATTTAAGTTTGCTACTCGAAATACAAATGGTTGATCTATATTATATCTTATTAGCGTGGAAATAAGGGTGTGTGTAAATTTATAGAGGAGTCAGATTAAGTTAGCCTAAGCATTAACTATGGGCGTTCAGTGAGATCCGTTCTGAAACCCAATTTGCATGTAAATTCATCGAAGTCGGTACAGATTAACTTTGGGATAGGAGTTATTGAACGCACTCCAAGGTTTGCGCTAAAACAAATTTTATTTGATACTTACGTACGAACGTGTTTTTCAGTAGGTAATTTATTTTTGAAATGAAACAATAATACTCCATATTTTTCTACTCAGAATTCGGGATAGATAAAGCTTTTGGAAACATTATTTTGTAGTTATTTCTAACTTAAAAATAGACATTAATATTTTCTAGTAGATACACCATATTTGTTTTTCTCTAATCCTCTTTTATAAAAAATATCGCACGTATTCCCCGAAGGATTAGTCAGAGGTGTACTAATGTACACCCGCAGTTCGCCGGTATGTTTAAGTCCCATGTAATAGTGGGCGAGCCTATTGCCATTTACTGACCAAACACCGAGGTGCTACTGAAAATAAAGTAGAAAACCCAACAACACTTGGCTCGACCTGGAAATTGAACCCAAGACCTCTAACGGAGCAGTTGCACTAATAGCCATTAGACTAATGAAGCAGTTCTCTATTGAATTTTTAAGTATAGACATTTCTTCAAACTTTTTATTTATTGGAAGACTTAAACCAACTACATAGGTGTGTAGTATTAGGCTCAGTGAAATCGTATAATTTTCTATTATCGAGTTTCTGTTTCAGCAGTTAAATTATTTTGCAATCACGATGTTATTAGAAAATTCTGATAGTAAGTTGTGCATCATCTCTGACCAAATGGCTGAAATGCATTTTTTTGTTTCACTAAAAGCTGTTGTTTCATTAAGCTATCACGGTACAGTTTGTTCGAAATAAGTAAGCCGATCGGAAGTTGTCTGCAAGTGGTTTAGAAGGAAAGAGTCGGTGTAAAGATAATTAGAGTCGTATATGTTTCACATTTACTGCAACAGTGGCTTTTATTACTCCTCAAAAATGCATGGGGTCACTCTGAGCACTTCAAAAAATGAAGAATTTTGATCAGTAGCATCTCACTCGTACTTGGAGATGGAAGGATTTATATTACCCCTTTATTCCAAGTTTTATTTCCAATCAAAAATTTGTAGGGTCAACATGCTCAAAATCGGTAACAAAGGCTAGGTAGTATAGAAGCTTTTTATGGGTAGTATCCACTTCTGGTCCTTTGGGCTTTTTAGTTGGATAATTAGCTACTATTATATTTATGTTTTGTCTATTCCAGAAAGCAAAATCCACGCGAGACCTTTCTAAAAATAAGCCCAGCAAATGAACATAGAAGCATTTGGTCCAATGTTTAGGCAATCCTAGCCGCTATTTGCTTAGGACATCAAAGTATGCAAACATTTGTTTTTCATTACAAACATTTGTTTTCACTGCCACTATTTGTATCACATATTGTTTTCTACTGTTTATCTTCATTATAGATGCTGTTTCCAAGTTCGCTTCTGTTACGGTACAGGTTAATGGTAGTAGAATTGTTTTTGGGATAAAGGACCAAATATTGTGGGTATTTTGGATCCAAGGACCAAATCAATGAAAATAAATTTTAGCCTGCCAATAACGACAGACATAAGTTTTAGGAAACACTTTTATTTTTAGATACCGATTTCTTTATTTGGTTGATGCTTAGTCATAAAATTATTCTTTTATGATTTGTAAATATCCAATCTAGGGTCACTTATTATTTATAGAAGTAATGCATGCAGAGTGAAGTAGATTTTCTATTAGTTTTTTTATTTATAAGAAACTCTTTCCATTTATAAAAAAAACCTTTAAAAGCCTCTAACAGTACTTTTGTACCAAAATTTATTTGAAAAACCAATCTTAAATACTTTTCTGTCTTCTATCCACACTGTGACACACTGTTCAAAGGAGCAGTCAACAGGATACAACACAACTAAACTTAACCTTATCTTGATGCCTATAGGGTATTAAATCAAATAACAATAAAATGATCGCATCATAATTAGCCTGAGGCAAAGATCAAAGTTCATAATAAAATCACTACCTACCAATGTGCGTTTGTATGGAGATAGGTATCTCCAAAACTATTAAATGAATTTAAATTAACCTTTGATGTTGTGTTAACGTAGTCGTTAAGTTATTAGGTATGGAGTGAGTGAACCGAGAGAATGTATATTTGTAATGTAATTAAATGGCGTTAATGGCACCGTGGCGGAGCGAACAGCTTTTAAGATACGGATCGAGGGTTCAAATTACGCACGGAAAAAATATTCGTCGCAAGTCCGATGCAATAAGTACCTAAGAAATTAGTTCGTTTCTGCAAATATAGTAAAAAAAGTACTTACCTACATACAACTCTTAGATACCAAACATTATTTCATTCACACGGTTAAAGTTCAATGACCTTTACAAGATAGATGTTTGATGAAGACTCTGTAGGCAGGGTTTAGTTTCTTTTGTTCCTGTAAGTAATATCCTCTTATTCTGACTTAGTAACTTGAGTCACGAGACTACTCGCCGCTTTATCTCGGAAAACTTTTCTTTTAAAAGGTACGCACTGGTTGATATCTGTGCTTTTGCTGAAAAAAATTAAACCTTCGATGAATTTTATTTACGTCTAAAAAGGATTAACTTAGTATAACTCGGCTTATTGGTGGGGTATCAACATGATACTAGTACTCCTAGCATGAAATTAGTAATACAACAGTGAAAATTTTTTTTTCGTGATCTGTGTTCAAACGGATAGACAGATAGAAATTTTATGCTATTCTTGGCTTTTGTTGCTGTAATAAAGACATAATAAGTTTTTCTTCAATATCTATAATGTACAAACATTGGCCTATTATAATTGAATTAGATATATTTTTATAAAAAAATATGAAAGATAATTCTCAGTAGAATAGGTAGGTACAGCAATCAACGGAAAAATAATTTATTCCGCTTTTTCAAACCAATGTTACAAAATTGTCATGCTAAAAAGAATTCTTTCTCCTTTTAAATAGGCACAATATAATATCAGTCAGATTCCCCAAAAAATATTCTAATCCGGAAACGAAATTAAGGGGTAACGTAATACGGTATTACGGTTTATTAAAGGATAATAATATATTTCGGTGATATATTACATAGGAATACGGCAGGTAAGTCACTGAGGTTTCGTTTTTCTTTCTTCCGGAAATCTTGGGTTGTTAAGGGGAGGAATAAAAAAATCATTGTTTTAGTAGATAAGGAAGGTTAATATTTTATATTTTTCTTGTGCTGATATAATAGGTTATAACTAACTTGATCATTCTAATTTTAAGAGAAGATTTTGTGCTCAGTATTGGGACAGATTAACTCAATAGTCACATTATAAGATTATAGGAGATGTTGGATTTTGGGCAACCGTGCGATACTGCTGGCTCAAAATAAAAAAAAATACTTGAAAACTCTGACAGGTTTTTGTTTCATGACGTGCCGTCTTTCTATATGTCGTTGCCTCGCTGCAGTCATTAACATGTCATGTTCATTTTCGAAACGTCATTATACAAATTGACGATGCACCACTATTTCTGTTGTTCCTCTCCTTGACCAAGATATACTTAGTTTTTATTTACGCACAAGATATTATCTTCACTGCACTGATTTTCATGCTGTTTTCACCAATGGATAGCTTGGTTCTCGGGAATGGTTTATATGCATAATACATCACATTATAGTACAGAATAGTTAAGAAACCACGCGGGGGAAGCCGCGTTCGTCTAGTAAAAAATATTATTAGAAAAATATTCCTATATTATAAAGATACTACTACTATTTACATAGTATACATAATGCTAGCATACGCTGCATACATTTTGGATAATTTCCTTTAAGTTTTTACCATAAAATATGTAGCACTTGCCCTTAACCAAATCCTTTTATAAGGGTTCTATACAATATTTTAGTAGGTGCGACTACATATTGAATAACCGACTATTGACGCAACTGTTTGCCCCGCGGCTATGTTCACAATGTTTATATCTGTCCTTTTGATGCAAAGGAATAACTTGTATGCAGCTCGTGTTTTTAATAAAGATGCCATAGGAAAACATTGTTTATTCGGTTCCCCTTTGGGAAATAATGAAAGATGGGTTGTGGTTGTACGCTTAAGGGGTGGACTGCAAGATAAAATCTGCGTTTGTGATGTTAACATCTTTTTTAAATATTCAGGCAACGGCAAATGGCCTGGAAATTAAGCATATTAATATACAACGTGACATTAAAGTCTTTTGACAGCCAAAAGCATGTTTTAATACAAATTGAACAATTTCCTACATTTTTTATTTAAATATTTTTTAAATAAATAATTTTTTATTTAATTAATTAAACTGTTGACCTTTTTTCACGATTTCAGGGATGGTCCTATAATAAAAATTGTTCATAATTATGAATATGACGAAGCCCTTTCGCATATAAGCCGACTAAAATGACGGTGTATATATCGGCTAACTGTGGGTGTACAAATAGTACACCACTCTGCCTAATCTATGCTTCCTTGTCTAACCCCTTGGGGACTACAGTCGTGATGATATTCAGGTCATATAATTGTTATTGGGGACTGATTCAAGGTCTTCATATAGGAATTTTTAGCAAAAAATAGACTGATGGCCGGAATTAATAACTTATCTTTCCATTATTTCCCTACTGGCGAATGGAATGTAACATAAGCTCCTTAAAAGTAATGACAAAGTTAAATCTCCAGTAGGGATGACAATCTAAAGATAGTTTATTTATTCCGTTAGTAAGATACTATGAGTAAATATAGATTAATTTGAATTTTCTGTCATCATCAATCTATTAATTGCACACAGTTGCTGAGCACAGGTCACTTTTAGAAAGAATGCGTGCCCAAAATGCCACGCCCAAAACTCCATTTCCTATAATTTAGACAATGCCACTCAACAGTATCTTCTGAAGTCTGACAGCTTGTCAGACTTAAGACACAGGCATCGTTGCAAGTCATCTGTCAGATTTTCCCTACCATATAACCCCTCAGATCCTGTTAAAAAATGGCGTTGTTGTTGTTTTCGCTAGACCAATAGAGGGCAGCACCGTCCCCAGTTTGTTTAGGACGTGGCTACCACAAATAAAGTGACACAAGCTGATTTTGTGCTTTTATTCTTTGCTTTGTTTGTGTTTGGTGGTTCACGTTCAAATCCGGACACTTTTACATTCAAAATGGGTACAATATGATGATAGTTTTTCAATGCTGAGATAATTATAAAATATCGTGATAAAAGCAAAACGCCTCACCCAAAGCATTCTTTAGATGTTCTGCCAAACAAATGATTTTTTCCTCATGTGTTGTCTGCCACCTGAAGAGCTGGGTATGTCGGCCTCGTAACTGCCTTTGATTTTCCCTGGCCCTTTAGTTAGGGTCATGAAATTCAGTTAACCTTCCTGGAACAGAAAACAATTATGACCCGATTTCCATCTTGGATTGCCTCATTAGTCTAGTGGTCCTAACCTCGACTGCTTCACTAGAGGTCTTGGGTTAGAATCCTAGGTCGAACTTATTGTTATCGTTTTGTTTTCAAGAAAATCTCAGTTAATGGCAATAGCTTCGCCCGCTATTACATGTGACCTAACATACCGGCGAATTTGGGGTGTATATTTGTACGCCACTGCCTAAGCCTTCGGGAAATATAAACTTTTAATCAACCTCGATATCAAACCAAGGACCTCTAGCTTGGCAGTTGCGCTTTGGACTCCTAGACTAATGAGGCAATCCCAAAAGATGTCATTAAAAATTATAACAAGTATGACGTATGATTTTTGCAATTTCCCCTTAAATTCAACCACCCTATAGATAAAGGGGATCTTATTAAAAATCAAAGTCACAAAATTCACGCATCGCTTACAGTATTAAACGCACATGCAGTGATGTGCTTACCCCCTAAATTCTAGAGCGTACTATTAAAAGTTGCGGAGCAATTTATTTTTCTACCCCTATGAACTTGATAAGTTTTAACGAGGTACACACGACGGTCCAACAAACTATACAGCTTGCACTTTATAAGACCCGTATTCAGTTGCAATAACGGTGATTTTTGTAGTGCAACGTGTAACTGTATAGCTTAACGTGTCTACGTAACTATAACATTTCGGTTGTATCCAAACTTCGTCTACGTGAAAGTTGCTTGTAGCTTGTAATACTATCAACTAAAAGTTTTCGAAAAAGTAAATTTCTGACAAACTAACAAGATCTGATTGTTAGCCTAATTTAAAAAAGTAGTAGTTTCCGAATCTCGTCTATATTTAATAGTAGCTTCTGCCTGTGATTTCGTCTGCATTGACTACAGAGATAGGTTCAAACTGGATAAGTTCTATTATCTGTGTGACAAAACCCGTGGCCCCAGCTAAAAGTGGTGAGGTGACACACCCGTGTGGTTTTAGTCAGTAGGTCACCCAACAAAGGTGGAGTCCGTCACGCCCCGTTTCCTACCCCGGGCTGCTGATGCTGAAGTCTATGAGGATTTCCACTCGATAAAATAAAGCGATATACATATAAAGCCAAATTTCATCCAAATCCGTGGAGCCGTTTTTGCGTGATTGTGTAACAAACATACAAACTTTTAATAACAGCGGGATAATTAACATAAAATAAATTACCAATCAAAATTGTGCGGTGGTCGCAACTACGTATACTGAGTTGGAGGTCCTAGATTCGATTTACAGGTCGCGCAAAGTGTTATTGGATTTCCCTATGAAAATTTCTGTATCATATAGGCTTGCATCATATTATTATGCATCTTTACGAAATAACTGGTGAGTAAACTTTAGGTGTATGTTAATATGCCTTTGCCTAACTATTTGGGGATACAATAACCAAAATCTTTTAATGCGTCAAATAAAAATGCAGGTACCGGGCACATCCGCATTAACATCACTTAGTCTGACCTATCCTGGAAAATGTACAAAGACTTTTTAGTTACTCTAAACGATAAATAACACTTTCCCCTAGATAACTACCATTTACTATCAACGCTAATTCACTCTATTCCAAATAAAACGTTAATTAAACTAGAATTCTGTTCAGTTGTTCGAATTTTCCGTGTGAAAAAACATACGAAGCGACCTCCTTTGGCCGTCGTGAGCAATTTTGACTCATTTAGTCCCCGTATTGAAATAAACTAAATAGACACCAACTGGGGATGGGGACTATTCTATAAATTGGAAGAATAATTCATTTTTCCAGTCGATGGCACATGAAAGAGGACAGTGCGTTGCTCTCGAACCTTTTGAATTATACGGTAAAATTGTTGGTTTTAAAACGTCAAAGTTTTTTGGGTTTATTTTGGTTAGAAATACTTTATGTTCTAGTGGTCGTAAGTGGTTTGAAGGAAATAGATTCTCAGGTCGAGTAGTAGATTTTTCATTATTCTTCGGATTTGATTGTGCCCGGTTAATAGGCTCGACAACTCAAAATTGGTCCTATTTTAATATAAAGAAAAATTCCATCACTAAGAATAGCAAAAGAATGATTGATTATTCAGTATTTTGGACTCGTACCGACTAACGAAAACTGCACTTGCTGTCCCTTTCCTAGGCCATGGATTCATGACATTCGCTATGACCATGACAGGTTGTGGCCCAGCGTTCGGTGGACCCCTTAAAGGCAAGCCTTGGCCTCACATCCTTCTTATTCTAGCCGTCTACTAAGGGAGGGATATCCACCTAAGCTCTCCTTCTTTTGTTAAACTTAACATTCCCGTACATAATAAACTACCGTATGTTTTCTACCTAGCGTTGATTGTTCTAAAATCACTACGGGTTGTTTTGGCACAGGTTTTTTTGCGTTCTCTTCATATCGGAATACAATTGAAACGCCGTTCCGTGTTCGGTGTGCTTCGTATTAAATTTGCGTGCTTTCTATATAAACAACCGTTAGTTGTATATCATATTGGATTGCTTAATTATATTTTTGGGGTATACGCGTATCGCACAGTTCTTTGAATTCGTAGTCTCGGACCACGTTATAAAGCGGCGTATGACGTTTTTGAACTTCAGCGATTTCCACGTACTGTGGTGTGATACACCGAAGGTCTGTTTTGGGCATCATCGATTCCAAATACAACTTTTTTTATCACTATAATGGTAAACGGCGGTAGCCTAATGGCTAGAGCGTCGGACTTGCTGATTCGAAACGCACCCATTGCACTACCGACGTGAACCCACTCATAATACAAGCATTTAGCTTAGTACGAGGGGTTAACAAGATTACTAGTAATGTGCGACCCACATTGCCAGTAAAAAAAAACGGTTACCGTAACCTATGGACGCTTGCAACACAAGTGGTATCACTCCTGTTTAGCCGACCCTAAAAAGGGAGGGGAAGTAGAAAAGGAGAAAGAAGGGGATTGAGCCACACTCACCGCACAAAACGCAACAGTATGCATACTGCTACTTGACGTCGATATTTTGTGGGAGGGTAGTACTTCCCCGGTCGTACCGACTAAATTCATTCTGGCACGTGGACAATTGGACATGCCAGTAAGACACTACTAATACTAAAAAGTACTACAACTAATCATAATTGACAAACTCTCTGAATGGATTTAAGAGCAAAGTACTAACCTAATCACAGTTGACATACTCTCTGAAGGGAGAAAATGTGGTAATTCTAACCACTCGCTTCAATAGTAAACGTCGTTATTATGAGTCGTTCATCGAACTATGCCTATATGATTTTGTGAATGCGAATTTGTGTTCGTCGAGGAATCTACAATACCTGAGAGAATCTAAGCAACGATTTTACAAAAACAAGTTTAATACACATTTAGGTGAACAGAGCAATTCGGGCAGGATTTTATATAATTTTTTACAATATAGCCCGTTTTCTTTTCAGAACTCAAGAAAAAAGTGTGATCATCAGCCTAGGTAAGTAACAAGAAAAAAATGCGTAAATGCGAGATTTTTTTCTTATATTTCTTTGCCATCTATGTCATCTTATAACTAAGTATACCAATTTACTGAATTTAAGTTTATCACATTTCATAAATACTAAATGTAGAGTTGCTAAGCCATTGAATCGCACCCACCTTCGTTCCAAGGAAAATATTCCGAAAGGTATTTTCTTTGCGAAAATGGAATGCTTTCATGCTGTTCCTTTTTCATGCTTTTTCCGAACCGAGTGAGTGGAAAAAGGTAAAAGAACAGAGAACAGGACATTACATCAAACATCACCTAAAACCAAATATGCGGCAGCGGAAAGTTGTGTTAGAAAAGAAACGGCTGTTGTTAAATTAAAAAAGAGACGTATTTTGTTATACCAACACGCCTGTATTCCTGAAACGTTAGACACAGGTGTACTAATGTACACACAATATTTAATATTTTGGTTGATATGTTTAGATCTCATGTACCTAATAGGGGGCGAGCCTATAACCATTAACAGGGCATAAATTCAAAGTCTGAACTGTTATTAAGAATTTCATAAAAAAATAACTTTTAACTCGTTACTTTAAAAATTATTAATCTTGTTATAGGTATGCATATAATATTTGAAGAGTTCCATCGAATTCTCCGGGATCCCACCGTCAGATTTAAACTTGATGAAAATAGGACCACCCCGGGGGTATACCCTTTCGAACAAAAAATATTTTTCAAAATCGGTTCGCAATTGACGGAAAAATCGGTGAACATACATAAAAAAATATATATATGCAGACGAACGTATAACCGCCTCCTTTTTTGAAGTCGTTTAAAAAACAATAACAGGACCTCTAGTGTAGTACTCGCGCTTAGAACAACAAAACCGATCCGATGCAATTACTACATAATCATATTCGCCTCAGGCCGATCGGCTAATCTCGGAAGACGTGCGGCTAAGCCGAGTGACTTTTTTAGTAACATTGTATCTACATAATATTAGATTTTACCGTCCACTTGTGCCGATTAATGCCAACCCGAACATGTGTATTCCTAACAGGCCACATAAATTCGATGGCGTTTGTTGCAAAAAAAAAACAACAATCGACTAATTTGATAAATGTGCGCATTCGATTGTTTAATTAGTTAGTGGTTCGGTATTAGTTAATAATCGACAATCTACCAACTGTACGCACACTGCAATCAAAGAGTGTGTAACGTAGCAATGTATATCTTTTGTTATCACTTATTTAATAACACGTACAGTAAAGAAATAGTCTAATGAGCGGATTGCGCTACAAATTAGTAGTTCAAATTGACACGGTAACCATGTCAATCATTTTGGTCCACCGTACGCTATCATTTGAAGACATACGATTACTAGCCAATTTTATCGATTAAACTAAATAATCTATTAATTCGAGTTTTAGTAATAATTGCCTAATACATTGCGCGAGAGTGCCAATATGGACTATATGGACGAAATCATCTTGGGTTACGAAACGCAATAAAAACACCCTTCGCATAGAAACCGAGTTGCCAAAGTAACCGCTAGTAATATAGCAATACCACCTTCTATCATCGGCGATGAGGGAAAACCTCGTAAGTGCCTAAATTAAAATTTTACGTAAGGCAGAATATTATAGTTACATTATATAGTCACGCCTGTCCCCCATGGGGGTGGGCAGAATCTCTTCATGTATGACCGTCAGCGTCGGTTTAGGGTGCTCGGAACCTGGCCTCATTTAAGATTATCCGCAATTTGGTTTTTTGGATTATCCGCAAAGAAGTGAGGCCGGTTAAAATTACACCCTGCCGTGTACAAACACAATTACACGCACACACGTATACCGAAACTACGCCTTATCTTGTTAGTCGAGCAGTGTCGAGCTATCGCTGCACGTCTATCAAAACGTCATTAACGTAATTGTGTTTGTACACGGCAAGGCGTAGTTTTAACCGGCCTCACTTCTTTGTTCGCAAAGTTCCATCTTAACTTTTTATGTGATCTGAGCCTCATAGTGTGTCAATAATAATGTATGAATGAACGTTAAATTTTAATTTCACTGAAAAAAAAAGTCCTGGAGGCCCAAATCATCCCCTTCCCTTAAATAGGCTCGGCAATGTATCTGCAACTCCTTTGGTATTGCAGATGTCCATGGGCGTCTATGAATACTTACCGAGTTATCCCATAAATAAAATTGGTAACTATAAAAACAGTTGAACAATACTTTATTAAGATACCAATATGGCACTTACGAGGTTTTCACTCGTCACCGACGGTATAGAAAAAATTCAGGAATATTAATTTAATAAGGTGCCCGATATAGAAACGGGGAGGAGAAAATAGCGACAGCAGCGCGGTTGTGGCAGTTCAAAGTCAATTTTTATTAAAGTCGTCAAAACGACTTGTGGGGAAAAAAGTCATAATCTTGACGTTAAAATCATCGAAGTTGCCAGTTTAAACTGAAGTCGAAACCTCTGAAATTCTTTGCGCTACAAATTTTTAGGGTACAGCATACTGGGATTGTATTTAGGATGCCAAATATTCCGGTTACAAAGAGAGATTATTTATTTAGATTATTTATTTATTTATTAGATATCATCGAACTATCCTATTCTTTTGATCCTGATCGTAGGCTTTGCTGGCCTGTGTCCCTGTCTCCTTCCACTTCAATTTATTTGTTATATATAAGACCAATTTCTACTGAAATGATTTATGTCAAAAATTTAACTTGCATCCGCCAATGAAAAGAAAATTAATTTTTGAATTGAAAAAATGCAAATAATATAAAAGCATAAAAAAAACATCTAAAAAAATAGCAGTGCACCTGTATTAATTATGATGTACCTTATTAACAGTATTTACATATTTTACATTCCAAAAGAGCAGACACAAAAAAAAAAACAGTGGGCGCGACTAGGCGTCAAAGTATTCCTTGGCATCGCTGTCGTCTGGCATCGTACCTAGAAGATTGACAGCATTGCATTGCCAAGTTAAATGGCAATGCTTATACGCTCCCCTAGGAATAAGTCAGCTCTCTGATCACGCGAAGCGTCGACCAGTCTTCTAAATATTTCAGTATTAAATTATTTTTAAGAAAAAGTAGATATATACCTATCATGTATTGATATTTGTACAAAAATATACCCAACGATTTAGTTTTTTTTTTTTGTGGCTCGTAATAATCACATTAAAACGCATCCAATATCTGCAAAAGGGTGGAAACGCACACGTACGCAATAATAATTCACAATACAACACAGCTTTTGTCACTCAATAATGTACCTTCTATCATTCTTTTGATTGGGTTGTTCCTGAGAGTTGGTATCATTCTAAAAACAAAGCATTCGGTGCCCAGGTCGAGCAGCGTTATGGGATTTTTCTATGAAATTCCTGGTAGGATCACGGAGTTTGGTAATAGGCTCGCCCCCTATTACATGGGACCTAAACGATCACCGAACTGTCTCTACCTAACCGTTTGGGGAACACAGGTGTTATGGTATGTTCTGTTTATGATAAGGTGATAATTTAATGTACGGAACCTTTCAATATAACATTACCAACTTGTTTGCCAGTGGCGAAGTTTTTAATAAATTCAGTCAAAGCTTTTCCTGACTTAATCTCAGACTTTACAAACGTCAATCCCAGCGAAATGACACTCTTCTTTTTATAAAAGTACCCAATTTATTTAGACCTTTCCTTCCAGAATAAATGACGGGAATCCTCATATATTTTGTACGACCGAAGAGATCTAACATTTTGGACGGTGCGAAATTTAATTTCCTTGAAGTATTAATATAAGTTTGACGAGATAAAATTGACATGTTCATAAAAATATACGTGTACAAAAAATGATGTACCTATATATATTTTTTCTACTTTTATTGTGACTTTTATCGTTACATACATACAATCACGCCTTTTTCCCATAGGGGTAGGCAGAAACTACAGAACGCCATCTGCTACGATTTTTGCATACTTCTTTTGCTTTTTTTTATGATGTCACTATGGCTGCACTAATGAGGCAGTCATTAGTGCAGCCATAGTCCCAAGCGCGACTGCTACGCTAGAGGACCTGGGTTCGATCCCCAGGTCGAGTGTGTTATTGGGTTTTTGTAAGAAATTTTCAGTAGCAGCTCGGAATCTGGATTTGTGCCCGGTTAATGGTAATACGCTCGCCCCCTATTACATGGGACCTAAACATACCGGCGAAATGTGGGTGTTTATTAGTACACCTCTGCCTAACCCTTCGGGGCATGCACGCGTGATGGTATGTCATTATGGTGGGTTGAATAAGAAAAATGTACATACATATTTTCAATAAATTCATATTTTTAATACTCGTGGTGAAAGATACCTTAGAACGTATAACTTGATCATGTTTCACGAAGTAATTGAACTAATCAAGGAAAGCAAGAGAAGGGGAATGAGAGACATCCTACCACACGTGACGTCATCAAAATGACACAATTAACAAACTCCAAAGCTATTTAATTACAACATTCTGTAGTACCCGGCTGCGCATCTAATTACAAGTCCTACCACATTCATTATAAAGTATAAATTGCTTTGCGGATATGACATCTGTTACATAAGTATACGCCGTACATTGAAAGGAAATTATTTTTCCGAATCGTTTCACACGCGTCCATATAGTGATGGGGGAACGAGTTTTATTCATTATTAATCGAAACTAGAGCTGTTTAACGATGTGTGACTGTGTGTATATTATCTTGTCCGAAAGTATCTTTGAAACCTAAAATTACCAAATTATTTAAATTATATATTATCTATATATTATATATTATCTATATAAATGCTCAGGATAAAAATATAAGCCAGTAAGTCAATGGCGCGACAGACTGGTAACCAGAATTTATATAAAATCGTTTCCTGTAGAGTCTCTTTTAATTTTCTTAAGAAAAGTCAACACGTAGCTGATCATTTATTGTGGTCATTAAATTGGTCTTCTAAGTTAAAAGGGAATTGTTTGACTTGGTATGAGCACATGATGAGGAGGGATGAAACGCATGAATCTAAAAGAGTAATGAGTATGAATATGGAGGGGTGGAGGTGTAGAGAGAGACCAAAGAATAGATGGATGGATTGTATGAAGTCAGATATGATGGAAAAGGGATTGAATGATGAGATGAAGACTAACAGGATGAATGAAAGAAGAGGACAGGCTGCGCCGACACGAAATAAATTGGGCAAAGGGCAGGAAGATGATGATGATGACGAAAGTGGTCCTCTAGCTGTGGAGTGGGGTCAGCTAGTTAATATTACTTGTAGATGAATATAAAAACATAACATCACGCCTGTGTTCCCCGAAACGTATGTACTCCAAAAATTTCGCTGGTATGTTTAGGTCCCATGTAATAGAGGACAAGCCAATTACCATTAGCAGAGCACAAATCCAAATTCTGAGCTGCTACTGAGAGTTTCATAGAAAAACCCAGTAACACTGCGCGACCTGGGATCCAAGACCTCCAGCGTAGCAGTCACGCTTGGAACCACCAGACTAATGAGATAGTCATTGAATATGATTATCGATATTTTCTGAAAAGTTACTACAAACTTTAATCGGTTTAAGTATCTATAGAAGACACTATGACACTTAAAACCAAAGCCAAAAAGCTGCAAAAATAAAGATTGTTCTCAAGTTATTACAAGAAAACGATATAAAAGTTAAAAGACGTTGAAATCGACTCTCATTATCACGAGTTTGGAAGTTCCATTTACTTTGATGAATTAGCCCATTACTTAGAATGAAGCCGATATTAAATAAAGTTGTGGATCGATTCGATAATGATATTGAATCCTTTAATTTTATGGCTTGGGCCCTATGTTGGCAAGATTTCATCGTGTATTATGTCATCACACAAATGTTTGGGTTATTTAAACGGGAGTAGAAAACTACGGTAGTTTGTGATTGAATAATTTGTGAACAATGATGAGTAGGTACTATGTCTTTCTTTTATTTTATTTTATGACATCAATTTATCATCTTCATCTTCTTCTTGATAGAGTGGTCATGGTCGTCATTTAAGGATTAGTGATGCGAATGACAATTCCTGACGTAGTTTGTGTTTCCTTTCTGGTGCACTCATAGAGGGGACTGTTACAAATAAACGTACTGAGACTTCAATTGTTAAGTCTTATATAACATACATCGGTTAGGCAGCGGTGTACTAATTAATTTACAACCCATGTGTTTAGATTCCATGTAATAATGGGCGAGCCTACTGCCACAAATCCAAACTCCGAGCTGCTGCTAAGAATTCAATGGAAAAACTCAATAACACTTTGCTCGACCTGGGAATCCAACCCAGGACCTCGAGCGTAGCAGTCGCGCTTCCAACCACTAGACTTATGATGCAGTCAAACGAGACAATTATAATAATGAAATAAATAAATATTTATTGAGAAAGGGGCAGGTGGTTGATGAAGCAGGTAAAAATTAAACGTTATATCGACATTAACTTAATATTAATAACATCTGTTATGAGCCAGTGCACAAACACATTCACATCACTTAATAATTCCGCATAATAGTCGGACGTGCAATAATCGGTAATGCAATCGATTTGTACTGTTAATCGATTTATGACTTTCGATTCCAATGCGCATCCCTACCGCGACTGCCGGAGGCAATAGTGTCGGAATCAACAATGTTTTATAGCGTTTTTATGAGATTTTATCCTATAAGTGGGATCGCATTTCGTGAAGGGGTATTTGAGAAATTCACTGCTACACGTTGTTTCTTTTTTAAATTCGAATTTTATTACCAAAACGATTTTTATGACGGGTCGTATTTTAAATTCTTTGTGCCGTTCCACAAAAGAGACAAATGGGAAATTCTGGCACTCGTTAAAGCATTATTGTATTTTCAATAAGTGGAATGAACAGTCTACTAAAGAGAATATTCGTTCGATTTTGAAGCTTAATTTATTATTAATATAGTATATTTGTTGCTGTTATATCTGGACTTTAAAAATACTACAATCTTGGATTGGATGCCCGATGCGCCTTGGATAAAAAAATATTAAGTCCCTTTAAAAGACAAATAATTTTAAATAAATTTCATGAAGTTATATTAGTAAAGGAAATTTTTATCAAAATAATTTTATTCGAGCATAATAAAAAATGCAAAAAGATAAAATTCATTAGAGTAATTAAAACGCCCATATTTTGATTTCAGCATTCACCTACCCTCCTCTTAAAGAAAAGTAAAGTTCTAAAATTCAACAGGAGAAACATTAATGGTCGATTTTACGATAATAGCTTCCCATTAACAAACTCCTTTAGAAATAAAACAAAAGAAACACGGAAATCTCGAGTCATTAAAACCACAAAACATTTTAAACTGCACTCGATTTCTATACAAGCGAAGCGGCGGTGACGAACTTGTGATCATGTGGTTGCCGTTCGAAGCCCGACCATTGTACTACCAACGTGAACCAACTCTTAATACATGCATTTAGCTTAGTACGAGGGATTAACAAGATTACTAGTGTTGTGCGACCCACATTGCTAGTAACCTTTAAAAAAATAAAAATATATAAATAGCCCTAGCCTTCGCCCGTAGTTTCACTTATCTCTTAAAATTATTCAAGGAAACTTCCAGCAAAACAACTTTGAAAACATCCAGTTGCAGTGTATACAGACAAAAAAAATATAAGTTGTTGTTTTGGCTTCTGTTGCTCTAATAAAAACCCCCATAGTTGTTTTTCTCCAAAATATAACGCACAGACATCAGCCTGTTAAAATTTTATTATATCTATCATCCATCCCTAAAGATCCTTTACGAGACACCAGAAACATTCTTTAGTTGAAGCTATTGAATTAATTTAATTCTGTTGATTGTAAAATGAAAATGGTTGTATCTGCATTGCAAATGTTGTAGAACGATGTGCCGATTCGGCACAGTCGACATTCGAACGTTAACAAAGTTATCGTGCAAAACTTCGAATGAAAAATATAGGGAGAGGCGTTATTTTAGGTTAGGTTGTAATTATTTTTGTAGTTTTTTATCTTTTAGTTTAGAATTTATTAACAGAAGTTGTACAGTGGGTTACAGCTGTTACCTGACCCACTTAGACCCCACCGGCCCACCTTGTGTGGGTCAGGTAACAGGTATAACCCACTGTACATACCACAACGTGTTAATTGTTTTTTTTTTTAGTTTGAGCGAGAGAGATAATGCTATTGAATGTGTGTTGTGGTAATAGGGTTGACAATGACAATTAAAATACGTCTGTCTTGTACGGTGAATTTATTGCTAACTAAACTAGAAAGTGATCATACAGCTGTTTATAAAGATGTTGCATGTATAACCCAACGCTAGCTTCATCAATACCTATTAACTACTGATCTACCGATCTGCTTGGTTAATGTTTGCAGTCTGTGAATAGGACAAATTTCTGAGCATAAGCATAGCATTTCCATATCCTAAGGATACTGTATTGCCCAGAAATTGATTAGATCTAATGACAGGTGCTTTGTGTAAAATATTAATATTCAGCTGCATCTAGAAGACTGGAAGTGGACTCCAACACAGTTGATACAAGACTACGATGATGATGTCAAAGATTAAGTTGATGGAAAAAGAAGATAAGGAAGGCTGACCCCAACAGGCAGTCAGAAAGAAGGAGAGAGCGAGAAAAGGAGAGTGACAGAAAGAGAGAAATGCGGAGTGTAAATCTCTAAGTGGATAATGGAAGCTCTCAACCGGGAAGAGTAGAAGTAGGAAAGGGAGGCCTTTGCCATGCAGTGGGACGATCACGGCTGACAATAAAATAAAATATAATGATAATAAAAGTTTAAAGGTTGATGTATACTTCGGCTTTGGACCGTGACACCAGTTACCCCGAATAACCGGAGAAATAAAAATAATAATAGAATATGTCTAAGTATAATATTTTCGCCATATCTCGCTTATTTCACCGATCTGAGTGCCTTACAATTAATTTTGCTATGATTATCGACGAATGACGAATTTTTAAACGTAACTTTATTCAGTCTGGCTCGCATGCAATGGAGTATAAAATGAGTTTTATTGTATTTTAAGTAATTCTGTTGCGAATAAATGTTTGATATAAATAAGTCACTTTTATGTGATTCTCCGAATGATGGCTTTTATTGTGCGAGGGCTGATTGTCATTTTGAAAGTCGTGAATTTGTGTATTATGACGTATTTCTTGTCAAGTCCTGATTCAGTAATGAGTTTTGTACCAAGGTCCTGATAGAGGACGAGAATAACCAGACTAGTAGGGTATACTAGGGGTCTCAGTATGTTCCAAGGGCCAAAACAGTTGACATTTTTCTAAACTATATTTACTAGACTTGTCCCAGAGAGCGCGACCTAAGTTGTCGCGGGCCGGATTGATGGTACTGACGGGCTGGACTTGGCCCGCGCGCCGTGGTTTGGAGATCCCTGGGGTATACGATAGACCGGATATCCTATGGATAAACTGTCTTCTGACTAACGTATTTAACAAGTGTGAAGTTGTAACAACAGTAACAACTCTGTAACCACTGTCTCACAATAAAGACTTTGACTTTCGTGTGACAACTGTCACACAAAAGGGTATAAAAAAATAATATAAATATACTGGACAAATACTTATCTGAAAATTTGAAATTGCGTATTTGAAAACTTCGGTCCAGAGGTGTATAGAGTGGTATTGCTCGTAATAGAATCGACGCTAGTTGATGACATTAAAAGGAGGCTAGGGGTATAGTGCGTTTTGCCATCATTAGGTGTGAGTTATAAAATCTCATTCAGGCTAAGCCTGTGTGATTCCTTTCTCAGTTCCCTTCATTCTCCCCTTTTATTCTCTTTTTCCATATTCAGTTAATAGTAAAAAAAGATATGATAAGAGCGGTGAGAGTGCTGCTAAACCTTGGACATGAATTTATGAGGGTAGTAATTTGAACCGCGAACTTCTTACAGACAAAAATCTTATCAGATTCTTAAAAGAAGCACGGAATTTTGATCATTATGAACTGTATAAGCATACAAAGCGTATTCAAGCAGTCAGTGTTAACCCGAGTGTGCGGTGTTAGGGTAAGGTCTTGCATCTTAATCTAATTTAAGCGACATATTGCTGCCGCAAGTAGCCGCTGGCGGTGTCTACAAACTTGGTGACGGAGCTTTGCGACGAGAATAGGGTATACAAACAAGGATCTACTACCGAAAGAGTTTATTCTAAAATGTATATCTACTACTCAAAATATCTCATCATCATCCTGGTTTTTTTTAATCATGTTGGGTTGGGCTTTCTGTCTCATCAGATAACATAAACTTGCCATCTTATCTTTTCGTATTTGTAAGGCATTTTCCGTGCAAAGATTATAAAATTATTTTAATTAAGGAAAAATTCTGAACTGCGGGCAGGATGACGTCACCTTAAAAACGAAAATTAAAGATGTGAAGGCAAATTTCGACCTGGCGGTTGGGACTTGCGGTGACTTAGCGGTCATAACGTCTGGTGTACTTACCATCTTGCTTAAATTCCCTGAAGGGTTAGGTCGAGAAGTGCTGTGCCAACATACATTTCGCCGGTATGTTAAGGTCCCATACAATAGGGGGCGGGAGAGCCTATTGACATTAACTGTGCACAAATCCAAATTCTTGTTATTTAGAATTTCACAGAAAAACCTAATAACACTTTGCTCGACTTGGAAATCTTGCGTAGCACTCACGCTAGAGACTGCTAGACTAATGAAGCAGCATTAAATCACTATTTAACGAGATAAGGCTTAATATCAGTATTTTACAAGAAGCAACTGCCGTCAGATGTCTGCTACCCTATGGGCAGTACCGATGATCTAAGGATAGACTGGCTGTCAGGCTTTCTGGACTTCTGCTAACTAATACTTATAGATGAATTGTTACTTTTTTTAGAACTGTTAATAGTTCCATAACAAGGTTGAACATAAATAGAGCCGAATAACAAAATGTAAATTAAATTTGGTTCAAAAATAAGGGAGTTAAGTTAGTTAGTTAGTTAAAAATAAGCATTTCGATTTGTGCGGCCTCATAATCCGATATTCCATACAATTTCTATACCACTAACACTCTTTTGCGGAAAAACGACAGAATAGACCCTATCAATCCACACCAAAAACTTAAAACGCTTATATCTTAGAACTTTATTAGTCGATTTAAATATTTTTTTCAGTATGCTTCTTATAATTAATGTTATTCTATAGGTAATAGGCCTATTATTTTCAATACATTCAACACCAGTCAACATCCTACTTACTTACTTACTTAAGATATGAATTTTCAAGTGAAAGAAAAATTCGGCCTCAGACAGGGTTTGAACCTGCGTCCCTCTGATTAAGTACCTACACCAGACGCTTTACCAACCAAGCTAACGATACCACTGCCAGTGATGTCGAATTGTCTTTTATTTTAAATTTCGCATTATTTAATGCTGAAATATAATCTTAACTAATATTATAAAAAGGAAAGATTTGTTTGTTTGTTTGTTTGCATTGAATAGGCTCTTAAAGTACTGCACCGATTTGAAAAATTCTTTCACCAATGGGAAGCAATTTCTGAGTGACATAGGATATGTTTTATCCCGTAAAATGACAAGAAACGTTTACCCCACGCGGGCGAAGGCGCCAGCAGAAAGCTAGTCAAAAATAAGCCTCCTATTTGTTAACACAGAATAAGTCGCCAGCTTACCTCAGTTTTGAGATCAGTTATTTTACGTAGCCAGCTCCAAAGATTGGTTTATTTAGGCTCTCCATTGTGTATTCAGCGAATTCCCTATCTTTATTCATTGTTTTACGAGTTTACAATATTAATACGCAATGAATTTTGTTTCAGTTGTAAATGATGATTTATTCCGAGAGCTGTCTTCGTGTTATGGAACTGAGTAGGGTTGCCTTTGAAGAGAGCCTTTGATTAAACGGTTACACGCGGTTGGCAGATGTCAGCAAAAATAGTGTTTGTAACTTTGTCGGTGTATAAAGAATTGTCGTATTTATTTTATCAAACTTTTTTTCTCAGGTTGAGCAGTGTTATTGAGCTTTTCTATGAATTTCTTAGTAGAAGCTTAAAGTTTGGATTTGTGTCCGGTTTATGGCAATACATTCACCCCATATTACATGGGAACTAAACATAACGGCTAAGTGTACCTCTGCCTAACCTATTGGAGAATATAGGCGGAAGGGTAAGGCATACGTGTACTATGCCCATTGACATTTCGCCGGTATGTTTAGGTTGAGGTAAATAAGAGGTGAGCCATTTACCTGGCTCAAATCCAATCACCGAGCTGCTACTGAGAATTCCACAAAAAACCCATTAACCTGGGAATCAAAATCTCCAGGACAGCGGTCGCTCTTGAGATCACTAGACCAATGAGGCATAAATCCAATGACAACATAACCCCCCAACAACCTTCAAACCACAAACATAAACTACGATAGTTCCATAGAAAGACAAGTGAAACCTCTACTTAACTGATTAAACATCAACATTGGAGTGTTTCCGAATTAATTGCCGTGTTTTCTTCGTAGAGTTGCAATTTGCAATTCAAATATGGCGAAGGCTCGTCATGTCTGAAGTTGTCGGCGCACGGATTTAGTGATGTGCTCGTGTTGATTGTTGTTCCGACCGGATTGTGTTGGTGAATAGTTGTTGGGAATATTGTTACCCGATTGCGGCCCAAAATTAGGGTAATGACCTACACATTGCCTTAATTTTAGACCGCAATATCAATGTCATGTTTTAATATTCGTATAATATATTACTTCGCATATGTATTATTCATTATTTTTTTATTCATGATATTTAGGTCTACGCTTGACCGCCAGTTCGCCTGAAGCGATACTGTAATTCAGATTCATTATCGTTCTGAAGATTTTGAAATGAAACTAGTTTTAACGAATGTTATCGCGTTATATTGATAATATTTTAATTCCCGATGTTTCGAAACCTTTACACAGAGCAAATTGTTATTTGCTTTTTTTTATTAAATTCTCAGTAGCAGTTCGAAGTTTGGGTTTGTGCCTGGTTAGCAATAGGCTCACACCGTATTACATGGGAACTAAAAACGAACTGTGCACGTACTTTAAGTACACCTCCACTTAACCCTTCGGGTAATACAGGTATGATGGTATTCAATTCCGCCTTGCCTTGTACAACAGTATACTAAAGTGATGCAAGCATCAATAAATATTACTTCTATGTATCTTTTACGTGGAAAGCAAGGATGTCGAAGAAATCTTATTTCGAAGATTTTTCCAGTTATATGAGCGGGCTTGAAGGGGCGAAGTAAGAGTTTATTCTTAGTCCTTACCTACCTAATACTTAGGACGAACCATGATCGTGGATTAAGGTTCTTTTTACTTTTAGTACCTGGTATTATAGCCCTTCAATACAAAAAATATAACATACCATTACGACTCTATTCCCTAAAGGATTAGGTAGAGGTGTACTAGTGTACACCCACAGTTCGCCAGTATGTTTAGGTTCTATGTATTGTATATTGATATTAACCGGGTATGAATCCAGACACCGAACTGTTAATGAGAATTTTATAAAAACAAAAAAACAATATTATTTTGTACGACCTAAAATTCCAAACCAGGACCTGTACTGTAGCAGTAGTACTTAGGACCACTAGATCAATAAGACAGGCCCTCAGCACAAAACTTCCTTAAAATAAAATAAATATATTACTACATGTAATTCCCTAAAGTACATCCGGGAAGAAAACCATTATTGATTTTAAAGAGATAAATTTTCTAGTAAAAAAGAAAGTACGGATTCGTCTCTCCGGTTAAGTAGCTCCGCTTAGCTCTAAGCTACCGAGACTATTACTTAGTGGCTTAAACGTCGCGGACTTATTAACAAACACTTAGATTCAAAAACGTCGAACAGCCATAGAAATATTTGTTCCATCCGACGATCAAACCCACAAACGTACCATCGCGTTAAAGTCTTTTACAAACGACAGAACAATGTTATTTGAAATTATTTTTTTTGCATTTGTCGATCAAAAATAATAATTTTGTCTCATGGCAAGCATTACCCTGTGCACTATGCAGTTTATAAATATTGAGGATAATGTTTATACAACCACTTCCATTCCTTTCAGAGAGATCTGGATATAATGGTTGTAATGTATGGAAAAGCTCGGTTAACCCCAACTCCCACTTAGCTGGTTTATTATTCAAACTTTTGAATGTATATTTTACTTTGTAATGTAGTTTATGCTACGGCGTAGTTATAGTAGTAACTCCCTGCAGCTTTGTAGGCTTGGCTACGGTTATTCTTGCTACGGCGTAGCATTACTCCGTAGCTAATGCTACGCCGTAGCAAAAATCCGGAATATAGAAGTTTTCTGTTTTAAAAAGAGTTTCTATGAAGAAAGAATATTTTTATTTACAGTGTACATAACATTGTCATTTTGACACGACAATGTTTTCATATAAAAAATACACTCAAAGTATTAATAAATTTTATGGTATATTGAGCTGTATCTAAGGTTTACTCTGTGTATTTTCGAGTTAGTAAAAAACTGTGAAAATGAAAATGTATCATTTCATATTTTTTTGCATACAATCACGCCTTTATACCCCAATGGGTAAGGTTAGGTTACAGTTTGCCTGATACGTTTAGGTCCCATGTAATGCAGAGCGAGCCTATTGCCATTAACCGGGCACAAATCCAGACTCTGAGCTGTTACTGGTAATTTCATAGAAAAACCAATAACACTGCTCGATCTGGGGATTGAACCCATGACCTCTAGCGTACCAGACGCGCTTAGGAACACTCGATTAATAAGGCAGTCTACGGTTTAATCTGTGTATTTTGGAGTTTATTTAATTATTGGGTCTTCAACAAGGAATACACTACAGATTCAACATAAATAAAGCAAGTCTTATGTAAATTTATGTTTCCTTTATTACAGAAGGCAACATCATTCCCAAAATTTAAGTTTGGAAAAACTATACATAGTTTTATAATTAAGTATTGACAAGGTTACAGAAAATCATTTAAACTATATACAGTTATTTTATCCATTATGCATCAAATTTTAAAATTTACATCTCATTATTATACAATTTTCTAGTATTTTCAATTTATTCTTTGAAACACAATAGGTGCAAGTCTGGAGTACATATCTGGTTCAGTTTCACTACAACGTTTGTTACGCCACGAATAAATGCACGTACATCTTGTCAGGAACCTACATATTAGAGGGTCAACACACAGTTTATGTTGATGAATAAAACTAGAAAACTTTTCTTTGAGAGGTAAAACATACTGTTGTTTATATAGATAGACTTTATGCTCCTAAGTTTTGATTAACATAATTGGAATTGTTTTTTTTTTCATTGTATGTTCGTTTGGACAATAAAAAACGTTAATTAATAATAATAAGTATACACTGACGCCTTTTTCCCACAGGGGTAGGTAGAAACTACAATACTACTATACAATACTACAATAGATATTTAGATTTAAAAATATTAACTATTTAATTGATTGCTCTTTCATTTTTTTCTTAGCTTTACGCATTTATTGATATGTACACACGGCTACAAATCAACCCATACAAATCCCGTTTAAGCTCATCTCGCATTATATAGGCTTCCCATACATTAAGAGGCGAGCTACACATCAATCCATACTAAACTGTTTTTTTATAGCTTAATGTGTAGCCGTGCGTACAACAAACCGGCATTTACTCTAGTTTCAAATAAGTTTGTTTATAACAATGTGTTGTTTATAACAATTTGAAGCGGCGGTAGCCTAATGGCTAGGGCGGTGGACTTGCGATCATGTGGTTGCCTGTTCGAACCCCACTCATTGCACTACCGACGTGAACCCACTCGTAACACAAGCATTTAGCTTAGCACGAGGGGTTAACAAGAATACTAGTAATGTGTGAGCCACATTGCTGGTAAGCTTAATAAAAAAAAAATGTTAGTTTGTTCTTAAGATTACGTTTTAATAATATGAAAAAAAATGGATACGGTATTGTTGAGCAATGTTTTTTGTTAATATCTGTATCATTAAGGTGGAGTATATAAAAAATAAACTGTATAAAAAAAGCTGCCTCGTTAGTCTAGTGGTCTGAATCGCGACTGCTACGCTCTATAGACCTTGGGTTCGATTCTCAGGTCGAGCAGTGTTATTGGGTTTTTCTATGAAATTCTTAGTAGCAGCTCAGAGTCTGGATTTGTGCCCGGTGAAACATACTGGCAAACTTTGGGTGTAAAATAAGTATACCTCTGCCTAACCCTTCGGGAATACAGGCGTGATGGCATGTTATGTTAAAAAACAGCATTTTTATGCAAGAATATTGTGACAGCTATGTGGGATCGTCTATGATGGCACTAAGCCACTCGCACGTGAGCACAATTCAGGTAACTATGTGTAACAGCTCTTTGAATTCGTAGTACGCGCCGAGCTTACTCGTCCTTTGGCTACTTATCCCGCGGCGTGACATTATTTCTTTGTCCTGCTTTTGTGTTTATGTTGAATCGTGTATTGGGTCACCAGCTTCGTAGTTCCCTTTGAAAATGTCAGTTGCAATAAGCTCGTTTAATTAGAAAATAGGTCAATTATAGTTACAAATGGATAAAAGTATGAATAATTTTAATGTTTTATGTTTATTTTTAATTCTTGGTTTATCTGTTTTAGATACAGAATTTGTTTTATAAAACAGTTTCGGAAGTCGGATCTATAAATTTGTTGCATTTTTTTGTATATATTATTAAAATGGTATCCCTGATATAGCAATTGGTTAGCTGGATGGCATGTTAAGTCTGCACATACATAATCACATAACATTTTATAATAAATTTATTTTAACATAAACATTAATGTTATTACATAGTACTATGTATGTGTCATGTAATAAAGAGCAATCAATATACCTAAAAACCCCCGGAACATTTTGCGTTTGCCAAAGCTAATCAAAAGTGGCAATTTATTTAACAGATGCAACGGCAACGCATTGGTGACAGCTACAATGTCGCTGATGTCCATGGGCGGCGGTAGTCACTTACCATCAGGTGGCCCGCATGTTCGTTTGCCCCCTCTGTTATATAAAAAAAAAGAAAAAAAAAATGCAGATAAAATTTGCGGGTACTTATTCTTCTGACATGTCACTTGAATTACTGCTCATTTCTCCATATAATATTGCTTTTCTAAGTTTTTGCGGACTTCTCCGTGTGCTATACACAATGGGTATGGAAGTCAAATGTATATAAGAAACAAAAAATACATTCACTCTATCAACTTGACGATTTTCTATGTAGTTAGTTTAAATAGAGATATACCTATATAGAGAGTTGAAGCGGCGGTAGCCAGTTGCTAGGGCGTCAGACTTACGATCATGTGGTTGCCGGTTCGAAACCCACCCTATTGCATCACTGACGTAAACCCACTCATAATACAAGCATTTAGCTTAGGACGAGGGGTTAACAGGAATACTAGTAATGTGCGATCCACATTGCTAGTAATCTTTAAATAATAAGGGTCTCAGATCAATGTAATCAAGCAATGTAATTGGACTATTTTTTTGTCTCATTTCTCCTAGAAGCAGAAAGAATATCACTCGATTTTATGGAGAAATGGCTCTTTGAGTAATAATTCACCACTAAGGTCAACATCGATTGGACAACCTTTTTTATACAACCAACTATGAAACTAGCAAAACTTAACTAATAAAATATTAGTAGCCACCCAGAAATTTCTTTTATTTTGAACGTTTTTTTCCCAGTGAAAAATAGACTATTTGTACTTATACAAGTTATGTTTTTTCACGAGCTGCTACTGAGAATTTCATAGAAAGACCAAATTATACTTTGCTCGACCTGGGAATGGAACCCAGGATGTCAAGCGTAATAGCAGTCGCGACATTACCATTACCTACTGATTAAAAAAAAAGTTTATTTGAGATACTGGTATTGTGGTTACAATTTGTGATTGTCTCCTTTTAGGCAAGCAATTGCCTTTATTAGGAGACTCCGCTACTCAAAGAAAAGAAGTAAGTACATAATATTATATTAATTAGTATAACATATACTAGGCATCTAGGTGCGAAGTAGGTACAACACTATTTACTTACGAACTAGGTGTGTGTGAGTGTCGTATGAAAGGATCTGGTGTGTGGGTATCAATGTATGTTGAGTTATGAAAGTCTTCGAATCTTGAAAATCTAATGAATTCAGTTTCACATTGCTCTAACTACATAATTATATGTCAGATTGAAGGACAAAACTTAATTTATTTTGTTGTTGAAAAAGATGTCTCTCATTCATCGATATACGTCATGGTGATTACCCCGAGTGTGGTAAATGTAATCACAATCCTTTCTCTTTTCAATTTGCTCGACCTGGGTATCGAACCCAGGACCTCTAGCGTAGCAGTCGCGCTAAGGACCACTAGACAAAAAAACCTACTGATAAATGAAACATTTTCGTATGTTTCCTTACTTGTGAATGGATATTTAACCGGAGGAACACAGATTCAAACCCTGTCTTAGATCGTAATTTTCTTCCACTATAAAATATTATAGCATTCACAAATGAAAAAAAATATCGTTAAATATTATAGACCATCTACTGAGTTCACAGCTCTTAGATACAGCCGTTGGTGACAATTATTTTTATCTCACTAGTTGACGTTTGATGGAGGCCCTATTAAAAGTTGTTGGTAACTTGAGTCCATTCCAAATAAGTCGAACGTGAGGTGAAGTGTGTCAAAGTTAATGATGGAATTCAGAGGCTCGCACGGCAAAAAAAAAGTTATTTCTTCTTATTGGATAGGTTTGGCGAAGTTTGGATTGGAAAAACTGGACATATTTGACGGCATGACTGGCTGAGTTTGGCTTGTTTAATACAAGTCATGAGTTTTATTCCCGCACATGACAAATATAACATACCATCACGCCTGTATTCCCCGAAGGGTTAGGCAGAGGTGTACTTAATGCACATCCACAGTTCGCCGGTATGTTTGGGTCCCATGTAATAGGGGGCGAGCCTATTGCCATTCACCGGGCACAAATCCAGACTCCGAACTGCTACTGAGAATTTCATAGAAAAACCAAAATAACACTTTGCTCGACCTGGGGATCGAACCCAAGACCTCTAGTGTAGCAGTCGCGATTGGGACCACTAGACCAACGAGGCATAACAAATATAGTTGTATATAATAGCTTACAGGATAACATTGCTTTTTAGATTACCCACTAAACACATAAAATCACGCCTGTTTTCTTCGAAAGCTTCACCAAGAGTGTAGTTATTATACACCCACAATCCGCCGGTATGTCTAAGTCCCATGGAGTGAGCCTATTGCTATTAACACAACAAATCTCCAAGCTGCTACTGCGAATTTCATAGAAAAAGTCATTAACATTTTGCTCGACCTCGTAATTGAAGGACTAGGATCCGGTCTAGCTTACCAGTCGTATAGGAGAAAATCCCAGTGGGGGCAATTATGGTTAAAGAAAAAAAAAACAAATCATAACGGTAAATTGACCGGAGAAGATGAAAATAATGTAATCAATTTGGAAAGTATGTGACGCAGTGAATAAGAAAGCAAGATAATGTTGAACACAGTAATATTATTGAACATGGAACCCACTATGAAACACGGCTTAACACTCCATTGAACACATAATTAATCACGACACAAAATGTTGAATAAACATCACTTTATCGTTACATTATCTGCAAAATATTTCGCACCACACAACAATCTTTGTTTACCAGCAATGTATAAAGCTCAATGCGATACACACGTCATCTGAATCGCCCATATACTCAGAGAATTCGATCCAAACACCAATTCGTTCCAAATCAATAAAATAACATCACTAGTAACCCCAGCAATGTAAACAAACAAATCAGTTTTGTGGCAAAAAATACTTATTTTTTAACAAATCGCCGTTTGTTAGGATTGCTTCGTAAATCATTGCGTTTCGTTTTAAAAGACGCAATCCCTTGGTTCTCGTTTTTTATTTGGGTGAGGGATTTAGGAACGTGGATTAGAAATTTAATCTCGTATCGAGCAAAAGTGCTTTCGGTTTTAGTACTTTTGCATGAAGTATTTTGCTCAAATAACACTGGTTCCACAAAATCCCGACGGATTAAATTCTCTCGTAATATTTTTTTCATAAGCATAAATTTTTTCTATCATTTAGTTTTGAGGAGGAAAAAGGCTTAAATTATTCCGATCCATATTTATATTATCCAAGAAACCCCAAGATACTAAAGGTTTACCTCGAAAACCGAGTTTTTGTATTCGAAGATTAGACGAAATTTCATGAATATTAAAAAATGGCGTATTGAAGGCAAGGATTATGATTGAACGAATACTTGATTATTGATTGCTGAATTTGCAAAAATAAAATGTATTCGGGCTGAAAATGATGTAGCGGATAAAGAACTGATGTGCTGTTTCTGGGCTCCAAAGTCCGTGTTTAATCAAAGGCCTCCGACGAAACATTCACGTTACGTTGAATTTTATATCGGAATTTCGGTCTTTTCAATTACCGAACGAATGAAAGAGTGAACGACTAATGAAGCATTTGATTACTTTTATATTCAAATAAAATTGATGTATCATCACTTGATTAAATAATGACGTTCCTATCAGGTTTATATTTTAAGGAAACAATTGAGCTTCCAGCGGCTTTCTCTCAGTATTGATAGAAAATAATTTGGTTTATCTAGGTGTGAAATCTATAGGTGTTTTTCATTTCTTATATTTAGAAATTGAAAAGTAGGTAACATAAAGTACCAGTAACAAACAACATAAACGAGTCACTTCGAAGCCTAATTATAGGTTAAGTTGATTTCAGTAGCTTGCTCTTTAATACCTTTTATATTTAACTTGCAATGTATTTTGTTTGGGTAAAATCTGGCAACTGAATTTTAAAGCAATTAACTTAAACCAATCGAGCTGAAATTTTGCATACGTAATAGGTTTAGATGACAATTCATGGTTAGGTAAGCTAAAGGACGTACACTGATCTTATCGGTGAGGTTCTCCAAAAAGGTCAGGTGTGTAGTACTCGCAACCGGCGCGTGTGCATGAAAAGATATTGTATGAATGTGGAAGAAGCGAAAGAGATATGCAAGAGTCGTAGCAAGTGGCAGTCCATAGTTTCTGCCTACCCCTGCGGGAAGAAGGTGTGAGTGTATGTATGTATGGAAGCTAAGTGACACTGCTGGGGTCGCAGAGGATTGACAACTCGCTCACATGGCCCAAGCAAAAAATGGTGAGGCGGAACTCGTGGTTTTAGTCGGTAAGTCTTCCACCATGAGTGCAGTCGCCCTGGACACGACCCGTCTTCTTCCCCGGGCTGTTTAAAACAAAATACTGTACATTAATTTTGCTATTTTTTATATACACTAAGGCTTGTTTCACACGTACCACAACCACAACACTATCACAACTACAATACATGGGCGGGCTCTATTTTTTATGAAAATAAAAGTTTAATTCACGCGGACCACATTTTGCTGTCATTATCGACCGCGTGTGTGATACCGACCACATCGCAGCCACCAGTGACACCGCGAACTTACGACACATTTTGTACGTACCACAACGCAACCGCAAGAAGCCGCAGCAACACCATCCACACGTAACCACAGCTTGACCACCTTTTGTCGCGACGTTGTGGTGTGGTTGTGGTATGATGGCCAGCACATCAAGTTACCACAAAATGTAAAATTTTCTCAGTTGATTTTGAACTTAATCGTCAACATTTTAAGGTTTAAAATTATTTGGAGAAATTTGACAGTTTTGTATAACCTGATGTGCTAGCGACTGTACGTGCGAAGCAACCCTCATCTAAATAAAAAAAATCTCTATTATTTTTTACTGTATTAAGTCGTGTGTATGGGAAGCCTTAAAAGAGTATTGCTATGATTATAGCGTGCTCTATCTAAGATATTGTTTGTGCTTTCCAATAGGCAAAGCTAAGTTTCATCAAATTCACATCAACGATAAAAAAACACAAATAAACGTGTTAAATACAAAACATCAGTCAAGTATTTACATATGTATCTCAAGGCGCTTCAAGATCCCCTTGTTTATCAGGATTGGCCGAAGAATTAATTAATGAGGCATCTACAAAGGTCGTTAGGGGACGCTGCGTACCTCTCTTTAGCCCTTTGGACGTACAAGAATTCCACCCAAGGGGACTATAAAGGAGATATACCTTCTTTACGAGTGTTTTAAAAGTAATTGACTATTGAACCACACGACCTTTTTACTAAAACGAGACAAGTTTGTGTAGGAAAAGATTTCTTTTTTTCTTTTTAATATGGCGTCACTGTCTGTAAGTTCTGGAAAATGTATTAGTGGTAGGAGCGCCTCTCTGGCATGTCTGCATGCCAGCATGAATGGGTCGGCACGATCGGGGAAGTACTACTCTCCCACAGGATATCGACGTCAAGTAGCAGTATGCATACAGTTGCGTTTCGTACGGTGAGTGTGGAGCGTCGGAGGTCCCAATTCCTCCCTCAGTCCTTTTCCTTCTCCTTCCTTTTTCCTTAAATAGGTTCGGCAACGCATCTGTCCATGCGCGGCGACGACTGCCTATCAGCAGGGAGTTCGCCTGCTCGCTTTCGAGTTATCCCATAAAAAAGTAGTTATAACATAACATACCATCACCTTTATTTCTCGAACAGTTACGTCAAGATGTATTGATTAGTATACCCATAGTTTGCCATCCCAACTCCTGCTTGAACTGAAAATTTCTTAGAAAAAGTCAATAACACTGCTTAATATTTTTTATTTAATTTCTTCAATAATTAATGTTAAGTATTTTCAAACACATTAATTTTATAAGTGATAAATGAAAACGCTGACGTTACCTGACTTAGAATGCGGAAGAGAAATTCGATATCACAGGATGTCGTCTTGGTAGTTTAATGGCTTAAGCGTCTGCCGTACTTAGCCAAAGGGACGCGGGTTCGACTCCTTCAAAGGATCGTATCGTTTCTTTACGAAAAAAATCAAAATTTTACAAACATAGAAATCGAACCCAGGACTTTTAGAGTAATTGCAAGTCAAGCTAGAGTGATTTTTTAAATAAATAATTATTTTTTTAAAATAGTCCTAAGGGACATTACATAACCGGTCGTTGTGGAAGTCTATGGAGGAGGCTTTTGTTCAACAGTGGACTTCATTTGGCTGATATGATGATGATGACGATGATGAAAACGGGACATGATAGCAAGTAAAACAGTTTGGTCAATATGGGAATATTGTCGTAGGTATGCACAGAGGTTCCCATATAGGTACCTATCGAAAATCGGCACTAAATTTAAATAATGCCGGATACTACCTACCTTACTATTTATTATTAGATCGCTGCAATTTATGAGATCCTAGTACTTTTATAGCTTTTGGAGAATAAAGTCTAGAAGACCATTTCTAGCTTACCGTCCTGTGAATAACCTATTTATTGCTATAGTTATGTTCATTTTATATTTTCAAATAAAATGAAATTTTTATATGTTATACGATGACTCCTGTTTTTCTCGAAAGGGTTTTTTCCTGTTTGTCAAGGCTTGTGTTTAAACGCCCCCCAAAAATATTTTACTACCAATAAAATTCGAAACGTTCACCAAAATGCATAAATGGTCACCAAATTACGTTTCCTAAAATGTTATCAAATAAATCCATTTTTTCTTATTATTGACTGCCATAAAAATATATAAAAATCATTAAAATTCACGAAATTAATTAAAATATGATATTATAGCCAAATAGTATAGGTAATACTTCAGTAAAATGTTAGTTAAATAGGCCGTTTTCGGTCCTGGCACGTCGCCGGCCGCTGCCGCGGCACGCTCGCTTCGCTTGCTCGGCTCGTGCGTTGTGTCGCAGTTCGCAGTTCTAACCTAAACCCATAGTTTGTTCTGTTGTTCCAATTTGTGACCATTTATCTATTTTGGGAAGCAAAAAGAATATTTGGTGCTTAGGGTTAGGATCTTAAAAACATTTCTGGTGATCGTCTAAATTATACCCGTTTGTCAATAGGTAAACATGTGCCTATGGAAACCCACATTTCACCGGTATATTTGGGTCTCATATCATAGGGTGAGCCTACTTCCAAATTTTTATTTGCCTGACTCAAATGCAGACTCCGAGCTGCTTTTTAGAATTTCATAGGAAAACCTAAATAACACATTGTACGAACCCAGGACCTTTAGCGTAACAGTCGCTGTTTTTTTATAAATAAAATGTAGTTTTTGAGTAATATATATTTTTTCAATTAAACTTAGTAGGTACACTATTTTTGTTCTTGCGCAAATAATTGCATAAGTAATACATTCACGTCACGTTTTTGTTTGTAATTAATTTTGAAAAATGGTTTCCATTGTGTTAAAAAATACAATTTTAATTATTAAAAAAAGGGAGGTAGGTTTACTAGTTTTTATACCTCATTTCTTTAAATAATTTGTTAATGTTTGACATTGTTATATTTAAGCCACTTGACATTCACGTTACTGAAACGAGATCGGGTATAATATAGAGGAAATATTTGTTTGTTTGTAATAGATAAACTTTGAAACTATTGAAGCTTCTTTCAGCATAAGAAAGCGTAATTTTTATTCCCAACTAATGGACAATGAATTATATTATCACGAAAAATCTATATAAAATGCAAAGCAATATTGAAAATATAAAGTCGTATAAGCAACAAAAAGAGCTACTTAAAAACGCCTTCCGTTTCCGTAAAAAACTTTACAATGAAACCATTAAAAAAATTATAGAGCACTACCGGTTCGAACAGTTTGCTATCAAAACTTTTTAACTCTTAAAGCCTGTAGTTAATGCATAAGTTTTGTCCCACCAGATGGCGGCACTCGGGATAGGACGATGTCGATACGTACCGAAAATCTACAGTGTCCCACTCAACTCCAGTTCCACAATACACGCGGCTGAGGGAGGACGTGTGATAAATTCCGGGACGAACCGATCTTCGCGAGTTTAGTATTTCATTTGTCAGTTGCCGAATTGTTTTGTGTGTGAAGTTCCGATGGATAATTTGGATGCTGTATTTTAAGGTAAGTTTAGATATGTAAAATTTGTGAAGTTTGTTATAATAACGCGGAAAGTTTGTCGGTAGTTTTGTATTTTGCAATAAAATGGTCATCTCATTTAGAAATATCCTTATCAAATTACTACCCGTTTTGATGTAACAAAAATGTGAATCAAAATTAAAATTTTGAGATTAACTCTCCTGAGATATGGAATAATTTGAAAATTTTCATTTTCATTCGGTATTAATTGACATAAAATACGTGATTCATCGTAATGACTTCTCTTTAATTATTTTAATGTCAAAATGTTCAGACTATAGAAATAAGCATATTTATTTTAATCTCAGTTAATTTTTAGGTATGTAGGTAGGTATACAAAATTGAAGGAACATATTTTATATCGTATACTTCTACTGTAACTGAGTTCCCTAATTAGTTATTGCGTCTCTGGGTCCTGCGGTAGGGTATATTGCTTTACTTTTCAGAGGAAAATACAAATAAAAACATGAGAAAAGAGGTACCTTAAGCAGTGGCATAGTATTAGTAAAACGTAGTAACGTTCAGTAGCATTGCTTTGTCTATAAATAAAATAAGAAAACAAACGCAATTTGAATGGAAATAAACTAGCAAGCTTTGGTGCTTTTATTGTACAAGTTTACAATATACTTTTTTGTCTAGTGTTTCGTGAAACATTGTTAATATTTATAACTTATTTGAGTAATTTTTTAAATCGATTCTGAAGCCGTTTACCTTACAAAAACAGTATTATTAAAAAATAATCGAACCTTTTGTATAAAACCTAACCTAACTATATTTTGTGTTTGCGCAGAATAAACGATTCATTATTAACTATCATTAATTTTTAAGCAAATTTATAAACAGCATTCAACAACGTTGATTGGCAATTGATTGATTCAACAAAGATTGACGCAAAACAAGGATGAATGGCGTAACGGGGAGGAGGTTTATTCTCTGCTGTGGGTAGATAGGTATAAGCTGCGAATGATGATGAAGATTCGACGTGTGTATTGGAAGATTAACATGAAAAATATCTGACATGATAATTATCTTAATACTACCTAGTCTCTATACCACATACAATCACCATCACGCCTGTATTCCCCGAAGGGTTAGGCAGAGGTGTACTAATGTACACCCACATTTCGCCGGTACGTTTAGGTCCCATGTAATATGGGGCGAGCCTATTGCCGCCATTAACCGGGCACAAATGCAGACTCCGAGCTGCTACTGGGAATTTCATAGAAAAACCCAATAACACTTTGCTCGACCTGGGAATCGGAACCGCGTCTTCAAGTCGCGCTTGGGACCATTAGACTAACGAGGCAGTCTTTATACCTCAATGTTATCAACACCAATTGCAGACGTCTATCATGCTAGGTCTCTAATTAGTCTACTTATAATTAGAGGATATTGACTTACAAGATAAACAAAGTACCTAATTAGGATTAATTTCCACTCATTCACATATGAACGAAAATACTAATTAAAATAATTATAATTAATAAAATCGGAATCTATGAAGTCTAAATCATATAACATACCTACCGTCACGGCGGTATACCTCAGGGTAGGATAAATACTGCTACACATGAGTTCCTAGGTTCGTTTTCCAGGTCAAGCAAAGTGTTATTGGCTTTTTTATGAAATTCTTAGTAGCAGCTCGGAATTTGAATTTGTTACCGGTTTTATGGCAATAGGCTCGCCCACTATTACATGGGCCCTAAACATAACGACGACCGTACATTTCTAGCTAACCCGGAAAACATTCGTGATAGTATCATCATCATCATCAACCCATTACGGTGTCCCACTGCTGGGCACGGGTCTCCTCACAGAACGAGAGGGATTTGGTTATAGTCCACCACGCTAGCCTACTGCGGGTTGGCAGACTTCACATGCCGTCAAGAAAATCTGTCAGGCATGCAGGTTTCCTCACGATGTTTTCCTTCACCTTTTAAGCGCGTGATAATAATTATTAATACGCACATGACTTCGAAAAGTGACGCGGCAGTGACTTGGCAGTTCAATGGTCATATCACAAGGCTATCACTGCACTATATCGTGATAGTATGGCTAGACAAAAGTAATCTGATGTAGGAACAGGTAGGTTCAGATGCCATTTAATAGGGAGTGGCGTATATAATGGTGGAGCGATCTCCACTGCTCTCTATTCTCTGCTATCTGTTTGATCTCTTGCTGCGACTCAACTTAATTTTTCCTTCACTTTCTTCTGTCTTTCCCTTCCTCAGTGTCCTTAAAATTTGCCCTCCAGATTTTTTCCTAATAAGTTGTGTTATATAATTATTTTAATTTCTATATTCCCAGCGGCTACATCTAAGAATTTAACAAAAAAATCATACAAACACTACCTGATCTGAAAATTGAATGCAAGACCTCACGCTCAACAACCGTGCTTCCGACCACTAGAACAAAAACTTTTATTATTCTATATTTTTATCATTGCTCCTTGAAAATCTTTTGACCACATCATCAACCCATTTCTTTTTGAACTGCTGGGCATGGTTCTTCTATCAGCATAAGTCCAGAACCCAGGTTTTTGAACACATATTTACGTAATCATTAATGTAGGTTTGATTGCACCCAATACGGTGCAGTGGAGCCTGCGACTTACACATTGTAGGTCATAGGTTAGATAACCTAGACAGGTGCTTTACTTTATGTTCATTATTTCATCACCACTGCTCTTAAAACGGTGAAGGAAAACATCGTAAGGAAATCGGCCTGTAGGTACTAGAACCAAAAATTCGAATGACATGTGACATCTACCAACCCGCACTGGGCCCGCGTGGTGGATTACGGCCCACTCCCTCTCACCAAGAGGAGGCCTTTGTCCCATCAGTGGGAACATTATATATGTATGTGTGTATGTTTGGTGGTGTGGTTTAGTTGGTCACTTAGCCACTGATCCACGGATATTTGTTTCGGTTCTGGGTGTAGGTACTTTGTGTCTTTTAATGTGCTATTGCCTAGTGTGGTAGCTGTTTGTTTAAATAAAGGTAAAAGAAACTTTAGCCACTTAATTACAAGATTCATTTAGCATTACTATAATTGCAATCTTTCAAATCAACCTCTAAAAAGGAACAAAATATCCTTTTACGTTTAATATGAGTAGAATACTTTAATCCAAGCGTCGTTGCGTCGGGGGACCGAATTACTTATATCAAGCTTATAATACCCCTTTTGTCCGTTGGGTGTTAAAAATAGAACATGAATGCAGTTAATAGCTTGAATAATGTCGTCATTCTCCTAGCTTTTTTCCAACAAATCTGTGATGAGCCAATGCCATCAGACCTTTGCAAACTAATTTCTGGAATGACTGCCTCATTAGTCTAGTGGTCCTAAGCGCGACTGCTGCGCTAGAGGTCCTGGGTTCGATCCCCGGGTCGAGCAATGTGTTATTGGGTTTTTCTATGAAATTCCCAGTAGCAGCTCGGAGTCTGGAATTGTGCCCGGTTAATGGCAATAGGCTAGCCCCCTATTACATAGGACCTAAACATACCGGCGAAATGTGGATGTACATTAGTACACCTCTGCCTAACCCTTCGGGGAATACAGGCGTGATGGTATGTTATGTTTCTGGAATGACTTAGAATATACTGGTAGTCAGGCTTCTGAGTAAAACTAACGATTGTATATGACAATCGTTAGTTGTCATACGAATACTGACATAGATATTGACATAAAACTACTTTTTACGGATTTTATCTCATGTTATTGATATTATTTTATCGTTTCCGATAAACGGGTGGATTCAAGGGTGGACTGATGGATGCCATGGATGCTGTAAAAGATCCGAAACGTCCAGGATTAAACAATATCAATTTAATGCCATAAAATAAGTAAAAAGTAGGTTTATTTCAATGTCTAATATTCGCGTAAGTGTTAGAAACTATATAACATGGATAGTTAGTATATGAAAACTTTCAAGTTCAAGCGATGGCTGTCCAGGCCCCGATGTCTCGATGTGATAAGAACGGTCACCCATCTATAAAATGACCGTAGCAAGCGCAAGCCTCTTTTGCTTGGATGTGTCAATGAACCTTTGATAGGGCTGCTACTGCATAGTTGGGGGCTTTTGAGGTATCCATATTTATAAACCGCTAAAAGATTTTTATAAAATTTGGCAAGGAGATAAATGGCATCCTGGGGAGGGACGCTGGCTCTTTTTTGTTTTAATAAGTCCTTTTGAATGCGAGTGAAATCGAGGGAAACGTTTGTTATATAAAATTACTTTTAACAAAAAAGTTAAACCGCCTTCAAAAAATAATAAAATAATTTTGTCTAAAACAGTTTGGGAAGTCGGTGACTTCATTGATTGGATCTTTTATTTTTGCCGCCGACTTTTATTTTGTAATTTTTAGTGAAAAATTTTGTTTAGAAGTACTTGTTAGCCAACTAAACGCACTGCTCCAATAAGACAGCGATGTTTCGGAGTAAACGATAATATCATCGATGTAAAATTTTTTTAGATTTTAGTTGATATTTTCAAAACTGCTCAACCGATTTCGATAAAATTTTAACGGGACCACCTGTGATGACCTACCAAACAAAAAAACAATCATTAAAATCGGTCCACAACTGGCGGGGATATCGCGTAACAAACATACAAAAAAAAAACATACAGACGAATTGAGAACCTCCTCCTTTTTGAATTCTGTTGAAAATGTAGGGTGTCAATGTCGTTTTAACCTTAATTACGGATTGCGAGGTAGGGTGGTTGTGGTAGCGCTATTTTTTTTAAATTTTTCATCCTTTTACCTTAATAAAATCACATCATAGATTAAGTTCTCTCAAGGCTTATGGCTAAGCGAATAACATAAACATAATATACCATCACGCTTGTATTCCTAGAACGGTTAGGCAGAGGTGTACTAATATAAACCCACAGTTCACCGGTATGTTTAGGTCCCATATAATACGGGGCGAGCCTATCACCATTTACCGGGCAAAAATCCAGGCTCCAAGCTGTTACTGAGAATTTCTTACTTAAAAAAACTCAATAACACTTTGCTCGACCTGGAAATCCAACTCAGGATCTCTAGCGTAGCAATCGCGCTTAACACCACTAGAGTACCGAGGAAGACTAAATGAATAAAAACTACTTTAATCAATCTATCTGCAAGGCTTAACTTCGCCTGCCGTAGTCAGACAATGGATGGGTGACCATTCTTACGTATATATATGGTATCGGAGAGCACATAAGGCCACCAGTAGTCCGAACCCCAAACAACCTGATAACTAATCCATCTTTCAAATATTGATATTACCCTTGATTTCAAATATTGATATCTTGTTGTGGTAGGGCCACGCTGTTCGCAGCATGGATGGGCCGGCTCGACCGGGGAAGTGCCACACTCTCGCAGAAGACCGACGTCCGAGTAGTAGCGTTTCGTTACTGCGCTTCGTTCGGTGAGCGAGAGGGCCGGAGGCCCAATTCCTCCCCCAATCCCCTTCCTTCTCCTTTTCTCCTTCCCCTCCCTTTCCCTAAATGGGCTCGGCAACGCATCTGCAACTCCTTTGGTTTTGCAGATGTCCATGGGCGGCGATGACTACTTACCATCAGGTAGCTCGCCTGCTCGTTTGCCGAGTTATCCCATAAAAAATAAAAAAATAAAAAAAAACCAGGAATTTGGTTGCGCAGATCTTATGGTAATTGCTTTACGTAAAATACTGATATTTAGTCGCATCAGTTAGACTGCTCGCTGCCCCAACACACATTTGAAACTGTAGCCGGTAGCCTAATGGCTAGGGCGTCGTACTTGCGATCGTGTGGTTGCCGGTTCGAAAGCCACTCATTGTACAGTCGCCAGCAGGTCAAGGTATACAAAACTGTCAAATGTCTCCAAATGATTTTAAACCTTAACTTGTTGAAGATAAGGTTCAAAATCAACTGTAACTTGATGTGCTGACCACCGTACTACCGACGTGGACCCACTCGTAATACAAGCAATTTAGCTTAGTACGAGGGGTTAACGTGAATACTAATAATGTGCGACCCACATTGCTAGTAAGCTTAGAAAAAGTCAAGAAAAGTGACAGGATGATGATCGAAAGCAAAAAGAAAAATACCCTTTCTAATCAACTAAAATAGCTAAAGACAGTTTTATTAATAAAAATATCCGAAGACGGGTAATGTTAGAAATACACGCGTAACTAATACTTATATATATTTTTTCTTGAAATAGATCCAAGTTTTTATCCTTTGTGAGGTAAATAATGCCCCGGGAGATACAGCCGCTGCCTTTCAAACAATTTCTATGAAAGAACCAAAGGCAAAAATAAGTAGATATTAATAATGGCATTATTAAAAGGAATTTTCTATTCGGTTCCATCGCTATTGAAATATGACTACATGTTACTAATATAATTGTTATTAGAAGAACGCCTTATTTGTGCCGTGGCGGCAACCTCATCTCGGTGTTATTTGGTTTTCTTATTAAAAATTCTTGGTAGCAACTCGAAGAATGGTGAAGGAAAGCATCGTTAAAAAACCGAAACCAAAAAAGATACTCGTAGTCTGACACTCTCTTGACGGCGTGTGAAGTTGAGAAGAGAGACAGAGGAGACCCGTAGTGAGTAAAGCTCCTGTTTAGGTTCGAACCTACGACCTACAACTCTTAAGTCGCGGCCGTTACGAAAGGGTCACCACCATTCCCTTTATTACATGATTACAATAAAAACAATATGATGATTGGCGTAAAAGAAAGCATATATACCTTTATTATATGCTGAGATAGGGCCTGTTCGGTTCTCATGCAGGGCATTTTTTTTGTTTTTTACTTTTTTTGTTCCTCGAAACTGTTTTGGTTACTTCTTTTGGTCTCCTGCGTGTGGCCGAATAAATCTTTTTCTTTCTTTCTGTTTCTATTGCACTTGTTTTTTTTTAGTTTACCTACATGTAAAAATTCTTAAGAGGAAAATACCGTGGAAACGTAATAGAAAACAAACCTAAGACCGGGACACTAAGTTTTTTTAGCGATTGCTTTAGCAATAAAGACCCCAATAAGACACTTCTATTCGCGTCACAATAAGACCCGGTAAATTGATTCCACTAATACGACGCACACTCGTCGTACAATTCTATTACTAAACGTGTGTAGCAGACACTATACTACAAAAGTCCAAACGAAGTCAATTAAATATCGAAAACTGCATTTGTCAGAAGAATTGGAAATCCCCCGCCCCATAGAGAAACGTGCCATAGAAAACATCCACCCCATCTAAGCCATTTTCACACAAGACGTCAACAATTCACGTTCGGTAATCTGCCCTTATAAAAGAATCTGGGAGGGTTCTTTTACCCCAAAAATCCCTTTTATTTTATTAACGAGGAAACGGGGGATATTTGGACACTGCACTTATTCGATTTGAAATCTTAAGTAGTCTATTGTTTTTAGATATATTAGTTTTGAGTAATTTGTTAGTTACGTTTTTTGTGGTGGATTATAATTTAGTTTTAGGTTGTTGTTTAATAATTTACTAACACTGTTCCTGTATTTTTTACCAGGTATAAGTTTTCAAAATATTTTGTCAATCTATCGATCAAAATTATAAAATTCAACAAACATGTTCCAGTGTGGCTAGTTCCTACGAAGTAGAATGTAATTTAAAAAAATACATAGAGTACTAACGTACGTATGGCTTAGGCTTAGGTTGCTAATATGCATGGAGATCCTTTCACAATCATTAAGTCTTTCCAATTTATATCAATCTGTTTCTTAAGTTAAGTATATTTTTTGTGAACTACCTTAAATGTTTTGACTACTAGCTAATAAATAAGATACCAGAATTTCAATAAGATTTACATTTCATTTAATAAAATATTCTGCAATACCAAAAATACTGTTACAAAATACTTCTACGATATTGCAAAATAATAATTACGCGCTACCAAGTACGATGGAATGCGTGACTGAATAAAATGAAAAAAATACTTCATGCCCATTCTTGTGTCCAAATATACCCGATTACACCCTTTACATTGCTTGTACGTTGCTCTCGATAAAAATGCTATTGATAGTAGATACTGTAGATTTTAGTATTTTTGCTAAATATACCAGGCATATACAAACGTATCATCACGCCTGTATTCTTAAAGAGATTAGGCAGAGGTGCACTTCTGTACTCACATAGCAGGTATTTTTTATGTCCCATATAATAGGGGTCAAGGTGAGGCATAAATCTCACACACACACAATCGTGGACTGAAACTGGGAATATCTTAGCTGAGTATTCCTGTAATTCTCTCGCTCAGCCGATATAAGTCACAAGATATGTTTGACCCATGCTGCATCAATCTCAACCCGCTGCATCAATCGCAACCCCCTATTGTCTCGCTGCTGGGCACGGGTCTCCTCTCAGAATGAGAGGGATTCGGCTGTAGTCCGCCACGCTAGCCTACTGCGGGTTGGCAGACTTAACTAAAATCTCTCAAGCATGCAGGTTTCCTCACGATGTTTTTCTTCACCTTTTAAGCGCGTGATAATTAAGTATTAATATGCACTTGACTTCGAAAAGTCAGAGGTGCGTGCCTGGGATTCGAACTCGAGACCTTTAACATGGCAGTCTTATGCTCATATTATATACTGCATCAAAAAGATTATATAAACTCTTTAATGAGTGGGGATAATGGAAGAAGGAAATATCAGCTGCAGGGCAAAGGCTTAATTTAGGAAGATCTAAATGAAACCTTCGCCCCTCAGCAAGACAATCATGACTATTTGTAAAAAAAAAAACGCGCGTGACGTACCCACAAAACACATTGAATACTAACCACAAAGGTTCCTTGTTGGTCCGGAACCCTTCAAGCAACATTCAGATTCCGTCATTGTTAAGCGTATTTCATTAAAAATAAATGTCATTATTCAAACCAAGCTGCAGTAACACTGATTACATTAAGAAATATAAACTTTTATACTTTCTGTAAGCGCTTTTTAAAACTCGACTCTCAAAGTATATTCAAACAATGGTAATTGTACCGGTTTAAGTTAATAATTATGCTGGTTCAGCAGAAAATAAATAATAACGAACAAAGTTTCGTTTTCGTTGGATACTAATGAAAAGAGTGTATTATTTATATTTAACCTACTTCAAAAAGTAGGTGGAGGTTGTGTTTGGGGAGATAAAACTCTTTGCTCAGTTTGTCTGGCTTTGTACTGTTGTATTGCCAAATATAATGCCTGTAAGCAATAATGTGTAAAGTAAGGTATCGAGAGATTATAGACATAATATACCGGAACGATTGTACCTTATTTCTGGAAGAGTTAGTTACAAGTGTACTTCTTTTCTTTTTGTAGAAAAAAGCTCAAGACATCAAGCGTAGCAGTCGCACTTAAAACAACAAGACCAATGAGGTAGCCATATACAAAGAGATTAAATGTTATGTGGTGTACCAGCAAGCATACCAAGCAAAAATTTTAGCTTTAAATGAAGAAAAACGGTTTAACCTTCCCTTTTCAAAAAAAATATCAACAAAATAATTAGAAGTCAACCCCAAGGCTGAAGGTTCCCACAATATTTAGGCGTTTTCACATAAAATGTGAATATCAAAGGTAAAAAAATACTCATGAAAAAATATTTTTTTCCTTTACCGAAGCATGCGTGTGACACTTTCGTTCATGTTATCCTGTTTAGACATGTTCAGGGCAATCAAAATACTGAGTACCGCGGATATGTATAGTCACCATCAAAATATATTATATCGGAGAAACAGACTGTCCATAATTATCTGTGCAACTAGAGAAATTAAACCATATCTCAACGACACAAAGGATTTTTTAGAATGAATACTATACGCGGCAGTTGACATTCTGTTATGTTTTTTATCCCATTGAGATATACATACAGTTTGTTCGAAATAAGTAAGCCGATCGGAAGTTAGCCGTTCCGAACCTCCGCGGTGATAAAATCGTTTAACTAAGTGTTTTAATACATAAATATCGAAATTAGTAAACAAAATAGTTAGAAATGTGACACATATACGACGCTAATTGTCTTTACACCGACTCTTTCTATTAAAATTTACCACTTCTAAACCACTTGCAGACAACTTCCGATCGGCTTACTTATTTCGAACAAACTGTAGTTTAATTTCCTTGGTTGCTCAGATAAGTCTGTTCGTTCCAATATATTTGATAGTGATTGTACACACGTCTACACAAACCTTTACCTAATTTTCAATTTAGAATCATCAAACATTGTATAGGCATTCTGTATTTATAAAGAGACTTCAGCCTATACTGGAAATATTCTTGATGTATAACTTTTATTTATTTATTTACAATCTCACACTATCATGACAGGTTTACATCCAATGCGATAATGTGATTATCATCTATAACTTACTAGGTACTTAATAACTCGAGAGTCACCCTCACGAATTCCGCCACAGAACAATTAAAAATGTCTATCCTTTGTGAGGCCCTGTTTATTAACCGTATGGCTCTTACAACCGGTGCGAATTTGCCTATGTTAGTGCGAGCCACTGGGACGTCTACTGTATGTAACCTACTACGGGTGACGAGGTTTTTGTTTATAACGAGCGCGGAGTATTTTCTTTGAATCGTATTCTCTATGGACGTAAGAAAAAGAAATCTTGTAGGATTGAGTAAATATCACTGGGGTATAAACATACAAGAAAAATCTTTTTTTTTACTTAAATATATATTTGAGTGTGTTTATTATAATTGTGAATAGAAAAAGTTGGTAAAAAGACATGTAAAAAGATTTCGTATTCCGTTCACTATTTTTTGTAAGATGTTACGGCAAGCTTAACAGTTATTACTTTTGACGACCCCTATTACCTCGCTATAGGGGTGATTTTTGAGTACACTTTCATAGCTTAAAGTGTTGTTATGAAAAAAAAAAACTAAAGTCCTGGAAATAATAATGTCTCCGTCGCTTGACGGGTTTATAATTACAGTAGAAGCAATGTAAGTAAAATAATTTTCTTTGAACATTAGCAATACATTAACTGAAAAGAAAGTAATAAGGATAACTTAGTAAATAATAATAATATCTCATTTTCCTTTTCCACCGAACCAGAATTTTACTGATATTACTTTATTTTGAAATGTTATGTTTATCGAAAGCAAATCTGTGAAGAGAGGACTGATGATGATTTATTTATTGAACAAAACCAAAGGGTTGTATTTTTAAAATAAAGTAAGTAAAAGGTAAAAATAAAATGTAAAAGAAACTAAATTTAGACAAAAAAGACAAATAAAAACCAAAGTAAGTAGGTATTTAAAACAAACAAACAATAAATATTGACCTATTAAAGGCTTCTAACTGCCATACGGGCGTCTTTTCATATAAATGCCTAAAATGGTCTATCTACTTTTGTATATACTATATAGGTATACTATCTTTCACTTCGAAGGATGTATTTATGTTTGACGAATAGGGAATAGATTTCGTAGAAAAATTTGAGTATGACAGACAGAATCACCCATTTAATGGGTTCAGGTGAGTATTTTGGTATCCTGAATATATATAGGTATATACCATGTTATCACTGCAAATTCTTGTTTGAAGAATACCCTAGATCCACTTACGACTAGAATGGAATAGTTCTAGAATTTAATAAAAAATCTCTGCCATTCCATTAGGCTTAGTACGTTCGTAAGCTTACACATGGGTATCACGTAGCGAGGCATAAGTTTATTTGTTCAATTTTTTTCACACAACACACGCGACTTTGATATATTTTGAGATATTTAAGTTAGGTAGGTATATTATTTCCAATAAGTACAGGAAAAACTTAATGAACAAAATTAATAGAAAAAAATCATCTTCCGTTTAAATGTATTCACAAAGTATTTTTAAGAGGAAGTCATTTTCTGAACTTAGCATTCTCATTAGATTAAAATTCTTATTATAAAAGTATTTCTTTAAGATTACTTTGTGTACAAGGCCGTCTTAGCGCCCTAGGGATTTTCAACAAAAAATATACTTAAATATAAATTACCAAATAGTACGGTAGCACCAGCACATCAAGTTACCACAAAATGTCAAATTTTTTCAGTTGATTTTGAACTTAATCATCAACATTTTAAGGTTTAAAAACCTGATATGCTGGCGACTGTACAACATACTAGCTGGTGCCCGAGGTTTGACATGAATCCCTTTAATAATGTATCTCTATATAAAAATTCATTAAAATTATTTCAGCGATCTAGGCGTAAAAACGCAACAAACAGAAAGACAGAGTAACCTTCGTATTCATAATATTAGTATACTTAAGTGAATTAAAATTTTCCCAGTGTTATGACAGCGTTGGACTGCAGAAAAGAAGGGTGAGCTAAGTATCACAAAACACCCCACTTCGTAAAAAACATGTACACTCGCCGAAAAAACTAATTTACGTCATAAATTAAATTCTGCCACCCTTATCTTGGCGGGCAAACTTTTTTACTGGAAAATTAAATTAAAACGACAAATCTTGTTGGCGGTGTCGCATCTTGTTGGAGCAAATAATGTTCAGTATGTCACTTGGCTTTAAGACTTTTGGCGATAAGCGTACTTTTTTAAATTTAGAAATAAAATTAGCCTCTATTTTCTTTTTTTATATTATTGATCTAAAGAGGCTTTTTGTATATATCATTTCAAGGAAAACAAACATTTATATAATAATGTTATCATTATACTTGTATTCTGGTAAAATGTAGTAAGTGCAATTCTCAATACTCAATTCCTAGATGATTTATATTTAATTTAGACTATAAGTAATTAAATTTGATCATTGCGGACGATGTCATTACTCGTTACTAAATCTGCAATCTGCAAAACGCCCCCTTTGCCTTTAAATAAAAAAAAATATAAATTACTATCATGTATCATCATTCTGTATTCTCCGGAAGGTTAAGCAGAGGTGTACTATGTACACACGGCTACACATAAAGCTGTAAAAATCCAGTATAGGCTTGCCTCGCATTGTGCGGAAAGCGTTTATAATGTGAGGTGAGTCGATACTGAATTTGTATAGCTTGATGTGTAGCCGTGCGTCCACTCACATTTCATCGGTCAAATTAGGTCGCATTTAATAGGTGTTGAGAAACTTTGCTGATATGAAATCCACAACATCAACTTCAGTAACAGCCCGGTCAGATAAATTAATAAACCATCGGTATAAAATAAATTTAAAACAATTGGTATTTTAGAGGCCTGCCCACGGCTTCACTCGCTTGGAGTACCAGTTATCCCGCGCTAGGCTTATAAATAGATATATTAATCTGAAATAACGTAACTTTCTAATGTTTACTTAAAAGATTAATTAAAACCGGTTTAGTAGTTTCAAAGTTTATTGATTACAAATAAACAAACAAATCTTGCCTCTTTATAATATTAATATAGATTTAGAAATTCGGTAAATATTTTTGTTTAAAAATTTAAAATTAAATTAATAATTAGGCATTTAAAATATTTGGGAACTTTCATAATAATACCTTGTTGACAGCTGTAGTATCCTATCCTATCCTATCCTATCATATTATTTCATTAAAACAATTTAATAACATTACATGAATAATCAATTAATTTAATTTAAGTCACTTTGACGCGGATATCCGAGTGAAAACATAAACAACTTTAGTTGGCTGTCACTTTAATTAATAGCACTCAACGTAATAATTTGTTTAATTAATTTAAAGTTTCAGTTTAGCTTTGAAACCGTTGTATATAACTTTACTGTTTGCTAGTAGAAGTTATTTATAGGGTTATTACTATTTGTAACAGGTAATTAAAGCACCTAAAAAGGTTTTATCATTAACAAGCAATAATCCAAAGCTTCTGAGGATTCTGAGGATTCTGAACGATATCATCAATATAACAGTGCGTGTATGCGAGCAGGAAATGATAAAAAAATTCAAAGGACGTTTTTTTGTGTCCTGTGGTGATCGGAGTATCGCTCCCTTTCCCTTATCCCTTTTATACTATAACTCTATGATACTACTACTTGATAACTTTTTTGTGGTCAGACAATACTACGCGTTTTCATTTATCATAATATTCAGAAAGCAGAAAAGAGAAACGACCTTCCACTTAACATAAAAGCATTGCCATTATAACCAATTCAATCAAATAAATTAAATTCAAGGTATTCAAGCACACACCATCGTTCAGATCTGATTACGTTCCCCTTTGAATCGGGAAAACAAGGTAAATTCTCAATTGGGAAAAAATTCAAATTAAACAATCCAACAAACACGGCCAATCAAAAACTCAATACATTTCCAACTTAACCCGTCCGCTGCGACCGCAAAAACATTTCGGCGTCGAACTCTTTTGAAATTCCGAACGGGCCAAAAACAAAAGAGCTAATTTGTCCATTCGAACAAAAACGGAAGGCTGACGAGGGGAAAAAAAACAACAGAAATCTTTTCCATTCTTCATTTGAGAAGTGACAAATGCCCTGAGACGGGAGATGGCAAATGGCGCGAAATTAAAGCCTAATTCTTAAAAGTTGCGAGAAAAAAAATGTGTTTTTTTCCGAGTCGTGAATCGCGTTGATCTTAATTAGACCACTCGAGTGCTAATTCATCGTTTATTCGCGGTTATGTTAATCTTAAACGGTGAAGCGTAAGATTGGGGTGTAAAGATGTGACCCCTGCTTTGTGTTATGACCGACATTAAAGTTTATGGGTCTTGAGATAGATGCTGCGTGAGGGCCCTGTCAAATCAGGTGTGATAAATAACGTTATTTTGATGGGGGCTTATATTTTACAATGTTCCAACGGCCATTAGGGGTGGTAGACTACATAACTGCTTTTAGCTTTACACAACATTTAAAGCAAATTGTATTGAAAATTTGTTTGACAAATCTTGAAGTTGTTTTTGACAGGGTATTGATTGGTGGCTCTGATTGAAAAAGGGCGATATTTCAAGTTATGTTGTTAAAGAAAGCTTGCAATTTTCGTAGCCCATAACTCATATTTTGCTTTCTTGGTAGCTTAAGGGCGTTGCACGGTGGTAAAATCAACTACAATATTGTATTGACGTTACAATGTACTGTTACTATGTAACTTTTTAACTTAAGTAGCCTTTGTTACTAATGCGTAAGACTTTATCCCAAAATTTAAGTATAACGAGAATATTGTTCAGGTTGTGCTAATAAATATAATAATCTCATGATATTTTTACATCACCATCACGCCCTTAACCCCCGAAGGGTAAGGCAGAGGATTACTAATGCACACCCACATTTCGCTGGTATGTTTAGGTCCCATGTATTAGCGGCCTATTGCCACTAACCGGGCACAAATCCAGACTCCGAGCTGCTACTAAGAATTTTATAGAAAAACCCAATAACACGTTGCTCGACCTGGGGATCGAACCCAGGACCTCTAGCGTAGCAGTCGCGCTTAGGACCACGAGATTTATGAGGCAGTCTATATTTTTTCGCCTAAGTAATAATTACTAATTAAAATTAAATAATTATTGTCTAGCTCTTTATAAACTAAAACTGTTGGTATCAGCAGATAGTGTTACCTTATGTCATGCTCTTTGGATTTCTACTTTTATAGGCATGCCGCTTTATTTTAAGAAGCTAAGAGTTATTTAATACGTAAAGATCATTGTAAGAACATTATAGGGAGACTAAATATAAAAAACAAACACCCGATAAAAACTTTGTCTCTTACAATACGTAAAGATGACGTACACTCAAGGTCAAATTAAAAGGGTCATTCGTAATTTCGTACACCACGTTATAGCCCACAAAATGGGTTAAGTTGCATTCTTGGAAAAATTGTATTACGCCTCGGCATTTAAAGGGTTGGGCTGCGGAATTTTATGAACCCTTTATTTTGGACTGAAAAATTGTTGAGTAAAGAAATATACAACCACAAATCTAATGTTACTGAAATGAAAAAAATATGAGAAAGTTAAATACAATTTTTATAAAATGATAGGTTTATAATTTTTTTCATTTGTCTTTGATTACAAAGAAAAGAGTTCATACTTTTACAAACATTTACTGTTTTGTGTTAGTTCATTTAGTATTTTTGCGTTCTGCCAACAATAAAATTGATTTCGCTGCTCGAATGATTTCAATTTAGATTGATGTTTGAACGACTGACTATAAATTCAATTAACGGACCAATTAATTGATTAACACTGGCATTTTTTTTTTTTTATAAACACGTGTCTGTTTCACCTGTATCTTACGATGTGATCGCAGGCTGCTGAAAAGAATAATGCTGACAATAACAAGTTGATGTAACTGTTATTTTTTTATTATACTTTAGCATTAAATAATGCGAAATGTTCCCAAAGAAAATAATTTCCTAATGAAAGAAAATTTGCTAGTGAAAGAAAAAATACTGTGTAGGTACCGTAAAAATTACGGTATACTTAACCAGAGAGACGTAGGTTCAAACCCTGCCTGAGATCGAATTTTTCTTTCACTAGATATTTTCTTTCATTAGAAAATTCATTTATTTGTGAAGTTGATGGAAGTTTCATTAAAATGTTTTACTGCTTTAAGCGAGTGATACTTATACGAAAAGTCAGAGGTACTTTTGATATTATACTTAGACTGGGCAATTTCTCGTCATACAATAGGCTATAGTACTACTTTTAAAAGTACTAATTGGTCTAAAAACAAGAGGCTTATATAGCAAGATACTAAATTAGATATTTCACAGAATCAACTACGGAATAATTTTGCATAGTTCTCAAATAAATTTTGGTTGAATAATTCGCACAATATTCGTTTATTTTATACCGAGTCCAATCGTTATAAATGGAAGGTATAGATAGTAGATAAATATTATTGCTTAATTGCCATGACGTTGCATTTAGAAATGTTGAAATGTCTACGTGTATAATTTTGAATTCTAAATTATCGTTCTGTAATAAAATATGTTCATTAATCTATCTGAAAGGTCAATCTGGGCTTACCGCGGTTTTTCTATGGATAGATTCTTAACATATTATAATACTATAGTATCGGAAAGCATGTTAACCCGTTACCCGTATAACCATTGCTTGTAGTTAGAAAAAAAAAAAGTGTCTGATACGAAGGTCTAAATAAAAAAATCTGATTGAACATTCGACGTCTTTAAACTCTAATATTAGTCCTGGCCTTTACAGGCAGTGCCGCTTACAACCACATAATTATACAGGCCCTTCCAGCTAATATTTACAGATACTCACCAAAACTTAGCTTTTCCACTGCAGTGTATTAACATGAAACATGTAACTGTGAAAATAGCATCAAATTTCGGGCAGTTGTTTTCGCGTTATACGCGTAAAAATAAACAGAAACACAAACAATAATACTAAAGATATTTTTTATAGCTTATGTATATTGCTTATACAAAGACCCAACATATTACAGAAGTCGGCTAGTTAGAATTTTAATTAATCATTCAGATTAACACCAGAAAGTTATCACGGTTTATTTTTCATGATAATTTATCGTCGCCAACGCCATTTTCTTCCTTTTTTATTTAACTTTCGTAGAGAAGCTGCACTGAGTTAATTAATATTTAGTACCCCAAGAGCTTCTAAACTGTCTTGATGGAGAAATTTTATGAAAATCCAATGTATTTTTCAATGAAATATATTTTATCATTGTGCTCATGTAAGCCGGTTCACCGTTCCCAAAATTGTATAATCCAAGGCTTGCTTTTATTAAAATAATGCTTGAGTTTTAACTTCGATGACATAATTGTGTGTCCTAGCTAACATGTATCTCTCTCTCATTTAAAAGCGATGAAGCAATCGCCACTGTTCTCTATTCTCTGCCTTCTGTTTGACCTCTTGATATGAGTCTTCTCCTACTTTCTTAATAAAATTTCTTTGAGACTGCCTCATTAGTCTAGTGGTCCTAAGCGCGACTGCTACGCTAGAGGTCCTGGGTTCGATCCCCGGGTCGAGCAAAGTGTTATTGGGTTTTTCTATGAAATTCCCAGTAGCAGCTCGGAGTCTGGATTTGTGCCCGGTTAATGGCAATAGGCTCGCCCCCTATGACATGGGACCTAAACATACCAGCGAAATGTGGGTGTACATTAGTACACCTCTGCCTAACCCTTCGGGGAATACAGGCGTGATGGCATGTCACATATTTCTTTGAGGGTTTCCTCTTCCTCGTCTTCCGTCAATTTTGCCTTCTAACACGTAGCTATGTGATATTTATTAGGTACTCCAAGTAAAATTTAAATTCCGTATAGGTATTATAACGCCTTACTAAAATAAACAGACAGAAATGTATGCTTTTGTATTTTTTAAGCATTTTCCATGCAAAGATTATGAAGTTATTTTAGTGAAGGAAAAATAAGACTGCGGGCAGGATTCGAACCTGCGCCTTCTTGTTAAGTACATCAGACGTTATGACCGCTAAGCCACCGCGAATAAGACAGAAATGTATTGCTGGGGAGATTGTTGCGCTGCTTCTTCTTCTCAACAAAAACATTACGAGGCGGTGAAGGTCGCGCGTTTTGGGGGCTGTATCTTCAAATAACGTTGAAAAAGAACAACCTAGTATTCTATCTTGAATAAATGATTGAGTTTTTGAGCAAAAGAAATTTTGTATGTATGATCTGTATACATAAAGTTAACCGTTTTCCAAACATGTTGGGATTGAAATTTAGTCTAACCAGATGCTTTTAAATGCGGCTATCCGACCTCCACAGCCAAATAACTGGGCAATATCGATATTATCGGGACAAACTAGTTTTTTCGCAACTGATTATTATAAGACTTACCACTCACGGCTTCGCCCGCGTGGTTTCTCGGCATTTCTGCTTTTGCAGAAATGCAATTAAACAAAGCAATTTTCTCGTTTTTGCAACATTTTTAATTTATGCTCCGCTCCTATTGGTCTTGCGTATATATAGCCGATAGCCTTTCTCGATAAATGGGCTATCCAACACTGATAGAATTTTCCAAATTGGACTCGTAGCTCCTGAGATTAGCGCGTTCAAGAAATCAAACAAACAAACTCTTCAGCTTTATAATATAAAGTATAGATTATGATTGGCATTCGAAACTGGCGATATTACATATCTGAGGTGCAAAGGGGGTTTGAAATGTTTAGAATTGACACCCATCGATAGCCTAACTGCGGCAAATATGATGGTGATGAGAGCTCTTTGACTTGAATTGACATTTTCTGTTCATCGCCATTTTTGTCGGTATTATTTGCTGTTATTCGATTTTACTGAAAATGTAATCATCAAAAATATATAAACAAATTTTCATAGTATCTTTTCTTCGGAGATTGACATTTTCTGTTCATCGCCATTTTTGTCGATATTATTTGCTGTTATTCGATTTTACTGAAAATGTAATCATCAAAAATATATAAACAAATTTTCATAGTATCTTTTCCTCGGAGCAATATTATATAAGGAGATTTAATATATCGGAGCAAATCAATTACCTAACTCTAGCGAAATAACTTATATGATATAAAGGCATAATTAAAAGGGCGAAGTAATTACGCTTTGATCTGTTACTCTCCTCATTAAGAAGACTGTTGAGCTCAGAGCTCAAGCAAAGTATTATTTGGTTTTTCTATGAAATTCGCAGTAGCAGCTCCGGGTTTGGATACTGTGCCTATCGCTGTGGTAGGGCCACGCTGTTTGCAGCATGAATGGGCCAGCTTGACCGGGGAAGTACAGTAGCCAGCAGGTCAAGGTATACAAAACTGTCAAACTCCAAATGATTTCAAACCTTAAATTAATCACATATTCATCTCACACACATCAAACGAATGTTCACACAAAGACACACATCAAAAACAGTTAATAAAGCAACATTTTCTTTCTTTTTTATCTTTTTGGATCTGGGAATGTATTCTGATTTTTGTTTTTGATGTTGCATATAGCATAAAAAGAAAAAAATATATTAAATACCTATAACACTAAACTTAGATACTATATTTAATACACGGGCTGTGCCTATAAAAGGAAACCCTACTGACTCCCAAGATACAGGTGCTTCCTAGTTTGGGAGTCAGCGGATCTTCATTAGTATGAATTGCCATGTATAAATTTTAAATGTAATTGTTTAAGTTTAATGAATAACATTGTATGGCTATGTTAAATGTTAATGTTAAAAAAAAACCTAATGAAAAAAAAAATTGTTGAAGATAAAGTTCAAAATCAACTGAGAAAATTTGTCATTTTGTGGTTACTTGATGTGCTAGCCACCATACCAAACTCTCGCAGAAGACAGACGTCCGAGTAGTAGCGTTTCGCTACTGCTCTTCGTTCAGTGAGCGAGAGGGCCGGAGGCCCAATTCCTCCGTCAATCCCCTTCCTTCTCCTTTTTTCCTTCCCCTCCCTTTTCCTAAAAGACTCTGCAATGCATCTTCAACACTTTTGGTTTTGCAGATGTCCATGGGCGGCGATGACTTAGTAGTCACCATCAGGTAACTGGCCTGTATTTTGCCGAGAAACCCCATAAAAAAAAATTGTCCAGAGGATGGCAATAGGCTCGCTATCACAAGGGACCTAAACATACCGAAGAACTATAGGTGAACATTAAGTACACCTCTGGCTTACCTTTTGAGTAATATTTATGTCCTTGTGCGGTATGGATATTCATTACTTAATTTATATCCTTTATTTCAGATTAACTGAAATATGGATATCAAAGCGCATCAGATTTATAAAGATATTAATTTCTTAATAACTAAGGAGTAAGATTCCCTTTCTTTTATATCTCGATTCTTTTCCGCTGCGTTGACTTAGGCACCCGGACTACACTAGACTCTGATTAAAAGGAGATTTTTAATTAAAACAACCCCTCAAGTTAGCAGTATCGGTCGGACTGAAGTTCTAAGTGAAAAACTTTTTAAGAAAGATACCTGGGAGTCTTGTTCGGGAGTTTGAGCAAAGTGTTCGATGTACGAGTTTTTCCTGGTTTAGATAAAAAAGATAATGTTTTTAGACTATTAGTTTAGACCATAATCATACGTTTATCACCATAGACAGTTAGTCTTTATAGTGATAATGAAGTTTAGTGTAAATATTTTTATTAAACACGCTGTTCAAAGATTTTAATATTTATGATTATGATGATCCGTAATAATAAATATATTTTTTGATGGGATTACTCTGCAAACGTGTAGTCAACGCCACCCATGGACATCTGGGACGGAGCTGCAGATGCGGTGCCGAGCCTATTAAAGGACAAGGGAGGAGAAGGAGAAAAGGAGAAGGAAGAGGATTGAGGGGGACATTAGGACGCCGGCGCTCCACACTCTACTAGTGCCGACTCATTCATGCTGTCATGCGGACATGCCTTAAACATTTCCATTAAAACATTATTTTAAACATTTCCAATTTAAGTTTCATTACAATCGTAACTGATGCTTCCATTCAAGTTCCAATTTTAAATCTATCTTTTATACCAAAGAGGCAAAACTCCAAGTTTAATACTCGATGGTACTCCAAAGAGTATCGTCAAGTATAAAACTATTTGGAGTCCAACACGAGCGGTCAAGTGTGAGTAATGGTGGCTATCAAATGTAAAATTATACAGGGTTCTAAGTGGTGACCTCAATAAAAGTGTTACTGTTCGTGTATTTTGAGACTCGTGAATAATGGCCTAGCGGCTAAGTTATCGGTTTCCATGCTACGTGTAGGGGCCTTGATTCGCAAACATAATAATATATTTGTATGGCCTTTAGGTAATAGTCGAGTGAGTGAGTGCAGTGCACAGCCTAGTAATATGACTATTGGACTAAGTAAGTATTTTCTAAGTCCAAGCCTCGGCCATATTACGTCAAATAACTCTAACTCAAAGGGCATAAAAGACGCTACTCCTTTATGTATCTTGCGATCTTTGATACCTTAGATTCACTATAACAAACCTATGGTGTTCACCGTTCAAAGACCAGTGGGTGGACCTAAGAAATAATTTGATCCTTCGAAAGTTAAAGTTAAAATATTTTATTTCTAGAAAAGGGTCCCGATGTGCTAAGAATAATCTGAACTCCATGGGCCGGCTGCAGGAAGTGCAACTTAACCCTTTAGATCGAATAATGAACGTATTTATAATTATGACACAAGCCCCTCTTTTTGCCCTTATACAACAGAGTTCCCAGCGGCTTTGCCTGTATATCATCATCAACCCATTGCATTGTACACACGGCTACAGGTCAACCTATACAAATCCAGTTTAAGGTGATCTCGCATTGTAAAGGCTTCCTATACAATAAGAGGCCAGCGTAAACTGGTTTTGTATAGCCTGATGTGTAGCCGTGCGTACCAGTGCTGGGCACGGGTATCTTCTCTGTAGGACAAGGATTAGGCTATAGTCTACCATGCTAGCTTACTGGGGGTTGGCAGAGCTGTATATAATCCTGATTAGTCTGCAGGATAATGAATAACTTATCATAATCGGGAAAAATGTAGTTTTCTAATAGTTAAAAAATTATTGGACTCAGTACAGTAGTTTGAGAGACAGAAAAATCTCTCTTCTTTATACTATGCAGTATTGTCAGAGTAAAACTAAGACTATATCAACTAGGATGTTTTGTAAAGCGAGTCAAAAGAATTAAATAGCGTAGGAATTTTTTTTAATACACAAGTTTCAGCTCAGAAATCTCCTAAAACCGTCATTTAAAATTGGACCATTTAGCGATAGCTGTTTCCATCTCGCTTTACCGTCAGCCGTCCCTTTCGGTGTCTTAAAATCCTTCTTAACTTTGAGGTTAGAACAAAATGATTAAATTTCACGTTTCATCTAACCCCTAAATTACACGTTTAAACTTGGAAAAAGTGTCTAAATACCCAAAAGTTTACTCAATCCCTCCGGCTTTTATGATTGTTTGGAAACTCTTATTTATGGTGTTAATTTATTTACGGGAGTGAATATATTAAAAGCCTTAAAGATATTTTCGCAGTTAGATAATTATATTATTATAGTCGTAAGACATTTAATTATAATGGGGCTTAATAAGGAATTCGTGGCTTAATTATAGCGCTGATCCGTTAATTTGGTTAAAGTTGATCCATAAATTTGTTTAAAGTTGATCCGTCTATGTGGTTTAAGTTGATCCGCCGTGTTGCTTTTTTAAAGTAGAAGCGGCAGTAGCCTAATGGCTAGGGCGTCGGACTTGCGATCATATGGTTGCCGATTCGAACCCCACCCATTGCACTACCGACGTGAACCCGTAACACAAGCATTTAGCTTAGCACGAGGGGTTAGCAAGAATACTAGTAATGTGTAACCCACATTGCTAGTAAGCTATTTAAAAAAAAAAGTCTGCTTGCACTGGTCCGTCCGGCTGGGTCATGGTCGCGTCTAGAACGCCGCGTTATGCTGTCAGTTCTTATTGTTATTAAGTTCTGCTGTAGTAGGGCAACGCTGTTCGCAGCATGAATGGGCCGGCTCGACCGGGGAAGTACCAAACTCTCGCAGAAGACCGACGTCCGAGTAGTTGCGTTTCGTTACTGCGCTTCGTTCGGTGAGCGAGAGGGCCGGAGGCCCAATTCCTCCCCCAATCCCCTTCCTTCTCCTTTTCTCCTTCCCCTCTCTTTCCCTAAATAGGCTCGGCAACGCATCTGCAACTCCTTTGGTTTTGCAGATGTCCATGGGCGGCGATGACTACTTACCATCAGGTAGCTCGCCTGCTCGTTTGCCGAGTTATCCCATAAAAAAAAAAGTAATAGCTATAAGCCTGAAAGCCTTACCACTTTTTTGTATAACATAACATACTATCACGCCTGTTTTCCCCGAAGGGTCATGCAGAGGTGTACTAACATTTCACCGGTAAGTTTAGGTCTCAAGTAAGAGAGGGTGAGGCCTCGGCCTTTGAAGGGGTCACCCTAAGGCTGAACCATGATATATGACTATAGGGCAAGGGAATGCAAGGGCGGTTTTTAGCCGGTACGAGTCCAACATACCCACCTTATGCAATTCCGTAGTTAAAAAAAAATAAACAACGACAATGCATTATATCTCGATCGATTTTCATCAATAGATCGATTTTCATAGCTATGAACACTCCCGACTAATTCACCTTTTCAAACAAAAAAAAAAAATCAAAATCGATTCATCTGTTCGGGAGCTACAATGCTACAGACAGACACACACACACACACACAGACACGTCAAACTTATAACACCCCGTCTTTTTTGCGTTGGGGGTTAAAAAGGGCCAACATCAAGACATTCAATATTGAAGAAACTGATACATGTAAACCCCACTTTCAAAAACTAAATATTTTAACCCTACCATCCATCTACATTTAAGAATTATGCAAATTTGTCCGGAAAAATCCTGAACTTTATAGTAGACGCGAAAATATACAAACTAAAATCGTACTTAGGCATAAAAACCGTCTTAATCTACCAACTTCTAGTCTAGAAATGCATTCCTCAAGCCCTTTGGTAATGTCCATAAAAATATTTAACAAATTACCTGAACCCATAAAAAATGAAACTAGAATTAACATATTTTGTAATAAATTAAAACACTTTCCCATAATATATTATATTCATCCTCTGGATAAGTTTAGATTTCCTATTTCGCTATTATAAGATACTGTTATACAACAAAATATGTGGCGGATCCAATATCTGTTTCCCTTCCCAAGTGATCCGCGTCGAAAACTAATAAAACTTGGAATCCAAATAATATTAAACTTGATACTTTACTTATAAATATCTTTTGAACTGTCAGACAAACTTGTCGAGTATCAACCGACGTCAAAACCAAACCGAAAGAAAAGGCAGCTCTTATAAAAAAAAAAAATTGTTACAGCTAACATACATACATACCATCACGACTATATTCCCCGAAGGGTTAGGCAGAGGTGAACTAATGTACACCCACATTTCGCCGGTATGTTTAGGTCCCATGTAATAGGGGGCGAGCCTATTGCCATTCACCGGGCACAAATCCAGACTCCGAGCTGCTACTGAGAATTTCATGGAAAAACCAATAACACTTTGCTCGACCTGGGGATCGAACCCAGGATCTCTAGCGTAGCAGTCGCGCTTAGGACCACTAGACTAATGAGGTATTCTTATATATAGGTAGGCTATCTATTACATAGATACAACTATATCTATGTAATATCAAACAACTTCGATAGCTATACTATCACGCCATAATACTCGGAAGGTTCGGCAGTTCAAAATAAAGGGATTAGTAATTAAATAATCACTGATGTAATTAAGAAGGTAGATTTAAGTAAGATTTTTTTTTTGGGTAAAATGAGCAAAGCGTACAAATTGCATTCGCAGTTTGGCGATAGCAATATGTTGTGTTACTTAGATGTTTTTTTTTTGAATAAATAAAAAAAAAGTACTTCAGCAGAGACTACCTGAGCGGTCCTGGGTTCCCGGACCGAGCAAAGTGATATTGGGTTTTCCATGAAATTCTCAGTGGCAGCTTGGAGTTTAGTTAAGAGAATGGCAATATGCTTGTCGCCTAAACATACCGGTGATCTGTGAATGTACATTAACAAGACCTCTGCCTAACGCTTCGGGGAAGGCGTGATGGTATTCAATTTCCAACTGAAGTATTTTTGCGGTACTAGCCACTCATCATTGCTTTCACCTGACGTGAATTATTGAATCCCCATCCATCAGGAAAGGTAATGGGTTCAATGACCACAAATCCCATGTGGTCACCGTACCTGCTTCACATAACAAGGGCAGTGAATTCAAATGGGGATCGAGGGTCCGAGCTAATGATATTCTGGAGTGTGACATCTTAAGATTGGGTCACGTAAGGTGAACGTATACATATATGGTTGATATAAATTCTTAGTACTGTGGGGATAAGATAAGATTTATATAGTGATATGAATTTTAAGTTTATTGAAATAATTCAATTTCCGCTTCGGCTTCACCCGCGTAAAGTATACGTTTCTAGTCATCGTCATCATCATCATCATATCAGCCAAATGAAGTCCACTGCTGAACGAAGGCCTCCCCCATAGACTTCCACAACGACCGGTTATATGCTGCCTGCATCCAACGACTTCCAGCGACCTTTACCTTTCTAGTCATTTTATTCATATTCATATTCTTTATTGCATACCATAATGTACAATAAGGTGGTGTAATTAGACAAGAATCATTTTGGACCCTGTAGGGCACAGCAATTTTAGAAGAGAGGAGGATTTATTTTTACTAGCTACGGTAGCTACCAATTATAATTATTGGGTATTACAAAATAAAGGTATGTTATTATATTACGGGATAATAAATAACATAAGTCACTCAGGAATAATGCAGCTTTCTATTGGTGAAAGAATTTTACATTTTTCAGAGCCTATTCAATGCAAACAAATAAACAAATCTCTTCTCTTTATAATATTATTTTCGATAGGGTGGCGAAGCGCTACAAAAAACATGGCACGTTCGTCCTCTGACGGACGTCTAGAAAAAATTTAGTTTTAAAGTGATGATTTGTTATACCAGTTAATCTTATAGTTACAGCAAGGAGGTGCGATACTGATTACTACGGTACCTTTATTATAGAGATAGTTTTATGAGCTTAATAGGGTTGTTGAATTTATTGAAATTAACAGGCCTATTGTAAAATTAAATTAAATATAGCACGGATACTGAAAAAATAATTTAAATCGACTAATAAAGCTGTAAATATGTATAAGCGTATAGTTTTTGGTGGGGATGGAGAGGGGATGCTCTGTCTATTCCCCACAAAAGAGTGTTAGTATAGTAATTGTATCGCATATCAGATTGTGACGTCACAAGCCGATATGGTGCGCTCTCTGTCTAGAATAAAATGAAAATAGGTACTTGTAGCTTCCTTAGTTTTGAATCAAATTTGATTTTGTTAATCGGCTCTTTTATCGTAAGCAGTTTTACGAGACCATACAAAAATACAGTCGACTTTAAATTTTCGTTTAGAATTTTCGGCAAACTGCCTAATTGGTCTAGTTGTAGCAGATACGCATGCTGAGCCCGAGATCCTGTGTTCAATTTCCAGGTTATGCAAAGTTGTTTTTCCATGAGCGATGAACGGTAGGTCATTACACAATTTCTTATCCATTCGAGGATACATTTGTTGTCTGATCATTGACTTCACTCATATTGATTCTTCAATCCAACATATTATATCGATCCAATGTCATTCGATACGATAGAGTTCATGGTTCATTCATTACCATGAGTTTTTATTTCGTCAGACATCTCGTTTCTTTTCTTTTCTTTCATTTCTCATAAATCTCGCACGAAGCATTTTTCGTCTACATTTATTGTGCGTACTGCTCTATTGTGGAACTCGTTACCGGAATCTTTGTTCCCTGAGACCTACAATTTGAGTGTCTTCAAGACGAGAGTGAATAGGTACCTTCTAGGTAAGAGCGCTCCATCGTAGACCACTTCGATGGTTAACATCAGGCAAGTTGTGGTCAAGTGTAAGCCTATCTGTGATAAAAAAGACGTCATTAGAGTTGCCATACTTAACTAGAGGAAGTGAACAACGAGAAATTATAGCACTGAATTATTAATATCATTTGCACGAAACATTCAACTCAAACATAAACTAAACTCCAAACACACTAATAACGAAACTGTGACGTTGAAGCAGTCTTTAATTAATTTAATGGGAACCGTCGTTCTGTCTAGGGCTGTCGTGATAATATCAATTTAAGGGGCCATTCTGACTTGGTCCTAAGCCGCTCTTAATGTGTCAGATGCGGTTTCGGCGTAATACTCAAGGCGTGATATAAGGCAATGGGCATACAATGGAGGGTGCCTATGCCTTAATAGGTTCGGCTTGAGATTGTTAGGGTTGAGTCCGAGTGATAATAGAATTGGGTTGTTGCGATGCTGGATTAGGGTTGCGCTGTATTATATGGCCTTGTTGAGGTGGAAATTTCAAACAGATATGTACTTTGGCCTGGAATAGATGTGGCTAGCTGATTTTACATACCATCACGACTGTATGCCCCGAAGGGTAAGATAGAGATGTGAGTACTTAATGTACTGTCGTATAACCTAGGTTCTGTTTAGATCTGTTATGTTTAGCTCCCATTTAATAGGGGGAAAGTCTTTTGCTATTCACTGGGCACTCATCCAAACTACGAGCTACTATAAAAATTGCATAAAAAAACCCAGTAACGCTTTTCTTGATCTGGGAATCGAATTTCAGCAGTTGCACTTAGGACTACTGAGCTCTGCTATAACAGTATCTATAACAGGTTTGAGCTAATGGTAGTTAATTTAAAATGTTGGTACTTACCGATATTTATTCTCAAAGAGAATGAAATATACCTACCGACTACGAATAAATATATTCGTAGCCTACCGAGAATATTTTCTTAAATTTGGAAGATGGTGCGAGTTTGTGTTTCTTATTTTCTTAACCTTTAAATAATTAACTCAATTACTTCCAGTTTAATATTACTAAGTAGAATTCAATATTTTTATTATGCCGTGGAGAGTCGAACGTAGTTCATGTTTTAGGAATGAAAGGTTTTAATTAATTAACGATTACAATCTCTTTAAGTGGATGTAATTATCTAATTACTGTATTACTTATTTTGTTTAGGTCGTTAGAAAATATGGAATATCAATTAGCTAAATGTTTCGCATCCTTGCATGGGCAAAAAAGTTTGGCTTTGTCGTTCTCTAAGCATGAAAGGCAGGTTTTAGGCATGACAATGTAACAGGCGGACAAACAGAGTAATTTGTTATATTTAATATTAATTTGAATACGACTTTAAACAAATGCCGAACATGCACGAATCACTAGCCTCAGCTTGAGTTGAGAAAAACACTTGGAAAAGGCGCAAAAGTAGTTACCAATCAGTAACTACTTTGGCCGAACCAAAGTAGTTACTTATACATCGTATACATACATATAACATCGTAGTTGGCAACTGGCTATCGCCAGTAGGCTGCAGTATATCAGGAGCCTTTGGAAACTCTGAATCTCCTGCCCATTGAAAAACGAAAGCTAGTTACTACCAACAACATAGCAACTTTACTAGGTCAGCAGGTTTGTAAAAATATTTTCTATTGGATTTTTGCCAATCTTTTTGCCCATCGTTTCACTGGAGCTAGCTTTTGTCTTGGAGTAACGCGATCTAGAATAAAATAAAATATTATATTTACTTCGTTTAATTTGCATTAAACGAATTGGAATCACTGAAAGAGCTATTTATCTTTATACACTTTTTGTGCTATTTAGAGGGCAAGGCGGCTTCAATCATTGAGCAATGAGACTAGTACATCCTTAACAAATTACTAATGTGTAAAGCGTAATAAATTATTAGAATTAATAAAAAACTCTAATTTTAGCTCTGCAATTATTATAAAATAGCTCAGAGCTCTCAGTCTCTTTAAGGATCTCATTGATATATTATTATTTTTTCTGGTGAAATTTTGCTCTTTCCAAAGTCTTGTCAATATCATATCCCATTATTTACTTAGAGACAAGCTATGTCATGTACCATTGGGAATACACGTCACTCCAAATCAGTAAAATAAATTACTAAAATTCCCCTATGAAATCTCAGTGCTTATTCAAAATAAATCACTTAATACGACACTCAAAAGTCCCACCTCACATTATTATTCGTAGAGCAAATACAAATTCGATCCGGTCCCATCTCCTTTAGTCTGTCTCGACATTCTATTAAACGTACTCCAAACACATTTGCCTTTTTCGTTGAGGAAATTGGTTCGTCGGCTTATCTCGAAGAAAAACCTATTTTGTATGGCACTCTTGGTTTATGCGTGTAAGTAATTTAATGTGGCTTTTAGAAGGGAATACGTCACACGCTGAATTTTTAAGACTGTTTCGAATTACGAATACGAAGCTATTTTCGAAGTTCGAAATATCTTATTTGTAAAAAGTTTTCTTGACGACTGTACGAAGAATTTTATAGGGTTGTCAACTTATAAGCTCAACTGCTTGTTTCGAATGATGAAATAATATCAATGGTGTATCAATTTTGTATCAATCATTGTGCTAATAAATTCATGTGACGACATGAAACAGAGTTAAATTAATTTAGAAATATAAAATAAAGTTTCATATAATTAATGTAATGAAACACAGACAGACAACCCTGAAAGTTTTTACACATAAATATGTGTAGGTACAGACACCAAAATAATAGCGTCACGTAGTTTTAAAATATCGAAATGGCAATCATAAATATAATTCTTTGCTCACACGCTGTGAATATTATATTATTATATAAAAAAAAACTTAATCTCATTTCAAATTCAAATTTTAGTAGACATTATTTTTTATTAGCTAATAAACGTAGTAGGTATACTACGTATTTGTTTTGCAGCAAAATGTCTTTTAAATGTCGACTTAGAAGAAAAGTCTTAAAAAATATGGTTTTATTGCTAAAATGTAATGTGACACGTGTGACATGAGCCAGGTAAATGCGACTTTGAAGCATGTAAGTTTATTTTTATTTGACATTAATATTTGGTATGTTAGGTTTTATGATGATACAGTCACGAGAAAAATATTTATAAATGTCTATATATTAACTGAAATTCGAAAGGAACTTTCTAGGGTATCGAATTAAATATCGAAGTATTGTACAAATCAGTCATCTCATAATTGTAATGAATGGTTTTTAAAAAATTGGTGCCCGTGACTGTACAACTCTATAATTGAGTTCGTCTGTGTGATCATCACCGTATTGTGAAATACTCTGCCTCTAAGCTGTGTGTTCCGGTTAGAAGTGTATTGTAGTCAGTGAAATTACTGGAAAATGAAGATAATATTTATGCTGTTGCTTACATCTATCTATGGTAACTGCTTACTATTAGATAGGCCGTATGCTTATTTTTCAGATAAAAAGAAAATAAAAGAAAAACAAACTTCACTTTATCCGATTTCCAAAGTCTAAGAAATATATTAGACAAGACTAAAAAGCTATATTACCGATATTACCACACTATCTTACCGTGATCACGATATCTGTAGGATTTTGGCTAAATTGTAAATTTCACCACCATACATGATAGGCACTAACCAATTACTGACTCAAACATGCTCCAAATACCCGTATCGAATACATGCTTACATTCCCAATCAAATCCAAGAATACACTATAGAATTTCACTTAGCATTACCCCGATTCACTACACTAGAATCCTTTAACGTGAACTGAACACACACAGTTCTGTAAACATAAGACCACCAACTCCAATAGTTCTCGGATGTACAACCTTTATAGCAGTACATATAGGAACAGAGTTCACAAGACATAGAAGTAAGCTCTCCCAAGAGCAACTACGTCACGCCCCAAAACAGTGTATGGAAACTAACAAATCACATTTCCACATTGTATTAAATAAAACAGGGAGGACGTGGCTAGAAAACGAGCGTTTAGGGTCGGTTACTAATGCTGTCATTGGCGTCAGGAGAATTGGCTAGTGTATATTGTCGTATGGCTTGTACAATATGTAGGTATACCTAGACATTTCTACAAAGTTAATGAGAAAGCGTACTTCTCTCTTAGATTAACAATCATGTCTACCTAGAAGTAGGTATTTCGAACTTGTCTCTTAAAATGCCGAAATGAATTTGACATCAATAAAAAATTTTGCTTCATGTTTGCTGATATCCATTTAGTTTCAAACAAGTTAACATACTATAAACAAACCATCACGCCTATACTTCTAGAAAAGTTAGGTTTACTACATAATGTGAATCTTACATTTAAGTGATAGAATATCATGATAATAATATCCATTGAAAAAAGCAAAATCGATAATACGTCCGGAACGCACAGTTCCCTCAATCTTGTGTTGATTCATGAATCACAATTGAATTTCACTCACTCTATTAGTTCAATACCTCGCTCATTTCCCGGCCCTAACGCAAAACTAGTAAGCGCCGTAACTTGTGTTATATATTGACAAGTGTAGCTGTGAAATCGTGCTTACTACGTACATGCTCCTGATTGGAACTAAAATAAGCGTGCGAATGTGCGCGCGGGGGATTGTGGCAACTTCATATTTGTGTTGTTGGAGAATGAGGCAGACCTTTATTGTTGTGTATCTATTGTTGATTAGGAGGAAAAATAAAAAGCTATGCTACGTTGATTTGAGGTTGGATAACACATCTTAGAACTGGGATTGTTTAGAACTTCAATATAAGTTGCTTACAACTTATATTGAAGTCCGAAAGCATCTAAATCTAAACTAATATTATAAAGAGGAAAGATTTTATGGCTCTGACAAATAAGTTTAACATAAATCTAACAGATGTAGGTATTTTTCAAAGCATTTTGTCAGCGCCTCTGTCTGAAGCAGCCATTCTAGTTTATAAAATAGCTGATAAAATTAGATAAGTATGATTATGATTAGGTTACGATGGGGCTGACATGGTCTGTTAGTGACTACAAGCACCTAAATAAAATAAGATTAAAAAAAAATGAAAAAAAAAAGTTTTATTGTTTGTTTGCATTAAATAGGCTCTGAAAGTACTGGATCGGTTTGAAAAATCCTGTCACCAATAGAAAGCTACACTATTTCTGAGTGTCATAAGCTATATAATATCCCATAAAATGACAAGAAACGTATATTCCACGCGGGCGAAGACGCGAACACAGTTATAGTCAATATTCTAAGTAAAATTTGATTGACAGGTTTCCAAGTTATGCAGAATTCCATTATGTTTGTCATTCGTATTGATATGAAACTTAAGATCGACGTGCTTTCCGAGGGACCGAGAGGTTAATTTAATCAATAATAAATTCATCATAACGTGAAATATGAAAACACGCCTTGCTTAAACATATTACTGAAAAATGCATCACTAACACATGTCTAATTTGGAGTCAGAACTAAAAAATAATTCTATAGACTACTCAGCTATATTTTTTAATTCGTGTCAAGTAATAAACGTATGTTCAATATGTTCGTTACTGGAAAATGTGAAACGTTATGATGTCGTCAAAGTACATAGACCTTACACTTAAAACTTTATATTATTACTACGATAATAAACAAAAAATCTATAAGATTTTATCGGGTGTTCATTTTCAAAGCGGGTTGTAAGAATTGCAAGGTAAATGGATTGCTACTACGCTTAAAGGCGACGTAGGTAGCTAGCTGTCACAATATCTCTATCTGGCAATAACTTACACGTGGCTCCAAATCGTTTTAAAAGATTTTGAACGTCACGATCATTTGGCAGTATGGAAAAGAAATCCGAAGCCGCATTTGATCCATAAAAATACCTAAATAAGCACCTCGTGAGATTGCTCAAAATAACTATTTTATAATACAATTGTAGGTATGCATAGATAAAAACGTCTTTGATGATAAATAAATGTATATTGTAGTGTACATTTATTGACTGACAGAAATATTATTTTGGAGCCTTTAAAAAGCATTTTTTTTCTTATAAAAGCTGAAAATATCCTTTCGTTCCTAAATTTATATTTATATTTTGGTAGAATCGCTGGTGATTGTATACTGTATTCACTGCCATGAACAAAATTGTAGTATAAATTTTTCCAAAGTACATAGTTTTACATTTGTAAAATGCATGATTTAGAATCTATGATGATTTTTGATATAAATAAAAATCGTAATCATATAAAACATGATGCTACAGCTAAAAAACATAATAGGCAGCTAGAACAGACAGCTACAAGACAAAACATTAAAGCTCTTTAAACAAACAACAAAGCATAAACACATAAAAACATTCCTTTTACGCGAAAAAAGCTTTGCGAAACAAGTAAAAATGTACCAAAGGACAAAATTAAAGTTAGCGAGCACAACTTGGTACCATTGTTGTCTCCAACTTCCTTTCAGTAGTTCAAGAGAATGTGTCGAACTATGTTCACAGGTTTGTTCGTCTCACTATTAGTATTTAGAAAGTTCAGTATTAACAACTTGTTGGCCTTTGAAAGAAGAACGTTGTTTTTTTATTCGTATCGGTTTGAAAATTGTGTATTTTATTCAGTTCGTATTGCTTTAACATGTCTTGAAAGGTTGTTTGTTTATATTTCTTTCCTTATAAATAACGTAAAAAGATATCGTATTTTGAATTGTTTTTAATTATTATTGTCACTAGTTATAAAAGACTAAATTCAATCTTCTTCTAAAGTAAATAAATTGATTAGTAATACATATTAAGGACTGCCTCATAACTCTAGTGGTCCTAAGCACGACTGCTAAGCTAGAGGTCCTGGGTTCGATCCCCAGGTCGAGTATGTTATTGAGTTTTTCTATGAAATTCTCAGTAGCAGCTCGGAGTCTGGATTTGTGCCCAGTTAATGGCAATAGGCTCGCCCCCTATTACATGGGAACTAAGCATACCGGCGAAATGTGGGTGTACACCTCTGCCTAACCCTCCGGGGAATACAGGCGTGATGGTATGTATATATGTATGTATAAATATTTAGATAAAAAAAAGATCCATATATTAAACAAGGATTAATGTTAAATATAGCAGTATAATATCATTTTTTAGGTAAAAAAGATAAAAGAGGATATAAAAGTAATGCCTATATATTATCAAAACCCGAAAAGCTACTCAATTTAACATTCTTATTTAATTTAAACTCTAAGTAACCAATAGCACAGCAAAGTAGTCACAAATCCATGTAAAAAGTTACCAAATACATGAAACATTTTGGGAGAAGACGGAGTGAGGAAAATAAGGTGACCAGGCTCTCAGAAGCTTTTACAACAAAACTCTGACTACTTTTTCTATTCCGAATTGTTAGTAACAACTTGATCTTTCACTAGTCCCGAAAAATATTCAGCAAAAGGAATCAAGATATATACTGGTTGTATAAACCAAAAAAGGAGTATTAACAAAATGGTATTTTTAGCATATAATTAGGTAAGGTAGCAAGACAAAATGGAGCAACTACTCGTATGAAAATAATAAAAATGGTTGAAAGCAAACAGAAGTAGAAACGTATTTTACTTGAAATATTGAAAAGAAAACATAAGATACGTGCAAAAGATCCAATTTAACAACTCCAAGCTAAAGAGAAGGCCAACTCAACCCCAATAAGATTATCGAGTGCGAGTGATTAATCCAATTACTTCACGGAAAGAAAGAGATCCCAAACTTCATTTTGTTTCGTTAGAATCGAATCAAATCAACATTTGCGCAATAATAATGCCTCAGGTTCAGCTGTCCAATCAATGTGGACGGGCGATTTTAGGTTGCGAATATCAAAAGTTAAAAAAAACTTATATTGACTTCACTATCACTACATAGTATAAAACAAAGTCGCTTTCTCTGTCCCTATGTCCCTTTGTATGCTTAAATCTTTGAAACTACGCAACGGATTTTGATGCGGTTTTTTTTAATAGATAGAGTGATTCAAGAGGAAGGTTTATATGTATAATACATATATATTTTAGTATAGAAAAGCCGAGAAACTACGCGGGCGAAGCCGTGGGCGGGAAGCTAGTAAATGATAACTACTATAATACAAAATCAGGTGATTTTAACGTTGCATCTTAAGAAAATTTACATTTTGGTAATTGCAAAACGATGCTATTGGTAACGGGAATAATATTCCAGTTAAACCATCAAAACATACCATCCTGCCTGTATCACGAGAGGTAGAAATGTAGAGTTTGATGGTATGTTAATATCACATGTAACCGGGAACAAAATCAAACTCTGTGGTGCTATTCAGAATTTCATAGAATAGCCCAATAACACTGCTCGACCTGGGAATTGAACCAAAAATTTCTAGCGTAGCAGTCAAGCTTACGACCACTGGACTAATGAAGCAGTCTGGCAGACATGACTTTATGTATAAATAAAGAAGTCTCACTTTTTTGTAATTCAATAAATGTTAATAAACAGAATGGGATAAATAAAAGTTTTCCTCAGACTAATCGCAAGTTTACACCTGCACCCAACTTACTCGTACGTACGAAGTTTCTATACGTATCAGAAAAATCCTTTCCGCCCGAACGGGCGTTGTTTTCCCCTCGATTTCCATTCACTCTTACAGTCCGGAACGTGGGATCCGGATTTGTGCGCAGTCGTACAAATGATTTTTATAGAATTTTAAACTTATCTCACTTCTCCTTGTGGATCTGACTAGAATTTAGTGCTGCATAAAATGCTTTCTTGTTTTATTTTGGGTACCATACAAATCTTTTGTTCATGTGCGTTTGGGTATGAGAGAGAAAAATGCTGTTTCCAATATATCATTCAACTCAGGACACCATGATTTAGCACTTCAAAATCACACACCATTTATTCTACTCTTTGATGTATGTAACAATCAAAACCTTATGGCACCTTTGATCAATGTTATCAATACGTAATTAATTTAGTTTTTAGTAGTATTAGTGTTTAGTTTTACCTAGTATGTAAGTAACTGATGTATTACAACGGTCTAATCCTTCATTTTGTTAGATTCATGAAATTGGAGAAAGTTTGACCGCTGTTATATTATACATAGAATGCCCTAGTTCAGAGTTCGAGGCCGCAGTGTCGTTATGTGTTATTGAAGATTTTAAATAATAAATAATAATATTATCAGTATTGTAAATTAGAAGAAATCTTCAACATGACACAAAGGAAGTAGAAGGAACATAATTATTACAAAGAGGAAAAGGGATTTCAGATATGAATAAAACCACTTTTTCTGCTACTGCCCATAATTGATTGGACATGAAGATAACGAGATTCAGCGCTCCATTTTCTTGTTAACCAGAATCAAAAGATTTCCTTCGTCAAAAGAACTGTCTCTAAGAAAAAAATGCTTCATCTACATATTTTATTGTGACTGTGGAATTGAAAAGAAATGTGGGAATTATATCAAATGTTACTGGAGTTGTAACATTTATCTGTGTCATGTATCAGTTGTATCTGGATTTATGATTTTTCAGCTAAAGATTCTGTCTCTATCTGAAATCTTTCTGTTCTGAGTTTAATATTCACTGATAATATACAAATTTGTTGTACTTAGACATTTTGTTTCAGATTTTGTTATGGCTTTCTTGTTGGGAAATAATCTTTGTTTTGTTTTTATCGTCCACTAATATTATATTTTCATCAGCTTCTAATTTATCCCAAAGGGAATGTTGGAAGCAAAAGTAAGCCTTCTCTAGCGTCCAATCTACTTCCATACAAAATTTCACTAAAATAAGTCAGACAGAATTACTTTGGCATATTATATATTATTAGTTTGGATGTGTATTATTATAAAATTTTCATAGATGAATTACAAAACGGCTGTTAAAACCATAAGAAATACTTTATCATTCATAATTTAAAAGATTTGCAACAGCACTTCCATTAACACTACAATATGTACATCTAATTTTTAAACTCTCAAGAAAAAGAAAGACTAAAGATATCTAAAACACCCGCCAAACTTCTGCCAATGCATCTCGCCTCGCATAAGCAACGTATTTTTCTTCACTTCGCGTCGATACACTGTGTACAAGACGCATACCAACTTTAAATTTACTTTATACGTAGTGCAGAACTTCGGCGTTCCACTGCATACTCCTGTCTGTTGAATAAAAAAGTTAGTTCTCTGTTCGCAGGTTTTGCTCTTGTTTCGAAACCAATATTTGCTTAGCAATAGACATTGGAAAAAAATGGGTTTTGGATCACAATTTTTTAGTTTATTGGTTGGTTAAATTTGATCAGGTTTGACTAGCTTCACTTGTAACTATTTATTGTAATTTATAAGGCTTTTGTTTTTTAATCTATTTTAATGTTTTATTGTGTTTAGGTCTCCGAAATGTCTTTTATTGAAAATTATGCTGATTGTTTCCTGCAATCCTCTTTTACTTTTAATAACATCATTGTGAGAACAATGACCGTAGGCTATTATATTTTATTAGGTCAAGTGCCTAATCTTCATAACAGAATGATTTACTAATGTAGTATCCAGGCCATTAATCGTTGATTAAGTTATAACGGACCGCAGTAAACTTAACATAAGTCGGTATCCAAGTAATTTGCACTACTTAGAATTAACGGATCCAAACTAAACCCCCAATGCCATCTTCGGACCCAAATTTATCAGAGCCTTCCTTCACTAAATCCCCGAAATGATGTTCGACATTTCCCTAAAATGTAGACCTTTACAGAAATTGGATTCAGTTTTCATACATCACGAGTGATCCCCGAAATCTAATTTCCTTCTAAAACACGCTTTACAAAAATTATAACATGGTAAATTCCATTCGAAAAAGGCGAGGGTAAACCTTGAAATCCCTTCCGTGGATCAGTTGTAACAATACGGTCGTTTCCTGCAGGAAACGGAAGGTGGGGCAGACGTTCTTGCGAATATCTTTGTGTAGAACATTGTTCTGCTACGTTTGTTATTGTTTTCGTAATGTCCGCCTTTAGACGGCAATATGTTCAAATCAGCAATAACGTTTCCAATGCTAAAACCAAATATCAGTTAAAACACATCGAATTATAAAAAAATGTGCATGTTTATATAATTTTCGTAATGTTAAAATTTTCATGTTCTGGCTAAAATTATGTCCAAATATGAAATGAGGGAAGGGTTCAAAAGCTTTGATCTTTCGGGTTTTTTTGATCTATTATTATCGTGCAAATTCAAAATTCACGTTTTTGAAATGTTTTTAGTATCAAACATTACATTATATTAACGACCCTTCGTGGGTAGAAACAACATTATTTTAATTTGTTACTTGAATTTTTTAAAATCATTCTGTGAAATATTATGAATGATCAACGGTTTCTTTGGCTTACACAGGAATAAAAAGCAATTAGTAGTGATCTGTAATTAAAAGAAATACCACAAAAACTCACTCACTGTTATTATCGTTTTGATTAAATGAAAAGATGGGATCTCTTGTACTCATATTTGTATATATATATAGATATACACATCGGTTTGAATCTACAAAACTTTTAAACAAAAATAAAATATTCATACGAATCAGAAACAAATTTTACAATCCGAAATATAATAAAATCCACAACATCTAACGTATTCACCAAAAGGTAAAAGAAAACATTTATGTAGAAAAATCACGAATCAAGCTGCAAATTAAACATGATAAAAAGAGCCTCAATTTTCTTATAAAATCGACCGATTCTTTACGGGAGCTGTTTGAAAATTCTCTCTATATGCTAATAAATAAATTAACCTCGGCAAGAATTGATTCGACGTCTGGGTAATGTCGCAACGAACAAAAAGCCAATGGAGAATGGAAAAGCAATTATCGGTTGAGTCTTCACTCACAGATTTTTCAATAAACGCGTTGACTTTCCGAAATAAACACAGTCTATATTTCCCTAGTATATTTTAGGTTTGGTAAAGGATTGGTTGCGTTGATTTTGGCTCGGATTCTGTTAATGAAACGCAAAGGTAAAATTAATTAATTACATTTGAGTTTACTATATTTTACCTTCTAGTTGAAATAAAATTTTGTTGCAAGGCCTTTATTTTTATTTTACTTTCCATATTTACAAGTCAACATATAACAAAAACCGTGAACGTTTTATAATTTTATGAACAAGAAATGTCATATAATAAAAATACCCTTACCAACTGAAACAGTAAACGAAACTAGAATAATAGATACAACAAAATATAATTACAATCGAGGAAAGGTATTTTTCCAAGCTTATTTTTATCAATATTACTATAATATACCTATTTATGTATGTAATATGTTATTACATAATATAATTGCCTAATTTACAAAATACAAACATAAATTTCGAAGTTTGGACAATGAACTGTCTCTTCCAATTGCTGCAGAATCGCTATTCCTATTGTATTGTTTTATTATTTAAGTTGTTCTTATTCATTAACTAGCTTCCCGCCCACGGCTTCGCCCGCGTGGTTTCTCGGCTTTTCTATACTATAATATATATATATTATACATATAAACCTTCCTCTTGAATCACTCTATCTATTAAAAAAAACCGCGTCAAAATCCGTTGCGTATTTTTAAAGATTTAAGCATACAAAGGGACATAGGGACAGAGAAAGCGACTTTGTTTTATACTATGTAGTGATTTATGTTAAAAATAATATTACCCTGTTTGGAACTGCAATTTGGATATCGATAGTTACTTTGCAGACTTCATCTTCACTACTTTACTGGCCATTATCTCAGTTCAATGCACGTTCCCTCATTTATCTCCATATGAAAAGCTATCAAACTTGACTAGGGTGATAAAAATCTGTATTATGTTCAGCGATTAAACTACTGGGATTTTTTAATAAAGATCCAAGATAAAACCTTTTTTATTTATTTTAATTCTGTAAACTTTAAACACAAACCCGCGCATTTCTTTTCTTATTCTTTGCAAGTTCATTAACTGCTCTAAAGGTCTCATAATCATTCAAAGAACAGCGGAAAACGTATCTTTTGAGAGGAGGAAAAAATATTTGACCTTCAATTAAAAGTTTCACGCTTCAAGCTAGCGCGTTAATTAAGGAGCAAAGAAAAGGTTCAAAGAAGCAAATACTCCTGACCTTAAAACAGTACCGTGGGGCGCGTTTGAAAGTATGAAAGGCGTTTAAAGGAGATTCATTAATCAACACAGTGGAAAAAGGTGTCCAGAATTGTGAGATTTCGTTCAGATTTGTGGTGCATAGCTTAATCTGTTTTTTTTATTTAATGGCCGGTACAAATTGTTAAAATATTAAAAATATGAGTTTAGTTTTCGGCTTTTATGGGAACATTACGTTTGTGAAGTTCAAGAATTGTTCTTGTAATGATTTCTGTTTTGCTACTATAACAATTATACATATTGGTTGGTTTCTGGATCAGCACTTAAATAAAAAAAACAAACACTAGTTTAAATAATGTAGCAAAGTTTACCTACTTTTTGTTTGTTTTACGGCTATCATCATCATCAAATTTTAATGAGGTCCACTACTAACGAAGTCTTTCACAGCAACCGGTTATATCCCGCATGCATCCACCGACTCCCAGCATTCTAACTCCAATAATCTAATAATTATATAACTCAATCATCTACATCTTTAAAAAGTTTTTAATCTCATAACAAACTATAAAATCTTGGTGGTCAGTCTTTTCTTCTAGTCATTATCAACCATCAGTTCAATAGGCTTAGTAACATTTCTGCAACCATTTTAGTTTTGCAGGTGTCTACGGGCGCCAATGACTACTTCCCAAGTGCTCGTCTGATCGTTTTCCGACTTAACCCTTAATAAAAAAAACCTAACTTCTGTGGGCAGACTTAGGAATTTATTCATTTCATTTATCTTTATCTGGATCTTTTCTTATTTCAACTTTACTGTCCGTAGGCTTGTAAATTTATGTATCCAATGAAGTAGACCAACCTGCATTAAATAAAGAATAAGGTGAAACGTTTAACACAAAAGATGAATTCTGTACCGGAATTGGAATTAAAACTCTTAGGTTTCATTATGTATACAGTCTCTAATATTAATAATATCATAAACTCGCCAACAGATTTAGGAGAACCGCTTACAATGAAAGGCTATACCGACAAGAACTCAGTAAAAACATCTGAAGAACCTTCACGAGGATTTTCATTCAATAAGAGTTCCTGTGGAATCTCTCTGAAAGGAAAAAAATATATCTCAAGATGAAGATCGTTTGTGTTTAAGTCGTTATTCGTGCGAGGTTGAAAAACATTTTTTTAAGAATACGTCTTTTGTTGAAAAGAAGGTTTAATCTGATATTTAAAAGGATTCTTAAGTTTCAAGACGATACGGGTAGATAAATTCGTTGGGAAATTTCGTGAAGTCTGACAGCTATTAGTATTTTAATTCAGAAGTTGATCTTGGAATGAAATGATTTACTTAATTCTTTGTTCTATTATTTTATCTTAATAGTTATGGTTTATGATTTTTAAAATTCCCTAAATATCTTTTTCATACTTTTCCCATCCAAAAATGCACGCCTTTTAATTCTCATCAACAAAAGCGACATAAATACATACATACATGTATAATCCAATAATTGGTTACCATACTTAAGGTTATTGGCTGCCTGGAAGTAATAACTTTTAAATTTAAAAAAATGAGTCAATGATCGCCCATCAAAAGATTGCATAATAAGCGAGATCGGCGTATAATGTTGTCACTGCTGGGACACAGGCCTCCATTCGGTGAGAGGAATTGGGCCGTAATCCACCACGAGGGGCCAGTGCGGGTTGCTAGGTTTCACGTGTCTTCGAATTTTCGGTTCTATACTCCATTTGGTTAGGCACTTAACTAAAGGTAAACAATAAAAATGGCGGCGTTCAGGGCTCTTCAACATTTATTACAATGGTATCTTATGAATTGGGAGTGAAATTAATAACAACACATCTAACAATCAATAAAAACAACGAACAAACAAAACTATAACTAAATAATACAATTTACGGCAAAAGAAACACAAAAACGAACGAAAGTACAAACTGTTACGAATGGCGTCTGGTTACCCGACTAAGTATAATATCTACTACTACTTCTTAATTTTTTCGAGTTATCAAAAGTCTATTATGTAGAAAAAGGTTTTGATTTCCTGTCTTTTTAGATTCTTGCTAGTAGGCACATTGCAATACTTTATGACATAATTATCAGATTTGATTTATTTATTGGTCGCAAGCATAAGAATTTATAATTACCATTTAATATTAAACAAAGTAGTAAAATATGTTAGTATAGTAAATGAAAATTATTTTGAATGATTAAATAATTTATTTTGGTTACGTTTTGTTTCAAGATGAAAAATGGCCCTATAAAAGAATCTTTTTTTTTATTTGTTTACCTTTAGTTAAGTACCTAACCAAATGGAGTCGAGTCATGCCGGTTTTCTCACGATGATTTCTTTCATCGTTTTGGTAGAAGTGGTGATTCAATTATTTATACCTTCAACTCTTCAACTTCCAAGTTGCAACGCTGCAACAAAGATTGGCTGCAGCTTAACTTGTCAACATGACTTTTATCGCAACTTGCTCGAATCAGTTTTTAGATGGATGTGGTCATCAACTTTTTTAATTCACAAGTTGACTGGGTGGCCTTGTAGGTCCTAGTAATCATGCATAATATTATTTTGTTTTCAAATGTTAATTGTGTGTACGATATTAAAATGTAAATGTGAGTACTATGTAGGTTAGCGTTAACACGTATCAGATGTATAATAAACTTCTCTGACAGTTTTGAGTATTTCACATGACCTACACAAATGTCCTGCTGATCTGGTATCGTTGTGCGACGGGTCGTTGAGCTCCCTATAAAATGGTTGAGCTACACGATGACTGATGTATGCGTGCCGTCAGTTAGAACAGGTCAACTCAAAGCTGCTATGGCTCTTTCTTCAAAAGGCCTGTTCAGATTTTGCCCTACATTGTTAAACTCGCATATCTAACAACAACTATTGTCTGGACTTTCTAAGAGACCATGATCTCTGAGTTTGTTTCGACGTTTCTTCTCAGAGGTCGTCAGATAGGAAACGTCGGCGCCATCTAGTTAAAAAAAAATGTAAAAAAAACGACTTGTAAAAGTGTCCTGAAAAGATGTATTTACAGAAATAAATATCATTTCATTATTTCATTTCAACTAAAAACTGATTCTGAGCAGGTTGATAACAAATCAATTCGAGTCTTAAAATTCAATGTGTCGTTATTTCCGTCAGTAGACAATCAAGTATATTCAGCCGTGCGCAAAAAATTACTCGCCAATAAAGTCATTCAAGATAGATTTATCTCGGTTACCCACACAATAACCGATTCCATTGATTAAATTACACACTTCCGAAAATATATTATCGATGAATTTTTTCCCATTTTGAAGCTGGAATTAAATTCCCATCAGACGTGTTTTATGCACCCGCTCGTATTAATAGAGTTCGTACGAAAAGTTTTTATGGTCATCACTTTCTGGAAAATTGATGTAAAATGGAACAGTTTGCTTTATTATTACTGACTTTGTTTGTTGGATAACTGATTATGATAGGTAACTAGCAGTCTTTATAGATGATTTATGGTTATAGGTACGCACAGCTTCTCATCAAGCTACATATATAAAACCACTATAGGCTGGCCTTGAATTGTACGGGAAACCTTTTTATTGAGAGATTAGTCAAACTGGACTTGTATAGCTTGATGTTTAGCTGTGTGTCCTAGCTATGTCTTGCATTTTTTATTCCTTTCGCTAACAAATTCGCAGGATCACTTGCTAGGCGAATCTGAAAATTGGCAGTATTCCTATCTTCCCTCGAGTGTTTTCCCTTACCATTGACACTAAAATTCCCATTTTCGTCCATTCGGGGCACGCGTTTAAGATTTAAAAAATTTTCGGTTGCAAATGAAACTTTTATTTTCCATCTTCCCCTAACTATGAATTTGGAGGAAGATGTTCCCCCATTTGGGGTAATTTATTCGAGGGAAAATTGCCTGAAACTTACATCAAAATTGGTCTAGCTTTTGAAACATATAAACTTAATTTTATATGTACATACACATTATATAGTCTGATATTAAACTATATAACTATACATAAATAGCTATAAGGAAGGTGAATACAATTAGTAATGCAAATCTTATCACAATAATACAGTTTGATGTATTATCCTTGGAATTTAATTATACTGCGACACACTATTGTTTTATACATATGTAAATGTAAATGTGCGTAAGTTTGTAGTTTTGCATAATTACTTATAACTTGTATCGCATATATTTGTATTATTAGTAAATTTTGGATAAACAGTAGCTACACAAAGACTTATAAATTGCATGGAATACAAAAAAACGTAAGATAAATTAATTATGTCATTAGTTGAATGGTCGTAAGAGCGACTATGCAGTTTGATTCCCAGATCGAGCAAAACAATATTGAGTTTTTTCTATGACATGCTCAGTTGTCGGAATTTGAACGTACCAGGTGCCGTATTACCACGTATTAATGCCATCATTTTTAGGTTGTGAGAGAGGGATGCCGCTCTACAGGTTAAATAGTGGCGTCCCTCTTTCACAGCGTAAAAATGATGGCATTAATACGTGGTAATACGGCCCCTGACAATATTTTTAGTAATAATATCTTTTTTTTTTCCACTTTTAAATAGTTTACTGGCAATGTGGGTCACACAGTAGGTACTAGTATTTTTGTTAAGCCCTCGTACAAAGCATGTGTTACGAGTGGGTTCACTATGGTAGTACAATTTGGGTATTAGGGTTTTGAACCGACAACCACATGATCGCAAGTCCGACGCCCTAGCTATTAGGCTACCGCCTCTTAAATAATAGTTATTTAATACATAGCAAGTAAGTAACTTTAGTATATAAATACGTTGTAACGCGAACCCTGTTGTACTTAATCGCTGTTCTTGGCTTAGCTAAAACTGATACTAAGTTTATATCTAAGTTACGATCAAAAGTTTTGCCAACAACATAGGAAAACCTTCAACCAACAGTTTATTAACGTTGTAGTTAAACAGACTAGAGATACTCGAGGACGTGATATTTGTCGATATTGTAATAATGAAGAAAAAAATCACTTTAAAAATAAATATTAATTGTCTATCACACACCGCTCACGAGCTGCTCTATCAAAACACTGTAGGTTCCTACATTTATTTATCCCGAATCAGCGTCGCGCGTCGGGACACTTCAGTTCAGTTATTTACGTGGAATTTAAAAAAAAAATTAAGTACCAATTTTTATTACATAATTAGAACGAGAATCGAATACCCAGTACTCTCCCTGAGTATTGTTAGTGTCTCGCCAGTCATCCTGTATATTTACCGAGCATTTTGCTTTCCACTATATTCAGAAACGTAACATTAAAACATTAATAAGCCTAGTCGTATGCGTGACTGAGATATGGAGTTCGTTTTTCAGGTAAAGCAGTGTTATAGCCTTTTAACATAATTATGTCCATATCCCACTATTTGTAACGTCTTGTATTGTCGATATGCCTTAATAAATAAATAAATAATAAGAGTGTTTTTCTATGAAGTTCCCAGTAGCAGCTTGAAGACTGGATTTGTGCCCAGTTAATGATAGCTAGAAATAAGTTCATGCCGAGGTATTTTTGAAAAAAATACAATGGGCAATTGGTAATGACAATTTGGGCTCGTATTTAAGAGCAGTGATAGCCTTTACAGTTCCAATACTTGGCACGCACATCGGACTTTTCAAAGTCATGGGTATTCCAGTATTGTGGACTATGGCCACATCCCGTAGAGACCCATGCCCAGCAGTGGGAAACTATAATGGGTTGATGTTGATGAATGGCAATTAGAGATAAGTTTATGCCAAGGACTTTTGGGCAACAAAAATAAACCATCTCTGATGGCAATAGGCTCATAAACATACCGGCTAACTATGGGTTAACATTAGTACACCGCTGCCTAGCCTTTCGGCGAATGTAGGCGTGATCGTATAATATTATTTTACTTACGACGGCTGCGGTAAACAGATTGATTATGCCTTTAATTAGGCACAACAGATTTAATTAAGCGCTTATGTGGCTTTCAATCAGTATTATAATAATTATTGTATTAACATACAATATGAAACATAATAGACGCAAGACCTAAAAGTATTTTGTTGACGATAACAGTGGTTCGGAATACAATATTACAGGTATTAATATAATAATATTACATACATACATACACTCACGCCTTTTTCCCACAGGGGTCGGCAGAAACTACAGAACGCCATCTGCTACGATTCTTGCATACTTCTTTTGCTTCGTCCACATTCATACATCTTGTCATACACATGCGCCGGTTGCGAGTACTACGCACCTGACCTTTCTGAAGGATCTCACCAATAAGGTCGTGGTATAATAATATTATATTAGCATTTATTAATTATTTATATACATAATTTAAAAGTCAGATATGATTGAAAAGGGATTGAATGGTGAGATGGCGACTAAAAGGTATGAATGGAAGAAAATGACAGGCTGCGCTGACCCCAAATAAATTGGGAAAAATGTAGGAAGATGATGACGATGATTATTAACAAAATTAACATTATATAACAGGTACTTTTGAATTCTAACACAAGGGAGTCTCGTGCTAGAATTTAAAAATACCTGTACCTGCTAAGCATGATATTAATGTAGGTGAAATAAGATATTCAGTAGAAGTTATCATATTGTGGTGCTATGACTCATCATATTGACATACAATAAATCTAAGCAAGCAGATATGAAAATATAAAATAAGCTTTAGGTACATTACAAAGAAACTTCACATAGGTATTCACTTTAAACTACTATAACGTTTTCCAATTATTAATAATCGAAATAAATCAAAATACAAAGCAAATAAGCTCTTAATTCTCTTCTCTCTCTCTATCTCAAGTGCTAATTCCGAAAAAATCCGTACAACAAATAGCCCTACTTACATCCAAATCGGCAAATAAGCGGTTTAATTTTTGTATAACTTTCTAAAGTGCTAATGCCGCGAAAATCCTTACAACAAGCAGCCGTACTTAATCCCAAATTATACATTTAAAGTTATATTATTATATTACACGTAATATGAACAAGAAATTTATATCAGAGGTAATAAAACCCTTCGAATAGAATAATATGATTACACGTTTAAATGGGAGCTCTCGCAAACAAGTTCTTAAGTGCCACCTTGGTAACGTTTGATCCGTTAATTCTAATGTTTTTGGTGTAAAGGGTTAAAGTTTTGAGTTTCATGAAATGAGGAGTGATATTCCGATTTTAAAATGAAATTAAAAGAAGAAATACCTATTTTCCAATGATTCTGCATTTTATTGATAATATTAAATCATGATAAAGGTATGAATTTTCTAGTGAATATTGGCTTTCCGCCCACGGGATCGCCCGCGTTTGGTTTTTCGGTATGTATATTATACATATCAACTTTCCTCAAGAACCACGGTATCCATTGGTGAAAACAACATGAAAATCGGTGAAGTAGTTTTTGGGTTTATTGCGAACAGACAGACAGACACCGTGGAGGACCTTGTTTTATAATAATGTGATGATTAGGTATGCTCGAATTTAGTTTTTTTTTTTATTTCACTTCAAACAGAGAGTATTCGAGTGGAGTTAGAGTAGTACTGTTTAGAAGTCTAAAAGTGGAAGTAGAGTCGTATCAAGAACAAACCGAAAGCAGATAATAAAGAACAACGGTGATTACTCCACCGACAAGAGATGACCTCTTTAATGGCAGAGAAAGAGTTCTAAAAGTAGAGACTGTCAATAAATGTTTTTGCGATTCCCAAATTTTATGATGTGTCCGCGAGTAATTAAACTGTTTACTGAAGGAAGCATAAGAAGTTCCTAATATGATGATAAATATGTACACCTTTACATAGTATAAAATGAAGTCACTTCCGCTGTCTGTTCGCTTAGATCCCTTAAACTACTCAACGGATTTGAATGCAATTTTCAGCAATAGATATAGTGATCCAAGAGGAAGGTTTATATGTATAAAACAGACATATTTTAGTACAGAAAAGCCGAGAACTCACGCAGGCGAAGTCGTGGGCGGAAAGCTTGCATAATGTAAAAATCTAATAACATTCCAAAGGTATTGAATCGAAAATATTTCCATTAACTTCTTAATTCTTTCGCATAATACAAACTAGAACTTCCTACAAATGTATAAAAAAAAAACTTTGTCTGTACTATTTATCTAATTCATGATACAAACATGTTTTGGCAACATGAAGTTAATAAATTACTCATGCTTGGACGTACCCCTGACATACAGTTCTGACTTCAAATTGTATGAGTCACTTATGAATAGCGTAAAGACTTGTGTCGCTTTTTGTTATGTTCGGAAGTATGCGAGAATATTTTGTATATTTTCTTGAGTTCGTTTATTAAAATTAAGTACCTTGGTAGGCTAAAACGTCTGGTGTACCAATCTAAAGGTTACAAGTCGCAATCTTACCCATGAATAGACTGTCTGCTAAGTCAGTTTTTTTTATTTTTGAAAAATATATAATTATTTTTCGGGTTAGAGACAACTTTATTCTCATAAGAATTACAATTCACTTACATGAGAATTATATCAAATCAGAGTTAAATAAACAATATTATTGGAAAGTAAACACATTATAGTTATTTTACTTAAATAATTGGTAATTATTTGTTTGAGGGTATCTTGTAAAAATAAATATGTCGGTCCGGTACGAGAGTTAAAACAAGTTGACGCGGTGACTAGGCAAGTGCGAGTAAGTACATGGATCGAGCGTAGCTGGAAGTGGCTAATAAACTATAGAAGGTTTTGGGTGTGGCTTATGATGTAGTGTTTTAGGAGTTTTTTGAAAGTGGCCATTGATTTTGAGTCCTTTAAGTCCTTTGGTAGTTTATTGTATAATTTAGATCCTTCGTACATTATGCTTCTTTTGCCGTGGTTTGTACGCGGAGAATATAATTTTATTTCATTTACACGTCTTAATCTCATTTTATGAACTTTGTTAGTTTTGGAAAAGGTTAAATTTGTGTGTATATCTTTATTAAGAATTTTCCTAACAAGTATGCAAATATTATATATGTATGTTTGTGTAATATTCATAAATTTTATTTCTTTGTACAATTTTCCTGTTGGTGTTAAGTAATCATATTTAAATAATGTCTTTAATAATTTATTTTGTGCAGTTTGTAGTATATTTATATTTGATTTTGCGGCCGTGCCCCATACTTCCACCAGGTAATCTATATGTGGTTTAACGAGTGAGTTGTATATTACATAGCGCACTTGGAGTGGTAGGCAGCGAACAATATGTCGCAATGCACCGGTGAGTGATGATAATTTTGATTTAATTTTTAATATATGAGGAAGCCATGTCATTTTACCGTCCAAGATCAATCCCAAATATTTATCTTGGTCTACTCTATTTAAAGCATAATTATTAATTTTTAGTGGAGTAAAATTTGGTATTTTTTTATTTTTAGTTGCAAATACAATATAATTAGTTTTTGTTGCGTTTATAGTAAGAAGGTTTTGCTGAAACCATTCATTTAATATGTTCAAATCATTTTGAGCATCGTTTATAACACTATCGATCGAGTGACCAAAGTAAAATAGGCATGTGTCATCTGCATATAAAGTTATGTCTGCTTTTAAACCAATTTTGTGGATACTATTAATATATAGGAGGAATAACTGGGGAGCTAAAATTGAGCCCTGAGGCACGCCGTATGTTATGGTTTTGGGTTCACTTTGAGCGTCACCTATTTTCACTATTTGGTATCGGTCTGAGAGATATGATTTGAATATATCGTGCGCAGTTCCAGCTAGTCCTATTTCGCTAAGTTTTTGTAACAGGAGTTCATGGCTAACGGTATCAAATGCTTTTTTAAGGTCGATAAATATTCCCAGTGCTATTTGTTTTTTATCAATACCCATTTTTATTCTTGTCACGAGATCTATTGTTGCTGAGAGAGTATTCGATTTGGGTCTAAAACCATATTGTTTGTTATATAAAAAGTTAATCGAAGTTAAATGTTTTTCAAGGCGCTTGTAGAGAATGCTTTCAAATATTTTTGATATTACTGGAAGAACTGAAATTGGACGGTAATTTCCCGGCTCTGTCTTTGCTCCAGATTTGTAAACTGGCGTCACTTTGACAATTTTAAGACTTTTAGGGAAAGTCCCTGTCAGTATATAGTGGTTTATACAATTTGTAAGCTTATCAAGAATTAACTGAGCGATGCATTTTATTGACTTTGTATTTATACCATCTATGCCCGCACTGGTGTTATTTTTAAGGTTATTTATGATTTTTAGTATTTCATCTGGGGTAGCTGGGGTTAAGGTACTGAGTATGGGAACATCAGATCCAGGTACATACTTAGAAGCCTGATTTGGGTGATATTTTGAAGGAATCTGATTTGCGAGTACCGAACCAACATTTGAAAAAAAATCGTTAAAACATTCACAAATTTCATTTAGATCTGTTATGCGTCCGTTTTGCGTTTGAAGTTCGCGTGGTGCCCCTTGCTCGATGACCTTGTTGTACGAGAGGCTGTTTATAAGTCCCCACATTTTTAGTGGCTGGTTCTTGCAGTTTGTGAAAATTTTCATATAGTATTTAGATTTAGTTAGCTGAATGCATTCTGTTACTTCATTTCTTTTTTTTATGAAATCTTTCTCTATGTTTTTATCGTTTGGATTTTCCTTGTATCGATTCCACAGTATATTTCTGGTATTTATTTCACTTAAGATTGTACCATTTATCCAGTCCTGTCTTGGTCGGTTCAGTATTTTCGTTTTAGTGATTTTGCTCTCTTCCAAACATTGTAGTAGCTTTTTCTCCAGTTTACTGTATGTGTAGTCTTCGTTGTCATGAAAAGATTCAGTAGTTCTATTGTAAAATATTTCATAATCAATTGCTCGATAGTTAACTTTCTGTAGTGGTTCTGGGTAGTAGCGTTTTAATTCTAGGTAGATTTGCTTGTGGTCCGATAGTGGTGTGTCCATGATGGCAAGATGAAATTTATTCTGTTTAAGGTTAGAGTAGATGTGGTCAATAATGGTTTTAGTTGTTTGGGTTTCTCGAGTGCAATACTCACTATTTAAGTTGTTCAGAAATTCGTATCCGTTTTCCAGGATTAGTTCTTTATACTTTGCAGTCGTACGTTCATTTGCCAGTAAGTTAAAATTAAAATCACCAAAAATGAGTCCTCTTTTTCTTTCATTTAGTTGTTGGGAAAGAGTTTCTAGGAAGAGTTGCACGTTTGATTGTTCGGGCTGTCTATATATAGCTCCAATGTCCAAATTATAATTTTCTATATGAACCCAGAGATAGTTATTGCTATTCTGACATTTTTCTTTTATTAGGCTGTGTTTTAGGTTGTTTTTCACAAATATTGATACACCACCTCCTCTTGCATTCGGTCTGAAGTTATAGTAATGTGTATATCCTGAGATTTGTAATCTTTTTCCTTCTTCATCTGACTTTATCCACGTTTCTGTTAAGATTATTAGATGTAGGTATGTCCCAAATGCTTTTATTATACATTTCAAGTCATCAAATTTTCCAGGCTTTACGATACTGCGTGTATTTGTATATAGGAATTTTAAAGATTTTTCGCAAATCTGGAGGTGGTTGTAGTCGTCAATTTTTTGATAGGATATTTTCTCGTTTCTAGCTTTTGGGTTTGGTTTATTTAAGACAGGTTTACGTATATCTAGTTTTTTGATGGTAAGTCCACGATTCTCGGCACGCCGTTTATATATTTTATAGTTAGGTGTTTGCCTTCAATTTCGGATCGGCGGTTAAGCTCTTCTTTCAACTTTTGTAGAAACTTTTGTTGCTTTGGTGTTTGGTCGGAGTATATTTTTATATGGTCTTTCTTTGCGCCTTTCCGGTTTCGCAGTATGGATTTCACAGTTTCTTGGGCTTTAAAGTGCACTTTTATAGGACGGCATTTTTTTATATCATATTTACCCAGTCGCATTAGTTTTTCTGGTTCAGGTAAGCTAATGTCAATTTCTTTTAACACATCTATGACTTCTTTTTTGTCTATATTTAGGCGTTCCTCTTTATGCGATGCTTTGGGCTCAGGAATGCCACTTATTATTATATTTTTACTTCTAAACTCGCGTTCGTGTATTTCTGCGATAATATCTTCTTGTGTTTCATTTGTGGTGTATGTTTGGGTAGCTTCCTGTCCTGTCGTCAATTGCTGAACCATCTTATCTAACTCATCGACTTTGTTCTCTGATTTCGAGGTACTGTTTTGCAGAGATAATATATCCGATTTTATAGCGTTTTGCTCGATAGTAAGGTTTTCAGTAGTGGATTTTATGTTAACAATTTGTTCTTTTATAGTTGTTATATCATCAGACATTTTTTTTATAAAATCGTTTTGAGAAGTGGTGAGCGTCGTTAACATTTGCATCATTTCAGACATTTGTTTTCGCATCTCAAATAACTCAGTTCGGATGTAGTCATTATCATCGTGTTGCTTCCGTTTATGGCGAAAAGTAACTTTTGTGGAATCAGAACACTCCGTCTGGGGTTCCTTTGTTGATAGATTTGGTTGAGAGCCACTACGTCCGGCACTAAGGCCACTTCCAGTGGGTGAGTGTAGTACGCTCATAGTTGATCTTTGGTGTGGTTACTTACTCAGTGCGTGGTTCGAACGAAGCGTTGCACGGTGACGTGCTGCAGCCGCTGTGGTGCGAAAGAGTCGAGAAATAATATGTTCGTCTTTTTCCCCCGGGGGGGTGAAGAGCTTTCCTCACGTAGGTTTGCACAAAGGAATATACAACTTCACTATAGCAAATAGTTTTAGGACTTGTTTACTGTGGTATAAGTTTGAGATCAAACTGCGGCTATTTTAGAGACCGGAATAACAATTTCGCGATACGTCTGCTCTGTGTAACGTTCCAAGATTTTTATTCATATTATTCAAAATATTTCCACACATTTTTTTAAAATTTGATATCAATATTTTTTCCGCTTAATCGAATAAATTTGAAAAGTACCTAAATGTCCCATGGTGCAAAAAAATACTCCTCGAATCTGAATATAATTGTAATTATAAAATATGGAGGTATCTAGCAGCAACCCTTGATCCGATACATATAAAACAAACAATAATTTTCGGTAAATACAATATTGTTACAAAACCAATCAATATTAATAAGATTTATTATTAAGTTTATATTTGTATGTTACAGTCAAAACTTTTATCCACTAAAAAAACATTTTTTACTACTAGAACAGTCAAAATATACAAAATACTGTTTTTATGCAGGTACTTTTATGCAGTGTGCAGTCAAATATCCTACTGAGCTGATAATAGTTGAAAATAAAAATAAAAGTATGATCTTATATATTTTTTGGATGAATTATATTCTTAATTTTTTGTTAATTTTAATTATACGAAGAATAAGAACATTTTGTGGTAATTTTTTGTATAAAAACGGTCAAAAGTAATTTGACTGACACTATTTCTCATAAAGAAATACTTTGGACTGTTGAGCAAATAGTAGATTGTTACACAAGGGTGGAAAGGAATCAATTTCCATACGAGGTATTTAGACTTGGCTATAGTCCGAGTAGAAATTGATGTCTTTCACTCGAGTTAAGCACTCTACTTTATATTTCGAATACCTATAAGGAAAGTAAAAAATAGTAGTTTTTTGTAAATATTTATATTTTCTTATCTGCTCGCCACTTCATAAAATCATTGTATGTATTTCTGTATCTTTGTTTAGAAATTTCTGGCAAGAGATTTTCGATTACTGTATTTGCCTCGTCTTTAACAAAATCTGGGGTCAACATGTCAGAATCACTTGAACTCATTTTTAATAAAGATTTCGATATAGCAAAAGTTAAGTTAGTATCTCGTCAAATTATACATTGTCATAGTCTACATTCACACTGGCCGCTTATAAACACACAAGACCGCAGCATTTTTTTTCTTAATTATGTTAGATTTTTTACAGCTAACCTAACCTAATTTTGTTCTATTTTTTAAATTATTTTCCACCCTAGGGAGGAAAGTAATTACTATGAGTTATTCCCGCCCAACGGTGGGAAGTAGCATTTTCCACCCGCTATTCAGATCAAATAAACACTACTTTCCGAGTATGAGAAATGAAAAATAATTGACCAGTTCTGCGGTCAAATATAATTTTGACCGGTTAAAAATTTTGACGGTAACATAAATATTATCATCCTAGTAATACTCTCTCGGATAGAGGTTTTTGATCTACCCATTAATTTCTCTAGGGGTTGTAGATTAAGGTGAATGGTTATTGGAACAAGAATTTATTTTACGTAGGATTATTGTAAACTTTGGGAGTAGGTAGCAATTTAATATTATGTAACACGACTTTAGGGATCGGTGCCTAATAAAATGAATGGGCAGATCTACTGATTTTTAAGAAAAAAGTGTTTACTCGGGTGAGTCCTTAGGTGACTATTTATTTTTTATTATATATAAATGAATACCTATTTCCCTTGGTCACGCCATAACTAAAGGGACTTCTACAAGTTTTCTAATACATTGGAGAAGGTTACGGGCAGAACATTGAGCAGAAAATTGGTAAAACAGGACATTTGTAGAATCAGGTAGTTTAATATACACGTAACATGGCATTACTCTTGTATAGGCTCTAACTTTTTGTATTTTTTAGGCATTTTCCATGCAAAGATTATTAAGATATTTTACTGAAGGAAAAATACGACCGCGGACAGGATTCGAACCTGCGTCTTCTGGGTATTTTAAAAATATTGAGTATGGTGCCTCTTCAACCAATCCTTTATGATAGGCCTTACCACCATTATCATGGTAGGACACATTGCTCGACCTGGTAATCGAACCTAGGACCCCTAGCACGGATGTCGCACTTACGACCAGTAGACCTATGTTGCAATTATTTAAAAAAAAGGCTCAAGTCCTACTGCCGTTACAAAATGAAATGAGCGACTATCATTTTAATTTGAAAAGTTGTTTTGTGATGTCGTTGAATGTGTAAAATATGAAATTAATTTTAACAAAATTTTCATTTAATTAAACTTAGGATGTGAAACACCTGGCCTTGTTTAAAACATTTATTACAGCTTTATTTGTTCTTTGTTACATATGGCATTTATATAAAATGTCTTCAAGGGAGACTGGGTCGGTTTTTCCACTTGGTCCACAGTTGTAAAAAGATGAAAGAAAGTTATATCAAGTGATAGCTAGTAACTGGCTTGTTACTAGTAAGTAACATAGCAATAGGCTCGCCCTCAATTACATGGGACCTAAACATACCGGCGAAGTGTGGGTGTACATTAGTACATCTCTGCCTAACCCAAACCCTAAATGCAGGCGTGATGGTTTGTGTTATGTCAATATTTTCTAGGTGCGTAGTACCTGTATGAATGTGGGCGTAGCAAAAGAAGTACTTACAAGACTCGTAGCAAATGACGTTCTGTAGTTTCATTGGAAAAAGGTGTGAGTGTATGAATGTGTTTTTCCTTAAAAAAAAAAAGTTGAACGCTCATCTATAATATAGGAACGTTCTATCTTGAATTTTATCGCCTACACACAACATGTGCTCGCAATAAAACCATTTGCAAGCACTCAGATTCGCTCCAACAGTCCTAAAAGCGTGCTGAATCTGGAAACTATTCACATATTATTATTAATTCGGAGCACACACCGGCTGTCGTTTATTTAAATGTACTCCCACCGAGCAAGTCAGGCATGTGACTTAATTCCGGAATTCTATGCCACGCTTACACTGTCGAGCATGTAGTTACCCCAAGAATGTCACAAGTAATATTATTAGACAGAAAACTTACTCCAAACCTAATAACAAAATGGTTTTTTGTAGCCGTTACACGTTTCGCGATTTACTCACTGTAACTCGGCTTCTAGGCAGCGTATACATGAAACATGCACCAGATTTTAAGTTAAGACGCTTAAGTTAAGACCCTTTAGACACATTTAATACACCTTCCTTTCTAGGGTATAAGTGTTGCGTCACGGAGCTTCATAAATATACTTATCTTAAATAAATATTATAATCTTTCATACAATACACATGGCTACTCATGCCAAGCTAAAATTAACCTCGCATTATACAGAAACCCAATACAATGGGAGATCAGCTTAAACTGGCGAATAGGCTTGACCTACCGTAACAATCTGGTTAGTGGTTATCGATTGAATTAGCATCTTGTTCACTGGTGTTCATTGTAGCGGTCTGTTGGGAAACCTACACTAGATTCCCATTTATAGACCGATAAGATGTAAGGCTTGGCCATCTGTAAAAGAACCGACAACTGTTGGTAGACGTGTTCTCGAGTGGTGATCGCGACACGGCAACTGTAGTGTAGGACGCTCTCCGGCAAGATGGAGTGATGATCCATGAAAGGTTGCTGACAGAAGCTGGATGCAAAAAGTAAAATGGCGCACATTAGGCCTCCGTCCAGCAGTGGACAAGTATAGGCTGATTATGATGATGATGAAGATGTAAGACCATCTTTGAAACTAATCATCATCATTAAGAGAACGACCTACTTTTCCAGCCACATTTCTCACCTCCGAACTGCTACTGAGAGTTTTATAGAAAAACCCTATAACACTTTGCTCGACCTGGGATTCAAATTTTACACTTAACAGTTGCGGTTGGGAAAACTAGAGCATATAAGGCATTCATCATACTCCCTCAGTCCTCTTCATTCTTGTTTACCTCTCTTTTCCTTTATGGCAGGCAGTGGCTTGATTGTGTTATCTTCTTATGGCTTTAACAATAACACATTAATATTAAGTATAGGAAAATCGCGATTACATAATTTAAGGTATGCCGATACTTATTGTCGATACCGTGTACCTCATCACTACTACTTAGAGTATGAATGACGCATGTCTCCCACTACCTGTTCGGCTGGGCCGCAGCGTCGACTCGGTCGCATACCGACTAGCAATGACTTTTATTTAGTTATACCCTCGATTAATACTTATTATAGCAATATTACTACTAATTTTCTGTTGTTGTTTCTCATGTTTATTAAAGAATAAAATTATAATTTGTTCTACCAACTCGTAAATTGACGTAAATGTAAGTCAATTTACAAGCATTTGTTTGTCAACTTAATATAAATTAATCAATACTGTAATCATGTATGTTTTATAGGTAAATGTTTTATAAAGACGTATTTAGTCTGCAACAAACATAAGTCTCTAAAGATAACATGTTCCTAAGTGAAATGTAACTATTTATACCTTATGATAATAAAGACTTTTCAAAATCAAAAATCAAAAATCTTCTTATGGCTAAGCCAGTCTATGGGTAGCGGTTGCCAACATGCCATCATAGGGTGTAAGTACCGCTTGCTCGTCTGTCTCAGTTGATATTGTCGCTTAACATTAGACGATCTGACGGTCAAGCGTAGACCATTCATGAATAAAAAAAAACAACATACAAGCATTGCAAGTTAAACATAAGCTTGTAACAAAAAGACGTTATGCTGCTACCTAATTTTGCATGTTGTGACAACTTAAAAAGTTGTGCATCATCGTACAAACATTCCATTCATACTCAAAACCACACCATAAATACAGACGACTAAAACACAATTCTCGCTATCCAAACCCGTTTTCACAACGCAATCTTCACATAAATCGAATATAAAAAGCGTAATGGACCGTTACGTATAAATACGACACGTCTCGCCGACAAACGTATCGAACATTCGAAATCTTATATCGGATTGAGAGAACTTAAAGGAACTTTATGACAAATACAGGAGAGAATGGATTATGTGTTCGTACTTAGGTTTTGCGTTTTTGTACGGATTTTGGTTATGTTCGTGTTGCTATTTCTAGCTGAATTTGTATAATGTTCAATCTATTTGGCATAGTGACTCAGCAATTGAGTAATGCGCTACGAATTTTGATTATCATTCGAGTATTATTTGTTTGACTGCCTCATTAGTCTAGTGGTCCTAAGAGCGACTGCTACGCTAGAGGTCCTGGGTTCGATCCCCGGGTCGAGCAAAGTGTTATTGGGTTTTTCTATGAAATTCCCAGTAGCAGCTCGGAGTCTGGATTTGTGCCCGGTTAATGGCAATAGGCTCGCCCCCTATTACATGGGACCTAAACATACTGGCGAAATGTGGGTGTACATTGTTACACCTCTGCCTAACCCTTCGGGGAATACAGGCGTGATGGTATGTATGTTATGTATTATTTGTTTATTTATGTAATGTATATGTAAGACCTAGGTACCTAATTGCCATAAAGTGTTTTTTTTTTTTTAATAATTATATAGCATGTCACAATGTTTAATCCTTTTTCCGACATATAGTTTATTGACTTCGGTCTATATTAGTTTGTTTTCAGCAAATAATGTAGGTTTATTAATTAAAGAAAAGTCCATGACTTTTAGTTTCATTCATAAACTTTTTTTCCTAGTATATAAATTAGAAATGGAATTCACCTTCGTTGAATGGGACAGAATTTTTGTTACAAGTCGTGTAAAAATCAACTCACCTGGAATTTAGAAAACAACTTCTCGTTAAGAGCAACAAATCGATACAACAGTAAAAAGCTTAAATACTCATCCCCTTGTCAATACCATTTAAAATACTGCAATTTTCTTCTACAAAAAATATGTTCATCCGATGAAAACCTACACACTAAAATGCTTTTAAATCGTAATCTCCTGAGTTTTCCCGGTAACAAAGAGGATTCGCGGCTTAGAGGAGACTCTGACCGTGTGGTACTTGGCGTTCCCACGTTCAGGACAAAGCCGCAGCTTGCTTTAATAATTATATATAATGGTACTTAATATATATATAATAATAGTAACTTTTGAAGCGGCGGTAGCCTAATGGCTAGGGCATCGGACTTGCGATCATGAGGTTGTCGGTTCGAACCCCACCCATTGCACTACCGACGTGAACCCACTCGTAACACAAGCATTTAGCTTAGCACGAGGGGTTAACAAGAATACTAGTAATGTGTGACCCACATTGCTAGTAAGCTTTTTATTAAAAAAAAAAAAAAATAATAATAATAATAATAATAGCTTGATGTTGAAGATATTATTTTCAATATGGATTTAGATGTTACAGAACAGTGAATTTAAGCTTTTCTAAGCCAAAGCCAAACTCTGAGCTGCTGCTAAGAATTAAATAGAAAAACCCTGTAACAATTGACGTAGCAGTCGCGTTTAGGAAGTTGTTTAGTAGTAGTAGTGTGTCGCTAGCATGTCTACACGCCGGCATGAATGGGTCGGCTTCACTGGGGAAGTAGGTACTACCCTCCCAAAAAATGTATACTGTTGCGTTTGGTACGGTAAGTTTGGAGCGCCGGAAGCCCAATTCCTCCCTCAGTCCCCTTCCTTCTCCTTTTCTTCTTTTTCTAAAAGGGTTGGTAATACGGGAGCGATACCTCTGGTGTTATAAGCATCCATAGGTTACGGTAACCGCTTACCGTCAGTCGGGCCGTGTGCTTGTTTGCCACCATAGTGGTATAAAAAAAATAGGACCATTGGACAAATGAGGCAGTCATTTATTAAAATACCAAAATAATTCAAATTTAAAATTAAACACAGCTCACTAAACTAAGAGCCATTATTAATTCCAATTCTAGCACGTAAAGACAAAGACCTAACCTTGGGATCTAGGAATTCATGGAACGTTGGCATCTCAAACATTTGCCTCATTAACGTTGACCCTTTCACCACACGGACAGATATTGCCTACGTTAGTATAAGAAGTATTGATCTAGATGTTTTCTTAAATATTCTTGTTATTTTAAAATACTTTGTAGATATAGCAACATTGATTTTATTACTTCCTACATAATTATAAACTTATCATAATTTCTAATGAATCCGAGCTTAAATTGAGTGGTCCCAAAAACCTTCTCCCAAAAACAGTGAGGGAACATCGTGAGGAAACCGGCATATCCTAGAAACAAAAAAACTAAAGCCATGTAACATCTACCAACACGCACTGGGCCAGCGTGGTGGATTACGACCCACCCTCTCTAACAGAGAGGAGGCCTCTGTCCCAGTGTGTCTGTGAGCAGTGGGAGCATTATAGGCCGATAATGCTAAAAGAATGATCATGGCGAATGTCATAAATTCCGTGATATTGATCATGTGATTTTTATTCGGTACGATTCCTATATACCCTGCCGCCGTCCTACGTGGCAGGTAAAGCCGGCGGCATGTGTGGATGCAACATGATTAATTGACAATTGGAATCGCAAACTAGGATCCTTAAGTCGAAAAGATTTTTTTTTGAAATTTCAGAATTCTGTTACAGACAATATATATAGAATACTGAATTAAAATATTTCGGTTTGCCGCTTTTGATAATTAAAACCAAAAATTAACAATGGAAATATTATGAAATCAAATACAAGTCAATCAAATTTGTGAGAAGATAATCAATTTGTAGGAAAAGGTTTCCTTATTCCGATAAATTGTACAATTCTAAAGAAACAACCCCTTTAGTCTATTAACAAGAATTATGGAAACTCTACGGCTAGCGTCGAAATAAATCGAATATCCTTGAACCCGCAAATCGAACCGAAATCAACAAATCTTTAGAGGGCTCCGGTCAAAATTGCAAATAGATTGGAAGGCCTAGAATAGAGATGATCCGGAATAATACATGCGTATATCAAATAGTGCATAAAATCGAAACCCAAATTTAATCGAGAAGGTAGTTTTGGAATAAGACTATAGTTTTGCCGTTGCCCGCAGTTTTACCTACTCATGTTTCGAAAAGGTAGTAGTAATGCCTGCTGGCATGTCTACAAGCTAGCACGAATGAGCACGGCACGACTGGGGAAGTACTACCCTCCCACAGAATATCAAAATCAAGTAGCTACTTTTGCGTTTCGTACGGTGAGTGTGCAGTGCCGGAGGCCCAATTCCACCCTCAGTCCCCATCCATCTCCTTTCCCTCCCTTTTCCTTGGCTAGCCACCTCGTTCTGGGTCGGCCTTGACGGTGTTTTCCATCTTCAGGCACCCATTGAGAGGAGGCTGTTGCCCAGCGGTCATTATACATGCGGCTAATATGATTCGCCTAATAACTGGAACCGATGGCTTAGAAGACTTTCGAAGTATTTAGAATCGCAACCCATTGATAAGGTGACCGCGGCAAGCGCAGCTTAAATTACAGATATAAAAAATAATTAATTATCACGCGCTTAAACGGTGAAGGAAAACATCGTGAGGAAACCTGCATGCCTGAGAGACTTTCCTGACGGCATGTGAAGTCTGCCAACCCGCAGTAGGCTAGCGTGGTGGACTATAGCCTAATCCCTCTCGTTCTGAGAGGAGACCCGTGCCCAGCAGTGGGATAATGTAATGGGTTGATGATGAAAAAATAATGAACAGCATTACAAAGCAAAGGCTTGTTATTTTTAAAATGCCCAGCTTACCATATAAAAATTGATTTATGAAAGCTTTATTGGAGCAATTTGATTTTTTCCCATAAGTACGGGCTTGCGTGAAGCTATTTGTTGGCTTAGAATCCTGAATTATAAGGCAATTGTTTTTTTATTGAGTTTGTAATAAACTGTGCGCTATTATTTACCAAACAATACAAGTAAAATTTTGCCTCAGCTTATTTTTTACAAGCTACTGAAATTTTATTAAATTAAGTGGAAGTTACGTACCATCACGCCTGTATTCCCCGAAGGGTTGCAAGAGGTGTACTTAATGTAGACCCACAGTTCGCCGCTATGTTTGGTTCTCATGTGATGGGGGCGAGCCTATTGCCATTCTCCGGGCACAAATATAGACTCCGACCTTTGCTCGACCTAGGACCACTAGACTAACAACGCAATCCGAGTCACAACGTGTCAAATACTTGTAATATCCTGACGCAATCGCGCACAGAATATTTATCAAAAAGGCTTTTAAAATGTAGCAAACATGCGCAATTAACACATTTATTAACACAGTATTCGAAATTAAAGTTAAAAAAAAAAATTTCAAACATAAACCCAAACTATTGAGAAATAAACCCAATCTACAAAGTAGCAACAAATTCCCATTCCTTGACCCATAACCACTGAGATTCACAACAATTTAAACAAGCATAATTTAATGATACACTTTGTCCCGCGGGGTTAACTTTGGGGCGAATGAAAAAAATCGTTCCAGGGATCTAACACTGCAAAATTTCATCGGGAACCCTTTTAAATAAGTCACGCGGCGGGCCAAACTGGGTTTTATCTCGCGATAAAAGTAAAGTTAGGTTAGTACATAATTAAGTAGGGCTTACCACTGATATAAGCGTAAAGTACCTAGAAGTGACTTGAGGAAACTTAGTTAGATCTTGATTTGTTGAGTGAATTTGAAGGAACTTCTGACAGGTGTTTCGTTACGTGTTTGTGCCTTATACGAATAATCTTTGTCAGTCATATACTTACAAAGATTAAAGATTTCTTTTAGATAAGTCCCTATACATAGTTCTTCATCACATTCTTTCACTAGAAAATTCATATCTCTTGGATATTGTGCATTATATAATGCTAAAATATACAAAGTTGTTAATGATCTGCGAACGTAATTTATATTTTTACCTTTAGCATTTCTGCGGTTAAGAGGAGTGTCACTCGAGAACGCAACAATGTTGCACAGTTGTCGCTATCTCTATGCCTTACGATGCAAACGCATGCCCGAGAGGTGAAACGACAAAACATTTGCAACATTTTCCGAAATTTAGCGATTGGGTACTCTTTTATTATAGATTATTTTTTGAAAAAAAAAAAACATTGTATTATATGAGTTCCTCATGAGTCAAAATGGTTCTGTATTGATACATTATCTTGGAATACTAACATAAAGTTGCGTCGTTTTCATCGAAAATTACCAATCTTAGAACTTGTGTAACTTTTTAACGTAACCTTTTTAACATTTTTTTATTTTGATGATAATATTATTACTGCATAATTTCAATGACTTTAATTAGTTAAAATTCAAGATAGGACCAAACTACTGTTGTATGTAGCGCGGAGCGGATACTATCCTCTTAAGCTTACCGGAAGCTTTAGCCACTAAGCTACCAAGACCACTGCTCGTTATATTGAATTTTTCTTCCACATCTAGGTAACTTTCCTCACCTGCCTGAGATCGTATTTTTATTTCAATAGAAAATTCATATCCTTGTAGGTAGATATCAAGCATTATTTTAATGCCGAAATGTTATAAAAATAATTAATATTTCAAAAAAAATTATAGGTTTTAATTGTATATATAATAGTAGTACATCATAATTGTATCATAACAATGATGATCTACATTTTTCGTGTCTAAAAAACATAACTTATACTACACACAATTTGTTCCTCACAATGTGCGTGGATCATGGTTACCATCCCACCTTCCATCTAAGCATATACGTAGGTAAGGTATACTAATGTACGGATGCCAGCACATCAAGTAACCACAAAATGACAATTTTTCTTAGTCGATTTTGTACTTAATTATCAACACTTTAAGGTTTAAAATCATTTCGAGAAATTTGTCAGTTTTGTATAACTTGATATGCTGGCTGTACATCAGTTCGGTATATTTTAGTCTCATGTAACAGGGAGCGAGCCTATTGCTATCACAACATGTTACTCGAAAAAAATATATAAAGGCTTATCAATATCTTCAAACATCCGTGTTACTCTTGACCGTTCATTACTCAGTCACTATCTAAGGTCCTGGCCACATCCAGTGGGCCTTATCTCAATCCGGCCTGGCACTTAAACTGTCAAAGTTTGGACTATCCCATCCCGTAGCTCGGTTTCTTTTCAACACTTAAAAAGTTTATCGACACGGAAGCCCAATAATTTTGATAAAGGATTGACAGTGTTTTGGTTAAGCTATTTATTGCTTTTAAGTGTATTGCGGAAAAACAATAAAGGTTGTTAAAGGTTGTTTTTGTATTCATACATTTTGTCTTTTATAATTTCGCTGAATGGGATGTTCCGCGTGGGAACTCAACCCAAATCCATCTCAATATTTATTTTATTGAACTATTTACTTATATATATTATATGCGACAACAAGGAAAACGAGGGAAACTAAAAGTTTTGTGACGGAATGAAAGTGGTTACACAACATCGGATGGACTGGGCATAAGCACCAATATAAAGATACACCTTACGCGGCTGATGAAGCCGAAAGTGCAACTATGAGACTTGCGCTCGAATCGGGTGCGTCTTTTATGCTTTCATTATCATACCACAACCTAAGGTGGTTTTACACCGGTGAGGCGAGGCGTTGATGGGATGGGATCTAGAATATGGTTGCTGTTGTAATAAAACCTTATAAAAAACATACCATCACACCTGTATTCCCCGAAGGGTTAGGCAGAGGTGTACAAATGTAGGTACACCCACATGTCGCCGGTATGTTAAGGTGCCTTATAATATTGCCATTAACCGGGCACAAAACCAGACTCCGAGCTGCCACTAAGAATTTCATTGAAAAAACCCAATAACACTTTGCTCGACCTGGGGATCGAACCCAGGTCGCGTAGCAGCCGCGCTTAGGACCACTGGATTATTGAGGAAGTCGAACCTTATAATTAAGATTATAATTTATAAGCTGAAAACACTTTTAGGATACGTACTGATGTATTTGTTGACCCAGTTAGGAGCTCCAGATCTTCATGCAAGTTGCATCATCGACTAGACAGAATTTTTATATTCGCTTGTACCATTTTCATTGGCACTTAAAGCTATAAAATAGTGAAATTTTAATCAGGGAGAGCTTTGGCTATCGCAAAAAGACTTCATAAGCTTTGTTACTAAAGCGTTTGTAGATTTTGAAGTATATTTTTACGAAGTATTTTCCTGAATGACCGTTCATAAAATCAAAAAGTTAAAATAACAAATAGGTAGGTACCTAGAACAATTATTAAAGTAAAAATCAAAATCATTTATTCAAGAAAGACATATCCAAACTTCGAGCTGCTACTGAAAATTTCAGAGAAAAAGCCAATAATAATTTCGACCTGTAAATCGATCCTCTAGCCTAGCAGTTGCGCTTACGACCGCTAGACTAAAAAGGCAGTAAAGTAATTATTTTTATTAAAAAAAAAATACATACATAGGTACCATCACACCTGTATTCCCCAAGGGTTAGGCAGAGGTGTACTTAATGTACAGTGGGTTATAGCTGTTACCTGACCCACCGAGACCCCGCCGTTCCACGTTCACCGGTATGTTTAGGTCCCATATAATAGGGGGCGAGCCTATTGCCATATAAAAGTTCATTACAAAACAACTTGCGGACGCGCGTAATTATTTCGAACGAACTGTAATTTAAGCCCTTCGGGGAATACAAGCGTGTGTACTATTTTCATGCTACTTCTCCTTTACAATTTAAAAAGTTCACGGCAATCTTGTCTGGTACTTACTGGCTGCATTGAAGCTTAGCAGCCGTAGGGAATACTAGCGTAGCAACTTGCAGCAAATTTAATCACAAGTTTTTTTTATAGGCGAACAACGTCTCGTGAATCTGAAAGGCATTTTAATTGAACTGGCTTTGAAATCAATCGCGTTTTAGTAGGTTTTATAGCTTTATTGGAAGCTGCACGAAGAGTCGCCTCGTATTTGAAGTCTGTTTATATATTTATGATTAAATTTTTATAAGCAAGCTTAGCTCTCCGCCCACGCCTTCGCCCAAGTGGTTTCGTGGTATGTATTATACATATATATCTTCCTCTTGAATCACTCTATCTATTGCATGCTATTGAACAGACAGCGGAAGCAACTTCATTTTATACTATGTAAAGATGTGAAATGACTAGTTGATATGCTATCGGTTAGGCTGTGTAGGCTGCTTGTAAAGCTGATAGTCTGCTCAAAAAGGAATTGGGAAAATTTTTATTCTTAAAACCCAGATCAATGGATTTGAGAATACCAATATTCACATTCCCTTTTTTCCAGACTTTTAAATGACCTATATAAGCAGCCTACATTTCATGTTTAGTGGTTCCAAGCACGGGTACTACGCTCAAAGACCTGGGTGCGATATTCTGGGTCGAAAAGTGTTATTGGGTTTTCTATGGAATTCTCAATAGCAGCTCGAAATTTGGGTTTTTGTCCAGTTTATGACAATAAGCTCGGCCCATATTACATAGTACCTAAACATACCGCTGTACATTATTGTTTACCCTGTTTAAAACAGGCCTGATGGTATGTTATGGTATTGATACCTCCAGAAGAAGTGGAAGACAATTTCCCTATACGTAACATTCTTTAGTATCTGAATAACAAACAAGATTTGTCTTTTATGTTTAACTTACGTATGCATTTCTTCGTACTCTTGAACAATAAAATCACTGGCGCAGATATTATTGAAGAGAATTTGAACAAGTTTATAGTTTAAAATTGACATAAAACTGGAAACAGTTAGACTTTATGTCTTCATAAAACATGTGGTTTCTTGATAAAGATAGCAGAGACATTCAATAGCAGAACAGTAAAAGAATTTCATAAAACTAGGCTTCAAACAATATGCTTATTCAAAATTGATTCAATTCAAAATTGAAACCTTGAATCAATCCAAAATGCTTTTATTATTATGCAAAGCAAATTTTAATTTTTAAATCGCATTAAATTATCTTCTGATGCTTTGGTGCGCGATAATGGAGCATATGGCCCTAGGTTCACTTCCCCTGTCGGGCAATGTGCGGGACATTGCCCGAGAGGGGAAGTGAACTCAACTGTTGTCTTTAGAAAGATTTGTGGTCTACAAATGGGGAACTGTGTGTGTGTATAATAAACCTTTGCCTATTTGGCAAGGCAGGAGCGACAGCAAGGCAGGAGTTACAAGCTCGTAAATAAATCGCATACTCATTTAAGCCATACATTTGCACCTTCTAAAATTGTTCAAATATCGTCCTAATATAATAATGAGCCCGTGTGGTTCCGGGTAGTAGAATAGGCCACCCTATTTCTTCCCGTGGGTGTCGTAAAAGGCGACTAAGAGACTCAACAAAAGGATTAAATAATCCTTTATGGTGATAGGAACACCTTATCGTGTGTATGAAAAGATGTATGAATGTGGAAGAAGCGAAAGAGATATGCAAGAGTCGTAGCAAGTGGCAGTCCATAGTTTCTGCCTACCCCTGTGGGACAAAGGCGTGAGTGTATGTATGTATTATAATGAGCATAAGTAACCAAAATTAATCACAAACAGGCAAAAGTTTTTCTTCGAGAAAGTCACAAAGTTGGTTTCTCTCTATGATGGCCTTTATCAAATTTAATTTTAATTTCAAGCATACCGTGGCAAAAATGGATTTTATCGCTACGCAGGTGACACTCAATAAAATATTCCATAAAATTCACATTAAAAACGAGCATAAAACTTCTTGTATAATATCCATTAAAACTATTAAAACCAGACCAGTATCACCACAACATAACAGTTAAAAAGAAATGTAATTTTCCTGAACACGCAGAATATACCGAAAAACAGGGTTGTCGCCAATCCAGGTTCAATGATATTTAATAGTTAAAAGGAAGGGTCGTCGTAGATTTACAATGGGCGTAAGAGTAAAAAAATCGCAGGCAAATATAAATATTGTAGAACTTAGTTGGCAAATTCCAAGCCTTTCAAAAATGTCTTGGTCTACACAGTAGAAATTTTATTTTATTTTTATAGCCAAATGCTCAATAGTTACCTACCGGATAATAATTGGTCTTCAAACCGGAACACAGTAATGTTAGCACATTATTGCTTAGCGACAGAATATTTAGCACTGCGTTGGATACCCAGACGAAGTCAGAACCCGAGATGAATCTTTTTCTCATACAGCTGTCATCTCATCACAAACTAATGACCTGCCAACCCTACCCGAGCCTACAAATTAATACGTGCACGTAGAAACTCCACATTTAATGGTTTTAATGTGTTTTTTATTTTATTTTAAACGTACTTGCAGTATGAAAAGCTTTAGAGTAAAACTACTCCATTTGAGGGCTCGTACTATTAAAATATTTGTCAGCAAAGGAATTTGGTTTAGAAAATTGCGTCGCATTTTTGCGAGTTCAACGATGCCTTTTGAATTCTTTTGAAGATGTCTTAGGAAAATGTATCCTGTAATAGACGGTTTGGTAAAATATTGGAAGGTTATAGCGTCATAAAAAGTTTGACCGGAGAATTTATTCCATTACTATCCAGAAAGAAAAAAAAAGGCAGTCGCATGTCAAAAGAGTTGCGAGTCTTTTATAATTCAGAGATGTTTTTTTCTGACATAAATGCACCATCATCAACCTCGCTGTCATGTTTACATGCCAGCGAGGCACTACTACTAAAACTAAAACTAAAAAAATACTACTACTACTACTAAAAATACTACTACTACTAAAAAAAATGTTGCTCTAGTAATGGCTCCCCATATTCATTAGCATGTTCTAATATATTAGGCACAGATTACCTATAAATTATTGTGTCACTTTTTGTTAATGCAAATAAATGTTATTTAATTTCCTTAAATTTGCCCAGTCTTCATCGGCTAACTACCCTTCAAACTGGAATACAATTATTATCCTAGCACATTAATCCTAGGGGCAGAGTTTTGGCAATGCAGTAGTAAGCACGGCTACACATCAAGCTATACAAAACCAGTATAGACAGGCCTTGACTTCTACGGAAAATCTTGGAAAGAAAATCTATGCGAGGTCAGTGCAAACTGGTTTTGTATATCTTGATGTGTAACCATGATCGTGTACTCGTATCACCCCAGACAAACTCTGTAGTACATTAATACCACATAAAAATTATTGGCTTTAGTTTAATACCATGAAAAACAAAAGTAACAAAATTCACGTAACAAAATATTTCAGCCGTTGTGAATATTTAAACGGTTTTCAACGAATTATAATAAAAACATTGTGTTTTACGACGGTACCTGCACACGGTTGAAACTGAAAACGTTACTGTTCCACCAAAAAATACGGTAATTATGTGCACTCTACTGAACGAGCGTGTGCTTGAGTTTTTTTAACAAAAAAAAGTTATTTTTTTGTTACTGTTAACAAGCTAGCAAAATGTGGGTTACCGGTTTTGCATATGCTTTTAAGAAAGCAGTGAATATACTAGTTTAACGTTAAGATTTTCTTACATGTCAGATAAGCTGCTTAATCCCGATGTAAATTAAAAGGAATTTCCGTTTCCTCTGTAAGGAATGAATAGAGATATTTTGTATCTTTATTTCCAAACTGAGAGGATATCATAAAGTTTCTCAGTTGATATACGATCTGGAGGGTTAAGTAGAGGAGTACTAAATTAAACTAATAGTTCACCGATATATTTAAGTGCCATTTAATATGGGACAAACCCCATTGCACTTAAACGGGTACAAATACAAAGATCCCCCAAAGTTCCTCTTATTGGGAATTTCAACAAAAAACCAAATAAAACTACTCGACGTAGGAATCGAACTTAAAGTCTAATGAGATACGAATTTGATATCCAAATGTTATAAATATGTACGTTTTTACCCGACTGCGCCAGAAGGAGGGTTATGTTTTTCGAGAGTATGTATGTATGTATGTATAATTGTTTGGCACGCTCTGCAGCCTGAACGGCTCGATGGATTTTAGCTTGAGAGGTATCGTTAGATTCGTAATTACCGTGAGAGTGACACTGGGTATGTCAAAATAAAAAAAAACAAAATGGCGTATTTTAGGCGCCAAGAACATACAAATGTTTGGCACGCTCTGTAGTCTGAAGCCTTAGATGGAGTTTAGCTTGAGAGGTGTCGTTAGATTCGTAATTACCGTGAGAGTGATACTGGGTATATCAAAATATAAGTGGTGGATTTTTGAGGCCAAATTAAAATGTTTGGCACGCTCTGCAGGCTGAACGGCTCGATGGATTTTAGCATCAAAGATGTCGTTAGATTCGTATTCATTGTGAAAGTGACACCGGGTATAATTATTTTAAATCAGAACAGAACATAAGCTGGAAGTACTTCAACAATGTGATATTATAAGGTCAACATAAACTAAAAATGGAGGTTTAGTGAATTGAGAGCACATACCTATATTATATTGCAGATTACTCCAATCTACTGACTAGACGGCTGACTTTCTAGAATGGGTCCCGACTGCTACAATTTATTTTATTAGCAACTTCGGCGATTCTGAATTTAATTGCAATCGGGTATGATGACTTTCTTGTTTTATCGTTTTTGCATTTACAAATTACACAGAAACGCAGTCGGGTTTTTTAGTTTTTTAAATTACCGTTTTTTATTATAATACGTAAAAGTACAAGTGTTCTTAAGATAATGGTTTTCAAAAAGCATTCCAATAATTTTTTACGACGTTTTACACCCAAAAGGAATGTCCGTGTAACTCATTTTAATTTATGGACACAGTAACAGATGGCGCAGTTATAGAATTTATGCATCCCACGTAAGTCTAACTATAACAACCATGGCATAAGAAATCTTATTTATAGGACCATAAAGGTTAAAATCAGTAAATTTACTAAGTCATTCATCATTAGTTGTCGGTTGTTAGTTTATGGGTAGTAGATATAATTTCTGATAAAGTTAATATAATTTTACGTGCACGGCTACAGGTCAACCTATAGCTGATCTCACATTGTATAGGCTTCGTATAAAATAAGAGGACAGCGTACACTGGAATTGAATAGCCGTGCGAACAACTAACAGCACACTAAAAAAAAATGGCACAATATTTAATATCATATTATACTGGTTTCTGATATTTACGCGAATATAAAACATTGAAATAAAACCACTTTCGCGTTAGGTATATTAATATAATTTAATTCCTAACTTTTCCAATCCTTTACATCATCCATAGACAACTCCATAGAACTAACTTCAATAGTATTCTCCTACACAATTTAGAAATAAACTATTCCAAAACCAAATTGATAACTTTCCATCCGCATCAAAAAGCGCCATTAAATCTAAATTTTGCGTTCGAAGGTCAAAAGTTAGAAATAGTTAGCGACTTTACCTTATTAGGCTTAAACATAGACACCAATATAAATTGGAAATCTCATATAAATAAAATAAAATCAAAATTAGCTAAGTTTTCATATGCTCTCCGCGAAGTAAAAAAATCCACTAATATTCAAACCGCACTCGTCACCTATTACGCCTATGCTTACGCTTGGCTCAGCTATGGCATTATCCTATGCGGAAATAGTACAGAGGCGCCATCACTTTTTACTCTTCAAAAGAAACTTATACGAATACTTGTAAACATAGAAGATACTGATAGCTGTAAGCCGCACTTTATAGAATACAAAATTTTAACGCTACCTAGCTTATACATTTTAGAAATATGTAAGTTTGTTAGAAATCACCAAAATTTCTACACAAAACGGGAAGACAAAAACCAGAGGCTAAGACATAAAAACAGATTAAACCTACCAAGCTCCCGTCTTAAAATGCACTCATCTAGTCCACATGTCATGTCGATAAAAATATATAATAAGCTACCCCCGCGAATAAAAAATGAAGTTGAAGATAGTATATTTATGAAAAAATTAAAACAAATGCTATTAACTAAATGTTACTACCATATAAATGAATACCTAAATGATAAATGTATATGAAACATTAATAAATGGAAATGTAAATTAATAACAATAATAATATAATAATATCATACAATTAGGTACATAATATATATACATACATGACATACATTTAATATATAATTCAATATACATTAATACAAAATATATAATACTATATAAATAAAATAATATCATTACAAATAATAATTACATAATAATATATCATATTATAAAAACCCAAGATCTTATAGTAAGTACACCTTAATATAAATAATTAATATATAAAAAAATGAAAAATATGAAAATAATAAAAAGGGTTTAAAACTTCCTCCTCTCTCCTACATCTTGCCGTGCCTGACAAGGCCCACACATGATTCCTAAATTATACGATTGTAACAGCTGTTTTTACTTGTGGAGTGCAATAAATGTATTGAGTATTGAGTATTGAGTATCTACTGCAGATTTACTTGCCCAAAGATTATCAACTAGAAACCTGTCACTAGCTCCAGTAATCTTGATACAAAGGCTCACGAGGCTTTGCGATCCAACAAAGTTTGTGTTGACATCGTCAGGAAAACCGCTTGCTCTATGAAGCGCAAGCTTGAAACTCAAACTAAAACTATGCAATTAAAAATGTTCATAAGTAGATACTTATTGAGTAAAAGCTTTTTCTGATAATGTACCTAACATTTGTTGGTTAATGACAGCTAATATTTCCACCGAATTATAATATTATTTTGTTATGCATAACTGGTGAGTGTATTGTGTAACAAGAATTGTATTATATTATAAGTATTACATAAAATATAAAGGCCTAAGAATTTCCCATCACTAGAAAAAAAAACCTGTGTTGCGGAGAAATTTACAAACATACAAATAACACTCTGGCTCGAAACATCTGTTATATGTGGTAAAAATCGAAACCATGACACACGTTAAGCACGATCAAACTAAAGACTTAATTATGAATAAATCAGGATGAAATAAAATAAATTGTATTATCATATAAGTAAATACAACCATCGTATTTTTTTATTTCGTTCTAACCCAAAACATAATCGTAACAGAGACTTAGAGAAAAGAAAGAGCTTTATTTTAATACTTTAATAACGATAAAATATGCTCAAGGAATAGACTAACAACCTGACTTCGTCCTGAACTAGAGCAATTTAGATTTTATTACGTATACACACGAAAATTTTAGCAGTGCTAACATTTTTATTAATATCTGTTTTGTTGATGATATTGTGAAGAATATCCTTTGATAAAAAGCAAAGTAAATGTAATAACGTTTATACCGATTTCTTTTTCATCTTCACGATCATGATTAAATTCCGTTCTGAGAAAGCAAGAAGTTTTTATCTCGAGGAAGTTTTGTAAGTCAAAAGAGTGTAACTAGAAATAGTTTTAGTGGTCTCGTTGTCAGAAATTGTGAGTATATTGGTAAATATTCTGTATAATTATGTTTCATTATATCATTTCATCGAAATTAAGCGGCGGTTGCCTAATGGCTAGGGCGTAGGACTACCGATCATGTGGTTGCCGGTTTAGAACTCACCCATTGCACTACCGACGTGAACCCACTCGTAACACAACCATTTAGCTTAGCTTGCACATTGCTAGCAAGCAATTTTTTTTAAATACACGATTCAAGAATGTTAGTTACTCTTAAGGTTACATAAAATACTCATTTTATTTGAACTGGAAACTGACCCGAATGTTGTTTAGGGAATTAATCGAATAATATATTCACGTCGTTGTTATAAGGATTGTACTTGAAATGAATTAGTTATGATCCAGAGTTAGTTGTAACGGATAAAACTAAGACAAGTTAAATTATATTTCAACATTATAGTATATCTATAATATTTAGATCAATTGTATTGAAATCTAGGTCTTCAATATCAATAAAAATACCTGATATTAGTTTTCACTACATCTATATACCCAAAGGTGTGCTTGTTTCTTAACAATTCCGTATCCAATTGTTATTGTTCTGGTACCAGGACATTACCATTTTCCTATTGTCCCTGTAGAATAGCTATCTACTGCGTGCATCGGAATAGAGACCATAATTTCACAGCAATAAGATAGAAATTCGATCAGCAGTGAACATCCTTAGATGTTATAGAAGTGCTTCTAGTACAGTGGAATAAAGAATATTAAGTTCGTTGAAAAAATCGTCGTCGTTGAATTTAAAAACGATGTCTTGTTTTATTTTCATGAGAATTTTACTTAGTTCAACATGATGAACAGTCCTTTTCTACACTGTCTTTTATTATTTATTTATTTTATTTTATCTAATACAAAAAGTGCTTACAAATTAAATATTGCCCCACAAAACTGTGCTATCAGTTTGACTGCGGGATCTTGAGTCTCCGTACAATTTAAACTTAATGCATACATAGCTTTTGAACATACTATTTCTCATTTCTGATTTTAAAAGAATATTTAACTGTTCCTTTCCACATCTTGCAAGTGAAATGGCTGAAATTATCGACTTGACTTACAAGGTACTTGACCCGACACTGGTAATTAATTTGTGCATTGATGTAAAGCAATCGTAATCACATTAATCCTAGCGTTCTAATAATACTATTATTAGTTGAGTAGTGAAAGGGATACTGACATCAAAGGGACTCCTGTTTTAAACAAAATTACTAGTAGTTAAATTATAAATATGTATATCACTTACATTTTATGAGAGTTGTATAAAAATGAATGGATGAAATTTTGTAATAAAGGGGATTAATGTAACAGTACTAATAATTTAAATAAGCTTACATACATTATTTGAAACCACAATTACTCTAAAAAGATACATAAGCAGTTAAATACGTTTACTACATTAATAAATTAATTTGAACCCATTGACCCAACACCAAGATATGAAATAGAAGCACACTAACGGAATAAAAAGACAAATACTTTTCATTAAATTAAATTTCAAACAGATACAATGCCAATTTAAACAAGTTACATGGAAGTATGCACGCTCGAGAACCGAGCGATAATCATGCAGACAAAATAACGATTGGTTCTCACGTAAACACTGGAATACCAGTGTGGTGTACCATGTCACAAAGGTGGGAATTTGTGGGTGCATACGGCAGGAGAATGTTGGCGGAGACGCGGACCATTATCATGCTAAGGAGCATCTTCTGAAATTCTAAGTGCTCCTGAGCAAACTTATCGGGTTGCTTAGTACTGTACTAGAATTCCTCAGTCTGGGATAATGTTCTGTTTTTAGTGTTAACGTGTTTCTAGAATTACGGGTATACAATCTTTGTCTAACTATCTAAATTGAATTTAATTATCCAATTGTGAACCAAAAGGTGCTTTTTTTTAGTTTCATGTTTAATATTAAACGACATTAGTAATGAAGGCTTTTTTTCTTGTTTATATAACGTAATACCTTTTGTAAGCTTTCCTTGTTTCTGAAACGTCGACGTACAAAAAAGGAAGTTAAAAAACAGCTAACAATACAGAAAACGTGTATTTTCACTCGGTATTGCTGATACAGTTGTTACTTGGAAAATCGATGACGCTGCGAAAGTTTGTCGGCAGTAAAAGTTCCTACGCTAGGTAGCCTTTAGAGTTTTCTAATCAAAATTATTACGTTTTTGCCCAGTTTAGGCTCGAGTGGCGTTGAAGGTCAATATTGATTTTCTAAACACGGACCCAGTTTATGGTTTCAGTGTAATATACATATTTGGGTACATATCAAATTTGCTGGAAGTGTGTGAGGGTAGTTTCAAAGCACGGATTATTTGATTAGTAGTCGTAGTTCATAGATCAAAGACGAAGGTTGTACTGTAATGGTAATTAGGGAGCGATATCCCCGAACTGACACTTCTGATGTAATTATTATTTAACTCCAATACAAATTAAGTAATTGGGTTAAGACTTTAGAGATTTAGGCTGTAATCGAATTACTTAATTCGGGTTCATATAGTTAAAGTTAAAAAAAATGCTTTAAAAAATTAGATTATAATGTTTTATTTGTCCTATAAAACAGTAAACAAATTATTTTAATATATTGCACGTCTGCTTAGTAAAACGTTTAAAAATAAAGCTTGAGAGTACACATTAGAAATTAGTTTTTTTAACAAGATGTGGGACTGGGATTAAAGAGATCTAAATTGAGTGAAGAGGGTTAAAACTTGTAGGTGACATCTTTTTAATGGCGGTTTGTATTAAAACCTGAACATTTTTTTAAGAAGTAAGATGATCGCAAAAGATAAATAGTTTGCAGATGAAGAATTAAGATCTAACTGCGCCCAATTATAATTTTAAATTTGTTTCGTATTATTGATCAGTAGCTTATTTGGAACCAAAACTTATTTGGTATTCATACAAAGCAGGATATTTGTGAAACCCCTCTGTAAAAGACGTTTCAAGGTACGATACTCTAAAAACATTCTTCGACTTCAACCATATAGGTACATTTAAATTACATTAACCGCTACTAAATAAAAAAACTTTTAAGTATTCCAATCTCATTCAACTTAGACTAGGCTAGGCTATATTTGCCTTTTACGTCTACATTTGTACTTATGTTGCTCTCGCTCAAGGCTTCCATCAAATTTATTCCGTTTATTACAAGTGAGGTGGAGTTCCTTTTATAGGTTTTCTTTTTATTTTTATCAACCTTATTCTTTGTGAATATCATTCCAGTAAGATAATGTTCAAAGTGTGTTTCTGGTGTATCTATAAGTTTTGAAAATTGCCTTTGGGTTACCTAGATGACATCTCCTTTATAAAAAGTTGTGTGATACATTTTCATGTTTAATTTGATTTTTACTTTTTTTTTGAAGTGTATTAATATACACCCGTGGTTTATATTCACTGGTATTAAATCATATAGGCTTATATCGCTGGATTTAGATAAACAAAATGTAAATATATATAATTACAGTATAGTATTTTCTGGAGTGTCTGCTCACTTCAGAAAATACATAAAATACTGGAAAAATATTTACGTATACAACTATTCAACTAAATATGGCCTAGCCAAAAATTTAATTGTACCAAGATCTCTATTAGAAAAGTAAATACTCAGAACATTTTAACTTTATATTGTCTGAAGTAATACTAGAAAGTCTATAAGCTCTATATTTCGAGAAACAATAAAAAACCTCCTGTCCTATCTCGATTGAGAATAATTTAGTTGTTTATTAATGATAGTAGCTTTGAAAATAGAAATGTTTAAGTACTAAAATAATTTTGAATTCAAAATAATATTTGTACGAAATGAATTTTTAAATAGAAATATGTTTTGACTAACTACTTACATTAAAGTAATTTATTATTTGTTAAATCAAATAATCGAATACATAAAAACTCTTACTTATTTTAACATAATAAGAGTAATATTGAGGCATTATCAAACCTCACATAAATCTTAAGTTACGTAGAAAGGTTTAAGTTTTCATTTAACTTAGAAATACATTTATTCCTTTACTGTTTCAGGTATGTGTCACCTCAAGATGTTACGATATTCACACAAAATTTCTGCACGGGAATTATTAATGTAAGTACCTATATTATCTAAGTGTATTAAAGTTTCTGGGTCAAGTGCCGTAGACATTGCGATTTTGATGTAAAATTACATCATCCATCAGTCTTATGCGTCATACGTACAGGAAAGACGTATATTTTACTTGTTTGATTTCATATTACTATTACTCATTATATATTAAAAATCGTTATTCTACCATACTAAATCGTGTGCAATTAATTTATAATATTACAACATTATAATAAATTATGTTCTACGTTAGGAATAAAATTCTAAAGCAAAATAAATTACCAATAACAAAGGACATTCATTTGCTTACGTCCTTTCTACCTCCATCAAATTGTCCACAAGCTTCTAACATCCAGCCCCTTAATTCTCGGGATCGGATAGACTTATACAAATCCGTTGAGATCCGGTATTCCTTTAGACAATTAGGTATGCTTCGTGAACAAATTGCGAGTGTTGAGAAACAGCGAGATAGATCTTGTTTTATTTAATCTTTGATTATACCCCACCTTCTTTGATAGTTAATTCTTTTTTGGATGTCACAGGATTGTCGGACCTGGGGGCCATTAGTGTAGCCAAAGTGACTATCAGATCGCGCGCTATCTCTTATTTCCTAAGCCTAATTTCATCGTCGGCCTACAATTGAAAAAGTTTATGTTTAGCACAGGTCTTATAATAGACTCGTACGAACGGCTACACGTCGAGCTAACAAAGTCCAGTTTATGCTGCCCTCTTATTGTATAGAAAGACTATACAATGCGAGATCAGTAGCGTCGTAACTGATTAATTTTTTTTCCTAATTAGTCAGAATTATTCTTAGCTACGCTTGAGGTTTCAGGTCTTAGTGTAAAACATATTATCGTAACGTCTTATAAGTTAATATTTAAAAGGCAGATTTTTTATTTCAGTAACAAAATACAATTTATAAAGTTTGCTAAAACGGAATTATTCATATCAAATTGAATTTTCAACTTGAAATAATAAAATATTAGTATGAAACCAATAGGATGTCTATCTTTTGTGACTAGATGGGTCAATCAATATCTCGTTTATAATGAATATTTTAATTGGAGTAAATTGAATAGGAAGCCTTTAGTAGTTTAATATTCTATCATAAATGGGGGATTACTTGGAGAGATTGGAAGCTTTTATTATTAACTGGCTGTTTCCCGCAGATTCACTCACGTCCAAAAACAACTTTCATACTTTAACTTAGCTTCCACCAATACAACTGCGAAAACCGCATTAAATTTTGCGCAGTAGTTATTTCGTGATATGCGCACACACGGATTGATAAACAAAAATTCTAAAGTTTTTTTGTCCTACGCGCAGAAATGGATCTGCTACCATTTTTTTTTGAGTCTTCTGTCGTTGTATTTTTTTTAAATGTGTAACTTTTAGTCAAAAAGTGAAAAGCTTCAGGTATGTAATACTTGGCCAATCCAAAAACTTCCATCCGTGGAAAAGATCAAATAAACAGAATTCTTCCTTAGTTTTTTCTCTTTCCATATTTTGCTACCGAAACGGTAACAGGAAGTACTTGCTTAGGATATTTATAATAATGTATCTTCTTTCTAGACTCTTCTTTCTATTAATTTAATTCTTCTTTCTATGGGATAGGGAGGTTTGTGGACAATTGTGGTTCTATTTTAATACAATGGTGCGGTTACTGATAATATTTGGTTAGTTTGTGAGGTAACTCGTAGTTTAACCAGCTTCTAACTATCGTGGCGTGATGTTAAATAGCCTATAACCTTAAAAATCAGACTAACAAATGCAAAAATATTTTTCGATTCGGACTGGCACTTCCATAGATCAGCGTTTAAACAAACAAAATCTCTTTAGCTTTATTATATCAGTTTCGATATGCTAGAATAAATTTTATATTACTATGCATTATTTTGTTATCAGAGTTTCGTTCCAATATGAAGAAGAATGAACGTAAATGTATTCCACAGACATGATAATTATTCCTCACTAATCTTTATCATATTACTCGCTTTCGATTATATTATATTATCGTCGAGTTTCGCTCCTAGACGTATTATTTTACAATCAGAATACTCCTACATAAATTATTGTCTTATTTTGATTTAAGACTCGGTATAAATTACGTATTTGGGAATTTATGTGATGTTTTATACAATAAATTCTATAGAATTATATAATTCAGAATACTATTTAGTTACGTATATAATATCACTCGGGAATTTTTCTGTATACTTTCTTAGCGGATCCTACCTGCTCAAATATAGTTGTATATTTTGCGAAATACTAAAGAATGTTATCAGGTGGACAAATATTGTTATTTTCCCAAACGAAGGAACTTTGACAAAACAAAAGATTGTTTGTACCTTTTCTTACGTTGAATTACCAACACAATCGAACCCTTCCATTAGGGATAGTACTAGTCAAGAAACATCTCAAAAATAAAACCTTGCAAGACGTAATGGTTCACCTGTGCCCCCTTAAGGCTTTCCATTAGACCCGCCAAATTATTTTTGGTTATTCGCAAGTTATCGGCACATTAATAGCGCCTTAAAATAGATATAAATTATACGATAAATTACTTGAAACTCTTCGTCATAGCTATTTAAGCGCGACATTGTCAATTTTAGCAGTTGGCGTTGTTTTTTGAATGTATTTCCCTAGCTGTTAATCTGAGATAAAAGGTAATTTGATATAAAAGGCCTATGTTCTTCCCCAAGTTCCAATCTATCTTTATTAAATCATTAAAATTTATTCAGTGATTATGGAGTGGGAACGTCACGTCAAAAAATAGACAAACAGAGCTTCACATGAATATCAAGCATTGATCTTAACGATTTTAAGCAAAGGTTTCTGTAAATAGCTGTGAATATTGTGTAGGTAGTTATTTTTTATGAATACTTTATACACTAAAAGCAGTCTTAATGCCATTAGGCATTTTCTGCTGGACAACCTTAGGTTGAATCAGAGATAAATAATATTACAGCGGCAAAACCGCTTGTACCTAATTCTAAAATTGTTGAAACACCTATTGAAATTTGAATATTGATAAGCAATCGCCTTCGCCTTAAGAAGGGACTCTAGTCTTAAGGAATTTGAAAAATAGGTATTTGAAGAAACTGTTGCCGTCGCGCTGCACCTCCATTCTCTTCCTGTACAGTGCGAAAAGGACAACTGCAGCTTAGGATGATTTTACCTACAAAAACCTTGATCAAAGGACGTTTCGTATTCTGCTGTTTCCTTCTTCAAAAGTGGATTGATCTAAACAATTTATACGTCAAAATTTAGAGGAAAAGCATGTCTATGCTTCTATTATTAAATTTTTTGTTAAAAACTTTTCAAAATTGTCTGATAGTCGCCTAAACATGACGGTAAATACGGGCTTTTTTTCGAGTTTTTGAATTGTCATATTTTCTTGTGATTTTTTTTTGGAAAAAATGAAATAATAGGGGCCTGTATGAATTAGATCTAGATTTTTTGGGAAAATATCATTGCTCGAGAGCCATTATCTTCGAAGAAAACAGCAGAATGCGTTTGTATGGAGAAAGGCTCAATAGAGTACCCTCTTAAGCGGTATAACACCGGTTCCGCTTTCGTCTTGTGCCCAAAACATGACGGCAACCCTAACAAATTTCGTTATAGCTAAATTCGATTCTCTTTGAGCCTCTGGGGCCCCTGTAATCCGTATAAAGCTATCTTCTAACAGTCCATGAGTGGATTTCGACTTGCAAATGTGTTGGTGTCGTGTGATTTACTGCCACACCCAGATGCGTCAATTAACGTTAATGAATCAATAACTAATTTAAAAAAAACAGTGATAGCCTAGTGATATATTATGACCATTGGACTGCCAAGTCAAAGGTCTCGAGTTCGAATCCAAGGCACGCACCTCTGACTTTTCGAAGTCATGTCATTAACAATTAATATCACGTGCTTAAACGGTGAAGGAAAACATCGTGAGGAAACCTGCATGACTGAGAGATTTTCTTGACAGCGTGTGAAGTCTGCCAACCCGCAGTAGGCTAGCGTGGCGGACTATAGCCTAATCCCTCTCGTACTGAGAGGAGACCCGTGCCCAGCAGTGGGACAATGTAATGGGTTGATGATGATTAATAAATAACTTAACCAATTATTTAGCGTTTGTAGGTATATAGTTAATTTCTCATTTTCACAATTAATAAGGACAGTTGTTAAATTTGACGAGACCGTTAAAATTATCTGTATTTTGCTATAATTTATTGTGTCTTAAACTTAAAGAATAGAGGTGATGTCGGAGTATAATAGCATAATTTCTTGACAAAAATATCTTATTTTTATTTTACACAACGTGTAGCGACATCTGGTGCGCTACATGGAATGTCGTTAAAATAAATCCTGAATCGCGTAAGCAACGTTTACCGTGCAACTTAAATGAATACAAAAACGCCTGAAATTATCCGTTGGGCCGCGGTCCGCCGGGCAGTCCAAAGCCCCTTAGGTTGGAACTCTCCACATAAAAATAGCCAAATTACATACATATAATAAATATTTTTTATTGTGTACGGTCGCCAGCACATCAGATTATCACATAATGTCAAATTTTCTCAGTCGATTTTGAACTTAATCATTAACATTTTAAGGTTTAAAATCATTTGGAGAAATTTGTCAGTTTTGTATAACCTGATGTGTAACTCTGACTGTAACTTTTGTATTTATTAATTATACTTATTATCGTTCATAAATAAAATCAAATAATCATCTGGATTGTGAATTAATTGGTTTTATTAATGACTCATTCAATACGTGACAATTCAATATTTTGAAATTTGTGAATTGGTCAATATTTGGATATTGAAATGATTGTGTTTTATTTGAATTTCAAATATGGGATAGGGAGGTTTGTGGACATTTGTGGTCCTATTTTAATACAATAGTGCGGTTACTGATAATATTTGGTTAGTTTGTGATGTAACTAGGCTAGTTATGGAGAGTATTTTTTTTAACTTGTTATAATAACCTTTTTTAACGAGGAATCCTTTACAATTCCTTCAAAAACCGGTTTTTCGGGTATTAAGATGAGAGAGTGTGGGTTCATATCCACTAAAACCACCCAGGTGTCCATCATCAGTACTCGGAGTAGGGTATTATGCCCCCTTAAAAGACCACCTCAGATCCCCTCTGTGCAATTCCTGTTAGACCATATCCCAATGGAGATTGACTTACCCTTAACAATTCCTAATAGGCAGTTTATTAACAATAAATTAATACCAATGTAAGTCATAAGCGGTACATCATAAGGAGCTGTCTTGATTTCGGAAATTTAAGCAAAACATACCATCATAGGCAGAAGTTTACTCTTGTAAAGTCAATGGTCCCAAAATAAAGAGCCTCATCATCATCATTATCATCCGGATTTGGAATTATGACATAATTTTTTATTCCATGAAAAAGCTTATTCAACTAATCCAATTAACCGTAATACTGCCAACGTAATCCAAATTTCAATTCGTGTCGTTACCATACACATAAATTGTGTTGTTGTGTCTAAACAAGGCAATTCAGCATTCTGACATTAATTTAAACGCATTCATAACCATTTTAGGTAGACCTCCCAAATTTAGCTAAGATATAATTAATCCTTAAACCAACTATGCGGTTAAACTACTTTGCTTTGCGCATTGTTTGTTGTTTAATTTATTTCCTCCAGAAATGTGAAGATATTTAATTGGGTTCATAAAAGGTGGTTTTAATGCGATGCATATTTTTAAATACTTATAAAGGTTATTCAGATTCCTGTTGACGCGTTTTACACAGATACACACATAATTATGTACACTCGACCGAATATTATAGTAAGTAGCTAGGCGGGCAGCTGATTAGATCCTACCAGTTAGAGTGGTAAATTGACTTTTACAACACGCACTTCTTCCCAGTGTTCTTCTCTCAGGGGCATAATGTTTTTTTCCCCTAGAGAAAGCTGAGTAGTTTAACCCTATAGCCAGGAAAAAAGTAAAACGAAAATTTCGAACAAAAGAAAAACAATAAATACTAGTAAATAACATGTATTTATACATCTTATTACATATTTTATGCTTATTCTCATGCCGTGGTTTCAGTCACAAGACCGTATTTTATAAAAGCTGGATTTTTTGGTAATGTATCTTCTTTTTACAGTCTTCAGTGAAATATAGAATTGGTTACGTATTAAAATCGATACTATATTTCTTTGCCACTCAGATTTATTTTCCAAATATTATTCTGTAAATACATTGTTTGTTGTTTATCCGTTCTCAAAGGAAATCGTTAATTTCTAAATCACGACGCTGTTTATTTAGATACCCTTCTACCCAAAGTGATTTCAACAAATGGATTCTATTCCAAAATAAACATTTGCCAATTATCTTTGTAAACTAGATGTCAAATTGACATTTATTTGACATTTGAAATGTAGCTAAAATAATACGAAATCCGTGTTGCCAAGTGTTGGCTAAATAAGTACGGCCGCGCGAAATTTTAGCCTGAGTTTAGAAGTTCAGAATAATTTTAATTTGAGGCAGCTCTCGAGAAATGCTTCAATGTGGTTTTAGCTTGTATTTTGACTTGATTAGTGTGAGAACGTTTTGTCTTATTTGAAAGTTAATTAATTAATGTGGTTATATAAGGTACGAATACGATTAATTATTTTGTTTGAATGAAAGAGATGTTTTTTTAATGCGGTCTGAATTATAGTATTAAAAATATTATTGTGAAGCCTTAATGAAATAAATTAATTACATTCTGCCACAAATCTTTGCAAAATATTAATAGAGCATCACGCTTGTATTCCCGAAAGGTCAGGCAGAAGTGTAATGCTGCAAAGCTGCAAACCCACATTTGGCCGGTACCTATGTTTAAATTTCATGTGATATGGGTGGGAATGTTTATTGCCAATAAACGGGAACAATAATAGGAAAACCATACTTGTTGTTATTTACCTAAGTATATTCTATTTTTGAATATCGCCCAGCTCTTTAAAATATATTTACCAACATTTGTTGGCGTGCTTAACCGTTAAATACGACATTTATGACCTGCGTAGCTGATGATTACGAACCGGAATGTACGAACCTCTTGTTCGTACATTCCGGTACAACAACAAAACAACAACAAAAAGCATTTGGTATCTGGCTAGGTAACAATATTTTTCGTTTTGGTGCATATTTCTTGAAACTTTTTTACACAATCCTTGTCCCAATACAGGTTTCTTTTGCAGCCGGATACCTATCTCTTTTGTCAGTTGTACGTAATGTAATTACTATTGAATATGCTAAATAAACGGAATATGGTTACTTACGAGCTCAGATCAAATAAAAAGTTCAGATGGAACTTTGCCAACAAAGAAGTGAGGCCGGCTAAAACTACGCCTTGCCGTTTACAAACACAATAACAGGCACATACTTATACTGAAACTACGCCTTATTTTGTCAGTCGAGCTATCTAGCTATCGAAAGCTCTACTGACAAGATAAGTGTAAAATTGTGTTTGTAAACGGCAAGGCATAGTTTTAACCGGCCTCACTTTAATATTCGCAAAGTTCCATCTTAAATTTTTATTTGATCTGAGCTTACGAGCTATAAGTTTCAAGTTTTTATTTTTAACCCACGGGAATGTGAAACTATCTCCAATTTTTCGAAATCATTTAATTGTTACGCACCTACCTGTGAGATTTTTTTGGGCCGTGTGAAGTTTTTTAATCTTTATTATTAGCACTGTATTAAGTTATAGTGGTAGAACATAGAGAGCTTAACACCCGTCTCATTCTGAAAGAAGAGGAAGGAGAACGTAGCATTCAGAAAGATTGGGATGATACTCGAGGTCATTGGTGTCTCGCTGACATGCTAGCATGAATGGGTCATATCATAAATGGGTCAGAAAGACCTGAGAAGTACTGTTCACGCACGGCATATCAACGTTACTTTACGTTCGGTAAGTGTGGGTTCCCCTTCCTTCTCTTTTTCTTATGCAGCGGCATGGTTGTGTTTTCATAACAACATAACATAACATACCATCACGCCTGTATTCCCCGAAGGGTTAGGCAGAGGTGTACTTAATGTACACCCACAGTTCGCCGGTATGTTTAGGTCCCATGTAATAGGGGGCGAGCCTATTGCCATTCACCGGGTACAATTCCAGACTCCGAGCTGCTACTGAGAATTTCATAGAAAAACCCAATAACACTTTGCTCGACCTGGGAATCGAACCCAAGACCTCTAGCGTAGCAGTCGCGATTGGGACCACTAGACTAACGAGGCAGTCAGTGGTTGTGTTTTCTTCGCATTGTCAATTCTCTCAATACTCACTAAAGACGATATTAAGAAAATTTACCACTTACCAGGTAGGCCGCTTGTTCGTCTACTTTAGTGAATAGTAAAAGCTGCTTGTTATTAAATTTATAAATTGCCAATCATGTTGAAGTAAATTTGGAATAAAATTATTTTTTTGCTATAAAACTGAGTTACCAATTCATAGTACATATACTAAAATTTTACGCTCTAAATAATTCACACCTAAAACTAAAAAGTTATTTTATAAATTCAATACACGTCGGTGTTTGCCTATGAAAAAAAATGTTGCTGAAAAAACGGCACACTTCATAATTAACGAAACTTTAACGATGTTGGCAATGGACTCAACTGAAAAAAGGACAAAAAACCTATTTGAATTGGTCTATGCAAATTCACTTGGTTGAATTTACCTTCATTGTGTAACCATGGCTGTAGTTTAACTTTAAACTTTGTTTTGTAGAGTGTAAAGTTTATTTTAATTTATGAAGATGAGGGCTTAAAGTTGCTTGCATAAATTGTGCGATTAGGGTTGTTGAGTAATAGTTATCCTGGTTAAGACGGATGACGGCTTAGGTCGTTTATACCTAACTAGCTATTATGTCGTTTCTCTCGTATCCTAAAGGGCTGAGATAAAGTATAGGTTATGTCCTTTCTCAGGATGTAATCTATCTCCTTTTTATTTATTTATTTAAATTGGTTCACCAACAATTACTTACACCAGTGTTGTAACAAAGGTAGCATGTTAGAAAGCATATGAAAGTGTAACAATCACTTATCCTTTGCTTATTTAATCCAAATATGTTCAGCAAGTTTAATTAGGTAGCAAACAGACAGATATATACAGCTACTTTTGCATTTATAATAATTAACACCGAAGCATGCTACTGTTAAAACAACACAAACTTAATGATCGAAATATTATTTTGTATAGGTTTAAAAAAAACCGAATAAATTATTAAAAAAATATTTAGACTGCTTATTTTTTATTATATTTTAGCATTAAATCATGCGAAATGTTCACAAATATGGCCGAATTGAGGTCGAATTTTCTTTCACTAGAATATTTCTTTCATTAGAAAATTCATAGAGAATATTATTTTAGGAAGACCTTTTCTAATCTTCACTGGATTATTTCTTGGTTCCGGTACTCAAGATGTATGTGCCGAGGTTTTGTGGTGAACCTTTGACCCTCCTTATCCTCAGATTTTAGCGGTTTCATAAGCCATGTGGACAGAGCGCTCTTTGTCTTTGGATTCGTAATTACACTACTTGGCATTTTTATTTTATTCTTTGTGGAATGCGTTTTTACGTGCATGCGTTCTTTAAAGTTTTATTTGAGATCACTGGTAGGAAAGAGATCTTGATAGCTAAAATGGTTTACTACAGTGGAATATGAAGGTTCAAATCCTAGTCAAATGTTTCAGCATATGAGTTAATTTAGATTAATATTGGCGTGTCTACACGCATAAATGGGTTGGTACGCCCATGAAAGTACTACCCTCCCTCAGAACATCAACGTTAAGCAGCAGTATGTAGTTGCGTTTGTTCAGTGAGTATTGAACGCTGCAGGCCCAATTCCTCTGTGGGAGAAAAAGTATTGTTCGTCTTTTCCTCCTTTCCCTTCCTCATAATGGTAGGTTATATAGTGGCTTAGTTGTATTTTTTGCGTAGTTTAATAATGTGGTGTTGTGGCTTACTATCCGGTTGTTTATCTGCCGCCGACAATAGGCTCGGCGATGCATCTGCAACTCCTTTAGTGTTGCATGAGCCCAAGGGCGGCATTGACTGCTTACTATCGAACCTAGGACCTTTAGCGTAGCAGCCGTACTTGCAACCGCTAAATAAATGAGGAAAAGGCGACGGTTATACTTTAAATGCTCCCGATGTTCATACCATAATTAATTTAATACGACAGAGTTTAATGAAACCATTGAAACGCAGGGAGAAAAAAATTATATCCTAATGTCAAGTCGAAAACAATGATGTGGAATTGACATTAAGGCTCAAAGTTGGGAAACTTTTCCAATTTTACAGGTTAACTTGAGCCTTATGATATAAAGTGGCAGCCAGATTTAAGACTGAAATTCGCGAGTGAAGCTCGGGCAAACAGCTTACTACGATTATAGATTATTGATATTTACTGTATAATTCTTTGCTGACTGCTTCGTTAGTCTAGTGGTCCCAAGCGCGACTGCTACGCTAGAGGTCCTGGGTTCAATTCACAGGTCGGTCAAAGTGTTATTGAGTTTTTCTATGAAATTATCTGTAACAGCTCGGAGTTACAATAAGTGCCTGGTGAATGACAATAGACTAGCCTCTATTACATGGGACTTAAACATACCGGAGAAACGTGGGTGTACATTAGTACACCTCTTCCTGACTCTTCGGGGAATACAGGCGTGATGGTATGAAAAATATTACTTCCTTAAATTTACACGTTTTTTTCACCGATAACATCCTGTCATCTCAAAACAAAATCTCCTTAATACTAAAAGAAGGGAGCGCTTTCAAAAATTCACTTGAAATATATCAACTAAGAACAAAAAGGAATTCATTTTTACCCTCGGGCGAAATACTCCGTACCGGTTCACAGCGGTTGTATCCAGTAAATTCCGGATCATTCTAGAACTCTGGCCCATATTTTGTGCACAGCGTGCCGACATCGCTTGGCAGGAGCGAAATTTAATTCCCAAGCTTCTTGAGCTTAGTTTTAAGCGCAGTGTATGTAGCATTGTACGAAAGATGTGTTGTGTACCATCTTAGAGAAATAGGTCACTTATATTTCGGGGTATTAGGTACAATAATTTTGTAGACCCATCATGTTGGTAATTCCCAAAGGGTCCCTAGGTAACAGAGTAAGGGTAATTTGTAGCAGTTCTCAGGTATTTAGCTCCTAAATAATTTGGCTTGACCGAATTGCCATTATTTATGAATTATGTTCTCGTGTGTATACGCGAACGTACGAGTACGCACGGCTACACATCAAGCTATAAACAACCAGTATAGGCTGGCCTTGAATTGTGCGAAAAGCCTTTACAATAGGAGGTCAGTCTAAACTGGTTTTGTATAGCTTGATGTGTAGCACCGAGACATTTAATAACCAATCATAGTTCAGCCTCTTTGAGTCCCATATTGAATGTGAGGTTCATCGTGAGCATGCTGTAATTGAAACACAACATAACATCACGCCTGTATACCCCGAAGGGTTAGACTGTGTGCTAATATACACCCACATTTGGCCGGTATGTGTAGGTCTCATGTAATAGGAGCGAGCCTATTATTATTACCATCAACCGGGCTCAAATTCAGACTCCAAGCTGCTACTGAGAATTTCTTAGAAAAACCCAATAACACTACTTGTCCTGGGGATCGAACCCAACACCTCTAGCATAGCAGTCGCGCTTAGAACCACTTGACTAATGAGGCAGTCATATATAACAAAAACAACCAAAAACCGCAACAGCAACCGTTAATAACAATTAAAGTATTTTAAAACACCCGACACTGTTATTTGCGACCAAAGGTAACCATGGGCTACATTTTATTCACGAGAACGTATGGCTCCCTTGAGGAAACGGTGAGGTCGCATCGGATCTCAAGTTGAAACAAGAGAATTATATACTGCAGTCACCAATGATTGCTCCAAGCCTGAACAATCCTAAAAATGTTTTTAGAACTTTCCAGAAAATACAGAGATGGTACATTATTGATAGCATGCGCGTTCCGTAATAATTTTGTCTTTGCATATAGTATGCGGACACTATGGCTGGAGACGAGATATTCCGACGATAAAATTATATCACGGTTTGCATGTTGGCCTGGCAGGCGTACAATGAATGACAGACGGGAACTTTTTTTAGAGTGACCGAAAGAGACTTTATACAAGTATTCCGTACAAAACATTTGATACTGGACTCTTAGCTAGACTCCTTCTTTTCAGGTCATATTCCTTAGAATTGCACTGTCCTAATAATATGAAACCCACAACGCAAGAAAATATAATATATTTTGCTAAAAATCCGAATACTTCCAGTTCGAACACCTGCGTCCACGATGCTGATTCCGTCTCTGTCTAACACAGGCAATGCGACTGAGATAGCGAATTATTTATTTCACTGATATACCAAGAGAATTTCGAAACAAAAGAATTTTTATTTTACTCATTACACCAGAGCAATAAAAAGTAATACGGTCTTTATTTTGAGTTCCATTACTTGTATACGTAATGAGAAAATAAATGTTTTATTATTAAACTTCTGAATAATCTGGTTGAAATTTGGGAAATAACCTCAGAACGGGATTGAAACGAAGCTACTGAGGAAGGTCTTAGTATGTTTCTATAAAATTCTCAGTTCCCTACTGAGAATTGTACAGAAAGTTGAGTTACGCTCAGTTTGAGTAATCGGTTAGACTTCGTTTCCACCTGAGATGAGCGAGGAAGCTGAGTGGTGTGCAAGGAATATATTCACCAATAAGTTCGCTACGTTTAAAAAATGTCTTAAAGACTTTATTTTGTATCAAAGCTGTAGTGAGCGAGGCTAGAAAAATTAAGCAATCTAGGTTGATTGCTTAATTCTCCCAGCCTCGCTTACCACAATTTTAGGACAAAAGGAGATCTTAACACAAAACGAACAAGACACGTGTGTGAGGAATGCTTACGAGGAATAATTTTATTGTGAGGAATGTGCGAGGCTGTCTAAGAGTTTGCTCGCTCTGCCCAGCTTCCTCGCTCATCTCTGGAAGAAACGCACCCTTAATGACAATAGGCTCGCCCCCAATTACAATGTAAAATAATATCAGTAAATTTTCAAAATATGTCGGTACATCCTCCCCTTAAATATAATAACGTAAAGTGTTGCAGTAGAAATTAAATCAAGTAAAATGTGTTACTTGGCTCTCAGGTCGAATGGGCGAACATTAGTTGTTGCTTTTAAATATTGTTACTGCAATTTCAAAGCTCTCAGATTAAAGATTTTTGTAGCAAAGTGAAAATTTAATTTAAAATTTCACTTCGTATCCGCCAGAAAAGAATAAAGGAGTTCATCTTATGAAAAAAAAAAAATTGTTTCATATTTTTATCTAACCTACCTTATTGTCTAGTCGCAAGCGTTGAGGTCTATATTTGATTCAGATTTTCAGATTTTTTATTGGATTTTTCAATAAAAAGATTTTAGCAGCTCGAAATTGGTATTTTCAGATTGGTAATGGGAAGACTCGCCCTTTTTGGCCAGTGAACGGCAAGACTGCGTGTAACCAAAAAAAAGAAATGTTTTCTCGTGATATTCTTCTTTTATTAATAAAGTTCAAAGTTATCTTAAGTTCTTAAGGAGTTAAGTCCCTGTTGCCGAATTCTTCGTAGTGTTGCCAGCGCGTATTGCTTTATATTCTGACGCTAAGCAATACTGTGCAAACACATGTTCACGTTAGCTATGTTCCATTTTGTATGGGAATGTAACCAGTGAAATTACTGGGTGTATTTAAGTAGTATTTTTGGGTCTATTAAAAATTAAAGGTTTTAATGCCACTATTTTAACAGGGCCCAAGTCTATAGTATCAAAATGGTTATCTTATAATACTTGATGATTCAAGAACTGACAGAGTTGGTTCACAAACTGTTCAAAAACGAAGAAGTTCATTAGAATATTAATGACGATTTTTACACATTTTAAGGGCTTTAAGCCCAAGAGAGTAGTGTATATTTGATATGACTTTGATAAATGAAATGTGCCTACGATCGTTTTTATTAAAATAAAGTTAATAAATAAATCGACTTTAAACCTCAACAATAATATATCTACAGCTTCTCTTCAAATGTAATCAAATATAATATTGTATTATAAAGGATATTAAAACAACAATCAGAATTATTTTTTTATGACGTTGGTCTCAAAATGACAATAATAAAATAAATAAATACTGTACAAAAGAAAGCATACAATATGAAGCCTTTTGTCTTATCTTCCTTAACTGTAAAAGAAAAATCTTGCTTCTGAAAAAATACTCTGAACTGTCTTTAATAATGGTACAATATTCTTATCTTTTGCACTCCAGTGTAAAACGAAACCTAAGGCTTATTTCTCAGAAAATTCTCGCTTGGGACAATCTAGAATGGCACAGTTTAAGGCTACATTAAAAAAATATAACCAATAAGAACAAAAGTTGGAGAATTCATAAAATTTCTGTTCGCATTTGTGCGCTTTTAAAAAGGACTTCAAATAAATGGTATTTTCATCGCTCCGTATTGTGCTTGGATGAAGTATTAAGTTTGAAATTTGCACCTGTTTCTTTCTTTTTCAAACATTTATCCCTTTCTCTCATATACAAATGAATGCAATTTTGTTTTGTAGTTTTTGTTGCTGAAAGTTTTGAGCTTTCCATTTGAATATTTAACGAATTAAGCTCGCCGTCTCGTACGCATGGGTGCTAAAAATTTAATTTGAGTTCCCAAAAAAGGCCTCACGAAAAAGAATGTAGGCTACCTACAGCGATAACCTGGTTTAATCTGACGGAATAGCGTCAGATACAAGATGAAAAAAAGGGTAATAAAAAGTTGGCCAAAACAGTTTTGACAACAACTGGTAAATTAAATTCTCGATACGGCTAAATTGCCACGCTGGTCAAGCCAAAATAGTCCTTGTTACTTTATGAAGATAAAATTATAGAATGGTACCTTATAAATGGCTTACTTTAAAATTAAACTGATTTCATGCATGACTATCGAATATCAAATATATAATAAGTTGTTTTCCGATCTAACCGTGATCAAAGATGTTGTAAAGTATCCGGAAAGTCAGGAATTAATATAACGGGATAAAATTCTTGAAAAACAGTTTTATTTCAATGACTATAGAATCTCAAAATGAATGAAGAAGGGAACCTAAGTAAAGCTGTTTTGATATGTACGCAGGCAAAGTAAGGGAAGCGGGTAAGGAATATTTGTTACGATTTAATTTCAAATTATTGCGGAAATTATTATCTTCAACGATTGAAATTGCCACAGTAGTCTTGCGATCACAAGTGAATAAAAGGAATAAAGTGTGGGAATAAAGTGTAAAAAGTGAATAAAGAGTTATTAGTTTTTTTAATAAAATTCTCAGTATCTGCTTATGTTATTGGGCGCCGCTCTTTTGACATGGGACCTTTCAGTCGCCAAATTATTTATACACATTATTACAAATCTGTTTAACCCTTTAGGTGAAAATAGGCGTGAAAGCAAGTTATATTTCTTATCAATTAAAACTAAAAAGTGATTTCAAGTTAGCTATCGGCGATATAGTATTGATTAATCCTGAAGTTACGCAGATACTAACTAAGCTAACTTAAACATAAATTCGAGGGTTAAACCTACATTTTATAGAACGTTAAAGTAAGTGAATATATTTCTGGAATTCCTAATCTAACGCTACCTAAAGTCTTTAAATTAATTATGTAGAAAGCCTTGGAAAGTTATGCTTTGAATACCAATTTGTAGGCGAGTACTGTCAAATTCATTTCACTTTGACATTTGTCTCTGCTTTTACATATTTAAAAAACTACTGGCAATGTGGATCGCACATTACTAGTATTCTTGCAACCCCTCGTGCTAATCTAAACACAAGCTTTAGAGGTTCCTCGACAACTTGTACATTAAAATAGCTTAATTACAGACGTGTGATGACAATTATTACATTAGCAATATAACGTTTTGTTCGACCTGGGGATCGCTCCAGGACTTCTAGTGTTGTGGTCGGGATAATGAATATTGAACTAATGAGCCATTTTATGATACAAGCAACCTTCCAAAACTGTATTACTAATCCAACATACAATACAAATTACAATTCGTTTATTTCACCAAAGAGAAGTTAAACATGTATGAATGGCGTAAAATAAAGTTCTACACAGTGGTAGATAATATAAAATTTAAGAATTTTCGAGGCACCCTAGGTACACTAGGAAAGCTTGTGTCATGGATACTTTAACATTATATCTGAAATTAGATAATGTTTTCTGTCTCATTACACGTCAACTTAAGGAAAATTATAATAATGATAAACAACTTTTGTTCTACGACTTTTGAGAGTTGGTTGTGTTGTAAAAATAACCTTGCATACAATAATCTTAAAGCTCAAGTTTATGTAGGTATTAAAGTCTTTCCCAGTGAAAATTTCAAATAACATGTTTTTTTTTTCAACTTGAGCCTACATATTGCACTAGCGGAACAACCAAAACGTTAAATCATTCCAACAGAACTGTTAAGCCGAGTAATCCTTGCTATATGAGTGCTTGAAAATCTTCTGTGGCAGTCAAATATCGCTTTTATGACCGTATAAATAAGAGTTTCGCTCGTGTATAGGCGTCGTAGTTATGAAATGCCTTGTGCTGTTTGGGTTACGAGGGGTTATGGATTAAATTCCATGCTGGGGCAAGTATCGGGTGGTTTCGGTGTTGATATTAACGTCAGTACAGTTCATTCGAAATAACTAGAAAAATAATAATAAGAAGAGTAATTAGAAGCGGCGGTAGTCTAATGGCTAGGGCGTCGGACTAGGGATCATATGGTTGCCGGTTCGAAACACCGATTGCACTACCGACGTGAACCCACTCGTAGTACAAGCGTTTAGCTTAGTACGAGGGGTTAACAGGTATACCAGTAATATGCGACCCATATTGCTATGCATACATTAGTCTAGTGGTCCTAAGCGCGACTGCTACGCTAGAGGTCCTGGGTTCGATCCCCAGGTCGAGCAGTGTTATTGGGTTTTTCTATGAAATTCTCAGTAGCAGCTCGGAGTCTGGATTTGTGCCCGGTTAATGGCAATAGGCTCGCCCCCTATTACATGGGACCTAAACACACCGGCGAAATGTGGGTGTAAATTAGTACATCTCTGCCTAACCCTTCGGGGACTACAGGCGTGATGGTATGTTTATTGCTAATAAGCTTTTATTGAAAAAAAACTGCGCGTCTTAAGTGCAAGTAGTGTTGCTATTGTTGGTAATTTTTTTATACAACTCCACTTATTCATGTATAAATAATATTACGTAAAATACACAGCTAAAAACTACGGAAGTGTAAATAAAAAATATACGTATCGGTGGCTTTAAAACAAAAACCGTATCGGTTTAGTTGCCAAGTTGTAGCTTTGTCTAGCTAGCCAAGTGGCCAAGATAAAAACATTCGAAGTTCTTTAGCTCAGTGGGTCAATGTTTTTATAACCTCAGTCTTAAGACAGACAACCCTCGACAAAGTTAGGGGAGGCCTTTGCCCAGCAATGGGACACAAAAGAGGTTAAAAAAGGTCTTAAGACTTATCAAAATGGTCGTTTTATCACACAAAAATCGGTAGACAAACTATGACTCTAACACGATGGAACGGCTGATGATATATAATACAAGCTTCCTCACTTAAGCGCTTTGATAACATAAAATGTGATAACATAGTACCTATTATTTAATTTAAATTAGGTACAAATTATTTTATGAAAACTAGCATAATGTTCCACAAAACTGTACGAATAGTTTGTCTGCGGAATCGAAAAGATAATATAGGTAGGTATATACATATCTCAAGTTACAACAAGTATAAATTATATAAAACTATAAAAAATATCAGTAACAACAAAAGTTAGGTACTTCAAGTATTATTATTTGAAGGTTTTTAACATTTTTTTAAATTTATTTTTATTAGTTTCGTTTAGAAACTGCCGCTAGCCGAACGTAGCAATGAATCATTAATTAAATAAGATTCTATTTCGAGTTTTTACTATGGCCTTAATAAATTAACAGGCAGAAATGTGTTGCCTTTAGAGGTCAGATCTTTTCAGTAAAAACTAGGAGGCGTTTTAAGGCTGTCTAATTTTTTTATTCTAGTTTCTTAATTACTTACCTTACTACTTAACTTATCTAGGTTTATATTTAATTTTCTGTTACTGCTTTTCATTCCTAAAATATTGTCTATTTCTAGTATATATAAAAGTATAAATTGTTGTAATTGTAACGTTAAAATCTAGAGCCGCCATATTTTTTAATAATCAAAGTACCTATAAAAATGTATGCACGGCATGTGTTGAAGAATTTAACTTTATTTATTTTGATTAAATTTAAATTTTGTACGGGTTGTAATTTATTATATCGCACGAGTGATTTTAAATTTTGAAACGTTAAGGGCGCAGAATATAAATGGGTTAACGGTAAAATATAAAGCATTTTGATAATTGTAACGAAAATTAATGGTAAGGAAATATATTTTCGCCGTCAGATTTATTTTTATTTTTTTTATGTACAGGTATTGTTGGGCCATAATCTGCTGTACAACAGCTCTACTGACATGAATGTATTTTTTTCAGAATTGTTAAAATTGAATTGATGAAATTATATAAGAATTGTTATAGTTAAGTCTCTATAGATACAAAACCAGAAATAGTACTGGAATGGTTTAGGCATAACAAATTACTTTTTAATTTCCAACTAAACAAATGAGAGTTGCGTGCTTAGGACCCGAATATCTAATTTTTCTTATACACCTATTCATTTTCCGTCAATACGAATCTGGTAAGGTTTCTTTTTATGCTGCATTGTCATGTTAAAACCACTACCAAAAAAGGGACAAAAGGAAATCGTAACAAATAAATATAAGGAAACCAGTACACAAAAACCGCAGCCATATTCAAAAGCTGATATAAAAACATAAACCACAACGTCTGTAATATGATTAACATAATCTTGTGGCGGTGACTCACAAACTCTTAGCTACATCCTGTATACGAGTAAGAGAAAATGATATATCGTAAAAGTTTCACAAAACACATCACGTTGTATAATGTACTTGCTTATTTTCTGTTTTTGCATTCTCGCTTCTAACTTTTAATATGTTGTGTTTGTTTTTGATGCCGAAGTTTCGGGTTTCTTTAGCACTCCCAGTTTTGTATTTTGATTTAGGTTTGGTTGTAACTTTTTTCTTATTAGATTCTTGAAGAGTTAGTTTAGTTTTATCCGCAGTGTAAGGCCTAACTTCCTCTATACATATATAATTACGTATCTTTTTTATAAATTGATTTCAGTGGCAAAATATTATTAAATATATTTTCATCATCAACACATTATATTGTCCCACTAAGATATGCACTACATATATCGTGCACAACGTTGCCTAACGCGGCTTGCACATGCCAGCAAGAAAATCGAGATCAGGCATGCGTTTAAGCGCATGATAGTAAACATTATAATACGACTTCAAAATGCCACAGATACGTGCCTTAGATTCAATATTGAAAGAGTTTGAATCCGAGGCACGCATCGGTTATCACATTGATTGACTTGGTATTTCAATCACTAAGCTATAATTGCACTTCAAATATATTTTATAATCAGTAAGATACCGTTAATTTTTTAAGTCCTGTTCAACTCAAACTTTACTAGACATAAAGTTATTTTTTGAAAATTTCTTTCGTCTTTCAAGTTAAACAATTTTATCTAATAAGACGTCATGTTGTGTACACATTTAGCCAACTTTAAATACCTATTTCCGGAAAAAGTTGAATTACAGTGTATCCTCCTATTTTGTAACTTAATTAAAGTAATCAATGTAGGCTGTAGTGGTTGGTAACTTTAAGTTCAACAAGCCCGACTTTGCAGGATAAGTTATCTACAAAACTTAATATTATACCTACAAGTTCAGGCCTAATTTAGCAAACACTTATTGTTTTCACTGTAAATTCCAACATTTTTGTTACATTGTTGTTCCTTATTGCGCAATAAATGAGTTACGAATAAGTCCCGACGGTTATTTTTCTAAGAGAAACTTTTAGCGATATTACGTTTCAATACCCTGAGTAATATTTTTATTAAAACCTTCCAAAGTAATCAAATATTGTTAACTTTGCCGTTCCTTTTGGATATGCCGTGTAGTGTTCTCATAATTGGATACGAATTTCTTGTTAAATTTAACTTAGTTTTTATGGCATATGTAAGGGAATAACACATTCAATTACAAAAAATATTATGATATGTGAAGCCTTTAATAAAAAAAAATGTTTAATTAAGACAAGGTCTGTATGAGGAGATAATATAAAAACCGACCATAACGCCTGTAATCCCCGAAGAGTTAAGTAGAGACGTAGTAATGTCCGCCCACATAAATTTAGCCGGTATGTCTAGGTTGTCTTGTGGTATTTTGATGGATTTATGGTATTTATTCATACCATCACAATAAACCATCACGCCTGTATTCCCCGAAGGGTTAGGCAGAGGTGTACTTAATGTATACCCACAGTTCCCCGGTATGTTTAGGTCCCATGTAACAGGGGGCGAGCCTATTGCCATTCACCGGGCACAAATCCAGACTCCGAGCTGCTACTGAGAATTTCATAGAAAAACCCAATAACACTTTGCTCGACCCCGGGATCGAACCCAAGACCTCTAGCGTAGCAGTCGCAATTGGGACCACTAGACTAACGAGACAGTCTCAGTCGGTATTTATTCTGTGTCATAAAATTGACAAAATATACTACAATAATGATACAACAACAATTTTGTAGCCCTTTTTATGTTCCACTGCTGGGGAAAACTACCTCTAACTTCGTCCAGGATTGCCTATAATGGGCGTCTTCATACCACGATGGCAGAAATCGCGATGATGTGAGAAAATTACCTGAAATGTTAGATCTTATACTCGTACTCGTATATAAAATTCTCGTGTCACAATGTTAGTTACCATACTCCTCCGAAACGGCTTGACCGGTTTGTATGAAATTTTATATGCATATTCAGTAGGTCTGAGAATTAGCTACTTTCTATTTTTAATACCCCTAAGTGATAAATGTATACTCCACGCGGGCGAAGCCGCGGGCCGACAGCTAGTAATTAAATAAAACATGAGCAGACTAAGCAAGCGCATCAGTGAATCGATCGTATGAATTTGTACATAGGTTAAAGCATGCATTAAAGATAATATCTGCGATCATACAGTTTGAACACTTCCGCAACTATGAATTTGCAAACGTTTAATATTTGATATACTAAATCGTGAAACCGACATCAAACCGGAAACCAAATGTAATAACATTTTCATAATATTATAACGAGTATACTGTTTGGGGATAAAACATAAATTATAGATTATCTTTTAAACTAATGAGGCATTCTATAGATTTAATATTTTACTATATAAATTAGTACACTTGCGGGAATACAAGCATTATGGTATGTCTGTATGTTTTACTGCCTCATTAGTCTAGTGGTCCTAAGCGCAACTGCTATGCTAAAGGTCCTGGGCTTGAATCCCAGTTCGAGAAAAGTTTTATTTGGTTTTTCTACGAAATTCTTAGTAGAAGCTCCGAAGTCTGGCTAATGGCAATAGGCTCGCCCACGATTATATTGGACCTAAATATACCGATGAACTGTGGGTGTACATTAAGTACACCTCTGCCTAACCCTTCGGGGAATACAGGCGTGATGGTATATTATGATATAATAAAAAATAACAACTAAGCTCTTTTGTAGACGGTCTTTTCTCATACTGTCAGATAAATTGATTATGTCAATATTTATGGCCCTCGGACAAACAAACACGACATTCTTATTATACTCATTGTATGGGACGAAATACTCAATCATATATGTACCTACATCCTACATATTATTATTTACTTAATGACCCTTAGGGAAAACAGAATGAGATGTCTTGATAAATACGGAAAATATCTGATATAACTTCATGCTACAGAAATATCCTTGTTCATCCATCACAATGACATCAACTCATATAATTAGGAGAGAGTTTGAAACAAATTAATACAAATGATTTTTTCTTTCAATATTTAAAGGACAATGAGTATGTATTGTATCATCATCATTATCATACCATCACGCCTGTACTGTCCAAAGGGTTAGGCAGAGGTGTATTCATGAACAACCACATTTTTCCATTTTTAGATTCCATGTTATAGGGGGCTAGGCTTTCGCCATTAACGTGGCACAATTCCAAACTCCGAGCTACTACTGAGAACTTTATAGAAAAACCCAACAACACTTTGCTGGACCTAGGAATCGAACCCAGGACCTCTAGCGTAGCAGTCGCGCTTATCGCGGTCACGTCGGACCACTAGACTAATGAGGCAGTTATATATAAATAAATAAATGAATGTCTCTTAATTTGTACTGCCTGGGAATCTAAAAAAAATGTGATAGTAAATAATCACTAGTCCACCACGCTAAGCTACTGTTGGTGGATAGAAATCATTGCGCAGTACACAGATGTTCTTACAGAGGAACTAAATCTTAAAACGGCGATAAAGGCCAGCTGGTTCGCTTCACATAAATATCAATACATACAAGCACTGATAAGTAGCTACTTGGCAGCCACCGTAGGACATAAAATATTATGTCATATAAATTCCTTGTGCCAAAACATCAATTTAATGAACACAAGTTGACATTGTTTTAACACTTATCGTTAATGTTCACAAAGATTTGATTTCTAATGAAAGAAAATTTCTAGTGGAAGAAAAATTCGATCTCAAGCGGGGTTTGAACCTGCGTCTCTCTGGTTAAGTACACCAGACGCTTTACCAACTAAGCTACCGAGACGCTTGAAGACGTAAAATGTGGAAAAGAAATTCGACATCACAGGCAGTGGTCTCGGTAGCTTTGATAAAGCGTCTGGTGTACTTAACCAGAGAGACGCAGGTTGAAACCCTGCCTGAGATTGAATTTTTCTTTCACTAGAAATTTCCTTTCATTAGAAATTTCATATCTTTGTGTACATTCCGCATTATTTAATGCTAAAATATAAAAAAATAAGCACTTATCGTTAATGTTAATAGAATAATAATTGCCTAGTAAAAGAAAGCATCAAGAGGAAACCGGCATGTCCTAGAACCAAAAATTCGAAGATATGTGACAACTACCAACCCACACTGGGCCCGCGTGTTGGATTACGGCCCGCTCTCTCTCACCGAAAGGAGGCCTGTGTCCAAGCAGTAGGAAAATTATAGGCTATGTATGTAAATTATAATGTCTTATTGTCATGTCATATATAAGGTGGATATAGCCTAATCCTTCTCGTTCTGAGAGGAGACCCATGCTCAGCATTGGGACAATGTAACGGGTTGATGATAAACATCAGGGGGACTCAAATGATCACCTTTATTGAATCATAATGATTCAAAAGTCAAAGTCGGAGTGAAATTCAAAAAAAAATACATTACAAAATTGCTGAGGAAGTTATACGAGTTCTAAATATGAATTGATTGAGAAGAATTGCTAGAAATTATGTCCCCCAGACAGTATTAAATACCCCAGGGATTGCAAAGGGGGTTGGATTTTAAGAGGAAACAGTGCCCCCCTTTATGTGCTAATGGTGGAAATTGAGGTGGTTTTAGCTGTTTCGAATCCCACTCTCTCCAGTCTGTTCCCCAAAGACCGGACGCCTTTACAAGGTTAACTTCCATAAAAAAAATAAAAAGGCCACAATCCCGAGTTAAGGCAATGAAATTATATTAAAAAGAGTTTTTAATAAAAAGAGGACGTCACTTTATAAAAGAACAATATTATTACGACGATATATTATAAAACGCGTATTCTAAACCCTAAGTTCCGCAATTGGAAAAGCGAGAAACCCATAATTCTCCTTGACGGAGCACTAACAAACGCAATTTTTCATCTCCCATATTATTTTTTGTGTTACAATTCATTCTTTTCAATGTATAAAGACACTGGATGTGACTAGAGCGTGGAGTAAATTTAAAACAAAAAATATTACATTGAAAACAGGGTAAGTGTAGGAGGTACACCGATCTTATTGACGAGGTCGATATTTAGGTTAATTTAAATATTTATTACACACCTGCCTCATGTAAGTTGTAAAAATTCTCCACCTTATTTTAAATTTACAAGTACCACATATGTTCATATTAACATTGAATTAATTCTGTTATTTAATCTAGTTTTAAAGGTCTTTCTGTTGTCTTAATCCTTTAATTTTAGTTTTTTTTTATTGTTTAGAATTAGAAGTACGATCTCACATGATGTGATCTCCTATAATTAAAGGAGCATAAAAACTAAATATTAAGTTATTGTATACATAGCAGGTAAGATGCATTCTTTGTTAGAGATCCTAATAAAATAAAATAAAAATAAAATACGTCCTCCAAAGACGTCAGGTGCATAGTACTTGCAACCGGCGCGTGTGTATGAAAAGATGTATGAAAGTGGAAGAAGCGAAAGAGATATGCAAGAGTCGTAGCAATTGGCGGTCTATAGTTTAGCCTACCCCTGTGGGAAAAAGGCGTGAGTGTATGTATGTATTGTATGAAGGCAAAATTTTGTAATACTGCACATTATTCCAAGAAGAGTTAAGCGGAGGTTTAGCGATGTGTATTTAATGTTATAGTGATACGTTTTGAGTCTCATGTAATAAGGTTGTAAGCTTAGATGAACGTTAGTGATCACTAAGACGGGAGTTGGAGGAAATTCCCACGAGACTAGTAAAAATGAGATTATCACAGGTAAAACTGCGGCTATACAGTTTCGTACGATAATAACTATTTCTAATTTAAACTAATATAAAAAAAAGAAAGTTCTGCTTGTTTGTTGTATTGTTTTCATTAATTAATAGGCTCTGCAAGTACTGGACCGATTTGCAAAATTATTTCACCAATAGAAAGCTACATTATTCCTGAGTGACATAGGATATATATCCCGTAAAATGACAAGAAACGTATAGGGTAGGGCGGGGCTAAAAGGTCCAATTTAAACATATCCTCCTGTAACTTTTTAACTGTTGGTTTCTAAAGGAAACTCTTATCTGTTTTGAGTAGCGTAATTCTTCAAGTTTAAGTAGTAATAGTTGAATTTGGCAAATATTATATCTAAATGCCAGATAATCATGATTTAAAACATTGTGTCCAATGGTCCTTTTTACCCCACCAGCGGGGTAAAAAGGACCAGGGCTGGGGTACTAAGGACCAGCATTATCTTATACTATTCTATGGTTAAGGAAACATTATAAACGTAAAACATGCAAAATCAACAAATCTTTATAATTATTTGAGAAAAGGAACATGTTAAACAATAAATCTCATTTGTTAAAGCTGTAGGAAAACATTTCGGTCTTAATAATTAGTCGTTACCTTGTTTTAAAAGTCTATCTATAATATATTATATATTATACCTACCTTCAAAATAGCATTCTGTAACATGTATTATATTACCCGTGTTAAACTAAGAAAGAAAAACATTATTTTTATATACTACAAAGATTTTTTTCTTTATTAAGTCATTAAATCTCAGCAGGTTAAAAAAGTCCAAATGACCGGACCTTTTTACCCCTATGGTAGGTACACTTTTTTTTTAAATTATAGAAAAAAAACTTAAGTGTCCTCCAAAATTACTATAGCATGAAGTGAAACATGAAATTACAAACAATAATATATCAAAAGCTGAGCTTGGTAATATTGAAAATACAAATCCCAGCCTAAAAATAAGAAACAAGAAAATTATTACTTATGTGTTTTTTTTGCATGCGGTCTGCGTGCACTCTTAACGGCGCTGGAAAACTCACCGCACGAAGTGGTATGTGTACCCCTACCGTAATCCCTTCGTGCGCTTGTCTTTCAATTCATTAAAGCGCTCATAATTTCGGAGATATGCATAGTGGACCTTTTTACCCGCGGACCTTTTAGCCCCGCCCTACCCTACTCCACGCGGGCGAAGCCGCGGGCGGAAACTAGATTTCCAATAATACATATCAAATATTTGTCAATGCATTTCATCAACTCATTTACTGTATTACTGTCCCAACTGGCAGAGGTATTTACTCCGGATTTAGACTTTAGTTTACTTCGCTGGGCTATTGGGGTGAGCAGATTTCATACGCTCTCCAGAAAATCTCCCCCTGGCAATCAAGTTTCTTTACGATGTTTTCCTTTACCGTTTAAGCACGTGACAGGGTATTAATACACACATGATATGGTCAAAGGCCTTGGCTTTGAGTTCGAGAGCTTTGATTTGGCAGTTCAATAATCTAATACGGACTGCCTCGTTAGTCTAGTGGTCCCAAGCGCGACTGCTACGCTAGAGGTCCGGGGTTCGATTCCAGTCGAGCAAAGTGTTATTGCGTTTTTCTATGAAATTCCCAGTAGCAGCTCGGATTCTGGTTTGTCTTGTTAATGGCAATAGGCTCGCCCCTTATTACAAGGGACCTAAACATACAGGCAAAATCAGGGGGTACAGCTCTACCTAACCCTTCGGCGAATACAGGTGTGAGCGTATGTATGTATGTAATAATCTAATACTGCTTTAAGACTATGTATAAAGCTACAAGACATAATATAATTATAACTCTTGCATTCACGTTAACAAAAAAAAATGAGAATTAGATAACAGAAATAATATTATTCAGAAAGAATCGAACAATCAATTTCTCCTTACATTTTCTCTAACCACATCCAGTCAGTTTGCCAACTGATCCAATATTAATACCCAATCTGTTCCGCAAGGTGGCGCTTAGCTCATTAACATAAATCATGTTCAGACTTCATATCGCGTTAAGCGAGTTTACGACCGGTGTTGTGCTCTGTCTGTTGGATGACGTGTAAATTTCCTCAGCTTTGCATAGGAATTATAGACATTTTGTTAAAATACTTTAGTTTTATAATTATTTTTAATCACCAAAGTCTGTTGTGGTAGGGCCACGCTGTCCGCAGCATGAATGGGCCGGCTTGACCGGGGAAGTACCACACTCTCGCAGAAGACCGACGTCCGAGTAGTAGCGATTCGTTACTGCGCTTCGTTCGATGAGCGAGAGGGCCGGAGGCCCAATTCCTCCCCCAATCCCCTTCCTTCTCCTTTTCTCCTTCCCCTCCCTTTCCCTTAATAGGGCGGCGATGACTACAGTTTTTTCGAAATAAGTAAGCCGATCGGAAGTTATCTGCAAGTGGTTTAGAAGTGGTAAATTTTAATAGAAAGAGACGGTTTAATGATAATTACAGTCGTATATGTTTCACATTTGTTATTATTTTGTTTACTGATTTCGATATTTATGTATTAAAACACTTAATTAAACGTTTTTATCACCGCGGTGGTTCGGAACGGCTAACTTCCGATCGGCTTACTTATTTCGAACAAACTGTACTTACCATCAGGTAGGTCGCCTGCTCGTTTGCCGAGTTATCCCATAAAAAAAAGAACCAAAATAATTCTCCCAGTTGCATTTCACGATAACATTCATCATAACATCGTCATCATCATCATCGTCATCAGCCTATATTAGTCCACTGCTGGACGTAGGCTCCCCAAGTGTGCGCCATTTCACCCTGTCCCCCGCTTTTCTCATTGGGTTTCTGCCAGCAACCTTTCGCAAATCATCACTCCCATCTTGCCGGAGGGCGTCCTACACTACGTTTGCCGAGTCTCAGAAGTGGCAACGGGCTGGCCATTAGTGGCCATATCTGTAGATGAACCGACAACCGTTGGGGTAGACATGTTCTCGAGTGGAGACCGCGACTCGTCATCATATCATAAATTAACAAAATACCTACATAGATAGATAGATAGATTACTTTATTGCACACCAGAAACTATTGTCAAGTAGAGTTATAAATGATAAAATGGTACAATGGGCGGTCTTATCGCTAAAAGCAATCTTTTACATACTTACTATCATGACTGTTTTTCCCCGAAGTGTTAGGCAGAGGTGTACTAATGTATACCCTAAATTTGCCGTCACTGGTCCCATGTAAATAGGGGGCGAGCGTATTGCCATTAACCGGGCACAAGCCCAAACACTTAATAACACTGCTCGAACCGAGAACCAAATCCACCTCTAGCTTAACACTCGCGCTTAGGACCACTAGCCTAATGAGGCAGAATCTAGACATAATCCATATTAACCTGAACAAAAGTTTAACACACCCTCCCACTTCAACTGTATCAAATAGCAATTTAAGTAAAAGTCTTTTAGATATTGGATTAACAAAGTAGGTACCTAAAGTAATTTCAGAGCATCAATCGCGAATTCCCAGAATACGTACCTAAGTGAAGTTAGTATTTCTAAGAATTTACGTAGGTAAGCAATTTTAAATGAATTTGCCAAAGATGAAAAGAAGAATATACGTGTATTTTGGGAGACAATTTATTTTAGAGAAATAGCTTAATATGGCCTTTTAGCTACTGTAATAAGTACTACCGTTTTTATTCACGGGGGAAACCATAAGGCGATCGATTCTCATTGATTAGACCAAAAATGTGGCATTGTTACCCACTAAAATTACCCAGGTAGCATACGGATAGAAAAATTGTGTCCTCTGAAAACATAATTTCAGACTTTTTTTTTTTTATGGGATAACTCGGCAAACGAGCAGTCATCGCCACCCATGGACATCTGCAAAACCAAAGGAGTTGCAGATGCGTTGCCGAGCCTATTTAGGGAAAGGGAGGGGAAGGAAAAAAGGAGAAGGAAGGGGATTGGGGGAGGAATTGGGCCTCCGGCACTCTCACTCACCGAACGAAGCGCAGTAACGAAACGCTACTACTCGGACGTCGGTCTTCTGCGAGAGTGTGGTACTTCCCCGGTCGAGCCAGCCCATTCATGCTGCGAACAGCGTGGCCCTACCACAACAGACTGTACTGCTTGTTAGAGAACATCCCTAGAAACTTTAAAGAGTTCTCCCTTCAGGCTCACTTACACAGCTGCACGTGACGACTATGCTATGGTCTTTACTAGGGTCTCCTTTCTGAGCGCCCACAATCCCAAAGGCTCCCAAAGGCTCGCCATATCGAATAATGTAACATCTTTTATTTTAAAAGAGTGTCCATGTCATTCTTGCTGGATTCTTTTCCATAGGATCAACTTTTTGGAACCGTGCAACTAGAGTCAATAATGGTTTATAAACGCTTATAAAAGCTTATTTGAAATAAAAACATTTGATTTGTTTTCTGTATTATCTACTAACTCCGACTAGGTATTACTAAAGTTACCTGATTCGGCACTTCAGCAGTCAATGATATCCCAGAAGCAATACGTTCTCTCCCAAAATATATTTTCTAAAATCTTGAGAGCACTATTCGACCTTTTATCAACAAGCTCATTACTAGCGTGCAAAGCGCTACTTTTATACAAACATTACTAACCTTTCTGAAAGCGTGGGAATACATGTAAAAATTCTCGCAGCCTTTAACACATCATGGTACTCCGGAGGTAATATATCAGTTAGTCAGCTTTTAAGTTACTTTCCTAGAAAAACTCGCCCAGTAACGGTTTGCAGGCGAAAATTGCTTTAAGACTGAACGCCAAAGACTAATTTTGTTTTTGAAACCCGTATGAACTGATTTTCACGTAAAAGTATTCATGTGGATTTTCGTGGAAATCGTGTTGAAAAAGTTGAAACATTTTTTACCAATTTGCTCACTCTCGCAATTCGAACACTATTAATTAGTGGACTAATGTAGCGTAGTTGAAATAGTGATAGCTTAATGCCAGCAAAGCAAGTGAAGCCATCCAATAGCCTGTAAGCTTGCGGAGTGGACTTTACCCCTCTGATACTGAGACGAGACCTGCGATCCACTGCTGAGTACAGTAAAATAGATAATATCGCACAAGTTGCAAAAAAAAATGACTATTGCAGGTTTCAGTAACATGACATGACTTGGCCTGTAGGCTGCAAAAAAAATGTTCCTCGAACATTATTAATCGAAAGGTTAGAAATAAGAACTTATAAAGATACCAAGATTAAGCATTGGACGGCAGCAGATTTAATGAAAGAAGAAGAATAGTACACATAAGAAGGAGAAGAATAAATGTTTATTGTAATATTGGTCCCATTAAAATAAAACATTTGGCCGCAAAGTATTAACGTTGTTATAGAAGTGTCAGACATTTAGCCAGATTTTCAAATTCCAGTAAAAAGACTTCTTTTTCCCTGGGTCTAAAACAAAACATTAGAAAGTCAAATGCAGGTATTCTCAGGTACGCATCATGTTTTGCCAATCAAAGGACGACACGGGCGAGGTTTTCAGATTGCACTAAGTCATGGCTAACAAACCAAACAGTATGGAAATTCGGACCGCCTTTGAAGCCTCGTTTACACATTTTGACAACGAAACGAGAGATTCGATGTTTTATTATTCCGTTTTCTTCAGAGGCTTTATCTTCCAGTTTTTTTTCTATTATGGGTTTTATTTCCATGTTATTGTTCCAGTTTTGGTGCCAAGAACTAGTTTTTTATTGGTGAAGTATCTTGGAGGCGTCCGGTTTTTAATCACGTTTATTATAAAACTGTCGAGTATGATTTTGTTCAACAGTGCATTAAAAAAGATTTTTGGGACATTGTGCGAGCACCACTTTTAATTCATGAATACAATTATGAAGATGAATTGTTTTAAATATCTGAACTTAAGTAGTGGAGTAAGTAGTAAGTATTGGAAAAAATATCGACTAGATGACTAGCAATTCGAATTTTCCAAGTCAGTCACAAACAAACAGGATGTTCAGAGAAGTGGTTCTCAACAGGATATACGGAAAAATGGCTTTAATTAACGATGATGTATCGAAGAGCAATAATAATTGCTGTAGCAAGAGCTTCTAATTGTACGATTACATCCTATTCCATCAAATAGGAAAATCCCCAATAGAACGTTGTTAATGTCGCTGCCAAGACAAAATCATTTCTTAAAGAATAACTACTTAGACATGACGGTCATAAATCACATTAAGTTACACATCAGTGGAACCAGCCATCGGTTTCAAGTCGAGACAAATTATTCAAAATGATACGATAATAGCGGTCAAGGTTGAAAGATGAAAAGCCAAGAGACAATTTGCAAGAAAAATGAAGATATTTTTTTCTGTTTTAATTATTTTCGGCAGAACGATTCTTGTTCGAACGAACAAAGGAATTCGTTGAATTTATAAAGGCGACTGGTTTTAGATGTTTGACAATCTGTCTGGACAGTTTGGCATAGATTATTGACTGAAGAACGGTTTTATCCTTTCTTGTGGCTGTTGTGACGTCATTGTTATCGGATTAAGACAACTGTTAATACATTATATTTATATATAGTACAACCAATAAACCATACCTGCACTATATTTGAAGCAGGTGTAGCCTAATGGCTAGGGCGTCGGACTTGCGATCATGTGATTGCCGGTTCGAATCCCACCCATTGCAGTACCGACGTGAACCCACTCGTAATATAAGCATTTAGTTTAGTACGAAGGGTTAACCAGAATACTAGTAATGTGCGACCTACATTGCTGTTTTAAAAAAAAAAACAGTGATATTCTTTATGTGTTCACCTCTGCCCAACCTTTCCGGTTATACAGGCGTGATGGTATGTTATATTAAACACCAGCAGGCACTTGAAGAATACATTTTTAACGTGTTAAATCTGTAATAAATAGCCTGACTTGGACTTGGAACCAGACATAAATTGTCTGCGTCACGTGGCTTCGAATAAGTTACAAGTATCTACCACCGCAAGAACCTCAAATTAAATTCGTGTAATAGCTAATACATATTATAATAATATTCCTATTAAAAAAAAATGCACGGATAACAACAAATTTAAATACCACTAGTAGCTTAACGGTTAAAGATTGAATAACATTATCAGGGTTCAAATGATAGGAGTCCTTATGAATAAAACTTTAATAGTTTGGATTCAGGTGCATTACTTAGTGTAATAGTTAAACCAAATATTGAAGAAGATACCTCAATCTACTGCCTCATTAGTTAAGTAGTCGCTACGCTAGAGGTCCTGGGTTCGATCCCCGGTTCTAGCAGTGTTATTGGGTATTTCTATGAAATTCCTGCTCGGAGTCTGGATTTCGGCCCGGTTAATGGCAAAAGGCTCGCCCCCTATTACATGGAATCTAAACATACATCAGTTCACATCTGCCTAATCCTTCGGAATTCGTGATGGCATGATATCTTATGTCAATTTATAGTTTGTTGGTAGTAAGACTAAAGAAAAGAAAAATACTATTTTTAAAAGAGAGCATCCATCGGCTACACTAGGTGCAGAATCGAATAAATCTATTTAAATTTTTTCCACGCCACCGCACGAGTTGCGAGTACTCCTACTTACTCTAAGTACTCAGCCAGAACACGTTATCGCACTGAGTTTCATGTGGAACTCCCTAATTTGTTTTATTCTTGTTAGACCAACCAATTCTGGTATAGTTGTAATACTGAAATAACACGATTCGATATTCTGAAGTGAAAATCCTCACTTAAATTATTATCCTCTTGCTGATTTAAAATATGAAAATAATAATTGTTGGTTATTTTCAGCTTTTCTTCTCAGAGGCGAGAATGTTTTTTAAATGTACCAAATAGCGTGGGTTACTAGAAAATATTAATATTGACTTGTTTAAAAGATTTATTTAAAGAAGTAGATGTTTCTAATAGGATTAGAAGCTTTATTCTTTTTACTCTTACGCCTACGAATTTACTCATCCTGCTAACGCTCTTAGTTATCTACCTTACTTCCTAATTATTCAACTATTTTTAATTTGTTCTTGTTGATCGGTTCTATAGAATTTTGTAATAGTAATCCTATTTAGGATTAGAAGCTTATTCATTACGAATGCCTACTTATGAACTTATGCCTACGAATTTACTAATCCTGCTAACGCTCTCGGTAATCTATCTTTCAAGCATAAAAATATTTGACAACTTACAAATTTTTCAACCAATTTTAATTTATTCTTGTTGATCGGTTCTGTTTTTGCTTAAGCAATAGACAATCAGCAAACGTATCGTAATAGTGAAGACAACAAAACACTACGTGGAATAGAAACTGTGGTTTAATTTTCCACTCTGACGTAATAACTGCGGTACGATGAACACCGCAGAAATGCAGATGCAGATGCCAATCAAATACAAGGATAACTGACAGTCGATTAAGTTCCACCTGAGGCAAATAGATCTAAACGTACTAGATACTTTTTAGAATATGCAGTACAGTACCTGGTTGGGAGAGGTAAAAATATCAGATGACAGAAAACCGAGAACATTAGTAGTCTAAGTATAGCAACTATAGTTTTGATACTTGTATATAGGAACTACAAAATTCATGTTGTAGTACCAAATAATAGTTAATTAGTAGGGCACTAGAAAAGTTCGTCCATGGTGGCATTTATCTTCGATAAAAATGATTTCGGATGTTTGTTTAAGATAATATTATGGAATTGATCATCATCAATTCCATAGTATTTTCAAAGTTAACAAATCTATGATAACTCATTACAAAGAGGCAGAGTTTGTCGAAAAAATATGTTAGTTATAGCCTATTTATTGAGGAAGGCTATAAGTTGTACTATACGTCTATACATAATACAATAAATGGGAAAGTCTGGATGGATGTTTCTTACTCAGTCACTCCAGGACGATTTAACTGATTTATATGATATTCGGCACACAGTTTATTACCTGAATAACACATGAGATGGGACTTTTTGCCTACTACGTGGACGAAGTCGCGGACAGAAGCTAGTCTTCGATAAAAATGTGGTCAGAATTAATTTTGGAAAACAAAGTTTAATGATAATGATTTAGTAACCAATAGGTAACTAATAAGACATGTTTGCTTTGTTTCAGTTTATTTCTCAGAGATCTAAAGGTAGGAAATTCTGGCGATATCTGGTTAAAACACTGAAAATAATATTGTAAATCTATCTCTAAAGATTATAATGGATCTTAATTCCAAGAAGATATTAATATAATTTTATTTCGTTTCATTACGTTCCATGTAAGCCTGTAAAGCTATTAAAAACAGAAGTGTCTGATTTGAAACAATTCAAATCCTAAACATTGAATACGTCATCAGTTGAACACTCAATATGTATAATTAATTACCTCCTGGGTGGTACGGACGATCAGTTAGGATTAGTTCGCCAACAGTTTGTCAATGTCAGTTGCAAGTTACCAACTAACTTAAACTACATAGTATCGCGGTGATTGCTGACGTCAAACGATACGCTCGTCATTGTTCAGATGTAGGGCACGTGGATTATTTATATTAAAAGACAATTCGGTATGATTCGCAAAGTGTACGTCAGATCAAATCAGATTTCTTTTTTATTATATTTTTTGATTGCTAAGGTTATTTAGGTTGTTCTATAGGTTAGTGTATTTATTAGTTCCGAGGTTGTCCATTTTATTAGTTTTTCGCATTTTGGGTGTATTTACGAAACAAATTCACATCAGTACCATGAATATTTCTAAATATTTTGTCCTTTTGGAAATTAAACCGTAAACAAAAGAGTAACGAATCAAATATTTTAACTCTTTCAGGCTTGTGAAGCTACTATTATACGAGTTAGGACTTATCTTAGTCAATTAATTTCCTGCTCAGATATTTATTTTTCTAAAGACTTAAATACCTATCCTTCGTATATATTAAAAAATATTTTATAAAAACTTTTCCTGAAGGATCACCTACAGTTTCCCTTTAATTTCTGAAAGCAATTTCAAAAACACTTTGTGTTTCAAGAATAACGCAATAATATTCATTATGACACCGGCGGCGGCATCCCAACCGTTTACTTAGTTACATAAAATTTTCTTTAGCTTATTCGTCAGAATTCAATTCCATTGTAACAACTTATTTCAGAGTTAAGCAACTAACTTTAAGTAAAACATAGCTAAAACTGAAATGATCAAGATTACCTACACAATGCTCAGTTTAGTTTAGAAGTCGATTTTATAAATTTAATTTTGAGGCGAAAATAATTATTTTCTCTACTGGTCCGATAAATGACTCTGCTGAAAGAGTAACGAGACTGAAATCCAATTTTATTAATTTCATGATAGACTTGACATTGTAAGCATCTGTTATTACCGGCATAAAATATTCACTTTTAATAAATCCATCGCTATTAACTAAACTATTGTGAATCCAACTCTTGAATTCGACAGATATTTGAATTATGAACATATTTATAATAAAATTATTGCCTTTGCTTTCCTATAAAATACAATGTATAATTTGGCTTACATTATACGGCTTAAAATAACATACTAATCCTCTACCTAACAAAATCAGGAGGCTGAAAATGCGAAATAACTGGATAATACATAGTTTAATATCCTTTTTCCGTGGCGAAAACACAAAATTTCGCCTATACAGATATTTAAGTACCCACTACGAAACAAAGTTCGAATTATATCCCAAAATACAATACATTGCCTCTACTTTTCAAAATAATACAATAATGCTGATGCTTAAAGCGCAATGAATATCAAAAGAATCGGAAATTTCTCGAAACCCTTCATTTTAATAACACCCATTTAAGGGCTCGTTCAACTCAAAGGGATTTTGTTTATAGCCCATTAATGAATTTCGTTCAAGAATCATTGCGAGCAGACCTTTCATACCTTAATTTGTAAAGGTATTGGATATTAAGCGGTGATCGTCTTTTGTATGCCCTGTATTGTTTGTGGTGAATGGATCCACAGCTTAGTTTTGCTTAAGCAAACGACTTCTCGTTCATATTACGTAGAAATAGCTCCTGTTTTTATTGCTTTGTACACACGGCTACAGGTCAACCTATACAAAACCAGTTTAAGCTGATCTCGCGTTGGTTCCTATAATATAAAAGACCAGCGTAAACTGGTTTTGTATAGCTTGATGTGTAGCCCTGCGTACCTTGCTATGTATTTAATATTTAATGCTGCTAAAAACCAAAATGATAAAGATATTAAATTTCCGATGAATGAAAAATACGATCTCACCCACCTCAAAAATGCCGAACCAACCCGCTACCAAAATGATGAAATTTTGTATTGAATCTTTTAAGTGGGTTCACCGCAGTTTACTAATCATCTTTTTCTGCTTAAATCTCGTAGGATGGTTTACTCATATTAATGGTAAATGATCTTAAGTACTTTAAATAGATAGATAGATAGATAGATTACTCTTTATTGTACACCAAAAAGAAAATAAAAACAAAATCATAATTACATAATTAGGTACAATTGGCGGTCTTATCGCTAATGCAATTTCTTACTTTAAATATTTAATTTCTTAGCTTGAAAAACAATCCTGATATATTAAAACTCATAAAAACTACCACCCATACATCTCATAAACTATTGGAATCTGGTAGAAACCTTTAGATAAATCCGTTTGCATTTCACCAAAAAACAGTATTAAACCTCACATCTAATGGTATATGATGCAGTGATTCCGGAGTTTTCCTTCCCGTCAGAACTACACTATGATGGATGATCGGTTCATTCATAATGTTATTAGTTCAATTGTAAGGGTAGATAAATTAATTTGTGGAGTTTCTTTTCTATATGGATGTTGTGGTCGGTTTGGGTGATATTTTTGATGGTTAACTTTTGAAATATTTGACGAATTTGGATAGTTCCGTTATATTCTCGATAATATTAATAATATATTTGTTTTCATTAAATTTCTGTTAAGCTGCAATACAGTTCTTTTTACTTTTAACTATATTTTTTTGTTCATTACACATATTAAGAATGTTTGATCACACAAAATATTTTTGTCATATTAAAGTCACGTACTTGAGACCATCTTGTTAATACACATGTAGAATTATATTGTAGTAATAGTAGTGGTATGGTAGTATTAGTAGTAATGGTAATATTATATACCTTTTTAAATATATCTTAAATCTACAATACGATTCTCGACCATTAATGTAAGTACTTAACAGTAATCTTGTCCGTCCATTAAAAAGTTTTGGATTTTTTATAATTTATATTAACATTGTTATTCTATAAACTACTGTTTAATAGTTGTTGATGAAGTTAAATAAAATCTGAGCAATTAAAAATAGTGCTCTTTTATATGTTTTCCAATTAATTCTGAAACCACAACACCTATCGTTTTTATCTTCCGCTAAACTTTTTTTATACAATCTAAACTATCTATCTATCTAGACATCAAAAAATTATCAGTATCATCTATCTAGATGACATAATCAAACAATCATCACGTTTCAAGAACTATAGTGGCATTCATTTGGAAAACTGTCGCCAACAAACTATGAGTCAAGTCCAATCATCTGACCGTTAACTTTCCTTTTATGCTAATATAATGAAACGAAGTCAGGCTGACTGCGGAACTTTCTTAATATAATATTCCAAAAGTCAAACAGTGGAGGGTACGCCATTTATAATTTTAGGCAACGATAGCTTTGCCCTTTCTAGTTATTCGTTAAGTTTCATATCAATTTGTGTTTGGATTGTAAAGTCAAATATTGCAGAATAAAGATACCTACTGTTAAAATTGAATACTATGAACATCTTGCGTTATTAATAAAATCAATATTCATTATTCAGTATCAATATTCGGCCCTTTACAATGATTGTGATTGCAGACTCTTCAATTAACTACATACAAAATTACTGATTTCAGGTAGTACAATGAAAGGTTAATCATCATATTTCAACATTAATATATTTTCTGCTGTATATCAAATAATTTTGCCAGCTAAATACATACATATTTACGAAGCGGTTTTTAATCAGAAGGTTAATTATTTTAAGAATGACCTAGCCTAAGGTACCCTTGAGCTAATTGTACCTTTTTGGTCAAGTCTAGGGTTATTGCATTTCGTCTGCCTATCTTGTGTACCTAGTTAATCAGTGTGGCCTCTTTACGAGATTTGCAAATTAACGTATTAGGTGCAAATTATATTAAAGCCAATTATCCTTCATTTTCAAGAGTTGTTGCTAACAAAAATGCGTGGAAAAGGTGAGGTGGGGCATTATAGGCTAGGTGCAAATAGAGTTGATAAGGATAAATAGATTAAGGAAGTCATCTGTAGTAAAAGAAAATCATTTTTTAAGTAAGTTAAAAAACTAGTTAATTGTAAAAATTATAACATAATATTTTATATCTCATAATAAAGTTCACTCAGTACCATGATTCAAATCATCAATAACTCGGGTGCTCTGAAAAATCGTTATTGTTTTATAACATTGAACAAACAAGGTCACAAATGTCAACGTTAATAAATCAAAGGGAAAAGAGGGATTGATGAAATTTTATTACAGAATTTAAAGTTACTTTCAATATCTTTAACAATTTGTTTACTTGGGCGGTATTGCGAAACAGTTTTTTTGGTGTTTGGTTTGAATGAATGAGTGTTTGTTTAGGGCAGGGTTTCAAAATTAGTTTTACACTTAAAAATGAATTTGTTATTTATAGCAATAGCAATAGATAACGATAAAAAATGGATCAAGTCTAAATTTTCAAAACGTGAAATTTTATGAAGTTGAAAATTATAGATTAGTTCTTATATCCTATTTATAAGCATGAATTGAATAACAAAGATAATTTATTGACTGTTGCTTAAAGCTATTGCAAATAATAGTTATTTATGATCATACGCTGCATTCAGTGCAGTCACTCACCTTATAGGAGCGGTGGTTGCTCACTGGTAACGGACGTGATTTATGAGTTGTAGGTTGTAGGTTCGAACCTATCATCACTGCCCTCAAAATGGTGAAGGAAAACATCGTGAGGAAACTGGCATGTCCTAGAACCAATAATTCAAAGTCATGTGACATCTACCAACCTGCACTTGGTTCGCATGGTGGATTACGGCCCACTCTTCACGGAGAGGAGGCCTGTGTCCCAGCATTGTTCTCTCTCTATCAAGCCACCTCTGGTTCTTTTTCCACGATTGGTAGAACCGTATATATTTATACATACATACACTCACGCCTTTTTCCCACAGGGGTAGGCAGAAACTATGGACTGCCACTTGCTACGACTCTTGAATATCTCTTTCGCTTCTTCCACATTCATACATCTTTTCATACACACGCGCCGGTTGCGAGTACTACGCACCTGACCTTTTTGGAGAACCTCGCCGATAAGATCGGTGTACGTCCTTCTAGGGCGACCCCTCCCGACGCTGCCATATATTTATTGCATAGCGTATATACTATAATAGAAGAAGGAGCATCATTTATTGAACATTATGCAGTCACAGAAGCAAAATCTTTACAAATCATTAACAAAGTAGGCGCTTTATCCACTACACCGTTTCTATCCGTTTCAGCAACAACAAAGCGAAACCCGCTCGTTTACTCGCTCCCTTCTCTAAATAGAACCACAGAACTAATTTGTTGTCCTTGCGAGATCGATCAATCACGGTGACAAAGCACGGACTCTGTCGACACTGGTGAAGTTTTGGCGATTTTAGTCGATTAGCCAGTTTTAGGAAGCGCGAACGGTTAAGCGGCCCTCTTGACTGATTGTTATTTAAGGAGAAGTGCTGTTCTATTTTTATTTTTGAGAAAGAAGGAGATTTCTTTGTTCTGATTCAACGTTGTGTTTAACTTTTAAGGGTGTCTTCTTGTGTTTTTTTTGATATTTCCTTGATTATAAAGTTTATTTAGTAGGGAAAAAAGTCGACTGCAGATGAGATTTGACCCTGCGTCTTCTGGTCCAATATATCTATATACTAACTTAGCACACCTACTAAGCCACCGCGAGTCCCACCCACCAGGTCGAAATTTGCCTTCACATTCTCAATTTACGTCTTTGAAGGACAAGACGCAGGTTTGGATTCTGCACGCAGTTGAATTTTTCTTTCATTAAATAAACTTTTAAGGGTGTGTTTTATTACTAAGCGAATATTTGGTTAGTTAAAATCTAGAAACCGACCTCAAATTAGAAAAAAAGGCTAGGAGATTGATGACCCAATATTTATTTCCAGATCATGAAAGCAAATTCCTTGAATGTCATGATAGTAAGCAGAATGAAATGGAGTATTAAAATCAAAGTTCAAACAATTCTAAACAAACAAATTAAACCAAAACATTTTCGTAATCTAAATGCATTCCGTCGATTGAGCCTGTCGCTATTGTTCAGCCAACGGTGCCGCTCTTAAAAGTTTTATACCTAGTCTATTGTTTGGCTAATCCCCTCCCTACATATTCTATAAAGGTGTCATTAATATTTAAAGTTATATTTCTATTACTACTATCTTTTGCCCACAGTGTCAGTCCTATGGACTAATAGAAAGAGTTAAATCAAATTCAACAGGGATGATCTCTTCTTTCTATGGATCTGCGTACAAACAGTGTTACAGTCGGTGTAGCTCTTTCTCAGGATCTGTTCAACTAATTGAGATACGATGTACCGCAGTTTTTAAGTTAGAGCATATGCTTTCTAACAGTGACAACAAGCTTTTGCGCCAACCCTTACCATACAGACCAGAACTCCAAAAGTCACATTTTGGATATATCCAGTATATTATGTTACTTATGAGAACTTATAACTCATAACAAATAAAATCCATTATTTAAGTATTCGATGTACGCACGACTACACATCAAGCTATACAAAACCAGTTTACGCTGGCTTCTTATTGTATGAGATGCCAATACAATGCGAGATCAGCTTAAATTTGAATTTGTTTAGGTTGAACTGTAGCCGTGTGTACCTACAGAATCATTTTTTTTTTCAATTGTGATTAGAAGCGCCATTTGGCATGATAGCGTTAATTCGTAACGTATGTCACTACTACTTCACTCATCATTAATGGACACAGAAAATATCGCACTATACCTTAATACAATGCGTATAAAAAATATAAATAGTCTTAAATTTACCATGAACATAAAGTTCTCTAACGATCAATTTGCTCTCACAATCATGTGCAATCGAGAAGCATCGGCGTTGAAACTCGACAGCGGTATTGTTCACCCGACGATTGTACTAACTTGTCCCTGTGTGCGCTAAGGGAAGTTTTAGTTGGTCCGCGTAGTTCTAACTCCTCATCTATACACCGTACGAAAGCGTCTTCTACCTTTGTAAAAGTCGATTCATATGAGCAACGTTATTTGAGAACATTCAGATACAAATTCTTTGTAGAACATAGGTGCAAATTATTAGGTTATTAAGTGCCTGTTTCACCGCCTTCTGTTAAGTTCCCGATATATTATCTGACATTTAAATACTTACAAATTCAGTTCCAATTTTGAATTTATCTGGTAGATAGTGATTATCTGGAGGTGGTGAAATAGGCCCTAAGGATAATAAGATTTGTCAGATATATCAATATTCATTACAAAAATAATAATTATGTTTTATTAATTTACAATTTAAGCAAAGCTGTTATAGAATCTGTAATATTACTTAATTTCCTAATTGGGGTTAGTAGGGATCTTTTTATATATTTTTGTGTTGTTTTTTTCTTTTGGCGTAACACGTGTTACTAACGGTAATCAGACTGACAACATGTTTGTTTTTAATATACATTTTTGTATGAGGGCCCCATGCAATGCGAACAAAATCCTTATGTACCTAACTTTAATACCCATTAGTAACAATTTCCTCTGTCTCATGTCATTTGTCAGTCTGACAAATAAAGAAATCAAATCAGGATCAAAGGTTTTGTATGACCCTTTCACTCGTAAGTCTCTTTGATCATTAAGAAATTACCTACGTTTTAGTAATTGAATTGCCCGAATTAGACGTAAATCCAAATTGCATTGTGAAAAACCCACTTGCATACACTTTGCTTCATCTGGAAATCGTACCTCTCACACAACTGGCGCGCTTACGACCTACACGAAACTAATGAATATTTTGTATTTTCGACGCAAAATAAATTTCAGTATGAAATTATACTTACTTTTCACTTACGTGTAAGCAAGTTTACAACTTCCAAGCAACATAATAACTTGATCAAGTCTAATAATTTAAGGAGAACGACCCATTATACTTCATTCGTGAACAAAATTTCCAAGTTAACTTTAAAGATAATTGAAACACACAAAGCGTAATAAAAACAAAAACCCAAAGTTTTCAGAATTACTCGACGTTTCCAGCCAGGCTTATGTTGAGACCTTGCCCTTAACCCCTTCCAGTTGACGAATTGTACGAGTTAAGATTAAGACAACTGCCTCTTCATGCTAAGAAGCGGGACAAATTCGCACCAGCTAAGATATTCTTGGCTGTAATTAAAGGATGAAACTCAAAATGTATGTCATTAAATTTGAATTGCTCCATTTTGTTGCTGACTTACGGGACCTCGTTGGATGGAAAAATAAGGGATGGGCTCCTTGTATTATCATTCCCTAAAATGATCTGGTAGGCTTTTTCATCTGCACAATTTATTAGGGTTTCTGGATGGCCTGGTACGAATGAAATGTTGAACGTATTTATTATAAGACCCTACTTTTAAACCTTATTTTTAGGGCTTTATTGAAGTGGCTGTTTCAAGATTCTTATTTTTAATCTGATTAAAGCATTATTTTATAGAACTTCTGAAAAAAAAGGTTATTATAATAATTAAAAACTACATAGTGATACATACTTGTAAAAGAAAAATAACAAAAACTCTTTATTACCATAATAAAGTATTTTTTTTAAAATGAGAGCAAGTAGCAAAAGGCGCCAGAGCACAAGAACTTGCAATACATCTGTCATTTACTAGGACCTTGAGATATTTTATTAAGTATTGACTGCTACGCTAAAGGTCCTGGGTTTGATTCCCGGGTTGAGCAAAGTGTTTGCGCGTGTGTGCAGTAAACTGCGGGTACACGTTTAGTACCATCCTGCTTAACCCTTCGATGAAAACAGGTCTGGTGGTGTGTATTGATGCATTCGTATTCCGGAAACAACACCCTTTTTTATGAAACAACCAAACAAAAGCAACTCAAAACAGAACGCCGTGATTTCGTAATGGAGGCAACAGCGCGTTTATGCTAAGAGTTAAACATTCTTAGCAGGTTATTCGCAAGTGTACTTAACGTGCTAACGCGACTTGAATACCTGCTTGTTTCCGCTGGTACAATTTACCTACACAAGCTTGTCTCAGAAATAAGCAAAATTTATGTAAAATGCTTACAAGGATGAAATGCGTGTCCGTTAAAAGATTTCATGTTACTGGTTATTTTTTTCGGAATACTATATGTTGTAAAGCTTTCAGAATGACAGAATAATACTTAGATAGGGGGCTGCTCATGACGGCAATAATCTTTAGTTTAATGGGACTTTAAGTCCATATTAAACTTATGATCCCATTATTTATGTTATTATACCCTAGCCGCTTTGCATATAGGCGTCGCTAGTGTATTCTGGAAGAAGCCAACGTCGAACGAATTTATAGAATACTAGCTTTCCCCCGTCATCTTAAGGGATATATTATAGCCTATGTTACTCAGGAATAATGTAGCTTCCTTTCGGTGAAAGAATTTCCAAAATATGTTCCGTGGATCCAGAGATTATCCCTTCATCCTCACAAACTCACAAACTTTATCTCTTTATAATAATAGTAGAGATACATCCTTTAGATAATGTCCTATACAGTTACTCTGCGTATACTCCACCAATAGGTGATATACATCCTCCAATAGGTACTCCAAGGAACGGAAGAACAGGCTCCTCAGACTGTGCAGTTTAAGGAGCCTGTTCTTCCCCTTAGCTGGAAGACACTTGAATCTTAAAAAATAATTAAGCAGAACTAGGAGTTTTTATCTTGGTTTCCCTCTATTGGGATCACCACACTACATCATGTCCATTTCCAATATATTCGTCGTCTGAGTGTGTATGTTGTATCCAAAATTCACCACACAAATTATGATCATTACAAGACAACATTAACACCTAAATTCACGCTAGTCGGAAATCTAATTTCTATTTCATGAAATACAAAATTTGAGAGTATTTTACACAACATTCAAATACAAATACATTCGCGCCACGGCATCCATTTATCTCTGCTATTAGCTAACTAGTTTCGGAGTTAGCAGCGAACGTACCGACGAATTGTGGACGTACAAAGTTGGTCTGCTATTCTCCAATATCGTTAATTGAGTTGCTTCTATAGGGGGATATTGAGTAGCAAAAAGGTAGAGTGATTTGATGAATTTGGACATACATACAAACCATCACGCCTATATTCTCCGAATAGTTAACGTGCAAAGCCTTATATAATAGACACAATGCAAAATATGTTGTGTCTGTTAACGGTACGGGTGTTTTTTTTTTTTTTATGCGATAACTCGGCAAACGAGCAGGCGAGCTACCTGATGGTAAGTAGTCATCGCCGCCCATGGACATCTGCAAAACCAAAGGACTTGCAGATGCGTTGCCGAGCCTATTTAGAGAAAGGGAGGGGAAGGAGAAAAGGAGAAGGAAGGGGATTGGGGGAGGAATTGGGTGTAAGTGAATTAGCATAATCAGCCTAATGTTCCCAATGCTGGGACACAGGCCTCCTCTCGGTGAGAGGGAGTGGGCCGTAATCCTCCACGCAGGCCCAGTACGGGTTGCTAAATGTCACATACATACATACATACATATTGTCACGCCTGTCTCCCATGGGGGTAGGCAGAGACTATAGATTTCCACTTGCTACGATCCTGGCACACTACTTTCGCTTCATCTACATTCATTAATCTCATGTCACATGTCTTCCAATTTTTCGTTCAGGAACGTGCTTCATTAGTCTAGTGGTCCTGAGCGCGACTGCTACGCTAGAGGTCCTGGGTTCGATCCCCAGGTCGAGCAAAGTGTTATTGGGTTTTTCTATGAAATTCCCAGTAGCAGCTCGGAGTCTGGACTTGTGCCCGGTTAATGGCAATAGGCTCGCCCCCTATTACATGGGACCTAAACATACCGGCGAAATGTGGGTGTACTTCAGTACACCTCTGCCTAACCCTTCGGGGAATACAGGCGTGATGGTATGTTATGTTATGTTAAGAACATGCCAGTTTCCTCACGATGTTTTCCTTCACCGTTTTTGGAGCAGTGGTGATGACATAATATACACAAAGTAAAGCGCCTGTCTGGTATCCAACGGAGGTCGTTGGACGTCTACAAGTTAAACAAGAATAAATAAAAATAATATTTTTTTTCTTTTAAATAGAAGAGAGCTGAATGTATCTGCGATAGTCTCATCGCAATGCCAAATATTGTATAAGGTATAATATGTTAACATTATTCGATTTCAATTTGTAGGGCAATAGCTGCAATTCTTTACAGCTGGGGTCTCAAGATTTCAACGCGTGATTAATAGTATTGCTGACATCTATGCCTGTTTATCATGCTATAACAATAAAAAAAACACCGAAGTCATATGTCACAAAACTTTCATATAACAAATTACCAAAAGTTTGAAGAAGTTGTGATAATAAGTCCAGCGATAGAATAATAATATGTTGACTTCTAACAAGTTGAAGTGAAGATTTATTTACTTAGACAATGAGTGCTTATCGTCACGACTCGTGCAAAGTTACAACTTTGTATCCCAACTACAATAGCCGGTTTTTGTTAAGATCAGAATCTGTTCTACGAAATCTGATAACTTATGTAACTTTCATAACAAAAATACTAAGTACTTCAGATCAATAAGAACTAATGAGAGATCAGAATATTCGGAGACACTTTTTGATTAAAGCTATTCACTTAAATCAAAAACTTTGCTTTGCTTTTTTTTAAAGCTTATTAGCAATGTGGTTCGCACATAACTAGTATTCTTGTAGTGCAATGGGTGGGTTTCGAACCGGCAACCACATGATCACAAGTCCGACGCCCTAGCCATTAGGCTACCGCCGCTTCACTATTCTTATTTAAAAGGGCTTTCATTTGGTGGATAAGTCGGACACACCCTGCTACCCCCTCTGGCGATATATGATCTATGGGGATTTACCGCACAAAGACACAACAGAAAAAATAACTACAGAATAACTCTGAATATTTATAAATATCTAAACTAATATTATAAAGAGGAACGCTTTGATTGTTTGTTTGTATTAAACAGGCTCTGAAACTACTGGACTGATTTGAAAATTCTTTCACCAATAGAAAGGTACATTAATCCTGAGTGACATAGGCTATATATTATCTCGTAAAATGACAAGAAACACCGGGGTCAAGAATCCACGCGGGCAAAGCCGCGGGCGGAAAGCTAGTATTCAATAAATTCGTTCAAATCTTCATCACGTTCATTGCTTATTCAAAATGATACTCCTTTGAATAAGCATAGTATTTAAATACTCCCCGGTTTGTAAAAAAATGTGTAAGTTCTATTCTTTTTTATTCTATGCAAGTTTTTGCAGTTTTGCTTACGATTGCACTCAATTAGTTTGTGGTTCTTTAGGAATTTCCACCGTAAAGGTTTTTGCTGCGGGCATAGACTGTTTTCGGTTTTTTGTAAATGAAAGGATTAGGAGGTTATTATGACGCGCCTTATGATTATTATATTACTAGCGTATGGTTCAAATTTTGTTTTCTCATGCATTTTTGTGATATAAATGTATACTGCACTAGATCTCTAGGGGAGCCTGTAAACGTGACCACAACCGAAAAAAAAAACTACTTATTCATGAACCTTTCTACAGCGTTAAAAAACCATTAGCAAAAAAATATAGGAGTAATTCAATCGATTTTATAAAGCAGGACCTTCTTGTATATTTCGTACCTACTAAATGGCATGGCATCGGTTTAGTGAATATCTAACACGAAACAAACTATATGGTCATAGTATAAGCCCATATCATGGTCTTTTTAAATTCCAAATATTTGGTAGAACAATATAATTATGAGTATCACAATGTAGGGTGTAATGTTTCACTATGTCTGAAATCGCCTTTTGAAGAAAGCATTATTATAGTGTCGATCAGTACGAACATTTTCCCATATCTATATAAACGATAAAATATAATGTTTGTTCTTTATGCATGTCTAAATATGCGGAAAGGAAATGCTTATACAACGTTTGATTCTCAGTAGTTCCTAGAGATTTTAAAATTTTGCATACATTTATGTATGCGAAATTTTAAAATCTCGTCCAGAGTGAGCAGGGTTTCTTGGTGGATTCTATTTTCAAATGCTTGGTTTAGCAAAATCTTTTGGTTTCGGTTTGGTTTCAAAGCTTCTTCTTTGCGTCGATGGTACGACATTTTCAAAATTATCTTATCTATCTTTATTTTATCATTTAAAATATTCTTTGGATAAAATTTATATTGCTGGTTATCAAATTAGTGTCTTAACGTGTACTATTAAAGTCCACTTATTTATCATGTTTATTTCGGTGTTCTCTTAATCAACGATATTTTTTACTATTTGTTTAGGTATATATATTTTCTAAGTATCAATTGCGGCTTACAGATACTTATTCGTTGTTTGTTTCAAGCACATCTTGGACGGATTCTGGCTGATACGTACCATGACCTAAGAATAATATAATACAATTTACAACGGCTTAAAAATTTACAGAAAATATTTTTACACAAGAAGTCGGTACCGGTAAAAGTCATTTCCAAAATTATGAAACAATTTACCCCACTTTACTTCGTCTAAAAAGCAAAAACTCCTAACTCCCATTTTTTATTATGTTAATTGGAACCCAGATTACTTTCGAAATTCCAAGAAAAAAAAGAAAATGCGAAACGATTATAGGATATTAAAACAAAACCAGTGTTATGGGTTATTTCACGTTTATTAATTTCATTTGAAGTTTACGAGTATTTCTGAGTTTACTTTGCTTAACTCTCAGGCGGTCTTAATTTGATTGTGACGAGGAAAATTTGGGGAAATTCAAAAGTTTTTAAGTAATGATTCAACTAATAAACATACAATGATGAGAAATTTCTTTTTTTTTACTTAACTTCAATATTAATTAACATTTTGTGCCTTTTTATCTGGCATGCTTCATTACTGTAGTGGTCCTAAGCGCTACACTTGAGATAAAATCGGTCGGTAAAATTGTTACTGGGGTTTTCTATTAAATTCTCAGTAGCTGCTCGCAGTTTGGATTTATGTTAGGTTAATGGCAATATGCTCACCCCCTATTACATGGGACCTAAAAATACCGGCTAGTTGAACTGTACAATACTAAGCACACATGTGCCTACGCTTCGTGAAATAGTAAGTCGTGATGTTATCTTATGTTTATCTGACATTGAGGTCGTTGTACTACAATTCAAGCCTTTAATATCCCTCGCCTTTCACGTAACCCGGACGGCATTAATTGCTTCTGTAGTGCTCGTAAATATCACAAAAATATTCTACATAAAAACTCCAGTTTGATTACCAACGATAGGTACAGTCGTCAGCACGTCAAGGTATACAAAACTGTCAATTTTCTCCAAATTATTTTAAACCCTTAAACTGTTGAAGATAAAGTTCAAAATCTGAGAAACTTTGTCATTTTTGGTAGCTTGATATGCTGCCACCGTACCTAGACCGGTAAACGGAGCTTCTATTTTGAATATTTTTCTGTACAACATAAATCATATTTTGCTTCGAAACATCCATAAACAGGCCGGAAAAACAAAGCTAGCTACAGATTTATATGAATTTGTTTTTCTGTACAACGCTGTTACTCGATATAATAGTCTTGTTTACTTTTACACCATGAATATTAGTGCAAATCGTGTTATAGCCGGTAATAAGTTTACAAGAGCGAAAATATAATGTATTTTCGCTTAGTTAACAAAATATATTTCGGATATTTTGTAGCACTATATACCTATATATGCGAAATATATTTTGTTTACTAAATTTTATGGCAGGGCGTAAATTGTGGAGTTGAAGTTTGTTTAAAGTTGCGAAACTTGTGAAGTGTCTGAAACATGTTTAGTTTTAGAGAACTTTGTTGACAACATGTTAGCAACATACCTATAGAGGAATGTTCACTAGTCTAGATTTTGAAATATTATGTATAAACAACGTCGTCGTAGTGGTCGTTAGTGAAACTACTACGCTACGGTCCTGGGTTTGATACCCGGATCGAGCGATAGGTTATTCTATAATATTCTCAGTAGCAGATTGGATTTGTGACTAGTTAATTTAAAATAGGCTCACTCCCTAATAGGTGAGACCTAAACATACCGGCGAACTAAGGTACATGGTATATTATCATATCCAACGGTTTGACGTACTTTCCAAGGCATAGGTCTCAATATGTTAAGAATGGTAACCCATCCACACACTGACCGCGGAAAGCGCAGTTTGACCTAGCATTTACGGAAGGTCAGCGCTACAACAAGTAGCAGCATTTTGCTGAGATAGGAACCCAGTCTGACATCGCGCACGATAACATTTTTGTCTATTTACATAACATACATACATACCGTGATGGTATGTATGTTATGTAAATAGTCTGTATTCTCCGAAGGGTAAGGCAGATGTGTACTAATGTACACCACATTTCACCGGTATGTTTAGGTCCTGAGAATCTCTTTTTTAAACATTTTTTTTTGTTTTTTATCAGCCGGGTTGATCCCACTGCTGGGCAAAGGCCTCCCTACCTTCCTGCCATTCCTCACGGTTTAAGGCTTTTATGGCCCAATCTCTTAAATAGGAGTCCAGTTCGTCCCGCCATCTCCGCCTGGGCCTCCCGCGTCGTCTAACGCCTTTTAAACATTTTGTCTCATAAAAAAGCAATAACATTTTGACCTGGGGATCGAACCCAGGACCTCTAGCGTAGCTGTAGGACCACTAGACTAATGGAGGCAGTCCTGTCTATTTAATTTTTCTTTTTCATAGTATATTGAGTTGTCTTGTGTTCGTTGCTTTCATAAATTGACTTCTTTCTTTTTTCTTTTTTTTATGGTATAACTCGGCAAACGAACAGGCGAGCTACCTGAGGGTAAGTAGTCATCGCTGCCCATGGACATCTGCAAAACCAAAGGAGTTGCAGATGCGTTGCCGAGCCTATTTAGGGAAAGGGAGGGGAAGGAGAAAAGGAGAAAGAAGGGGATTGGGGGAGGAATTGGGCCTCCGGCCCTCTCGCTCACCGAACGAAGCGCAGTCTTCTGCGAGAGTGTGGTACTTCCCCGGTCAAACCGGCCCATCCATGCTGCGAACAGCGTGGCCCTACCACAACAAAGTTTCTTTCTATTACTTAATCAAGGGTTACTTAGGCCCTCGAATCGAATTAATAATTAACAAAAAAGTAAAACCGCCTTCAAAAAATAATAAAATAATTTATGTCTTAAACTGTTTGGGAAGTCGGTGGCGAAAACAAAATAATCACTCAAATTGAAGTAAGAAGTAATTTTATTTTTTTAACTTTAAGGGGATAGCAAAAGAGGACACCATTCTCTCTCATTTCTTCTCAGTGGTCGTCAGATAGGTGATGTCGGGGCCATGTAAAATAGTCTTTAAAAAAGATCTTTTTACAGAAAATTAATATAATTTCATATCAAAATACAGTTTGCAGAATTAGCAAAGCAAATTGGTTATGAACTGTTTATGATCGTCGAAGGATCGACTTGAAGGCTAACGTGAAGAACCCAGAGATTGTTGCATAATGCAGGAGTATTATGTTAAAATCACTACTCGAAGTCGAGACCATCGGATTTGAAATCGCGGAATGGTATTATTAGTCGGTATACTGACCATTATGGGTGCTCATTACTAGATGGATATTATTTCTTATTTTTGTCATCCTCTTCGCCTTTTCCCAAATTATGTTGGTTGGCTTCTAGTTTAACCAGATGCAGTCGAATATTAGTTTTTTATATTCGAATATTAGTTTTTTTTCTTCGCAGTGGTCGTCAGATAGGTCCGACCATCAGATTTGAAATCGCGGAATGATATTATTAGTCGGTATACTGGCGTTAAGGGTGCTCATTACTAGATGGATATATTTCTTATTTTATCATCCTATTCGCCTTTTCCCAATTTATGTTGGGGTTGGAGTCTAGTGTAACTCGATGCAGCTGAATATTAGTATTTTACACAAAAGCGACTGCTATCGTTCCTCCGTAACCCTATTTATGGGCAACACTGATATGCAAATGATAGACTGGTTGTCGGGCTTTTTGAGCTTTTGACCAACATTAACAATTGTCATAGGTGTGCGGGGACCGACGGCTTTATGTGCTGTCCAAAACACGGCGGGCTCTCGATGTCTAAAGAATGGTCACCCACCTATAGACTGACCGCGGCAGGTGCAGGTGAACCTTGAAGATATGTTGATCAGCGCAGTTATAACGTAGCCCCTCATCATTTATTATTTTTGTCTCTCATTAATCTAGTGGTCGTGAGCCCGACTACTACTCTATTGATCCTAAGTTCAGAGTTATTGGGCCTTTCTAGAAAACTCGAAGCTCAGATCAAATAAAAAGTTAAGATATAGGTTATAGGTTGTACACGGCAAGGCGTAGTTATAGCCGGCCTCACTTCTTTGTTCGCAAAGTTTCATCTTAACTTTTTATTTGATCTGAGACTCTAAGTAACACCTATGAGTTTTGACGTGTGCTGTTAATGGCAATCGCCTCGCCTAAACATACCGGTGATCTATCGATGTACATTAGTACGCATCTGCCTAACTCTACGGGGAATACAGGCGTGATGGTACGCTATGTTCAAAATAGAGATCTAGTTTTGAATTCTCTGTATTTTTCAGTGATACTGAATATGAATAAAGAAAGTTGTCTAGTTTAACCCGCGCTAACGTAGTGTTGTGAACTATCCATCTTATTCACAAATATACGTCCTAGGAATTTCCTGTAGTTGTAATATATTTTGTCCTCTTTTTCTTATCACAAAATATCGCTCGTTTAAAAAAAAAGATGTAACACAAAATTTACGAATTTTGACCTTTTACAATAAAACGCATATTCATTGCGTAATTCAACAGCCGTCTCGATATGTCAAAATCGAAACACCTAGTAAGTGGTCTAAAACTTTGAATCAAAGACAAGTTGGAATAAGTTGAAAACTTTAATCGCCGGTTCCCACAAGTTGTAGTTTTTGAGTTACATCTTTTATTTTTAAGGGTGCGATATCACGTGTTAAAACAAGACAAAACAAATAATAGTACTGAGAGGCTTATCAGATATTTTATATTTACACGACGGTAATAATTTCACCCCGAAAAGTACGTATCAATTCACCGTCTAGACTATTTTCTAAGACCTTCTGAACAAAAAAAAATAACAATCCCGACAAATTTATAGTAGTATAAGAACATAAAACTTTCAATAACTAAGTAATTATTTGGATCAAATAAAAATCTGAATTCCAGTCACGCACCGATAAAATTACTTTCGTGAAAGTTCCAGAACGTTCTAGGCCAAAATCGTTTATCTGTACGTAAGTAGTCCTAAACGATGTTATATTCTGTTACTTCAGCTAATTCTATTTATCTGACTTATTTATTGGTTTATTATTGGGTTTTCGGGTCGCTAGGTTTTAGTGTGGTTTATTGGTGTTATTGTGATTTGAGGTCCGAGATCCGTTATTACGTCGGCATATAAAATCATTCATTCCGATTATGTGTAATTGGAACAATATTAAATTATGTGTTTCGGGTCTTCAGGCCAACTTAGCTTGCTAGACGTTTTTGTACTAAGGTGATAATAAAATTAATAAATTATTACTTATTCTCAGGATACTTTGGCCCACACATATTATACCTTACAAAATAACATCTCTATATTTATATTATAAAGAAGTAAAGTTTGTGAGTTTTTGTGGTTGTAGGGGGTAGAAATCTCTGGATCTACTGAATCGATTTTGAAAATTCATTTACTGAGAGGAGACCCGTGCCCAGCAGTGGGCACAGGCCAGCTAGTAACACTACACTACAATGCCTGCCTGCCTACCCGGTGTCTGCCCTATACTTACTTAATACACACTCACAGAGTTTCCTTTCTGGTGCAATCATAGAGGGGACTGCCTCATTAATCTACCTCATTATCCAAAGCGCGACTGCTACGCTAGAGGTCTCGGGTTCGATCCCCAGGTCGAGCAAAGTGTTATTGGGTTTTTCTATGAAATTGTGCCTGGTTAATGGCAATACGCTTGCCCCCTATTACATGAGACCTAAACATACCAGCGAAATGTGGGTGTACTTACGTTAGTACACCTCTGCCTAACCATTAGGGGATTAGAGGCATGATGGCATATTATGTTATGCCTTAGAGGGGGCTGTTTATTGCCCTGCACAACACGACCGTCCACAGAAGTATCTTCTCTCGATACTTCCCCGAAGCATGTAAGAATTCGGGCTTGTACTTCAGAAGATACGCGTAGATGTTAAGGCAGCTTGATGTGCAGTTCTTACAGAATAGACAAGTTTGTGCTGAACTGAGTCCACGATATAAGACTGCCTGAAGAAATTTATCGTCTAACAGTTGTAAATATTCAGAGAAAAAAAATCTAAACTCTGAATATTTTAATTAAATAAGATCGTTTTTCATACAAAATAATTAGGGTGCGCACCTAAATTTCCCCAAATCTGGACAATTCAAGCTTCCCGCAAATACCATCACCTATAATTTTAAATGTAAAGTATCTTAATATTAAGCAGTTTGTAGCGAAGACGCTCCCTCCCTAAATATATTTCCAAAAACAATGAAGCAATGTGAACTCAACTTTGTTTTTGGGAGGTAAGGTTCAATTTAAGGTTTTGGAGTAAGGGGTTGAGAAGAGTGGGTGATTATGTAAATAATGCTGTAATGACGTCATCGCGGGTCATGTCGTTTGCCTTGATGCGAGGAAGCGATATAATAAAAATTGAAATGTGTTCGTTCTGGAATTTTAAATGAACACCGTTGATTCTTTACAAAAAAACTGATAAGACTTTGAACAATGTCTAGGGATTTAGTAAAGGAAATGTCTTTCAAATGTCAGTCATTGTTGATAATGACCAGCATTAGGGTCTTGAGAAAGGCACCTAAAGTTTTATTTTATTGGAATTAGAGAAAAATGTAATTGGAATAAGAATGTAATTACAGGGCTAATTTTGTCGAATAGAATGTTGTTTGAATTCAACGAGCAAGCAAATGGCCAAGATTAGCCTTAACTTATGAACTTTAAGAGTATCAGATTAAAGGCAAAAATATAATAGCAATTCATGGATCTACTTGATATGAGGGGCGAGACTGTAGTTTGAGTTTTAGACGGTTCTAGATAAACGTCCAAATTATATTAAAGATACGAGAGTGAATCTATATGTTTTTTTATTCCGTTTTTACGACTAAACCACTTAACCAATTTAGATGAATTGTGATGAATTTGGTATAGAGCTGGAGGGACTGCTTCATTAGCCTGGTGGTTCTAAGCGCGACTGCTACGCCAGAGGTCCTGCGTTCGATCCCCAGGTCGAGCAAAGTGTTATTGGGTTTTTCTATGAAATTCCCAGTAGCAGCTCGGAGTCTGAATTTATGCCCGGTTATAGGCTCGCCCCCTATTATATGGGACCTAAACATACCGGCGAAAAGTGGGTGTACATTAGTACACCTCTGCCTGATCCTTTGGGGAATACAGGCGTGATGGTATGTATGTAAAAAATCGTATAGAGCTAGATTAGACTTTGGAGAAGAATATAGGCTACCTTTACTTTCAAAACGTTCTTTGTTATGCGAGTTACATTTACTATATAATGAGAAAACACGTATTTAAAAATACCTTAGAGATTATCATGACTTCACAGTCATATTACCTACCCACACGTATGAAATATTAATTCCGTACAAGATGTAGGGAATAATTTAGTATCGATCTGTTATTTGACATTTACAGCTAAGCTTAGGTATAATTCAAACTTTCCAAATTGCCTTCCTCATGATGATTATATCAGTATTACTGTACTTATAAACATCACGTACGCTTATATAGATTGCTCGATGAGTTTTTGACCAGTGTTTTTACCATCACGCCACAATTCCCCGAAGGTTTCCAGCGCTGTACTAATGTTTACCCAAATTTCGCCCTTTACTCGATTTGGGAGCCCAGCCTCTCTATCGTAGCAGTTGCGCTTAGGAACACTAGAATAGCATGACTCGCCTCCTTTTAAATATGACTAGGTTTTTCAGTATATTTATATCGGAATACTGTGGGTGTAAGTCCAGTAAAAAAAAAAGAGTTAGGCCTCTACCCTAACTCTTTTTTTTACTGGACTTACACCCACAGTATTCCGATATAAATATACAGAACATACCATCACACCTGTATGAGTTACGAAGGGTTAGGCAGACAGTGAACAAATGAGTTAAGTATACAGGCAGCTACCGAACATGTCTTGATATAGATTTTGTTATAAATAATTATACCCCAAAGCGTGTCATATGAAGGTTGCTGACAAAACCAGCATATTGACATGTATTGCGTGATATAGGTATTATACAAAAAAATTAAAAGCACTTAACTAGCTGCCTGTATACTTAACTCATTTGTTCACTGTCTGCCTAACCCTTCGTAACTCATACAGGTGTGATGGTATGTTCTATAATCTTTCCCATAACATAACATACCATCACTCCTGTATTCCCCGAAGGGTTAGGCAGAGGTGTACTAATGTACACCCACATTTCGCCGGTATGTTTAGGTCCCATGTAATAGGGGGCGAGCCTATTGCCATTTACCGGGCACAAATCCAGACTCCGAGCTGCTACTGGGAATCTTTCCAATAATCTATCCATTATCTTCCTAGATCTCCCGTTTTCCACAAATATTGGTTATAATATACATAGGTGAGCGATAAATACAAACACACCTACAATTGCGAAATTTTCCACGAAACGGCAAAAGATTAATTAAAAAATCATCATTCATTTTGGATGTTTTATTAATTCGACATAATGGTAACGCCGAGTCAACAGTGGCGTCCACACAATGAATCATCAAAAGCTATGATTGATGTATCCTATAAATAAATTATCTTTTCAACTTGCGGGTATTTAGCAGTGACGTAGAGAGGGAGATGTTTTTCGTGTTCGGATTTAATCGCTGGCACTTACGTAATATCTATCGTCGATTTAAGAATTTTGCGTCAAATTATAGTTAACATTTTGGTTGTAGAAGTAAGATTAACGAGCGTTAAATGTATTTTATTATGTTAAGCTTTATAAGTATTTTACATAACTGAGACGTCATCGATCACACTTCATCTCTAACTAGGTATTTAAAATGTTATTGTTGTAAGCAGTTAAATTTCTCCAATGGTACACCATAACAAGATACAAAATTGAAGCGGCGGTAGCCTAATGGCTAGGGCGTCGGACTTGCGATCATATGGTTGCCGGTTCGAACCCCACCCATTGCACTACCCACGTAAACCCACTCGTAACACAAGTTAAATACTTGTGTTATGAGTTAGCTTAGCACGAGGGATTAACAAGAATACTAGTAATGTGGGAACCACATGGCTAGTAAGATTTTCGTTCGAAAAATTGAGTATTAATAAAAACTGAGGATACAATGGCGGTTTTATCGCTAATAGCGATTTCTGCCAGACAACCTTTAGATGGATAGGAAAGATATAATAAAAATTTAATTCGTTCTTTTAGTAAGTAAAATTAAGTTTTTCAGTTATTTTTTAAGCGTTCTATTTTTAAAAATGGCTCAGCAAAGTATGTCTTGGATTATAATACCTACATTCCCAAGGGGAAGGTGGTTCCTATTATTTTAAGTGAAATTATAAAAACTGAGAGAATAAGACCGCAATATGACACCCTTTTAACTATAAATAAACATTAAAAAGATACCATAACGCCTGTATGTCTCGAAGGCTTAGGCAGAGATGTACTTATGTACAACGACAGTTTGCTAGTATGTTTACGTGTAATACGGTTTAAGCCTAACATCCCAACTCCAAAGTGCTACCAAGGATTTCTTAGAAAAACGCAAAGATTTTGATAGAAAGACTATTGATCCGCCTAGGAATCGAAATCAGGGACTCCAACACTAGAGACCCTGATTTTGATTCCGAGGCCGAGCATTAGTTTCATCATGACTGCTACACAGCAGTCATGATTTCGACTGCTGGACTGATAATACAACTGAACATTAAAAGTCATAATAAATTATTAAAAATAAGACTCACCATCACGCATGTTTCCCTGAAAAGTGCGGCGGAGGCGTACAGATATATACACCTACAGCTCTGGTGAAACTCTTCAAAATCATTCCTTAACAATCAACTTTTTAACGAAAACGTCATCAAACGTCATACATCACATTCTCTGACGTTCACAACGCACTCACACTGCAAATGTCTTTAATATGAGTTCAGCTATATTGAACTTGAAGCGGCGGTAGCCCTATAAGGCTAGGGCATCGGACTTGCGATCATGTGGTTGCCGGTTCGAAACCCACCCATTGCACAGCCCACTCGTAACACAAGCATTTAGCTTAGCTTAGAACAAGGGATTAACAAGAGTACTAGTAATGTTCAACCCACATTGCTACTAAGCTTTATTAAAAAACAGTTATAACTCTGTAAGAAGCGGCCCCAACTTGTTATGAATAAAACCTCCATCAAGGACCACAGCCCACATAAAGAGCTGAACAATAAAAATGTGAGATGTTAACACTTGTGGTATCCTGGTTGTCACTTGTGACGCCTTAAGGGTCCCGAAAGGGCCCATCATATTCATCATTATGAACAGTTTTCACTATAGGACCAACCATGAAATCATGAAAAAAAGTCAGTAGCATAGAAAACTTCGATAAAATTAAATGTAGAGAATTGCAGTTTTTTTATTATTTTAGGTTGGTTACAATAGAAATTGTTCAAAATAATCAGTATTAAAACAAGCTTTTGACCGTCAGATGACTAAATGTCACAGTACACAGGGTGGAAGGGACATCGACGCACATCCGCTTACCACGGATTCAGTGTATTATTCTGGACGACCTTGCATTGATATTTTTCGTTGGATATGAAAAAAAAATTCTGCTGTTTCATACAAAAGTGCAATACCTACCTACACGGTCAAAATGTATGGAACAGCTGATTTTTTATTACATAACCGACGATAAAAATCAACACAAGCGGGTTCAGAATCATGTACTGAATTCATGGTAAGCGGATGTGCGTCGAGGTCCGATACCTACATAAGTATTTTTTTATTGTTGGCTTTTAGTTGAAAGGCACTGATGAATGAAACTATTTTTTTCGGGTTTTATCACGTTACATTAATATTATATGTCGAAAATTATTAAGCTGAAATGGTCTAAAAGTTCAAGTTGACACCCTATAGACTCTGTCTCTCATGTCCTCCTAGGGCCACCCTTATAGAGTGTTAAGTTAAATTATCACCGGTCATCATCATCCATCTTCTCCCAAATATGTTCTGATCGGCTTCGAGTCTACCCAAATATCAACATTTACACGAAGCGACTGCCATCATCACCTTCGCAACCCAATTTCTGGGTAACACCAATATTTCAAAGATAGATTGGTTATCAGCCTTGTTGGGCTCATGACAGATGTCATAGGTGCTCGTATGACAACTGGATCCCGGTTTTACGTGCTCTTCAAGACATGGAGGGGTTTCGATGCGTTAAGAATGGTCATCCATCTATGGACTGACCGCAAAAGATGTAGCTTGACTTTAAATAGGTATTTCAATTGATCACCGCAGTTATAACTTAGCCACAAGCCCCTCATTTCATCACAAAGGTTTATCAAATTTTCCGTTTTCTATGTCCGCCTTTTTGATACTGTTTCAAAGTATAACTTGAGAAACAATACCATAAACAAACAGTAAATATATATTAGAAAACAGTCCAAGTTGTCCTAAAAATTACCCGAAAATATAATACTAATATTACGTTATGAACTCTAATCCTCAATGAAAATCTTCCCAACAGCTCTGAAACAATCCAGAAATAGACGGTATTTTACCAACTGCTAATTGTCCATTATAACGCTTTGAATACCTAATTAAAAATCGATTCTGTACAGAAACAAATTAATCTTCGTTACTCAGGGTTGCTCCTCTATGCTTTGTAATTAGGTAGGTATACATTTATTTTAATGAAACTTCGAAACGGATGCTAATTATTTATTTATGTACGAAGGATTTTTAGATTAAAAAGGGTCGGTCATTTACACCGTTGTTTAGTTAAATGATTATTAAATACTTTTTTATACAGCTCGCGAAATAACTGGCTAAATGATGCTTAATAAATTAAAAGTATATTATTAAAAAAAATACTAGCCTTTTTAGAATAAAGTCTTTGTCGATGTGCGATTCTCAGATCGAACAAATTTAATTTCCATGTATCATTTTATTCGTCAATAGACCGCGCCAAGTAAAATACAGTAAACCTCACAAGTTGAAAGATCAAATATTTCCCACCCTTAACCAGTTAATTATACAATCATAATCACCAATCGACCCACTCTTTGTTTTATTTGACTCCAAGACTAGAGTAGAGGCAGTCTTCGCCAAATAATTTAATTTACCTTGGAATTCCAGTGGCAAGAAAACGCGAGAACTTCTAACAGCTAGCGTTCCATTACTTTTTCTCACTCAGTAATTACTTTCACCATCCCAACAAACTTGACAATGTATTAAAAAAAATACATTGTACCAGAAACCTTTACTCTTAGTCTTTACACAATGGTATACAAAATAAAGTCACAATACCCTGTTAAGTAGGTGCCTCCCTAGTAATTTTCTCCATGAAGATAAACTTAGTGTTGTCATCGCTTTATTTCTTTTCATTGTATCTGAACCCTTTGTAAAGGGTGTGACAGTAACTCCATTGTTACCTTTGTGTAAGGTTTATGATGTGCAACTTCTGTCGGCTGACGCTTCTCTGTATTGCTTTGTATTGTCCAAATTAAATTCAGTTTTATCCTAAGATTTTTATCCATCAAGACTACGAAAAAATAAATGAAATTACCTTTGGATCATGCCTCAGAACGATAGAATATTCTATAATAGATATAATAGGGGGGATTTAAAAATAGAGCACTTAATCCCATTTTTAAAATAGACATTCTAAATGAACTGGAAAATGAATCTCGTTCAGATTTCGTAATCATTGGATAAAATTTAAATTTGAATAAAAGAACAGAAGTGTTTCTTTATTCAAATTTATAGAGCTGGATTCTAAATAGTTGAGGCAGTATCTGAAACAATAAAATATGCAATTATGAAACTAAATTGAAATGAAATTATCTTTGCCACTTAATTTTTCGGTGCCACTAAAAATAATACCGATGAATTGATTTGAATTCCACAATTCATGACTCATTTGGAATAACATTGGACAAGTTTTGATTTTTTAACATTATAATTCTAGTTAACAGTCTTCATACAATTTATAGAATGTACTTAGGATCGATAAAGTTTTTTTAGCAAAATGAGCATCAAATAGATATGTAGATTTAAATTAATGTATTGTAGTTGTAAGCCTTATAGCTAGATTAATGCGGTCAACACGAATATTAGTAGATAATGTTCCCTAATATCCTTCTTGACGCAGTTTAAATGTAGATTCTGATGTATTTTTGAGGTACCTATTGTTAGTAACAAAGAACACGATGCTAACTTCTATGCTCGACCCCAAACCTGGGATGTCGTAGGCAGCACTATATAAGTTAAAAGTTAAATTCAACACTAATTTGTGTTATACTAAATAAGTATTAAATGGCTTACAGTTTTGCAAACGTTTCTAAATAGAAATTCAAATATATTTACATTAAAATCTTTTCCAAAATTAAGTTTTGTAGTAACCACGAAAACGGTCAAATTTTCCAAGGATTTAAATTTGTTACAAACCCTAAAGTTGAGTTGACAAAGGATTGGGGTTAAAGGTTGATTGCCATCTGTCTGGCTAACTCGTATCTGTTGGGATCGATGGCTCATTTGCTTCCAATCAAGCCTTGTAAGGGTTAATGATGGAACTATTAAACGATCAAATGGTAATATTGCTTGTTGTAATTTATGACACAGATAAAATTCTGGTTAATATCAAATAAGATGTCCTTTCAAAAAAATCCTACAAAGATTCAAATAAATTCTCAGTAAACAATAAAAACTTCAAAGGGAATCTTTTCGAATTTCATCAGCATGCATGTCATTCTCTCACTGTCTTAAAAATCTCAACAATAGCTTGACAAAATCTTCAAAGCAGCTAACATTTTAAGAATGTGGTTCCAAAATTCATAACCGTTTACAATTTATGCAAAACATCGTGAATACTGATCGACTTATAAATATAACAGAAAAGATTACTGGAGCAGATACAGTAACGCTTTCTCCATTAAGCTAAATGGCTGTCCCTTCGGAAACAAAAGGGATCTTTCAAATGTGCGAATAAACTCGAGTTTGGTCCAAAGCTGTTGAATAGGACGCTACACAAAAGGTGAAATGTTTCGAGAGTTGGTGATGGCGTAGCTATGTAGATAGAATTTGTTCATCCTGTTTGAGAGGAGTAATCAATTATATAAACCATTTTGATTCATGAGTTTAAATAATTTATAGCATTGAATTTTAGGGATTCAAATAACAATGTAAAATTATCTTTGTTTGCGGGATTCCAAAAAATTTAAACCTTTAGTTGTTAAGCTTAGAAACATTGGACCAATTGTTTGTAATTGAATTTTGTTTATTTACTTGTTTCTTCTTATCTTCAGAGCCGTCGGTTATCAGGTTGTTATGCTGCGTATTAATTTACAGATCTTGTATGTTAAACATAATTATACGCTCTCTATCTTCTTCTGTTCCTCACTCCCGTTTTTTTTCTGTCTGTTTCTCTATCTCTTCTATGTCTTCCACCTTGTAGAACGTTCCATCTCCTGACTTTATTGCCAGCAGGTAATTGAGCGGGCATAGTTCTCTTGTGCACTAATAGTAATAATTTGTGTTCACCTTCCTGCTTTAGGAGGCGTGACCATGTAAACTGAATGGACTGTGGTTTGTTAAAGCCACATGCAACAGTTGATATCTATCTATTTATCAATATAAATGGTTACTTGTTATATAAAAATACCGGATAATTTCAATCTATTTAGGTTTTTGCGATAATTGACATCCAAGTGAACTAACCAGCGCTGTGGTAAATCCGTTCTATAAATCATATTAAAGCGAAATATGACTCGCGTCCAATCACGAAATTTCAGAAACTGGAGAGCCTACACTAAATATTTAGGTTATATAAGTTAAGATTTCTTTTAAAGACCAACGTAACGAAAAAACTTCATGAATTCACATGACTTTCATTGAGACATGATAATTTCCCTATCTAATAATTACAACAATATTTGTTTTTGTTTTATAAAATAGAGCGTAAGCTATGCAATTTTTGTACAGGATTTTTAACTTAACTAAAGAAGTATCGCATTTTTTTTATTGAATAGTTCAATCCATAATCCATCAGATCAATCCGAGAGATCAATCCATCAGAACTATCTCCGCTTTAGTAAACTGTGGAAACAAAAATATTGGCAAACAGTGCCCGCTGTTTTATTTTGCTCGTAACTTATAAAAGTAACAACGGAACTGACTTTGAAGGTAACCCACAAAGCTTTGTAGCTACAAACAGGATAAAATAAAACAAGACTATAACTTATATTTATTATTAAGTTTTGACCATCTTTTCACGTGGACTAACTTCCATAACTGCCTCATTAGTAGAACTTTTAATTTTGTTTAGAATATAAACGATGTCTAGCTAGCCAATCAAATTTAACAGTAAATGTCTAAGGAAGTAATGGAAACTTTCGGTTACGGATACGTCTCAGTGAATTTCATAATAGACACACATCTAAATTAAATTTGTAGGTCCAAAAACATTTTCGACTTTCATGCTATACAAATATCGGATATTCAGAAATAAAACAATTTGACAAAAAAAAGAGGCATAGATTCTCAATCAGTAAAATCCTCACTAGTTTCCCTGTAAAATCTGAAATACCTACTGAAAAAATCGTGAATATTGGAATGGTAAAGGTCTGCTCTGGCTCGCACACTGTAGGTATTAAAAACCTTTTGTTATTGGGATTTCTAAAATTCAGCCTAGATTTTGTGCCAATTTTTTAATGGTATATGGCTATTCTTTATAAGCGTCATTGATTTGATCCTCTAGAAGGCGAGGGGTTTGCTCTGAAAGACAATTGATACAAGGCTGATATAATTGTTGACTTAATATTTACAATTACACACTGTGTCATTATAAATGTGTCACATTTTACCAGGTTAATTTAAAGTATTATTGAAGATGGACTTGTGTTAGAGGTGAAAAAAAATTACAGCAAAGAAAATATACCTATTATATTATTACTAATTGAAAACACACATACCTACAGCCATCACTATAAATTAAAAAAGTTTCTCTTTCATTAACTTTTTTGAATATGAACATGGGTAGAAGGTTCAGTGCTATTAACTTTACTTAGTTTATAAACTTACTTTACTTTATAGCAATAGAATACAACTTGGTTTATATTCTTATAGCATCAATTTGGGTTTACTGTAAAGATGTTATAATTAAGGTTAAAATAAATCAATAAAAAAAATAAAAATAAATAATAAATAACTTTAAGATAAGTATATTGAAATAAAGGCATAAAGATTTTTAAATATAAACTAATATTGTAACTAATTCAAATGTCAAAATAAAAATTGGTGCGTAGGTATTCCCCAAAGCGTTAGGCAGCATTGGGTTTTCCAGAGTTCGCCTGTATGGTTTAGGTGTAATATATAATTAAGGGTGAGTCTATTAGTGCAGTGATAGTCTAGTGATATGAAAACCAATTTGACTGCCAAGTCAAAGGTCTCGAGTTCGAACCCAAGGCACGCACCTCTGACTTTTCGAAGTCGTATTAATAATTAATTATCACGCGCTTAAACGGTGAAGGACAACATCGTAAGGAAACCTGCATGCCTGAGAGATTTTCTTGACGGCGTGTGAAGTCTGCCAACCCGCAGTAGGCTATCGTGACGGACTATATAGCCTAATCCCTCTGGTCCTGAGAGGAGACCCGTGCCCAGCAATGGGACAATGTAATGGATTGATGATGATCATGATGATGAGCCTATTAGTATTAACCTCAGGCACAAACTTAAAACAAGAATCTAATAACTGCTTGATCCTAAGACTTGAATACAAAACTTCCCGCTAAGCAGGCATGCTTGCAACAAGACTATTGGAGCAGGCAAGTAAAAACATAATTCACAGAATTTGCAGAACTGCAATAAAAACAACTTCTAAAGACCCTGAACTAGCCGAAAATGAAACAGTTGCTATTGAACCTACTCGTAATGAAATACCACTTCCAGTTATCAGAACAGTCCTCTAAAATATAATAGTATTTAAATTCAATGTCATTAAATATTCTTCCTTTTCAGGAACTTGAAGGTCATACCTTAAAGTTCCTTCTTAAAGGGGGAGGTGTTATACCCTTGCAATGTACTAAATACAAGCAGTATTTAGTACATTGCTACTAGAATGCCTAATAAACACAATGCTTTGCAACCCACAGGCATAAGCAATAAAGGCTAGTTCAGTCTTTCAGTTCACGTCTGAATTCCAAACCGAGCGGGTCTGCCCAAAGGTCTCCCCTATTGTTTAAGTATCCAAGTAATTAATAAAATAATAGTATCATTGATATCCTTTTCTTTCTTTTTTTTAAAAACCAAATTAGGGTGAGACCTATAACAGTACGTACACACGGCTACCGGTCAAGCTATACATGTCGAGTTTAAACTGATCTCGCATTGATCGGCTTTCCGTAGCATAAGAGGTCAGCGTAATCTGGATTTGTATAGCTCGAAGTGTAGCCGTGCGTACAATCAATCGATTAGCGATTGTGTTAGATATGGGAATAACAGCTAGTGTAATACAGCACTTAAAATTGAAATGAATCAAATCTATTGCAAATGTGAATAAGATTGTATCAGCTTTATCATTCGGTCATTATATTCATGGCTGTATTTTCCGGTTTTGGCAGTAATAGCCTAGTGCAGGGGTCGTCAACCTGCGGCTCACGAGCCACATGTGGCTCTTTGTATGTGAAGCTGCGGCTCTTTACTCCCATACGCTTTACTATTTATTTTTGGCAAGAAACAGTTGTGACTTTAAAAATTTTGTAAATGTAATTTTTGACTCTTCCGACTCATATGTTGCCGACCCCTGGCCTAGTGATATTTCCATTGGATTGCCAAGTCGTTGGTCTCGAGTGTGACGCGTTATGTGCGTATTAATAATTAATTATAAATAGCTTAAAACAGGAAAACACCTGCATGCTTGAGAATTTTTTTCGACTATGCTCTAATTTATAAGGTCTGCCGACCCGCAGGAGGTTAGAGTGTGATGGATTGTGACCCCGTAAATGGGACAATAAATGGGTTCATGATATATTTTCCTCTCTCCGTCTTCACTCTATAACTCTTTTACCCCAGCGGCAACAGTCTCAAAACTATGTGCCCCGCCTAGAATCACTTTACTTACTTACACTTACTAATCCTTTGAGCTATATCGGCATCCTCTTTGCATTGTTAAGACAATGCTGAGAGAATACAACCAGTCTAAGGGTTGCGATTGCCACTTACCATCAGAAAGCATCCCACTACTTTCTCGACTACTTATCATCAGGTCGCTTGTCAGCTCGTCTGCCGGTTGAACCCATAAAAAACACCTTTTCTTTTATGTCTTATTTACTTTACCTCCTTCATGTCATCTGTCGGTGACTCTTCCATATTCTTATTTCTTATTTTTGTAATTTATATTTATAGAGTGCAAGGTTCATACATTATATTTCTATAAAAAACAAGCACCATTTTTAGTCAGTAGGAGACAAATCGAATAAATCAGTTTAGCCGAATCTGGTTAGCCTAGAGACTGGTTCAAACATATCTGCGAAAAGGATTATGATGAGATTGGCCTTTTGATACCCGCCACTGTAACTTTGCAATTATTCAGCAAATCTACGGTAAAAGGGCTTCTTTCAACTTATAAGATCCTTGTTACCGCTCATTAAATATCAATTCACCCATCCGGTTAATGAGGGCGAGATCCCAAAATGCTTAAGAAGGTGCAAAATAAAAGTGCAAAGTTTCTTAAGATTAATTAAGATCAGGTGGCCGTATTTTTCGCTTAACCCGCAGAAAATTGGCGTGCCGTGATAAAATGGGTCAATTTCTATATTTAAGGGAGTTTGTTACTATACCTTGAATGGCTATGAAAGTGGTGATTCATAATAGGATTTCAGTACTAGAAATTTTCTTAGGATCTGAGGAGTTTCCTTTGAAGGAGCTCAGCGAACGATCGATCAGCCTGTTATGGTCGTGGTGAATGCCACGAATCCCATAGCCACGACTATAGGGCAAGGGAAGACAAGTGCGGTGTACTAATGTACACCCACACTTCTCTGCTTTGTTTAGGTCCGTGTAACATGACACGGAGTGAGCCTATTGCCATTAACTGGCATAAATCCAGACTCCGAGCTGCAACTGAGAATTTCATAGAAAAACCCAATATAACACTTTTCTTGAGACTGGAGATCGAGCCCTGGACCTCTAGACTCTGGACCCTAGGCTCTGGACCCTAAACTAATGAAGCTGGATTTTCTGTACTACAAAAAAAGGATCTGGGCAGCTATAATTGCCACTTTTGTTGAATACAATATTAGACTGGCTTGACATCTTACTATATACTGCCAGTATAAACTGACCTTTCATTTTACGATAAGCCAATATAATAAGAGGTCAGCACTTCGTGATTCATAATAAAATTGTAATCCATTAGAACGATCATTTTAGCTTTTTTTTATTTGCTTCAAATTCCAAACATTATTATTAATGTGTGTGGACTTTTTTAACTCAATACTCAATGCTTAATTGCATTCCACAATATGATGCTTCATAATCCACCAATTCATTTCATTGTCCCACTACTGGGCACGGGTTTCCTTTCAGAGTGAGGGGGATTAGGCTATAGTCCACGCTAGCTTACTCGGAATGGAATGCTTACTTTTAAAAATCTTATGAAGTTCTATAATTTTCTTCTAAATAATATAAAGCATAACATCAATCAAGACATGATAAATAAATACTCGTAGTATTCAAAATACTGAATTAATGAGTCACGCTTACGTAAACATACCATGAAAAGTATGGTCAACGGGTGTAATTGTAAACGGTTCCTGGAAATTTCTAATTACCCCTTGCGTTTTCAGTTTTCAATTACCCCTCTCCCCCTGTTACCCTTACCTTAAAATTGAAGAAGGAACATGAACACCCACCCAAAGTATAATTTAGATTATATTGAACCACTGCCAACCTAAACACTTAATCAAAACTACAATCTTACAACATCCTAGCCGAAATCCATCTCCAAAATTTTCCGCCTCCAACAAAAGACGAAGTTTCTAGTAATAACACAACTGAAGACATTCGACGACAGCGGCTGATTAAGTCCTGTACAGTCGCTGGCAGCAGTGATTAATGAAACGGGACGTATCTCAGTGAAGGACAGATGTGTTAATTAGATTAACACATCCAGACGCTGTCACTTCGAGATTTCTGTACGACTGTACTGAGCCTGGATAATATACGTTGGATTAATTCTTAGGTACAATCAAGAACGAATGGTTCTTACGTCGGCGCAAATTAAGTAATCCGAAATGTTGTGTATTGTCTGTGACATATTAGTAAGAGGTAATGAAATGGCACTCAATACCTAGTGTTGCTATGTATACTATGTGTTGTAGTGTATTGTGTCCTTTATATACGTATTCGTATAATTATATATATATGCGATCCGCCAGTAAGTCAAATTAAAAATCAAATCAAATTTTCTTATTTCAAATAAGTTTTTACAAGCTTTATGAAACGTTATTGGCTCTAGTTACGCCGTTTCAAAAAGTTGATCTTATGGAGAAGTATCTGGTAAGAAACTAAGGACAGATCTACGCAAAGCTGCTATGACTCTTTTTTCAAAAGGCCTGTTCAGATCTCGCCCTACATGCTAAAATTCGCATTATCTGATAATACTATTTTCTGAACTTCAAAAGAAACCATGATTCTTTGAGTTTGTTTCGGCATTTCTTTTCAAAGGTCATCAGATCGGAAATGCCGGCGCCATCTATTCAAAAAAATGTAAAACATCGACTTGTAAAAGTGTCTTTAAAGGATCTATTTAGGTAGGTACAGAAATATATATTTTTTTAAACTAGGTATTAAAATAATACTGTGAATGATTCTCATAGTATATTTCTTTTGACATATTAAATTAATTTCTATTCAGTTGAGGCTATTCTCAATTCTAAATACAACAGTACCCTATCAACTACCGCAGCAAATTCTCCTTTCACCAGCAACCTACTTAGCAAGTTCCAGTCAGCATTTAAACGAATTACAGCCTATTAGAAAGATTTAACTGCCGCTCTTTGTATTGGCCGCGTAATAAAATAGGCGTTTGTTATTTTATGAAGATCGTATATCTCTTTTAGTGTTAAAGATTAACGTTATCAATACTGGCTTTCAAACTCTCGTGTTGGTTTGCAGATTAATTTGTTGTTGTTCACTGTTCTTAATGGAGGAAATATATTTTGTTGGTTTTGAAAGTTTGTAGACAGAGAGAGACTATGTATCAGAATAAAATGCCTCTAATCCTATGCCTCTTTGAATGGTAATCCTAATTCGTTTACTGAAGAACAAGCAAACTTTTAAACTTTTAAAACCCCCTGGCTTTAACGGCAGCGTTTGGTGAATCATCATATGAATCCCGGAAGACTACAAAATGTGCTTAACTATGATGACCTCGCAGTTTATAGGTTTTTTATGATGACGAGGTCAGCTTATACCAGTCCACGACTGGAAACTGGCTATTCTAGTTCCCCAGCTATAGATCACTCAGACTCGATAATTATATTTTTTAAAGTGCGGTAAATCTTCATGGATCGTGTGATTTCAAGGGCATGGTAGGGCAGAGTTAAAAAAGAAATAAAATAAAATTCATTGAATTTGAATAGAACCTTGGGAATACGTCATATCCTGGGAATTACACTGCATTATATTGTACGATGACTGTTCTCATACAGTCATCGTGCAGTATAATGCAGTGAAATTCCGCGACCGCCTTCCTTTGCCTTATGGTCGGGACACATAATAATATTTGCTACCAGTTTAACCTATCAAATTTTCTAAAAAATATCACGAAAAGAGCAGCACACTCTAAATAATAATTAGAACCCACCCAGGTGACCGAGCTCAAAATCGTCTAGCTAGATTTACAAATCAAGAGGAAGTCAAATCATATCACTTTGTGAACGAAATCATGAAGACAATGATTTTTTTTTCCTGCATTGTATCAGACCAGACCTAACTAGATCGAATTGTCCCTTTTACGGTGTAAACTACATCAAAACAAACCAATAAACAATGTTGCTTATTTTTTATTATTATTTAGCATTAAATATTGTGTTGCTTATTAGGTCAAGACGTAGAAGGTGGAAGAGAAATTCGACATCACAGGCAGTGGTCTCGGTAGCTTAGTTGGCAAAGCGTCTGGTGTACTTAACCAGAGAGACGCAGGTTCAAACCCTGCCTGAGATCGAATTTTCCTTTCACTAGAAATTTTCTTTAATTAGAAAATTCATTTCTTTGTGAAAATTTCGCAATATTTAATGCTAAAAAATAATAAAAAATAAGCATAATACGGTAAGGCAACATCGTTCGACATTGAACTACCTGTAAAGGCAGTCGTGTTGGTTGAAAGACATAGTAATGTCTTCAATAGATGGTGCCGACGTCGCCTCAAGACGTAGAAGGTGGAAGAGAAATTCGACATCACAGGCAGTGGTCTCGGTAGCTTAGTTGGCAAAGCGTCTGGTGTACTTAACCAGAGAGACGCAGGTTCAAACCCTGCCTGAGATCGAATTTTTCTTTCACTAGAAATTTTCTTTAATTAGAAAATTCATTTCTTTGTGAAAATTTCGCAATATTTAATGCTAAAAAATAATAAAAAATAAGCATAATACGGTAAGGCAACATCGTTCGACATTGAACTACCTGTAAAGGCAGTCGTGTTGGTTGAAAGACATAGTAATGTCTTCAATAGATGGTGCCGACGTCGCCTCAAGACGTAGAAGGTGGAAGAGAAATTCGACATCACAAGCAGTGGTCTCGGTAGCTTAGTTGGCAAAGCATCTGGTGTACTTAACCAGAGAGACGCAGGTTCAAACCCTGCCTGAGATCGAATTTTCCTTTCACTAGAAATTTTCTTTAATTAGAAAATTCATTTCTTTGTGAATAAACAATGTTGCTTATATAACAGTATATAGGATCGTCAACTTCAATTTGATATTCTAACTATACATTTCGTAATATTTCTCCTTAGTTCAACTGTATCACAGCCCATCCAATTACCACATCAATGAACATGATACCTATTATTATTGGCCATTAATTCACTCCGTCTATTGTCCCAAGTTTGGTGTCATACTATTGACTAGACTTCTAGACTAGGCAATACAAACCAGTCTATGGCTCCCTACAGAGAGAATTAGATAGGATCTTTTGGAGAATAGCTAACATTGAAATAGATTCCTCTAAATGTTTATTATATTTCATAAGTACTGTCCTAGCGGTAAGATAGAATGAGGTTATCATTACTTGTTATTTGAATTTACACTAGGTATTATAAACAATGTATGACCTTATATCTAATCTATGCTTGTATAATATGCTTATACAGGATTACCTTTTATTCAGTGCGAAAACTTTGACGAATTAAACTTAAACGAATTTCATTAAACACCAATTTTTTATTTTGATATGTCTTAGTACATAAAAATAAAGTTATCGTTAACGAACGGTGTCTACTTTGAAACAGATTTTCATGGCTAACTCGCCAGCGCGCGGCGAAGCGGGCGTGTTTAAGTACTTACACATCAGCTGTGCGCTCGTTCGACTCGCCACCGTCGCCGTCGTAGGCACGGCGGGTTACATTGTATCAGTACATTGACCGTAAGGCGTAATAAAATTGGAATCAACTAAGTACCTATTTACAATAATCATCATCATCATCAACCCATTACATTGTCCCACTGCTGTGCACCGGTCTCCTCTCAATACGAGAGGGATTAGGCTATAGTCCGCCACGCTAGCCTACTGCGGGTTGGCAGGCATGCAGGTTTCCTCACGATGTTTTCCTGCACCGTTTAAGCGCGTGATAATTAATTATTAATACGCACATAACTTCGAAAAGTCAGAGGTGCGTGCCTTGGATTCGAACTCGAGACCTTTGACTTGGCAGTCCAATGGTCATATCACTAGGCTATCACTGCACTATTTACAATCTATTTACAATAATGTTCAATCAAAAATAACTTATTCGCTTGTTGTTGATTAAAATGTTAATTAAAAATTGTTAATTAAAAATAATTGCTTACCCCTAAATGTCAATAAACACCGTATTTTAATAATTGTTGAATGACCACCAAGGTAAGTACATTGTACAGTCCCACACATGTGATCAATGCAACATCCATCGGCAAGATGTTGACTTCGCGCTGATTTAGAAGCCACTCTCTTAAGTCTTGGGGCGGTTCTGGGTTTGGGTCTTTCATTAGAGACCGTGGGGTTACAGGTCCCATGGGCTGGCATGCGAGTATGCTCTCCGTTGCATACCTACATTCTACGAGCTACTCGTAAATTTTAAGCACTTTTTAAATACACTCCGTACACTGGCACCATAAAACACGCTTACACCGTGACCGGTAGGTACAAGTACGACACACGCGCGGCGGCGGCGCGGGGCTTGCGCGGGAAAGCGATTAGACGCGACGTCACGGCAGCGCGTGCTCGGAGCATATGTCATGCCGTAAGTTGAGGGCGACTTTACAAATTTCAAATACTTACTTACTTACAAATAAAATTCTTATTTTCTAATACTTTGTAGAAGGTGCCTCATTAGTCTAGTGGTCCTAAGTGCGACTGCTACGCTAGAGGTCCTGGGTTCGATCCCCAGGTCGAGCAAAGTGTTATTGGGTTTTTCTATGACATTCTCAGTAGCAGCTCGGAGTCTGGATTTGTGCCCGGTTAATGGCAATAGGCTCGCCCCCTATTACATGGGACCTAAACATACCGGCGAAATGTGGGTGTACATTAGTACACCTCTGCCTAACCCTTCAGGGAATACAGGCGTGATGGTATGTTATGTTTTTATGTTTGTAGAAGGTTCATACGGAAAGAAAAATTAAGAAAATTGCGCATACAATTTTTAAATATTATAAAATCTACGACTATTTTAATTTCGCGCATTATTTTATTACTAGCTTTTGCCCGCGACTTCGTCCACGTGGAATAGTTTTTCCCCTATCCCGTGGGAATTTCCCAAAATATCGTTATAATTTAAAGCCTATATGTTATTCTGATGTATAAACAATAATACTGTAAAGTTTCATCAAAATCCGTTAACTAGTTTTTGCGTGAAAGAGTAACAAACATCCATCCATCCTCACAAACTTTCACATTTATAATATTAGTAAGAAGTAAGATAAGATTCTTTATCTAGAATTTAATATTCATAGCGAAGACAAGACAACGTTTGTTGGGTCAGCTAGTTCTATATATATGAAAATCAATTGCCGCATGTACGTAAGATCACTACTCGAGAATTAGGCTGTTTCTACAGCTTTAATTTAACTTGCAATATATGTATGTATGTTGTTTCGGGTCAAATCTTGCTACTGAATTTTAAAGCAGTTATCCATAATTGATTGAGAAAAAATTTTGCATACACATTCAGTTTGGATGACAATGGATGGTTGGCTAAGTAGCGTAATTCTAAATCCAATATAGCGAACTATAAAAGCATTTTAGCATGATGATGATGATTACATGATGTGTATTTAATACTTATCAATTATATTTTCTTTTATTGCAGATACTCCACACAGTAACAACGGTGAGTAATTTTGAATTTATAAAATTATGTACCTAAATGTATATTAATATTTAATTTATAATGTTTCTTTCCTATCACTTTGACATTAATTCTATTTAAATTCGTCATAATTAAGGCATACTTTACTTTGATCTTTCACATGTAAAGTACCTGCGTATATAATTAATAATTAATTTTCGAAATGTAAATTGATGGTTCTAACTTACTTCGTCATCTGTAATGTTGCTACGTAATATTATAATTCACACACATCAAGCTATACAAAACCACTTTAGACTTACCTCCTATTGTAAACGTATTCCGCACAATTCAAGTCCAGCCGATACTGGTTTTGTATAGCTTGATGTGTAGCCGTGCATACCTTATTAAGCTATAAGTAAGAATCCACAGATATATATCTTAAGATATTGCACTCCAAAGCTCGCTGTCAAACCCTTGGTGCGGACTTCTGATGTTTCGTCAAAGACCATGCTTAAGCATCTTAGGTGGAGGTAGGATAGGTAGAATACATACGTCCATAAGTTTCTTCTTGAGGGTTAGAGGAAGGCCATTCTTTCCTTCTTATTCTTCTTTCGTCGGTTATTTTACCCTTCATTTGGTTTTTCAATATTTATAATCTACAAAAAATATTTCTAGGCGAACCGAAACTGTACAAGTTTTAATATATTCATTCATAGTAATTTTTTCACAAAAAAAACACCTTATATAAGTAAACAAGTGAATCTAGATTTATCTCGATATTATTTCCAAAAAATAAAACACTGTTCCTAATTCAAAATAACAGAACAACTGAAACGAACACTAATTGAATGACGAATGAGTTCCAAATAACAAAGAGGTAAGTATTAAATTCTAGCAAATTCGTGATGTTAAATTTATTTCGGAAAATACCAAATCAGCCTCATTCGCTGCTCGCTAACGCGGTTGCTGAACGAGGGGTCCTGTATTCGATTTCCAGGTTGGGCAATGCATTTTTGACAAGGCTTTCCTGTTATAAATTGTAAGTATTATTGGTAACAGAATATTGCTTGGGTGAATCCGCGGGGCATAGCTACTATTACAATAAAAAAACCTCCAGTCGCACAAATGAAAGAAATAAATAACAAGGTCACACTGTCCTTATTACTAATACAACAAAAGTCAAACCCGATCAAATATTAAATCACACGCCCGCGCTCACTGGCACCCCACTCCAATATAATATGAACGAAATTGCGTCGAGATCTGAAACGGAGAGAAATTGAGACAGATTTCAAGAAGTAAAATCATTTAAGGCGGGCGTCGAGAGCGGAAATCCGTCATACAGTGGAGAACTCACAAAAGTGGTTTTCCATACAATAAGAGGCCAGCGTAAACTAGATATGTATAGCTCTACGTGTAGGTGTGCGTACACATAGCTTATATAATTCATCATCATTGTACATTGCTGGACGTAGACCTCCCCTAGTGTGCGCAATTTTACCATTTCCTCCACTTGTCGTATCTACATAGTTTTTTCCAGCAACTTTTTGCAAATCATCACTCCATCTTGCCGGAGGGCGTCCCAACACTACGTTTTCCAAGTCGCGGTTTCCACTCGAGAACACGGCTACCCTAGCGGTTGTCGGTCCTTCTACAGATATAGCCAGCCCATTGCCTGCCACTTCAGCGTGCTAATCCGGTGCGCTATGTCGGTAGCTTCGGTTGCCAGTCAAATAATCGGCTAAATTACCAAGCTATTAAGTTCCAATATACGCCGACCTTGGATTGGATGAGAAATTGGCTTATTTTGAAAATTTACCACTCGATCAGGCTCGTGGCTAAATTAAAATTGCTCTCATCAACAGGTCTACAAGGTTAAGCCAAGTCTGCTACGTTCAGACTGTGGATGGATGCTCATTCATGACGCATCGAAACTTCCGTACTTCGGAAAGCACATAAAACCTTTGGTCCAGGTTGTCATATATCTACACCAATGACAACCGTTAGTGGTAGTCAGAAACCCAAAAAGCCAGATAACGAGTCTATCCTTCGAATATCACATCCGCCGCATCTGGATAGATTGAAAGCCGACTCGATTATAATTGGTAAAAAGCTAGAAGTATGATAAACTAGGTGTAGCTATCTGTTCATTAATTAATCCGAAATCAATTTCGTAATGATATCAAGGTTAAATGTCAAGAGGACATCTCAGATACAAGCTGTGCTAATTACTTATTTAATTGTGTCTCTAGAGCCACTAATGGGTAAACGTCTGGTTTTATGTGCCTTTTATATAAGCTTTGGAGTAAGTCCAAATCATTCTGCTGGCGTTGTTTTTGAACGAAATTCTATGTTATACCTAATCCAACTATATATCCATACATGTGAATGTTACTCAATTATATTCAATTTTTTATTGCATTCCACAATGTACATACATACAGGATAATTTTTTAACCAGTGCGCAAAAAAATTTTGGTGGTTCAATATCAGTAATAGAACACATTTCCATGATTTTTTCAAACTTTTTTTTTACCCAAACCAACCAACCCAAACCCAGAACCACCCCAAGACTTAAGAGAGTGGCTTCTAAATCACCGCGAAGTCAACATCTTGCCGATGGATGTAGCATTGATCACATTTCATGTGTGGGACTGTACAATGTACCTACCTTGGTGTTCATTCAATAATTATTAAAATACGGTGTGACATTTAGGGGTAAGCAATTATTTTTAATTAACAATTTTAGCGAATAAGTTATTTTTGATAGAACATTAATGTAAATAGCTACTTAGTTGATTCTAATTTTATTACGCCTTCCGGTTAATGTACTGATACAATGTAACCCCGCCGTACCTACGACGGCGGCGAGTTGAACGAGCGCACAGCTGATGTGTAAGTACTTAAACATGCCCGCTTCGCCGCGCGATGGCGATTTAGCCATGAAAATCTGTTTCAAAGTAGACACCGTTCGTTAACGATAACTTTATTTTTTTGTACTAAGACATATCAAAATAAAAAAATGGTGTTTAATGAAATTCGGTTAAGTTTAATTCGTCAAAGTTTGCGCACTGATTAAAAGGTGATCCTGTATAAATTAAAACAGATGGTAAGCTTAAAACTAAGGATCAATTATGGATCCTACGAACTCTATCTGTCCTTTCGTTACGTTTTCATGCCTAAACCGCTACACAAATTTTGATGAATTTATATACCTAGTTATACAAATAGACTAGACCTCGGTGAAGGACTTAAGCTACTTTTTGTCTCAAAAAGTCCCTTATATATTATGGATTTGGATATTTTGATGTTTGTAACTCAATTACATACAAAAAATGGCTGAACGTAGGTATTTAAATGAAATTTGTGACAAATAAAGTCTGTAACCTGAACTAACACAGTATTATTTTTATGGACCAAATTTTGAAGTCAACGCAGATAAAGTCGAAGATAGATACTAGTAGTTTAATATAGCTGAAGTACAATACCATAAAGGATGCTAATAAGTTACATTAAAATAATAAATGATGTCGTCAACCCATTCATAGTCCCACTACTGGGCACGGGTCTCCTCACAACGAGTAGGGTTAGGCTGTAGTCCATCAACATAATACTCCAACCATTATTCCACAATTCTCACCAATCCTCCTCACCTAATTTCCTACAAGTAGAACGGGAGGGCACTTACTGAGAGAGAAAAAAGATATTACTACGGAAAATGGCAGGTCATAAATAAGGACAAGTAGAACACTTCGCGCTTCGAACTGACGGCGCTGGGGCTAAGGTTGAGTGTATGATTGCGGATATGAAAAATGGAGGCTTACGAACTTTTTTTGGGAACCTTCATGTTAGCGTGTGCGGACTGTTTTCTTATGATAGGCAATTTGGGATAGTATTTCTCATTTCATACTATCTCATTGGTCTAGTTGTCCTAAGCGCGACTGCTACGTTAGAGACCGATTCGTTCATTCCTTCGTCTATTCTGTGGTCGAGCGAAGTGTTATTGGGTTTTTCTATGAAATTCTCATGAGCACCTCGGCGTGGGACCGCAAAAAAAAATTTCATTTTTTTTTAAATCCTGTTACTCTTATAGAATTATAATTGTCGTAGTTTAGTGGTAATCGATTATAGACTCTATTTATAAGTAGGTTTTACTTGTTCATTCCAACGCTACTTTTATATTTAAACACGTAACTTATTTCCGGGACCGCTTAAAAACAACACCAGCTCCTACCAATTTTTTTTTATACAATCCTCTATAAAATATTGGTACAGAATAAAGAATAAAAACAAATATAAAGGCATGTCGCTAAACCTAAAAAAACAGGACAGTTTCGTTAGACAAAACAAAAAAATATATAAAAGGGTACAAACAACATTGTGGCCCGACGAAACACAACAATAAAAAAGCATTTTTGCCATACAATCCTTTACTTACAAACTTAGCCCATATATTTGTATGGCACTTACTAAAACCAACTATTATACGAAGTCGAAAATGTCATATTTATTTACGCAGCCACTACAAACGGCACATTGTTTTCAAGGAAATCTCACTTATACAAAAAAGCAGTATAATAAACAGTTACATAAACATCTTTGAGTGTCTCTCAAGCTTTGAGAAATATATATTTCTCTGGCGAGACAGATAAAAATAACTTTTGTGTTTGTCGTTTCTGTCATTTAAGTTTTGTTGACAACGGCCAGCTAGGGACGGGTCACCTTTCAGAATGAGAAGGGTTAGGCAATCCACCGCTTTTGTCTAGTGTTGATTGGCAGGTTTCACACGCCATCAAATCTCTCAGGAATGCAGGTTTCCTTACGATGTTTTAATTTACCGTTTAAGAACTAATTACGAGATGGGCAGCGGTGGAGACCAAAAAAATAAATTTATTTTAAATACTATTTATTCAAAGGTCTAGGTCTTAACTTAGTCTTAAGCTAAATTGATGTCCTAACGTCCTGATGTTAGGTGACAAAAAGGCGCATCATCAAACGGGCGATCGGTTTTGATGAATCAATGACGCGGCGTTGCAAAATCCCAATTATTGGAAATCGACTGATGGTACAGTCGCCAGCAGGTCAAGGTATAGAAAACTGACAAATTTCTCCAAATGATTTTAAACCTTAAATTGTTGAAGATAAAGTTCAAAATCAATTGAGAAATTTGTCATTTTTAGGTAACTTGATGTGCTGGTTATCGTACATTGCGGCTGTTAATGTATCTGAGAGAGTTTTCGGATATATCACACTATAGGCCGACCGTTTAACTCGCGTATCGCCTGCGCGGTAAGAAAGGAGCGGGGAGAGATAAATAAATACTTAAAAAAGATACTTATTATTTTATTCTTTACTAACAATGTCTATCTCGAGATAAATCTTTGGATTATTGACTCCGTGTGTAGCGTTACCCGCCCCCGCTCCATTCTTACCGCGCAGGCGATACGCGAGTTAAACGGTCGGCCTATAGATAATTAATTTACAAATACACACATGATTTCGAAAAGTCAGAGTCAAGTCTTATTATGTGCATATGCCAGCGGCTTCCAGACTGCCATGCTGCTGACTTTGTGTCGGACTCCATCTTGAAACCGCAAGCGGAATGCCGCCGGGCATGTGTGGATATTGTTTCAGGTTTAAAGTGACTTGACAGTTCAATGGTCATACGAGTATCATTAAGCTATCGCTACTATGGGAGTATACATATAGTAAAATAATCATATACGAACTTTCATCCCCTATTTTATCCCCTAGGGGGTAGAATTAATCAAAATCCTTCTTCTTAGCGGATGCCTTCGTTATAACATTTACCTGCATGCCAAATTTCAGCCCGATCCGTCCAGTGGTTTGGGTTATGCGTTGATAGATCACTATGTCAGTCAGTCAGTCACCTTTGAGTTATATATATTTAAGATTGCCAGTAAGCAATGTACACTTAACATGTCACTATCCTAGTACTTAATTATTTCTAATTATTTTAACCTAATGGTCAGAAGGAAGTCTTGACAAGTGGCCTCCAAGGTCTGGCCTGTCACACGAGTTGATACTGTATAATTATCATTTCAGTAACTAATAAAATAAATAAAAAAGCCTTTAAAACAGCAAAAAGTATCAATGCATGCGTGTGTGTGTATCTGTGTGAGTGTGTGTATGTGTGTGTGTGTGAATTGTATTAGTTTTGGAGGCCCCAGCGAAGATGACGATTGTAACTGTAAACTTCAAGTGCTTCTTTTAAATTAACTACGTGATACCTACTTTTTTTGGTTAAGTTGTGTTACTCAATTCCATGCGGCAAAGCTCAAAGAAAATTGTTTTTCATACACTCAATCATTTTTCGTAACCTCATATGTAAAAAATCAATCTAACACTTTGATCGTGGAACCAAATATAAAAGGTAGAGTGTTTAACTTCGTAAATTGGCTTGGCAATGTAAATTAATAACACGTCGTTATATAAACATATAACATACCATCACGCCTGTGTCCCCGAAGGGTTAGGCAGAGGTGTACTAATGTACAAATCAAATGTTTTTTATTTCAAAGCTTTTACAAGCGTTTATGAAACGTTATTGACTCTAGTTGCACGGTTCCAAAAAGTTGATCCTATGGAGAAGAATCCGGCACGAAACTTCATGGAAACTCTTTTAAAATATATTGTATTTACATAATTTTCTGGTACACCCACGTTTTGCCGGTAGGTACCTAGTTTAGGTCCCGTGTAATAGGGGGCGAGCCTATTGCCATTCACCGGGCACTGCAATTATAATGTTCCCACTGCTGGGACATAGGCCTTTTCTCGGTTAGAGGGAGTTGGCCGTAATCCACCACGCGGGCCCGATGCGGCTGGGTAGATGTCACATGTCTTCGAAGTTTTCACGATGTTTTCCTTCACGGTTTAGCGAACAGTAATGATGAAATAATTTACAAAAAGCAAGTGACTGACCGCTCCCATCCCGTTCCTAGTCCCAAGTCAATTTATTTCTTAATAATACAATTGTTGACACGTTCGATTGATTTTTGGGAAGCTTCTAAAATCATTTGGTAGCCTCCCAAAAGCAACTGCAATAAAAACAGGGATTGTGAAACCCCTGTATGCATATTCCGGTTTAATCCTGGACGTACAACAAAGAGCCTAGAGCAAAGTTCTACACGAGAATTGCAATCGACACCACTCGCGTCGGAACGGTTGAAAATCGATTCTGCCGTTGACACTTTTTAATTTGAATTTTGTCTTTTTTTTAAGTTCAATATTTTTTGGCTACGTTTTGTGTTTTTGAAACACGGTGGAGCAGATAAACCTTTTTGGTTTTCTGAATGTTTGCCATTTGACGATTTTGGTACCGTTGTGTTATTAATTGAGAAACAAGATCTATGTGACAACATTGTACATTATTTTAAATAGGTTCAATCTGACTTAGACCAAACAGACAAAAGTTATTTTTTTTTAATCTTTCTTATCGTATTTCAAATTTTCAAAGTTCAGTCAAAAGGATGGAAAAATAAAATCCACACATTGTTAAAACTTCTTTAAATAAAACAAAGATATTTAATAAGTGTTTTTGAACATGACATGTATTTAATGAATATTCCTGACTGCTTGTCTTTCTTATCCAAGCTATTTGTTGTTGTTTTGATACATTTATGACTTGTATTAAATTTCTTATGCCTTTTGACTTTCGGTGATTTATTTTAAGTGATCGTTGTCACATGTCTGTTACATCAGAGAAATCCTGATTACATTGTCGATCTTTAATTTGTAGTAATAAAGATGATAATAAAATAGGTAGTTTAATATCCTGTTGGCGTATATGGAATCTGCCAAAAGGGGTAATACCTACATATTGTTAACTTGGAGCTCTATTTTAACCGGTATTACAGACGCGCTTGGAACGTACATTACTACTATATATTGCTACGTCAGATACAATTACAGATACAAACGTATGTGTTCCATTAACGCACGAATGTGCGGGTTCGAGGTATTGTAAGAAGTCACTGTAATTTATCAATCAAGACTTCGGCACTTAGTTTTATTAATTGCTTTTACCTGAGTGTTATACGTGTTCTGTGCTAGAATAACAGTAATATTTTTCCCGTCTACGCAGCTTTTGCTCGACGATATTACGGTCGGAGTTTTAGGCAATTTCGGCCCATAATTTTTCACATAGTGACTGGCATCTTCAGTATAAATACGGGCCAATACTAACTTTGGATTTTTGTCTATAGGTATGTACACAACAAACAGGATTGGTAACGTGGTTGAAGTATAGAGGTTACCAGGATCACAATCATTTCGAAATGGGGGTACAGGGTTTCAATCAACTAGATTACTAGATCATAATCATCATCGACCCTATAACATTGTCCCACTGATTGACAAGGGTCTCAGATTGACAGAAATAAGGCTATAGATAAATCAAATAGATATTACTCGAAAATCGGTTTACAAGATGTTTACTTAACTGTTGAAATAATTATTACCAGAGGTGACGTTGTCCAAAGTGTAAGACTTAATAGACTATGTACGGTGGCCAGCACATCAGATGACCACAAAATGACAGATTTTCTAAACCTCAACATTTTAAGGTTTAAAATCATTTGGAGAAATTTGACAGTTTTGTATAACCTGATGCGCTGGCGACTGAACATCGTACACCGTACATCGTACACCGCGTAGATTTTTCTTTTATTGTAGATGGCAGCACGAAGATTGCAAAGAATATTTTTATAATTTCTTCAAAATTGTTGTCTGCATTGTTTCGCTTTGTTGTCTTACTTCCTTGAGGAGGTCGTTAGCTGTGTGCCCCGCATATTTTTTCTGGAGATTAAATTTTTCAGTGAGCCTCAACAGCTCAATTTCGCACGAAATTATTACGGAAGCTTCATTTTCCGGGTTCATTACTTGGTCTTACTGTCAAAGTTTTATGTTAAAGTATAAAGTATTCCAATTCTGGCTGTAATAAATGTACACGTACCATCTTGAAGTTATTATTTTTGGAGGTAATAGGGCGGTAAATTACTTGGATATGAAATTTTGTGATTGCCTATAATACTTAAATAAGTACAAAAATATATTTTGCGTAACTGAATATTCTGCTCTTACATACATAGTTATTCATTTCAACTAGTAGGTATAGACGGTTTAAGGTATAAAAGAACTTTAACATATTATTACCTCAATAAAATTCAAAAGCCTCAAAAGCTTGCCTGCCTGCCTCAAAAGTCTAGCGCGACTGCTACGCTAGAGGTCTTCGAGGGATTCGATCCCCAGGTCGAGCAAAGTGTTATTAGGTTTTTCTATGAAATTCCTATTAGCAGCTCGGAGTCAGTATCTGTGCCCGGTTAATGGCAATAGGCTCGCCCCCTATTACATCGGACCTAAACATACCAGCGAAATGTGGGTGTTCTTTAGTACACCTCTGCCTAACTCTTCAGGGAATACAGGCATGCTGGTATGTTATCTCTATGTTATGTAATAGATTATAATCTTTTGGCATACAAACAGCTATGTTTGTTATTTTATATCCTATAAAATACTTACATACAATTCATAGGGGTAGGAATGATTTATCACAGGTTTCATACTTACTAGCTTCATATTATCATTTTCATAACATAACATACCATCACGCCTGTATTCCCCGAAGGGTTAGGCAGAGGTACACTGAATGCACATCCACAGTTCGCCGGTGCCCGGTATATTTGGGTCCCATGTAATAGGGGGCGAGCCTATTGCCATTCACAGGGCACAAATCTAGACTCCGAGCTGCTACTGAGAATTTCATAGAAAAACTCAATAACACTTTGCTCGACCTGGGGATCGAACCCAAGACCTCTAGCGTAGCAGTCGCGATTGGGACCACTAGACCAACGAGGCAGTCCTCATTATCATTTTCATAGTATTTTATGCAGAGCCGGCGGCCCAATTCCTCCCTCAATCCCCTTCCTTCTCCTTCTCTCCTTAATTTAAGGGCTGGTAATGCATTAGCAACTCTTCCGGTGTTGCAGGTGTCCATTAGAACAAAAAAGAGCTGATCTCTTAAAATAAAGAAGAAGAAGTATGAAATTATGATTATTTTCTAGATAACTTTTTCATATAAAATGTTATTACGGCCGTAATCATCGCCATGATCGAGAGCTATTTGTGATGTACGGAGATTAAAGACGAAAGTTCTGCTATTAACGACTTTATTTCTTCCATAAATGTTATTCCCTTTTAGCAGTATTTTTGCACTAACTATAACTACATTATGGGTAATAGATTTATTAGTGACAACGGCAGACGATGGTGGTTCATATTTATGGCGTTGATCTTCGATGTAAAATATGCCTATAAATAAGGACTTACGAAAGGTTGTGGGAAAAATATTTTTGTCGCGAAGTTTACTGAAATCAAATCAAACTTTATGGGGTATTTTGATTTATCGTGTTTCGGTTTGGATGAAACTTTGTTATGGAACCTAAATATTTATTCTTGTATTTTCGCCAAAAAACATCTTTTTTTAAACGTTGCCCATGTTTTTAAAAAGATGTTATCATAATTATATACTCTTTACACCCCCTACGCCATACGATATTCTCCTATATGCTTCAAAGAAAGTTCAGCAGGATTTGCGTTTTACTGCTTGTAAAAATTATGTTTGTAAATGTACCCACGACATAGGAGCAAAGACCAGTGTAGACGAGAGGAAAGAAATAACATTAATATGGTAACTTTGTTGAAGTAGACTTTATTTTCTAAGAAATATCACGTCATTATCATTAGCTCATTCTTATACAGTTCCCTGCTAGACAGAGGCCTCTCTTAATCAACGCCATTTCACCCAATCCTTGGCTTGTCGCATCCAGTTTCCAGCAACAACCTTCCGCAAATTCAACACCTCGCCAGAGGGCTTCCTACACTACGTTCACCTGTTCAAATGTTACCTCCATGTAATTAATTGGATGTTTTATATACAGCCCTCCTAACACGACATTTATTTATTCTAGTAACTTCAATATTTTTTTAATTATTATTAATATTTATAAACAGGCAGGCAGTTGAGACAACTAATAGTAGCCTGTATCCTGCTATTCACGGCTAAGTTCGTTTTTGGAGCTGAGATGCTTGTCCAGTCTATTTTTAAATTGGTTGATAAATTTGTACAGCAGTGTAGTGAATATCATGCTGTGGCATTTTGTAATGTCATAGAATTATGTTGAGATGCGGCTTTTTGGCTTTTTGGCCTCACGCAGGGTTGCTGTTATTGTTTTTCATTGTGTGTGACCATTTTATCTTCTAAATCTGTGCGTGATACCAAAATAAAAAGTCTTCTTTCTTCCTTTCTTTTTTTTTCTCAACTCTTTGAATCCACACTTATTTTAATTGCTTTTACTAAGCAGGTTATTTAGTATCTTAATTATAATTAACATTTGCTTAAACTATCACATTTACATTATCTTACATAGGTTCCTTCCTAGAAATCTTGATGTCTTCATCATTCAAGTCTGCGCACACCCAATTTGCTACTGTTGAATAATGTAAACAATTTGCCGTCTTAATAGTCAAGATACCTATGTCACGCTTAAAAGTGACGCAGTAAGTACGCCAGACACAGGGTTTTGAAGCTTTGAGGGACCAACCATTAATATTAATGAAGATAAGGAATGTTCCGTTCTGTATCCCATTAAATACAGGAACAGGTGATTCGTGTAATGCCTTTTGGGGTGGTATTTTTATGTTTTTGTCCTTGTCAAAATATTGATCTCATGTAGAGCCAAGCTTCTAATTCTACAAACTTCATAAACGATAAATCTTAGTCAAAATATGTGATTTGGTCGTTCATAATATAATAATAACATTATTACATGTCTTTTTTATGTCTCATAAAAAAAGCTATATTTTAAAACCAATGATTGGGATGATAACAGGAGCTAAGAAGACTGCAAATTTACGCAGCTTTACGCCCCTAATACCATCCAATCCTTTGGGAACACCGAATGCTTTTTGGCTTATGTTATGTAGAATTATTCATCGTTCGTTTGCTTAGGAAAATAATCATCATTAATAAGACATGATCTTTGCTCAAATTTTCCTCAAATCTCATATGTTGTTAAGCAAAATGTAATCTTATTTTCAAATCAAGAAACCCTTTTTCGTAATCAAATGGAGTAAAGAGAACATCATCCTTTCCTCAACTATATTAGGGCCCACTTCTTGTCATACCAGATGCGACTAGATATCCAAATATTACAAACTACTGATATCACCCCTCTGCAACCCAATTACTTAGGAATTTAGATATTCTAAGGACAAACTAGATTATTAATGAGTTAGTTTATTAATGAGCATTAAACGCTCATTAATAATTTAATTTTGCATGCCGATTGGTAAAATATGGCTGAACTTTATTCATGTGTAACTTCATATTGTACCTATATTTGCAAAATAAATGTTTCTTTCTTTCTTTAAAACTTAAACTTCAGAGGATTTTGGGCTTCTGATTGACATTAAGATATAATCATAGGTTTGACATCTGAGACCTACTTCAGTATTACATGTCAGAAAAGTGTCTTTGTGTGTTCGTAACACCCATCTGTGTTACAGATGGATTAATTAGTACCGTTGTTACTTATTCACGACCACTTACTATTAAGATACCAAAGAATTAACGAGAATTAATCGAAAACATGGAAAAAAAAATTAGACGCTTTTTGAACCATTATCTTGTGCCTTTAATTTAAGTTTAAAATGTTTCATTAGACTAGTAATTCTAAGTGCGACTGCTATTACGCAATTCCCAGGTCCAGCAGTGTTATCGGGTTTTTCTACGGAATTCTCAGTAGCAGCCGAGTTTGGATATGTGCCCGGTGAATGGAAATAGACTCGCCCCCCTATTACATGGGACCTAAACATAGCAGCGAACACGTACAGTCTAACGCTACCTACCTTCGGCAAATACAAGCGTGATGGTATGTTATGTGATGTTTTAGATGTTAAAGCCCTTCATCAAGTTATAGCTAAGGGACGTGATTACCCATCGGATCTTCTCTTTGAAAGTTACGCCACCTGTGTCTATATATTATACGATGAAAGTGCCTCTATCTAAGAGCACCATAAACCCTTTACTCCAAATGTCAATATCGTACAGTCGCCAGAACATCAGGTTATACAAAACTGTCAAATTTCTACAAATGATTTTAAACCTTAAAATGTTCATTATTAAGTTCAAAATCAACTGAGAAAATTTGACATTTTGTGGTAACGATGTGCTGGCCGCCGTACCAGAAAATAAACGAAAGCAATCCCATCACGTACGTAAACAAGTTCAGAGTGCAAAAACTCCGAAGCTGAAATACGTCATTCAATCAATCATGGCGGACGCAACGGTTGCAAGTGACACGCAGTTTACTAACAGGTAACAAATTGTTGCTTCAAAAAAATGTTTCCACCTGCATTTTATAAAGGGATTGATTTTTAAAAACCAATTCGTTGTATTCCATAATAACCCAAGATTAGTTTACGCGCATTTGATAACATGATTGCAACTTGTATACGACAAACACTACGATTAAATTTTCCTCTTGACTGTCGAACACACATAGTATATGGCGTGCATATAAACCAAAAACCGGTCAACCAGTCTATACTTATTTTGTTCTATACCATTCTATACAAGTTGAGAATAGTCACAGGGAAATGGAGCTAGTGGCAGTAGCTGCGTATAAAATACTGATATTTAACTACAGGTTGTCAAACTAGAAGCTGTTTCCAACGTATTACAGGAGGCTAGGAGGATGATGAAGAAATTTTGTCAAACTTATCTCATCTCTCACACACGGCTTCCATATAAGTTCAATAAATTTGCAGAATTTGCTACACCATTATAACAATCAATTTTGTTGTGGTAGGGCCACGCTGTTCGCAGCATGAATGGGCCGGCTTGACCGGGGAAGTACCACACTCTCGCAGAAGACCGACGTCCGAGTAGTAGCGTTTCGTTACTGCGCTTCGTTCGGTGAGCGAGAGGGCCGGAGGCCCAATTCCTCCCCCAATCCCCTTCCTTCTCCTTTTCTCCTTCCCCTCCCTTTCCCTAAATAGGCTCGGCAACGCATCTGCAACTCCTTTGGTTTTGCAGATGTCCATGGGCGGCGATGACTACTTACCATCAGGTAGCTCGCCTGCTCGTTTGCCGAGTTATCCCATAAAAAAAAAATCCCTATTTCATTTGCATAACAATTACACCTTGAACATTCACTAAAATTTTAACTAAACAAATACATCAATAATTTCGATGCAACGACGAAAAAGCTGTCGGTGCGAACACAGTTGCATCCATTATTCCCGAAAACAAAAATAAACTTTGTATGTGCGAACAAAAACCAGTAAAACGTCGACTCATGCATGTGGACGAATGGAACAGAGTTGTAAAATTGTACAGTGCGCAAATTTTTCGCGCGGCCAACCGCAAGGGATGTTGGAAATGGATAGCGAAACTCGTGTTCGTTTGTGTAAGGTACTATTGGCCCAGATATCAATTCAATTTGTATTTTACATGACGTAATGTCTTTTGAAATTGGAACGTTGGAAATAACCTTTCACATAAACTGGAAGTAGTGTGAAGTCCAATGGTAAGGTTGATGAACTTTAACATCTTAATAAATTAACTGTGGAGTTCCTGATTTGAATAGATTTCACTATATATGACAAAAACATTTTAGATAGATTTATCTAAAATCAGTTAATATGTGGAGAGCTAAAAACAAATATAATGAGACTATATATTTTTTATAACTAGTTTTAAGAAATTTAACGATCAGATATATTGTATGGACCAGTTCATAATAATGTGATCAACCTTATTAGTTCAAGACAGAGGCCTAGGTATGACGATGTTTTTGTTTTTCGAAGGGTAAATTTTGAATTATCAGATCTTCACCAAATTTAAATGGAACTACTTCATGAGTATACCCTTTCAAACATAAGAAAGAGTTTTACAATCTGTTTGCAATTGACGGAGCAATCGAAAAACGAACATTAAATGTCGAATTTTGAACCTCCTTCTTTTTTAAAGTCTGTTAAAATAAAGATACCAAAATATGGTGAACAAAATAATACATTTCCCAATATCAAAATAATACCTACAGGTAACCTGAATACCGACCGTGGACCGATACTGGATGTAAAACTTTTATTGCCCTACCGTACGTAACTCGGTAACACGATATCCCGCACAAAATAATTCAATTGTCTGTTACTGTGCGTCAGAAGGGGTGAATGTAACGGTAAAACTGAATATCTTTGTGGCATGTAGGTGAGTATTTTAAGTTTTACGACGTACATTGATGGTTTTGTCAGCTATGGTGTTGAGGAAATGAGTTTGGGGAATGACATGGATGTAATATAAAGGTTTTAAAACAACATTGAAACATGCTTAGATGCTGGGTTAGACAAAGAATGTATCTATTGGTGTATACTGACCATTTTCCGGTATGTTTTAAGTAATGACAAGGATACTGCTATTTACTGGACACAAATTTAAGCTGCATCTGCTATTAAAAAAATCTCTAACACAAACTTACGTTCAACATTCGCTCTTATTACCACAAGATCGAAAAATTGGTATTTTATGATAATTATCTTCACGTTTGTATTGGAAAATATTTCATAAGTTATTTTTGAGAAAATGAAAATTACTTATTAATGTTTAAAAAAATTTTGGACAGTTGATTTATTTAAATTATTACCTATTACAAACTCCTTTGAGATAGCTGTAATATTTCCGAATGACTGTACTCGTATAACTAATATGACAATAAAAGCTATCAGAATACGAAGGATTTTGTAAAATACTGCCATAACTGTAGAATAGAAAATATTATAAGTATCTATTAGAACAGAATGTCGCCAGCATATCAGTTAATAAAACTTTCAATTTTCTCCCAATGATATTAAACCTTAACTTGCTGATGATGAAGTTCAAAATCGACTGAGAAAAATTGACATTTTGTAGTAACTTTATGTGCGTGCGAACGTATATTCTACCTTGTCTACTATGTTAAAAAAGTCTTAAACTGAATTGTTTGTTGTAAAGTACTACATACTATGTATTATTTATTTCGTTGTATGCACAGAAATGAATAGATAAAGGAACTGTGAAGTATACTGAGTGATTATGATGCATGCAACCCAGTCATCATCATCATCACCATATACTAGTCCAGTGTGAGCCATTTCACCCTGTCCTCCGCTTTTCACATCCAGCTTCTACTTACCAGCAACCTTTCGCCAATCCTCACTCTATCTTGCCCGTGACAATTGCCGACTCCAATCGCGATCACGTCTATCCCACGACATAAATAGATAACAGCATTTTTATAAGTTTAAATAGAAGTCTCGCCGCCAAGTTTATTATTTTTAACTATCATGCTGCTACCGATATTATTAACTTTAAATTACGGAACTCTCGGTTCAAACTTGAGAAAAACTTCAACGACTTTTTAAGTTTCTCCAACCCATTTAAGAAAAACTGTATTTATATTCTCGTTTTTAAAACAGACGGGATATAAAAGTCATTTTGTGTGTGCATTATTTTAAAGTGTTCAAGTAGAATTGATGGGACTTTGGAATTTGTGCCTTGTTACTGAGGTAGATATTTGATCTATATTTTTTTTGTTTTCGAATCCTCTACATGTGTTCCCTTGAATATTTTTACAACTAACCTGTTTATTTTGTAACTGATTTCGATGTAGGTTTGAAACTTTCATTGTTCAACAACTCTTAAATCTCGGACGACGTACACAACCAACAACATATTGGTCATTCGACTATTTAGTCCGATCGATAATCAAACCAGCAGATAATTTATAATAAAATAGAAATAAATACATACCATCACGCCTGTATTCCCTGAAGGGTTAGGCAGAGGTGTACTTAATGTACACCCACAGTTCGCCGGTATTTTTAGGTCCCATGTAATAGGGGGCGAGCCTATTGCCATTAACCGGGCACAAATCCAGACTCCGAGCTGCTACTGAGAATTTCAAAGAAAAACCCAATAACACTTTGCTCGACTTGGGGATCGAACCCAAGACCTCTAGCGTAGCAGTCGCGATTGGGACCACTAGACTAACGAGGCAGTCAATATAAATAAATAAGCTTGCAAATGCCATTCTACCACCTAGAATACACAAATGTTGAATCCCAAATGGCAAAACAGCCCCACGCCTTCCTATTTACACAGAAGTAACCACTGTCTAAACATAGACGTCATAATTACTGTTTCTTTTTTTTTCCTAAGGGAGATGCGAATCAAAATTTTAAATTCCCGTCCTAATTGACTTAGCCGTTTCGAAGAGTAGCCGAAACAATCATACAGGAAAAGAGACAAAAGTTTTTATTATTTTTTCTAATTCTAGTTGTTTGTATCGAAATACAAGCAACAAGAAAAAATAATTAAAACTGTATCGTATGACAATACAAAGAGAAATTTAAATTTTATTTATTTGTATAGAATTCACCAAGTAGTTGAGATTGCGAACTCATGACCTCTTTTATTATAACCTCGCAATTCCGATGTTATACACCTGACAACCTAAATTCTTCCTTATTCATACTCAGCATAGTAACAGTAAGCTGAGGTACTCATAAATAAAGAAGGATAGTCAAATAACACACGCCAAGCCATCTATCTCGCTATATAAGACAAAACCAATAAAATAGAGTACATATTCTATCAGCAAATGACTACACGTTAGGAGAAATATGTTTGGAAGTTTGTGTGTGCGTGTGTATTTTTGTGATGAGTTTTTTCGTATGAAATGATTAAATGACGCGTGACGAATCGATTGGATATACAGGACAAAATATGATGATATTCTTTTTTTTAATGTAACAATATTTTTCCTTATGCATACTTACTGTCCGAGTAAGATATACTTATGGAAGGTTTTTAGGCGTTGTTATGAAGATTTGAACCTCCTCAAGTGTACATGTACAGTACAGTAGTACATGAGAATTGTTTAAATGTGTAAGTTATAATTTTATAGAATGGTAAAATGGGAAAGATATATCCCAACAAATAAAATATAATTGAAGCTTGTACAAAGCATCGTCGGGACTAACTTGAATGTAGTATTTATCTTAATGAAAAATTAAATCATATCAGTTGATTAAAAAAAATATGAACCTCCTCCTTCTTGAAGTCGATTAAATGCAAAGTATAAAAAATACTGAGCTCAAAAACCGTAATTAGATTTAAAGTTACACGTACTTAAAAAACAAACAAGATTTTTTTAGTTTCTTGTGGAAACAGCTTTAATAATAATGGAAATTTATGAGAAACTTTAATAATAATACAACAAAAGATTCTCCTTCACAAACATCCAAAAATACCAGACAAACAAACAATATTGAAGCCATTCGAATAAAATTAAAAACGTACCAACGACGTAAATGTCGAAATGGCTCAATATAAACTTTTAAAACTCGAATAAAACTCCAGTAAAAACCCAGTAAATTGACGGGTGGCGATAAAAATGTGAAATAACTATTTGTAGTACAGGTAATGGGTGATGGTAATACTACAATTCGACCATCAAAGACTCACAATGGGTCGGCAATTACATCGTTTGAACGTTGGTCCGATCGCTTCTATGCGTGCTGCGTTTAGAGATGGTGTAGTTGGTCGAGCGATTCGCTGTGATTTGCTTAAACTTGTCCAGTTACTTGCGTGACAGCTGTGTATGAAGTTTTAGTCTTGATTCTCAGATCGAGCGAAAGGTTTCTAAGTAGCAGCTTAGGGTTCAGATTTCCATTTAATATTTAACTGGTTACGTATTATGTGTAAAGCGCTAAGATTAAACAAAATAAATTTGTTTCCCAGATAGAATAGAAGTCTGTCACTTTTTGGCTTCAGTACAACTACTATATATCTGTACGTCTCCGAGTGGACCAATAACTAAAATTATATTACGATAACTAAGTCAATACCATCTCTTGTGTAAGTATATAAACGTAGAGATTATTATAGGCGGATGAAAATATGGTGTTAGAGAGAGCTGCATTCAATCCTCACCGCTTATCTTCATCAACAACTCATTTATTGGCCACTTTTGGGAAAGGTCGCTAGATAAAATAGCTAAATAGTCCCTCATCCTCCTACTCATTCTTTATTATAGGCTTTCCGCAACGCTGGCCACTGCTTCGAACAGTAATTCAAATCTCTTAATTGCTCAAATCTGAACTCAACTCGAATCTAACTTTCAAATTGGTACGAGTCACTATCCAATCTGAATGCGCCTACTGTAGTGGTTACAGTTAGGCGAACGGATTGATCTGCACTCTGCAATTTTGCCACAATTCCCTGTCAGTGACTTTGTCATTTTACAACCACCAAGGCTCTGTGTTCCCTTAAACAAAATTTTCGATGGGTAATGTTCGGTGATGGTATTGTACTTGGCAGGTGCGTCTTGTGGGCTGGATTGACATTGTATCGATAAAACTTAATCATTAATCGATTCTCACTACTGAATATTTAATATTTGAGTAAGTAGTGAGAATCGATTAATGTTTAATAGGTTCAGAGTTAAAAATGGAAAAAACGGGAAGGCCATGCAATGAAATCTATTTAGCCGTCGTAGATAATTTAAGTTGATTATATTATATCCATCTCGCACCATATTATATTCGCTCAAACTAAGAACATTTTCTTTCAGTTTCTTCATTATATCCGATACATAACGAAATAATCTATTAAGAGGGTACTCTATTGAGACTTTCTCCATACAAACGTATTCTGTTGTTTTCTTCGTAGATAATGGCTCTAGAGCAATTATTTTTTTCCAAAAAATCTAGATGTAATTCATACGGGCCCCTATTATTTCATTTTTTCAAAATAAAAATTTCACAAGAAAATATGACAATTCAAAAACTCGAAAAAAAGCCGGTTTTTACCGTCATGTTCAGGCGACTATCAGACAAATTTGAAAAGTGTTTAACAAAAAATTAAATAATAGCAGCATAGACATGCTTTTCCTCTAAATTTTGATATATAAATTGTTTAGGTCAATCCACTTTTGAAGAAGAAAACAACAGAATACGAAACGTCTTTTGGTCAAGGTTTTTCTAGGCAAAATCATCCTATGCTGCAGTTGTCCTTTTCGCACTGTACAGGAAGAGAATAGAGGTGCAGCGCGACGGCAATAGTTTCTTCAAATACCTATTTTTCAAATTCCTTAGGACTAGAGTCCCCTCTTAATTTGGTAATACTTCCTCAAAATTGGCTAATACGTTGGCGTTTAATTTAAATCACTATAATAATAAAATGTACCTCTGACTATTCGAAATCGTATTTGTATTGATTAATAATTTATTCCTTGTTCATCCCGTTCTACATCGGCAAGCACTACTCTAAATTCTGTGGGATGGTTCATGGGTTGATGATGTTAATAGTCTAAGAGACACATTATGAAATTAGTGTTTCCATCATGGAACTCATTAATTTAGAATAACATAATTACACGTGAAACAACCGAGATTTAAAACCTTTACCTGAAAATGTAGGTACTTGTTTCTGAAACGTTAGCAGAAAAATACTATTTATTTTTTTACGTCGAGCATAATGAGCGACTGTGCTTAGTCACTTGTTTTTTAAGAAAATTAGGAGCTCGAGGCGGTTTCCCATATAATTTGTGGAATAATGTCTTCCTTATGCATGAAGGAAAATGTGAAGTAACATATTTATATTTTATTATATTTATGTTAATTATACTAAGGCAACTACAAGTTACCTTACTCGTACTCGACTGCCTCGTTGGTCTAGTGGTCCCATTCGCGACTGCTACGCTAGAGGTCTTGGGTTCGATCCCCAGGTCGGGCAAAGTGTTATTGGGTTTTTCTATGAAATTCTCAGTAGCAGCTCGGAGTCTGGATTTGTACCCGGTGAATGGCAATAGGCTCGCCCCGTATTACATGGGACCTAAACATACCGGCGAGCTGTGGGTCACATTAAGTACACCTCTGCCTAACCCTTCGGGGAATACAGGCGTGATGGTATGTATATTATAATTGCGTTGCGTTCTAAAAGATGATATAGTGACACGCATTGAAAGAGGAATGCTGAGATGGTTTGGACATGTCGAGAGAATGGATGAAAGGCGATTAACGAAAGGGATTTATAAAGCGAATGTCAGTGGAGTCGCCGGGAGGGGACGCCCTAAAAAGACATACCACGACCTTATTGGTGAGATCCTTCAGAAAGGTCAGGTGCGTAGTACCCGCAACCGGCGCATGTGTATGACAAGATGTATGAATGTGGACAAAGCAAAAGAAGTATGCAAGAATCCTAGCAGATGGCTTTCTGTAGTTTCTGCCTACTCCTATGGGAAAAAGGCGTGAGCGTATGTATGTATGTCATGTATATATTATAATAAACTCTTTGCTGAATCGATGATTGTAATTCGAAATTGCCAAAGAGAGATCTCACCGTTGTCCCACTGGAATAAAAACACCAAATAAATTGAATAAAATCCACGTCAAATAGCTTGTTCCCAAACAACGTGTAAAATTTATTCATGAGCAACCACTGTTGGAAGTTGCACTCAAAGTGCTGAATCTGAATGTCGCGGAAGGTACTACGTGATGTTTCCGTTTTACTGTTGGCACTTCCGGTACTACTACTGTTGTAACTCACTTGGTGGGAACTATAATGGAGTGAATATGGTTCGAGATGCAAAACATTAAAGAAATTTTGATATCTGTTTAGGCACAAGATTGTAATTTCTTTAGTGGAACTTAATTTAATGAAACTTGAACTTTATGAAACTTACCAGAAAAATTTTACTTATGCAGATACTTTGGCAGTTTTTCTGTAAAGAAGAAGCTTCTAGATGACACAGATAATATTTGTTAGAGTTAGATCGTTTTTGTTGACTGACGAGAATAACGTTGAAGTTTGACACATAATTTTGATAAGTACGTTAAGAGTGCTTGTAGACCGTTTTTTTCACCGGACAACGGACCGTGTTTTTTGCCGGATACGCGGTGTCGTATGATTTATAATGAGTATGTGTACATGCACCGTACATCAGTCCGGCGAACAATTTACGCCGGATGCACCACTGATTCCCCTCGGCGTGACGGACACCGGTCCGGTGTAAGAAAGAGCGGTCATCCACGCCAGTGCATTGGTGCGTGTTGACGCTGCCGGACGTATTGCCTGTTTTCTTTAAATTGTGTGCCGTGTACCTGCGTTCTTTTAAAATGGGTGATATTGACATGGAATTGTTAATAAGTTTGGTTGTTAATATAGGATGCACCCACGATGTCCTTTTACGTTTTTCTATTTCTTTCTTCTTGTACAAATAGTAGGCCAATATGAGTTTTTTTTTCTTATTATTCGACATTTCACACGTGTGTAATCTCTGACTACCAGTTCAAAACTAACGCATATGAACGGCAGTCCAAGGTAACATTCATCCGGTAAAAACAAAATATGTATACAAGGATAGCCGCTTATTGACGGTCCGTTATCCGATGAAAAAAACGGACGTCTACAAGCGCTCGGCGCTTGTTCAATATCTTTAAATGTAAATGTATAAAACTTCTGTAAATGTTTATGCTCGACTGATTTTGATGATTTTTTCTGTGTGGTGCAGTGGGTCTTTTGATGATTCAGATTCTCAATTGGACTCGGTAGTTCCAGTTCGGTAGTTAGATATAAGTTTTATCGATTTTTTTATAGTATGGAAAACCTTCTGCTACTTGGGGAGGGGGCTGCGTATGTTTTTTACTATTCTCTGGAGCAGATGAGCAAGTAGCTCACCTGATAGTAATTAGCAACCGCTGGCTAAACACTAGCTGTGATTTTAGCATTGTCTACACAATTTAAAAAGATCACAGCCAAGATGCTACCTACCATTAAGAAAAAGGGAGGGAAAGTTAGTAGCATATTATGGCAAAAAAAACAGAGAATTAAACATAATATTATTTGCACTGCTAACAAAACGATTAGGTTTTGAATTTAGGAACAGTTAAACTCGCTTGTGTGATAATTAGGACCATTTTGGTGGAACTAGTTTAATGTAAATTTATGGGCAATGTCTAATTTGTACATGACAACGTTAATTATGCACCGTGATATATTAATGTAGCTTAATATTCGCAGTACATTTAGAATAGGATTTGGTAAAAACAAAAAAAAACAAAATGTTCAAGTTTTAGTATAAATGTGAATATCGTTCTGGTATAATGATATTTATTTCTGTAAATCATTATTTTTAAATAGTAGGTACTTAGGTGGTGCTGTCATTTCCTAGCCGATGTTCTCTTACGAGAAAAGCCGTAACAAACTGAGAATTATGGTCTGAGTCATAGTATAGACATATAATAATATCAAAATACTACACATTGATAGTAAGTAAGCTTTTTTAAAAGCAAAAAAAAATGTGTATCAAAATTGCAGAACAATGTCTGAAATATATTTTTGAAGAAATAACCATAGCAGCTTTGAGTTACTACTGCTTGCGATTACGTCAGCGTGGATTTGGGTCAAAACCAGATAAAAAATATAGGTACTATGAGTTAGTCCTATTCATAAAATATCTGCGTACCAAAATTCATATTTATAATATTAGTAGGAATGTAATTCACATGGTAACCTTGTTTTATTTCACCATAGAAACACTCTTTCTTTGAGTGTTGCTCGAATTACTGACACTCATATTTCCACTTGTACTCGGTACTCCCTTCCTGTTGAACTCCATCGTGCCTGCGCTGAAACTTTCAGAATTAAACCGTTTTTCAGGCGACTGCGACGTTTTTCAGACTCCTTCTGAGTGCAATGTCGAGAGTAAACGGCGGAGTACATCCGTACCTTTTCATAATTACTGTTGGTAATATTTCCTTGAATATGGTAGAGGTTTTTGCTGGAAATGAGTTATTTTATTTAAGTTTAAGTTAAGTATTATGAAAAAGGATTTTTTCATTTTGTTGATTAAGTTTGGTTTAGAATAGAAAAGAAAAATCTTTATTGTACATTTATTAATGTACGTAGTAATTTATTAATTACTAGGATTTATTGTTATTATACAAATGAAAAAAGTGTTCACAATGACTGACTCATTAGTCTAGTGGTTCTTAGCGCAACTGCTACACTAGAGGTCCTGGGTTCGATCCCCAGGTCGAGCAGTGTTATTGGGTTTTTCAATGACATTCCCAGTAGCAGCTCGGAGTCGGTGTATTTGTGCCCGGTTAGTGCCATTAGGTTCGCCCCCTATTATATGTGGCCTAAACATACCGGCGAAGTGTGGGTGCAGATCAGTACACCTCTGCCTAACCCTTCGGGGAATACAGGCGTGATGGTATGTTCCAATGAGGAAGTCTTTTTCTTATTTTGAAATACAAAGTTTAAGAAAAAAGGTCGCTTTATTTTCAAACATTTGATATATATAGTATTATATTATATGATTTCTCCCCGCTTTCACAATAGCTTTGCCAATCACTAGAGTTTGTAGAGCATACAAATACTCAACAACTATCAGTTGCTACGTCATCCAAATATTTACTCTGTGCGTAGAACGATACTTCACCCGTTTTTTTTATACAAAACATGGCATACAATAACTGATCTAATCATTTATCTCAATCGATCATGGAGCAACAGTTTTTTGAAGACTGTCCCATATTATGATTTCTTTTGTATTACGTGTGTGTTTACGAATAGAAATTCTTACATACAGGGTGGAAGGGACATCGACGCACATCCGCTTACCACGAATTCAGTACATGATTCTGGACCCCCTTGCGTTGATATTTTTCGTCGGTTATGTTTTAAAAAATCAGCTGTTCCATACATTCTGATCGTGTAGGTATTGTACTTTTGTATGAAAAATCTGATTTTATTTTTCATATCCGACAAAAAATATCTACGCAAGGGGGTCCAGAATCATGTTCTGAATTCGTGGTAAGCGGATGTGCGTCGATGTCCCTTCCACCCTGTATACATCGAAATGCGGAACAATTACCTAGGCTAGACAAATATATTCATTCCGTATGAGAATCGAATACAAGCACAAGCCCATTTCCCTCTCAATCACGATCCACTGACGCATTTATCATAATAAATCACAAAGCAACAGTTGATTAACAACATTTATTGTTGTTTGTAATATTTTAAAGTCAATAGAATCAATCGCTGAAAACAATAGACTACGGAAGGAGAACTTTGTGTTCCTTATTCAAATTCAAACAAACAATAAACTTCTACAGAAATTGAAAATACAATTTGGAATTTAATAACAGCAATCATTGCTTGTTATATTGTCGTTTTTTTTAAATTTGTTAATTAATTAATGGTTCTATTAATTTTTCGTGGTCCTTTTGGGGATTAAAGCTTCTTTTGACATAATGGACTAATAGCCACTTTTCGTTAATTATAATATGATTCACCTTAGAAAATATCATAAATTACGATTCCTTAACAATTTTCACGTAACAAAATAACGGATATGTCTTTTCTAAGGAGAAGAAGGAGTCTGGACTCCTTTTTTTATGGGATAACACGGCAGACGAGCAGGCAAGCCACCTTATGGTAAGTAGTCACCGCCTGCCCATGGACATCTGCAATACCAAAGGAGTTGCAGATGCGTTGCCGAGCCAAGGATAAGGGAGGGGACTGAGGGTGGAAATAGGCCTCCGGCAATGCAAATTGCTACTTGACGTCGATATTTTATGAGAGGGTACTTCCCCGGTCGTGCTGACCCATTCATGCTGCCATGTAGACATGCCAGCAAGACACTACAACTACTACTAAACGTTTCCTCTTTCTCCTTAGATAAGACACTAGTTTTTCCTTAAAATAGCTTACTTAGTTTGCTCTCATTTCAGGAGATACCGCGAAACACCGGGTTTTTGCATACAGAACAAAACAGAGATAGGTTTATGTCTGTTTTTATGGTTCCGTAAAATGTTAAAATTTAATAAACCGGTTTATTACGCTTTTAGCTTGAATTCTCTTATAACGGGTTGTAACTTTATATGAATAAATGACATTTTATATTGTATATTACATAAAATAAAATAAAAAAAAAACTTAATCCATATTATATATGTAGTTTAAGTATAATGCATACTTTAACTATCTATATGGATGGAGTAAAAAAAATTAGACTTATTATAGAAATTAGACTAATATACTCTCTATGGCACAACTCAAAAATAGAAAATGTAAAAAAAGCACATCTGTAATTTAATAAGGATTCATTATGTAGATTTTTTTGTAAAAATCCTCAAAAAAAATAACTATAAACATGAGTTCAAAGCTATATTAGCGAAAAAAAAATGAAACACAATAGCTACCACTAGCCAAGAAAACTGGAAACCGGAAACTAATAATAATCACGATATTTTATCTTAATCTGTTCCAAAGAAAAATAAAACGGGGCTTCCCCTTCAGACAATAACTCCACTATTCTGCAGTCCGTAACAAAAGTCGTTTGTTCGAGATACCGCCTACGGTGACGTCACGGTAATGGCCGCAGTAAATTTAACGCCGAACGCTGTGTCACTACGGCCTCTAAGTCATAAGTGCCAGACTGTTGCCAACTTACTGCGGTTTACATTCCGAAAGATATATTTATGGGCTTTTAGTATTTGACAATGTACAAATATAAATACTCATAGATGAAACCTCCTTAATTTTTTTTAACTTGACGTAATTTTTTGACCTTTGACCACAGCGGCTTTTAAGTCATAATTGCCAGACTCTTGCCAACTTAGTGCGGTTTATATTCAGAAAGATATATTTATGGGCTTATGGGTATTAAAATACATTTTTGACGTTGCGTCACAGCGATTTCTATTCTATTATATTTCGAATGATATACTTTTATGCAATATATGGCTATGTACAACTATACATACTATATACAACTTTAGTATACTTTAAACAACTATACTATACTATGAATACAAATAAATATTAATGTTTTTTCCTATATCTTGGAACTTCTGTATTTTTTCTGATCTTGATAACTAACAAAAATAAAAAAAAACCCCAACATTTGCTAAGAACACTCCCGGCTTTCAAATAAAAAAACAAAAAAATTGAAATCGATTCATCCGTTCGGGAGCTACGATGCTACAGACAGACACACACACAGACACGTCAAACTGGTAGCAAGCTGTCGTTTTTGCGTCGGGAGTTTAAAAAAATGGGTTGCGTCACAGTCTCCGTAATTTTATAGAACTTAATGTCATTTTTTAGCCTTGCGCCACAGAAGTTTCTAAGTCATAAGTGCCACTGATTTATATAATCAAATCTACCATAACATCATCAAAATTCAAAAACTATTATACCATTCATATTTCTTATTATAAAACTTTTCAAATTCATACCGTATTGTTGTTCAGAATTTTTCTTGAAGAGGTTTTTTTCACAAAGAAAAGTAAAGGAGCGTGTTGTGATACCCAAACTGAAATATGCGTTCTTCATGCCTGAATTAGTCATTAAAAGTTTCTAACAATTGTATATGTCTAGACACACGATGCCCTGAATGGTACACTTGAAGAAACTTGGACGTTTATTTATGAAAAAAGTTCGAATGAATATTGAGACTAATATTGTAGAAATCTTACGTTATAGCGGTGAATAAATTGAAACATTACGTGGATTTCATTGTTTTCTTGGACCGATGCGAATAAGGGCAGTACAGTATTTGTGGCTAAATGAAAATCACAGTAAGCAGGAAGTAAATTATGGACTTTATTATACACTAGCTATTGCAGATGGTTTTTACTCGCTTCCCAATGAACTTTTTGAAAGAAAAAGTATGTCTTTCTTCAAGGTCTAATCTATATCTGTGCGAAAGTTCATAAAAAATGGTTCATTGGTTTAGGCGTGCAAACTTAGAAACAGACTTTTGCATATATAATATTAGTATGGAGTAAGACTATGCATGTCTTGGAAAGATCAGAAAATCAACAAATCATTATCACTCACTACATCGTCCCACTGCTTCGCACGGATTTCATCTCAAAACGAGAGAGATTATGCTATAGTCGACTACGCTAGTCTAATGCGGGTTGGCAGACTTAACTCGCAGTCAACAAGAAAAAATCTCTAAAGGTAGCAGAAGATTATCATATTATATCGACTATGTAGCGATGACAATGTATGTAGTTTCTGCCTACCCCTATGGGAAAAAGGCGTGAGTGTATGTATGTATGTATGTAGCGATGACATGTTGAAAATGTTGTTGAAAGTTATGACATAACAATTTCATCGCAGTCTACTTTATTGGTCACTACGAGAGACTATCAAAATTATTACATCATACAACACATAGCTGTTGTTAATTCCACAATACAACATCACAAAGTAACAACGTCTAAACGACATTTTGGTGGGTTTTTACACCTCCGTTTACTACGATATGTCGTTTGAGGACAATACGTCATAAACTCGAAATGTTAGGCGGAACTGTAGCATATTTCATCACGATATAGTGTAACTTTAGTACCTACGTTTGCATATAATTTGTTTGTAGTTTATATTGGTACCTATTACATTATATTATCTAACTTTTTGTTTATTCATATAATATCAGCACTAAAAAACCTTTCAAATGTAACATTTGACTCCTCATTATCATAATGGTCTCAAGCGCGACGGTTGCGCTTCAATTCCAGATCGAGCAAAGTGTTATGATGAATTCTCGGTAGCAGCTCGGAAATTGGGTTTATGCCCGGTTAATGGTAATAGACTCGCCCCCTATTACATGGGACCTAAACATACCTGTGAAATGTGGGTTTACATTAGTACATCTCTGCCTAACCCTTCGGGGATACAGGCGTAATGGTAATGGTATTATTATTAATTTATAATTGTGCCGATAATAATATGTTTTCTACCCAATCGTCTGTAACTTCGACCGTACGTAGTGGTGCTGAAACTTACTTGTTTGTTGACAAACTCTGAGCTTAATGCATAGTACCTGCTTTATGTAACTTGTGCCACAAACCAATTTAAGACATGAGTATAACGGTTTGATGAGGTTATATTTTTCGTCATGCGTGTACAAAACAAACAGACTGATAAAATTTGCTTAAAAAAAAGCTTACTAGCAATGTGGATCGCACATTACTAGTATTCTTGTTAACCCCTCGTGCAAAGCTTAATGCTTGTGTTACAAGTGGATTTACGTCGATAGTGTGATGGGTAGGTTTCGAACCTGGAACCACATGATTAGAAGTCCGACGCCCTAACCATCAGGCTACCGCCGCTTATAATTATTTATAATAATAATTTTAATTACTTATTTATTATTCATCTTCCATTTATTTTTCAACATATTAGTTTAAATTTTGAAATATTTTTACAAATTATATAAAAACATAATTACTTATATTTGTTTTAGTTACTTGATTAGGTTAATTATACATATTATTAATATGAGATCCTTGAATTTAATGAATATTAATATACAAAATATCTTTAATATTTCTGTACATTGTTAATTAATCAATCATCTCCTACTTATTACCTACTATTTTATAATAATATGTGTAGTAGTAACCCACAAACCTACTAAGTTCTGAATCTGAAACTACTCCTCATTTATCTGAATTCATCGCTAAACATGATTAATTCAACTGATAAATAAGCGACCTCGAACCCGATAAATCGCAAAAATATTATCTGCGAAAAACACAACATATTTTTTTATATAGGTAATTTATTTGGTAACCGGGCGAGTCAAATTTCCGGGGTTGGCCGGAACAGGGCACGGAGTATCCTTTACCCCGATGACAGATGTCTTCATTTCAAACTGACCTCAGTGTGGTCTTTTAAAACGACACCGATGAGGTTCTGGAATAAACGAGGTCTCAAATGGCGAGGTGTTGTTGGCGATGTTTTTATTAAAACAAGGTTTTATGTGGGGCTTTTTTGAAAACTGTTCTTTATTTAAATATTAGGTATGATTATTTTATAATAACAAATGTTGTTAATCTATACTTAAACATTTTTGACAATCATTTTTTTCTGGGAGGAGTATTTAAATACATTAGCGTTGGCACACGGGTTTACTCGCTTTGCTTTATTATTTATTAGGAAATCTATAATATAGCAAAGCGAGTGTAACCGCAGAAACAGTATGTACCTACAGGCCTCTTTAGTTCACCTGTAATTTAAAATAACATGACAGTATCTGAACAGAGTGTAACATATAAATATAACATAACATTGGTACCTTAATAGTATGTACTGAGTAGCCATTAAACCTAATGTTATTTAGGTGAACGACAGTCCAATATTCAACTAAATAAATATTTTATTTAAAAATATTACACCCGAGCTCTTGAAATAAATTTTTAAAATTGCACGAAACACAAAAATCTATTTTCCGAAATTCGCTTTAAACAAATAGCATAAATACATGCGCTGGCTCCGCTTGGGTGACGTACCAAACAATTTATTGGGCAATTTGTTCACACAGTAAGTCAGCTGCGAATGATAACGCCTCTAGTAAAGATTGATTGTAATATAAATACAAATTGTTTCCGCCCGACGGGACAGTGGTGTAAAATATTAAAAAAAAGTCAAACCACCTTCAAAACATTAATGTTAAGTATATACGAAATATTTTCAGAAGTCGATGCTTTGGTTTAGTTAGATATCTCGTTTTCGCCACGGCATAGAATATTATTTATATTATAGTTTTGAAGTCGGATTTACTTTTTATTGAAAGATAATTTATTTTATAAGTATTTTATTTATTAGTAGTTCCAAGTAATGCTGGCCGTTAACGTTTTTACGTGATCATTAGAAATCGCCAAACAACTACTAATCGCAAGCCGTGTTAAGTAATTTTGTTCTAAAAATTAATTGAAATCGGTCCATAATAAATAAATATAATAAAAATTTAGTTATAATAATTATTTTATCATCTTTCTTATCTCATTTTTGAAGTCAGTTGAAAAATCGTTGCATTTTCTCACGAGGTGGGGTTGAAATTTTTCGTGAGATAAGCTGGTGACCTACTTTCCAGACTGCAGGTACTTATAGCTATTTTTCTCAGCTGGTAACAATGCAGGGCTGGTTAAATGGACCAAGATCTATGGCCCAGGTATGCTCCGAGCTTTTAAGCTTGCATCCCTCAGATATATATTTTGGCATTTGCCATAGAATAAAGAAACAACTGAGAACAAAGGACTGCCTCGTTGGTCTAGTGGTCCCAATCGCGACTGCTACGCTAGAGGTCTTGGGTTCGATCCCCAGGTCGAGCAAAGTGTTATTGAGTTTTTCTATGAAATTCTCAGTAGCAGCTCGGAGTCTGGATTTGTGACCAGTGAATGGCAATAGGCTCGCCCCCTATTACATGCGACCCAAACATACCGGCGAACTGTGGATGTACATTAAGTGCATCTCTGCCTTACCTTCGGGGAATACAGGCGTGATGGTACGTATGTAACATTTTAACACGTACATCAAGTGCAAGACTTTTCGCATTACCTGTAACATAGTGCACATTTAAGTGTTACAACTATATAAGTGGACTCAATGCTATCCATGGACGTTCAAATGGACGATCATTAGTTTAAAGCTACCACAAAGGTGTTGGTTGCACTCCGCATACGGAATTGTAGAACATTATTTATATGCATGTGAGAATTCAGCGCTTAAGTTGGGCGCTCGAGTCTTTTGTACAACAAAAAATAAACAGGCTTTATTTTAACATAGCTTTTTATAGCCTTTGTGGACCTCTTCGCTTAAAAGGATTAATTATACAGTTTTATGCAAGCCAAGTGCGCAATTTCCCCGCATAAACTGTTCCTGGTTTAGCTTAACAAACATCAACTCATAAATCTTCTAGAAAAATCTGAATTTCTTTTCAACGCATATTTTTTTTTATATAACGGATATTCCACATGGATGGTCCACCACCTGGGGTATCCTATAGCACTATAGACATGGCCTTAGGATTCGAAACATTCGCTACGACCTTGACAGGCTGTGGTCCAGCGTTCGATGGGCCCTTTCAAAGAGTGAGGCAAATACGCCTCCTACTGGGGTTCCTAACCTAAACTAGCAGTTTTTTAAAATTTACATTTAAAAAACGATGACTATGTTGATCTGCCACATGAGTCTATCGTCGCGAGCGCGACTGCTATGCTAGAGGTCCTGGGTTCGATCCCCATTGGTCGAGCAAAGTATTATTGGGTTTTTCTATGAAATTCTCAGTAGCAGCTCGGAGTCTTGATTTGTCCCCGGTTAATGGCAATAGGCTCGCCCCCGATTACATGGGACCTAAACATACCCGCGAAAAGTGGGTGTACATTAGTACAGGTGTGATGGTACTTATATTATGTATGTATATTGAATTGTGTAGAAGTTAGCTTCCATTCTAACTAGAGTAATATAAATGAACGCCTTTTAAAGAAACCTACAAAAACAACAAAGAAAATCGAAACCCCAAAAGTACCTGAGCCCAGTTTCACGATTCATTTTACCTAATTCCATAGTCATGACAGTGATAAATCGAATACAAAAAGTTTTACTCGACTTGAAAAGAACAAAAGTACAAACTATCGATAATCGTATTTCAAAACAATGGCGTTGACATATCGCGTTATTTAACAACATAAAAAAAAAAGAAAATACATTGAGATATAAATGTGAAATGGTACGAATACGTGCAAATGATGTTTGAAATAAAATATCGTTTGACATAAGTCGAAACGTGACCTTCAGATTAGGTAAAGTAGCTGATTCAAACGGTAGGCGGAGCGGTATTGATAAGTGAGCGTAGCGAGATTGTGTATTTTATTTTAATACTGAACCTTAAGTTATTGAGGTTTGGTATCTCTCAATAATATATGATCTAACTGTTTTACGAGTCATTGATATAGGTTATTTTTAATAATTACACCTGGGCCCCAAGTCTGCTATTGAATTGCGACAAAATCATTTTTCTGAGGTCCTCTTTGATGGTCCAGGCCTCGCATCTATATAAATTATTCTCATTGGACACCCAATATGACACATTTATTAAAATAGCCGATAATTAACTCTTTCTTCTATACTCTCTATCTTATGTTGTCATTGCAAGAAAATATTCTTACTCGCTTACGTAGGCCGCTCTGAATTGTTATATTTACCCCGAAAAAACAACAGATTATTTACACAATGTCTATTCATAAAGAAATGTGACATTCTTTTATTTGCGAGAAAAGCATTGCTATTTTGAAATCATCAAAATGCGAAAAAGGGGTCTTTAAGTTATACCTACACTCACGCCTTTTTCCTATAGGGGTAGGCAGAAACTACAGAACGCCATGTGCTACGATTCTTGCAAACTTCTTTTGCTTCGTCCACATTCATACAACTTGTTATATATATGCGCCGGTTGCGGGTACTACGCACCTGACCTTTCTGAAGGATCTCACCAATAAGGTCGTGGTATGTATTTCTATGGCGTCCCCCCCCCCCGGCGGCTCCACTGACATTCGGACAGTTATTCGTTAAGTTATAACCACACTAAAAGGGTTAAGGTACACTTGAAACGATCAATCTATGGATCGGTGATCATTTGCAACATATTGAGAGCCTATCTTAGAAAGTCGATCCCAAATTGTGTTACGAATTTCTATCATAATCTTTATTCGTAGCTCGAAGGTAAATTCTTGACATAAATACGTAACAGTGTGCGCAATAATTTGGGTAGAATCATATCTACTAATACTATGAATGTGAAATAAATTCTCAGTTTATTCGTTATCTTGGCAGCAGAAATATTTTTAGACATCTCAGTATCACTGGGGAATACACATTTTGGTTAATATACATTCGTCAGACAGATACCCAAACTCCGGCCAGCTACTGAGAATTTTGTAAAAAAACCTAATAACACTGCTCGACCTGGGAATTGAACTCAAGACCTCTAGCGTAACAATTGCGCTTAGGACCACTAGACGAATGAGGTTGTTGAATACCGATGGTATTCATACATTCAAGTAATTCTTACCTATGAATATATCTACAACGTTCCTCCTCAACCAATCTAAGCACTTCTCGTCATAATCGCTTTACTTCCTGTATTTTGTTTCTTTTCCATTTCTAAACAAAACAAACATAAAATAGTGTACTACCATAAAGCTGATATAACAACTTAAAAATATTCCCTTTAGTAAATTCGGAGGCGCCTCCACACGGCGTGAAAATGTGGACATGTTGGCAAAAAATAAAAACATTTTTAGCAAAACAATTCCGAAGTGAAATTGGACATTTTCGCTTTTGTCCCCGTGTGTTACGGTTACCACTTTTACAGAGCAACAAAGATTTATAATAATCATGATTTTTACTGGAACAGTTTATTTTAATTACTGTTTAGTTGATGCGTGTTTCATAAAGGAATTTTTAATTTATTTAAATAAATAAGAAAATATGATACGGTCATAAAAACTAAAAATGTCGTAAAAAGATTGGCAACCTAGTAGGTTGATAGGTTGTTTAGTCAGTACAATTTCGATACATCCTGTAATCTTTCTTTCATTTAACTGTCACTTGCATAGGCTTTTGGCTCTTTATTAAATGTTTGTCACTTTTTTGTATTTTAAAAAGCTTACTAATAATATAAAATATGGATTGCATAGACTGTATTCTTGTTAACCCCTCGTTCTAAGCTAAATGCTACATATGTAATATCAGATGCTAAATAAAAAAAAAAATATCAGCATAAAATTTTGTGACTAATAATTTCTAGTTCTATTCTACTCACAACTACTGTCACAAACATCGTAACAATATGGTAGAACATGGTTAATAAATTACCTCAAATGTTCACATAGAAGCTTATGAGCAAAACAGCGTAATTGGGTTCCTATTGTATTGACCTAACCATTTTCCAATACACCGAAAATTCCCACTAAGTATTAAATTATTACAAAATTAAACCTTAAACTTCAGGCACCTCGATTAACTCTATTTCATGGACTATAGAAGCGGGTCTCGTAAAAACGTGTTCAACAACCTGAAATATTAAATGCACGTGGTTAATTGTCTGAAACTTTACTGCCGATGTTCAGATATGAATGTAATTATGGCTACATAAGGCGAATAATGTTTTCATTATGCACCTTTACTGCAATAAAACAAAACGTATAACTTGCTTTGATCGAGGCGCCGAGGCATTAGGCAAAGTTTAAATTACATTGGTAACGGTAATCATATATCAAAATTCAAATTTAGAACTTCATCTGCCTCAATTGGAGTAACATGGCAAACGTGACATTATCTGTGAGGCTTTAAAGATCCTAAACGGGATACGCAATTATGACTACTTATTGCATCCTGTAAATTATGGTTTGAGATACTGCTAGTAATTTCATATAAATGTCACTAATTTGCTTTATTAGATCTTACTTTGCTCGAGGCCAACAAAACCTCTTCAACAAGGAAAACAATGCTAAGATGCTTTGTTTCTAAAAGCTGAATTGTGATAAAATTGGGTCGTAAAATATGTACCTACCTACGTACCATTTAAAAACAATAATTTTAAAACAGGACAACAGTATATTTTAGAAATTATCTTTAATGCATTTCTATCGCTTACTTGTAGTTGCTTATGCCGAGGCATAAATCATGTAAGCGAGGCACCGTAGCCTGAATTTTACACGAACATATAATAATACAAGTATTCGCCTGCAGTTCCGTTCGCGTGACCGCTATTCTAATAGAATTGTTGTTGGTTGGTTTTAGCAAGTTTATATTTTATTGCCATCTTTAAAACGTTGTTATTGCTGTTTTATAGAAACGGGAGGAGATATTACAGTTGTTTATGTTACTTTAAAGTCATACTTTAGAAGAAAATTATTGTATCATTCGAGAAGATGTTGGTATTTTAGTTCAAACTAGTTGATGACTTATAGACAACACATAATTTGAGCAACTTTAAAAATATTAAGGATATAATTATTCAGCCATTATCATTAATACCGAAATAATACTATTATGGGAGAGACTACACAAACGTACAATAATAAAATTAACAGACGTAAAGTACATACGGCTACACATCAAGCTATACAAATCCAGTTTAGATTGACCTCCCATTGTAAAAGTTTTCTCGACAAGTCAAGGCCAGCCCATAGAGGCTTTGTATAGCTTGATAATATAAACAAATATCAAAAACACGATAGAAAAAAAAAAATGGCTGTTTATAAGAAAAATGAAGGCACTTAATCTGAAGTTTTTATAATAATATTTTTTTTATTAAATTGTTTCCAAATATATCTGTAAAGGAAAATTCATAAACAAATATGTAGTTGTTATGATAGATACACCTAGAACATATTACTATTCCATGCGCGGCGTTCACGCTCTACGCCAAATGTCAGCCATCGCCGCTTATACTACACATTGCGGCTTACAATGATGTTACACCGACAGGGCTGCCAAATTTTGTTTCAATGTACATTTATACACAGTAGTGGTCAACATTTGACCGCAATATTTTTCTGTTCTCCTTCTTTATATGAACTTTAAATATAAATACCACAATGCTTCGTACGCGCAATGTGTTTAAAAACAGGGGTACAAGGTTCTTTTTCCTCGTATAAATAGAATAGAATAGAATATTCTTTATTGTACACCACAAACGAAAGCCAATTACAAATCATTAATAATAAAATGGTACAATGGGCGGTCTTATCGCTAAAAGCGATCTCTTACAGACAACCTTTGGATGGACTCGAGTGAAAGGTAAGGCGACAATAAGGTAGTCTGGCGTACATAAAATAAATAAACTAAACACTTTAAATCAATGTATATCTAAATTGGAATAATAAAAATAAATAAAGAAAAGCAATATACGTTACATACATAATATATAGAACTGAATATATATAGGTAAATATATATACATAGGTATGTCATCAGTGATCAAGGAGGATAAATGTCAGTTATAGCGACAGATAATGCTCCTTCACCAATCTCTTGAATATTGCACCTGATTGTGCACGCCTCACTGACACGGGCAAGGCATTCCAAAGCCGTACAGCTTGTACAGAGAAGGAATTATCAAAAAAACTTGTGGAGTGCATTGGCATAAATATATATTTTTTTAAAAAAAAAGCTTACTAGCAATGTGTGTCACACATTACTAGTAATCTTGTTAACCCCTCGTGCTAAGCTAAATGCTTGTGTTACGAGTGGGTTCACGTCGGTAGTGCAATGGGGGAGTTTCGAACCGGCAACCACATGATCGCAAGTCCGACGCCCTAGCCATTAGGCTACCGCCGCTTAAATATATACCTACTAGCTCTGTCCCGCTTTGTTACCCGTGTTTATCTAGTCATTCTTAATCCCGTGGGAATTACTAGTAGTAGGAATGTTTGAGGTAGAAAAAGAAACAAATTTCGAATTGTTTTTTTAACATACCAACCTATAAAAAAGTTAAATCTTATAGTTGGTACCACAGTATATCCAACCAAACAAATTTAAATGCTTGGTTGGATATACTATTTGTGATCTTGTCCAGACCATTTTTTTTAATGCCGTATCGTTTCATATTTACAATTTCGCGTAGACTTTCTTTAGTATTTAGTAAAATGACTTACTTTGACATTACAAACACTCTTCAATTTAATTTATTTTTATAAAAATGTATCTGTAGTTTTCTGTGAATAGGTAGATGAAACGCTCAAGCCAATGTTTTTTTTTTAAATTCATGACGTGGTAAGCAGTTATGTTGTAAACAGGTTATTCAAGCAGGCCTATAATTATTATAGCATAAAACACAGCACCTCTAGCGTAACAGTCGCTCGGGACCACGAGACTAATGAGGCAGGCTGTAATTACCACATTGAACGACCACAACAATTTATGCCCTTTCCATTTTTAAGATAATCAAGAAACAATAATTACTATACTGCTTCGTTGGTCTAGTGGTCCCAATCGCGACTGCTACGCTAGAGGTCCTGGGTTCGATCCACAGGTCGATCAAAGTGATTGGGTTTTGCTATGAAATTCCCAGTAGCGAACGGAGTCTGGATTTGTGCCCGGTAAATGGCAATAGGCTCGCCCACTATTACATGGGACCTAAACATACCGGCGAAATGTGGGTGTATTTATAAGTACACCTCTGCCGAACCCTTCGGTTTATGTTATAATTACTATAATATTTCATTTCGATAACCCTACAAATATCGCGGGCCGATTCAAATATTCTGCGCGTTGACGCCTCATTGGGCGAACTGACATGAATGCGTGTCGGATCGGCATTGTCGGGTCCGCATTGTAATTGAGAAGTTAATCGGCTATCTGGAAGGATTTAATCGTGTGTTCGCCGCATATTTTTGTCGTGCAATATGACGCGCTGGATTTTTTTTACGTACTCATTTAAGGGTTCCCGGAGCGGATTTATTTTGGATCAAAATATTGTAATCGTTATGCAGTTCGTTAACTTTCGTTGCTTTAATATCAAAGTTTAAAAGCAGTTTAATAGTTGATAGATACGTTCGTAATTCAATAAAATTGATGTAAAACCACTGCAGACATTTTTTATTGTTTATTTTATTTTACATAACGCACACAAGTATTTTCACCTGCATGGCTATTTGCCATATTTTGTACGTATTTCTATGTATTTTATAGTATTACTATCATAGTTATTGACGCGAATTTTACTCAAATCGTACAGGTAGATGGTGGCAAGTCACCTTAAGACGTAAGTTTAAATTGATGACATGGTAAGCAGTGAAATTGCTATAGATTAATCAAGCAGGTCTTTAATTACCAGAACATATCGTCACGTCTCTATTCCCCGAAGCGTATGGCAGAGGTGTACTTATACCACGCCGGTATTATATAGGTTTCATGTATGTATTCAGGCAGCGAGCCTATTGCCATTCACCGGGCACACATCCGAACTCCGAGCTGTTACTGAGAATTCCATAGAAAAACCCGATAACCCTTTGCTGCGACCTGGGAATCAAACCCAAGACCTCTAGCGTAGCAGTCGCTTTTTAGACCACTAAAGTTATAAAGCAGTTGTTAAGAATACTCCAACACAAAACATGAAAATACACAGATTTGTTTGTGTATTTACTTTTAGAGGTGTTGCAGTATTTGTTTAGCTTGAATAAAATATATGTGGCTTCACGCCTGTATTCCCAGAAGGGGTAGTTAGAGGGTAACAATATTGTGTTGACAGTAAGCTTCAGGTTCCAATTTCAGGCGCTGGGGTTTTATTAAAAATCCAACAGGAAATATGAAAATATTTTTTCGGGCGTGGTTGACTAGATTATAAAAGTACCTACAATATTTTTTTAAAACACTACTAGATTGTTGCCGGCGAAGTGTGGGTGTACTTTAGTACACCTCTGCCTAACCATAATTAAATCTATACATATATACCATCATGCCAGTATTCTCCGAAGGGTTAGGCAGAGGTTACTAACTGTGCACCCACAGTTCACCGGTTTGTTTAGGTCCCATGTCATAAAGGGCGAGCCTATTGCTATTCACATCCACAATTATTCGAGTGTTCCTAAGCGTGGTCTTGAGTTCGATTTCCAGGTCGAGCAAAGTGTTGTTTTGTGTAAAATCTATATAAAAATTATTCGAGGCGCCAAAGTACCCCTTAATATGGAATGCAAACACACCGAACTTTATCTATTTTAGACGTAAGACAATTTGAGACAAAGTAAATGTATGCTAACGGACAAAAACTTTTCTACACAGCAATTGCACACAAGAAACTGAATGTATTTTTTACTAAGAAACATGTTTATCACGGGAAAACACCACTTAATCCGCCATTAGGACAGATGACGAGGGTTAAGAGCGCAGGGCCGGACTCGGGGGTCTTGATTGAAAGGTTAAATGTATCGATGTGATATCTCAAATTCATCCAAGTGATCTTCATTTCTTATGCCACGTAGAGATAGGTGGGAATCCCGGAATTAAACCGCTGAAAGGAAAACTATGGATACCTAAACAACAGTTGGAATCGATCTGATTCGAAGAATTTTATTGTAAAATTGATAAACACTACCAGATAAAGTACTAAATGAGTCCTTTTTTTTAAAGAGCTTACTAGCAATGTGCACACATTACTAGTAATATTGTTAACCTCTCGTGCTAAGCTAAATGCTTATTTCGGTAGTGCAATGGGTGGGTTTCGAACCGGCAACCACATGCCGCTTCTAATTGTTAAATAATTGTTCTTTTGTTTCTGTAATTAGGTTTTTAAATATACTTTTACAAGTCATTCATTTTTCTTTTCTCAATTAGTCACATTTTCTTACGGTTTCTGAAAAGCAACACAATTAAAGTCCCAGCTTGACACAGGAATCAAATCCAGGACCCTATGAATGTTGTATATTGATAATTGAGGTTCAAAATAATATGATGGTTTAATTTCATTTTTCTTTGTTACAGGGTGAGCAGTGGTTCAAAACTTCTAGAACCAGCAGTAGGTAAGTTTTATTTCTTGAAATCTTTATTTTTTACTTAATTAAGCTATATTAATAATCTGTTCCTTATATCGCGGTAAGGAACTGATTCCAACCCGATTTGTTTTTTTTATAAATGGGGGTCTTTATAAGATGTCTGTCTGTATGTATGTTTGCACTGCTTCAGGTAAAAACTACGGATTATTTTTCAAAGTATCTTAATGTCTTGTGCATTATTTCATCTTGATACGTTACATGGAAGCCGACTCATTGAAAGTAAGGTAGGTATTGAGTGTGGAGCACCGTAGGCCCAATTCCTTCCTCAGTCCTCTCCTTCTCCTTTTCTTCTTGCCCTCCCTTTTGCTTAAATAGGCTCAACACCGCATCTGCAACTCCTTCGGTATTGCAGATGCCCGAGGGCGATGGCTCGGTGATTGCCGTTGCTCGTTTGCCGAGTTATCCCGTGAAACAAGTTATTGAAAACAGATATTTTGGAACGCAAGTGAAATCTTCTGCTACAGTTTCCTATACCTATCAAAAAAAAAAATTATTTCGTCTGCATATCTGAATTACATCAACACCATTAAATACTATTAATAAAACGTATGGTAAGACAAATATTTGTACATTTCTTAAACGAGGATTAATTCAAAATCAGAACACAACAGTCTAACCATTTCATTGTCAGTCCAACATCTTGGCACGCTTGATAACTGCGAGATTAAGAGCTCACGTTATCCTCTAGGGGTGGCTCTACCTATTGTGCCCGACACAGGTAAGGATAAGCCAATTATTGTGCTGCACCGTCCAATTTCCTCAGTTCGGTATTACCCCTATCTTAGGTACGAATGCACGAGATTGCTTCCGTTTGTATGCATGTAAAATAAAAATGTACGGTCGTAAACGGAGTTAGATGCAATCGTAGTACGAGAGCCGGATAATTAATTGGAAGCTTTTCTTGTGAGTGATAGCCTAGTGATAATTTGATACAAGATTTATGGCATGGCACAAAACTCTCACTTTCGAAGTCATAGTAAATGTTCATACATACATACCATCACGCCTGTATTCCTCGAAGGGTTAGGTGAACTAATATACCCCCACCGTTCGCCGGTATATTTAAGTCCCATTTAATGGGGGGCGAGCCCATTGCTATTAACCGGACACAAATCCAGACGACTCCAATAACACTTTGCTCGAACTGGGAATCAACTGCGGATCCAGGACCTCTTACGTAGCATTCGCGCTTAGAACCACTATACTAATGAGGCAGTTAAAAAAAAAACACTTTTTTGTGATGTCTAGGTACACAATCATTACGATGAACTTGAACTCAGGGATATTTTTAAATAACCTTGGCAAACCAAGTCCGGCCCTGTCCAGCTGTGCATTTAGTTCGCAAGTGTATAAAAGCAAACATACATCACGCGGCTAACTGGGCCTGACATGCTTGAGGTGACTTACTACAACATGTTTATTTTGCTTCCATTTACTCGTCGACGTGTGTGAACATGTCCAGTGATAAGTTTTTCAGTTCCATTCCCTTTTTTCAGTACGGAAAATCCTCAATAGTCATCTGCCACCTAGAGAGGCGGTAGAGTATGTAGGACTTGTACCGACTTAAAGTCGCACTTTACTTATCTAACCCTGAAGTCCATAACTTTAAAGTAAAAGAAGTAAAGTGCCATGAGATTCGTGCTATTCAAACTCGAGACTTTGGCTTGGCAGCCCAATTGTCAAATCACTGCACTCTAACATTTACCTCTGCTTAATTCTTCAGGGAATACAGGCCTGTATGTATTAATTACACGCACATTGTATGTATGTATGTATGTATCATAAATCCTTTTCAGTCAAAAGCAGGTTAAGCGCTACAGTAATCTTTAAATCTAATCTTAAGCTATTAATATGGCCCAAGCTCATTTCCTTAATGGGTTGCTAAGGCGCTGAACAGATTATATCTTGCGAACTTAATTACACTACATTGTTGAGTATTATTTTAAATTGTGCCAATTTTATTCACGAAGAGCATTTTTTTATAAACTAGCTTTCCGCCCTTGGCTTCGCCCGCGTGGCTTCTCGAATTTTCTGTATGATAATCATCATCATCATCAACCCATTACATTGTCCCACTGCTGGGCACGGGTCTCCTCTCAGAGCGAGAGGGAATACGGGGTACGATAATATGTATGTATTATACAAATCAACCTTCCTCAAGAACCACGCTATCCATTGGTGAAAACAACATGAAAATCGGTGCAGTAGTTTATGAGTTTACCGCGAAGAGACAGACAGACGCGGCGGAGGATTTGTTTTATAATATGTAGTGATAAAAGTGATAGTGATAGTGATTATAGGAGGAGTTCTCCTAAATTCCTCCTCTCTCCTTCATTTGCCGTTCCTGACAAGGCCCACACATGTTCCTATTGAAACCACTGTAACATCTATTTAAGTTGTGGAGTGCAATAAATGTATTGAGTATTGAGTTCCTGGCTAAATAATGTAGCTCAATAGATGGTTTAAGTGACTAGTGTCTTTAAACTGAAGGTTTGCCGTATACCGGTTACAAATCTAAAAACCCAATAACACTTTGCTTAACTTGCGAATTATAAAATTAAACCCAAGACTTCGTGCTCAGCAGTCGCGCTTACGACCACTATACCAAGGAGGCAGATTATTGTTTGTATTCAAACTAGGTTTAAAAACAGACTTTACATTAATTTTATTAAAGAATAATTGATCGATCGAGCGCAAAGCGCAAGCCAAGCGTCTCCGTTTTAGCTTTGGTAAAAATGCTTTCACATATCTGTCCGGATGTCCGACTGTCCTCGTCGCAAGGTCGCATTTCTCAAACGATTCCCGTGAAAATTTCTGACATTTTGTTTTGATAATTATAGGGAATTTCTTGTCGATTCCTCATATCAAATAAAAAGTTAAGATGGAACTTTGCGAACAAAGAAGTGAGGCCGGCGAAAACTACGCCTTGCCATCTACAAACACAATTGCACGCATACACGTTTACTGAAACTACGCCTTATCTTGTCAGTCCAGCTTTCGATAGCTCGACTGACTCGACTGACAAGATAAGGCGTAGTTTCAGTTTACGTGTGTACGGTAAGGCGTAGTTTTAGCCGGCCTCACTTCTTTGTTCGCAAAGTTCCATCTTAATTGTTTATTTGATCTAAGGTCCATTCCGTTTTTAGGAGACATGTTTAGATCATATTTCAATCATTTCTTAAAAATTTTGATAAATGTCGCAAAACTTTTTGTTACCCCTATTGAGGCGTCGAAACTTTTTGTCCGAACAACTTTTTAATCTGTTACACTTCAAGGGGTCGGGGGTGTAAGGGAGTGGTTTTCATTCAGTTTTAAGCTATGCAAAGACAGACTCGTTTCTTTATTACTATCAACACAAACAAATGGTGGTACAGTGTACTTAACAGTCCAGTGCATAAAGACCATTTTAATAAATTAATTAGGAGTGCAAACTTATCGCTGCAGGCAGTGCTCTTCTGATTATAAAGGTAGGGTCTTAGTAACGGCGGTAGCGAAGTAAATCAGGGGAATGACGAATTGTGAAATTGTTATGCGTTTCTCGACAACGTATAGATAAGGAATTCAAAATCAGGCTCTTGCAATGCATTTCAATTTAGTAATTAATTAAAGACTATTTTATTAAAATAGACTCGAAGAGTAAAGATTTTATTTATTTGGACCAAATACACTTCCTTACATTATTTATAATTATAAAATTCGAAGCGGCGGTAGCCTAATGGCTACGGAGTCGGACTTGCGATCATGTGGTTGCCGGTTCGAAACTCACCCATTGCACTACCGACGTGAACCCACTCGTAACACAAGCATTTAGCTTAGCACGAGGGGTTAACAAGATTACTAGTAATGTGTGACCCACATTGCTAGTAAGCTTTTTTTTTTTCAAAAAAAAAAACAGTCTCCCGCGTTCTCGATAATCTCAAAAACTACTGAACGGATTTTTACCAATAGTAAGAATGATTAATGAGAAAAGTTTAAGTGTATTATTTGTTAAGGTTTTCTATAAATTGGTTAAAATATGACGATAATTGTTGAAAATGTCGGAAATAGTTAAGCTACATGGGAGCTTTCATCGAAAAAACTGCCATGCAACCCTACGGCATAAGAAACATCTAGGCAAAGTATGCTCAACTACAGACTAATAAACTTGCGCTCAAACATTTGAAGTAAATATACCGGCAAACTGTTGGTCTTAATCAGTACATTGTCTCTCTAACGTTTTTTTTTATATAATAATATAATTCTTTATTTACATAATAAAATATTCATAACACTAGTGAGGCCCTGATTCCTTTGCTAAATTCAAAATTTTATGCAATATAAGAATTAAATTTAAACAAATGAAAAGTAATATCTATATGACCCATAACTTGTATGTGTAGCGTAAACTGTAAACTAAGTATAAGTTGCTGGTTTCTAACACTTACGCAAATATTAGTTGGTTAATAAATAAATAAATAAATATTTACAAATACAGGTAATTTAAGTCATAAAAACAAAAAGAAGAGATGAAAAATATAGTTAAAATTAGTAATTAGTTTCAGGTAATTGTAATGGTATGTAAAATCGCTTTGTAGCTACGTATTATTCTTGTAGTTATACCGGAAACTTTAGAATAGTTATTATTCGTAAACAGAAAATAATATTTTGAAATGATTGAAGCAGTAACTAGTGGGAAACTCAATCGTCTCCTACAATAGAGAGCAAGTACAAATTCAAATATCTTCCAGTGCAATTGCGAACTGGGTCAGTGGAGTTAAAATTACAGACGTACATACGAATATATAACTTTAATATTATTAAATTATTAATTTAGTACCTTGCTAACATTTTGTGGTTAAAATATTACGGAAATACCTTAGAACTTCTGTTGCTTGACTTATTAGAATATAATTATGAAGCTGTGAGTTGTCATACGAATTCCAGATAATATTTTCAGTCGAAAGTTCCAAAATTGTATCACGTAACATATTATATGAGTGAAAGCAAAATTCCACCCACTGTATAATTACAAAATCTAAGAAACTAGGACCAGGAGGAATGGGTCGGCATGACCGGAGAAATACTACCCTCCCACAGAATATCGACGTCAAGTAGCAGTAGGCATACTGTTGCGTTTCGTACGGTGAGTGTGGAGCGCCGGACGTCTAATCCCTCTGTCCCCTTCCTTCTACTTTTCTCCTTCCCCTCCCTTTCCTTAATAGGCTCCGCAACGCATCTGCAACTCCTTTGGTATAACAGATGTCCATGGGTGGCGATGACTATTTACCATCAAGTGGCTCGCCTGCTCGTTTGCCGGGTTATCAGATAAAAAAAAACATTAAAACTTTAAACAGTGTTGACCCAGTGGTAACGGCCACGACTTACGAATTGCATTACGAAAAGAATTACGAAAAGTCGTAGGTTCTAACCCAGACAGGCGCTTTACTTTGAGTAAATTATTTCATCACCACTGCGCTCAAAACTATGAAAAAAACATCGTGAGGAATTCGGCATGTCCTAGAATAAAACATTCTAAGACATGTGACATCTACCAACCCATATTGGGCCCGCGTGGTGCATTACGACCCACTCCCTTTAACCAAGATACATAAGGATTACTCGCAACCAAAAAAAAAAACGAATATCTACGAAAATATTGAACACATAAACCTAATTTCATAGATTACAGAACTAGTTGCATCTACTCCACGAAATAGATTTTCTGAAGCAAACAGAACATACCACAACATACCATCACTCCTGTATTCCCCGAAGGGTTAGGTAGAGGCTTACTATACGACCACAGTTCACCGGTATGTTTAGGTCCCATGTAATAGGGGGTTTAGGTACCATAAATGTATTCATTGCCATAAACCGGGCACAAATCCAGAAACCGACCTGCTACTGAGAAATTCATAGAATAACCCAATAACACTGCTCGACCTGGGAATCGAACCCATGACATCTAGCGTAGCAGTCGAGCTTATAAACAGGCTTCAACAATTTGGTTAAGAAACCCCAACACAAGCTCTGTAATTACTGTGAATGTATAAAAACAGTACAAATAAAAGATAAACATGCGCATCTCCACCTGAGAAATTGTATAAGGTTTGAGACACACTGAGTTCTTAAGAAAAGATTTAAATGAATTTATTTTAGAAATAGGGTACTTGATTATTTTTTTATGGTCCCATTAAAAAGTTGAACATAAATAGAGCCGAACAATAAAAACAAAATTTAAATTGAAAAATCAGATCAGGGCAAACACACAATAAATTACACGTAATGATCGGACAGAGATTCAACGTCATTATCACAATTACTATCACAATTACTAGCGGACAACACACGTCCGTCGCCTCCGAGCTCTCGAGCAGAAGTGCGCAAGTTGACGTATCGGCTTGCCTTTCATACAAACTTGTCACTTTATAAATAGGCGGGTATTCTTAAAAACTTCATCAAACTTGTAACACTATACAATTTCTATACTAACACTCTTTTGCGGAAACGGGACAGAGCATCCCTTCTTTGCCAAATACTTTAAACGCTTATATCATAGAATTTTATTAGTCGATTTTTTTCAGTAAACGTCCGATATTTGTTTTTTTTTTACAATAAGCCTGTTTCAATAAATTGAACACCTGTCAACTACCCCATGCTATAGTATCTTTATTTCATTTAAGACTACAAAGTAAGATTTCTTCATTTGTTATTGTTCTGTGGCTCATCAACGCATGGCCTTAGAGAAATAAGCGTTTCCTTTTTTCATGATTTATTTTTCATTGTTAGTTTTCAGGTCTTATTATTCTCTTCCATTTATTTTCAAACATATTAATTTAATTTTTTAAATATTTTTACAAATTATATAAAAACATAAAAACATTTAAAAATATATATAAAAAAAAAAAACGTCATCCACCGGTATCGGGAACAGGGTCCAAGCTACCGGTGGTCAGGGCCCCAAAGAGAGGAACCTCCTAACAATACGCGCCGTATCTAGGAGTACCGCTCTCTGTATCACGCCCTTGACCCAGCTGCCTAATGAGAGCCTCCGCAGGTGTGAGTCGAGGCTCTTGGCTATTAAACCATTGGCGGTCACATATCGGTACAATGACTGCCGAGTCAATATCCCACATGTCGACAATCTCATGAGCCAAGTCAAGACATTTTATTTGCTTATCTTTCTCGGCTTTCACGAGATTCTCGTCATGCGGAACACTGACATCAATAATCATTGCACGGTGCTCTGGTCGATCTATTACCACTATATCAGGTTTATTAGCGATAATAGTTCAGGTCTTATTATTATTATATGTGTGAGGAATTTTGACGTTCAATATATACTCGAACAGTATTATTGAGTTTTATATGATATTTTGAGCTTAGAGTTTAGATACTTGCCTGGTAAGTTCGCCTATGGGACTTGAAAAAGTAAGTGCATTGAGGGTGTACATGAGTACACTTCTATTTAAACCGGAATATTAGGTTAGATGATAAAGTTCTCTGTTCTATAGTTGACAGTTTCCCACAATAGCAATAAAAAAGTCATCCTTTCAGATAGTTTACTAAAAATGAATGGAATTGCTTTGTAGTTTGCTAGTATTGTCGAGAACAAAATAAGTTTATTATAGACGAGGAACAACGTATAAAAATTAAAGTTAAATATACAAAAACTATGGCCGAAACTACTTAATGCACATACCTGAAAGCAAATATTTCCATGACTTGCGCTAAAGAAATGCAAGCACTTACATGAAAATCGTGTCAAAAACAGTAAATTTTGTTCTGTAAATCATGTACTACCTAAAAAACCCCGTTGAACTATGACGCGTTACTTTGACGTGTAAATTCCACGTAATACCAACAGTTTTTCATTTCACCTGTCCAAAAAAAACTCAAACGCATTCAGCGCTCTTTGTTTTCCGAGCTACGAGTAACAAATGCAAAGCTTCATGTAAATTGTGGCCGTGCATTCAAAATAAGGAATTCTCTCAGTGTGCGCCAACCCGAATCTGCGTTTCAGCGAACTCATCGCGGCTGCGAATGGGACCTTTAGACGGCGCCGAGTGAGACACTCGTTGCAAATGAGACTTCTTTCATACCTTTGTTTGGGAGCTTATTTACTTAACGTGTCTCGCTGTTGTGGAGTCATTTTGTGGATTAACTATCTACTCCTTGGTAGTTACTTACGGTGTAAGAATGTTTTGGAATTGGGACAGAAAATTAAGGCAAGTAAGGAGGTAAATGTTGTTTGCTTAGTTTGGGTTTTGTTATTAAGATTTATTTTCTTTCAGTCTATGCTATTTTATAATAATATGAGCATTGTAAAGAGATGAAATTTAATAATTGGTTTTTGGGTATTTTTAATCTGATTGCTAGTTACATTAAATTACTGAGTTAGAATGCGAATCACTACAAATTATAACACAAAATTTATCGCGTTCATAAAAAGAGACCCCGCCGCGTCTGTCTGTTCGCGATAAGCTCATAAAATACTGAACGGATTTTCATGCGATTTTCACCACAAACCGAAAGAAGAATGAATTTAATTCACGATGAAGGTTTGAGGTTATAACTTGTTAAGGTTTTGTGAAAATATGACCATACCAAACCGTTCGAAGCCGAGGCGAGTCGTCAATAAACAATAAGCTTAGGACCACTAGACTAATGAGGCAGTGTATTTGTGAGAACATTTTTAACGTCTGTTTTCTCACAAATGGCAATGGTATGCATTTGAAAATTTTACAAGATTTTTTGTTTAACAAAAATATTATAATGCACTTCCCAAGCGTAATGATTACGACCTTACGCTCTCAGGTTCATTAATTATTATTTATTGCGCAGTGTGGGAGGCAACGTAACCCGGAAAATGCGGGGAACAGGGTATTTCTAGCTGACATCGCTTTTGGGCGCGTCGGCAAATCTGCTTTAGGGGTAATAAATATTATTAGCATGAAATTATTTCATCGCAACGTAAAACCTTATCATAATAAGAGACAGAGAAGATAGGAAAAAGAGAAAGTAGTCGTCAAACTGACCCATTAAGTATGTGTTACCTAATCACCACACGTATCGATTTCTCAATCCTTATCAGTCCTGAATCAGTTCCAGTGATTGTTTTTTTTTTTAACGTTTACTCTCAATGTGGGTCGCATATTTCTATTATTCTTGTTAACCCCTCGTACTAAGCTAAATGCTTGTGTTACGAGTGGGTTCACGTCGGTAGTGCAATGGTTGGGTTTCGAACCATTGAATGATTGAGGACATACATACATACAATCACGCCTTTTTCCCATAGGGCTAGACAAAAACTACAAAGCTCTATTTGCGACGATTCTTGCATACGTCTTTTAATTCTTCCACATTCATATATCTTGTCATACACACACCCCGGTTGCGGGTACTACGCACCTGATCGAATATAAGATATTTACAGTAATAATTACAGAATAGGTTTAGGTCCTATGGAATAGGGGGCGAGCCTATTGCCATTAACCGGTCACAAATCCAGACTTTAAATCTGACTACAGGGACGAAAATATTTTTTGCTCTCTTTAATGTGCTAGGAATTGGTACCCATCCACAGAGACGATGGCAAGCGCTTATCAAGATCTATTGATCAACTTTATTGTAACTGAATCACGAGGCCCTCCGAAAAAAGCTTTCAACAAGGCTCCCAAATATAGAAAAAGAATTCTGTGACATTGTGATATAAGGTAGCAATTACACAAACCATACTGCGGTCCTCATTTCCGTTCACCATATCTCGTGGCAACAACTGTCGTTGACCCTAATTTCTTCTAATAGTGTGTGCCGAAAAGTTCTGGCCCCACGTTGTAAATAGAACGCGACATTAATCCTGTACTTACGCCATAAAAACGAGGAAAACAGACAGAAATATCATGTTATTTTATATGTCTCCTATTTTTGTGGGCGTTCTAATATTTTTATGTTAGGTGGTGAAATAGGAGCGTTTATAGTGTTGATAATAGTCCCTATTTAGCTAGGTGGAGTGACGATGTTTTTAAGGCAACTAAATGAAAACAGCTGAAGATCGGGCTCTTTCGCGTTCACTTAAAGAAGCCTACGTCCAGTAGTCAACGAATACAGACTCATAATGATGAAGGGTTATTTAACTTAGCTTGGCATTGCGACTTTTCCGTGCCTCCGAGAACATGTAAAGCTATCAGTTTCGGCTATCATACAAACCTGTGACAATAGTTAGTTGTAAAAGAAGCCCTTATTTATGGGATAACTTGGCAAACGAGCAGGCGAGCTACCTGATGGTAAGTAGTCATTGCCGCTCATTGGCATCTCCAAAACCAAAAGGAGTTGCAAATGCGTTGCCGAGCCTATTAAGGGAAAGTGAGGGGAAGGAGAAAAGGAGAAGGAAGGGGAATTGGGCCTCCGGCCCTCTCGCTCACCGAATGAAGCGCAGTAGCGAAACGCTACCACTCGGACGTCGGTCTTCTGCGAGAGTGTAATACTTCCCCGGTCAAGCCGGCCCATTCATACTGCAAACAGCGTGGCTTTACCACAACAACAAACAGCCCTAGAAGCCTCACTAGCTTAACATTTGTATATCGGTTCATCATAAACCAATGACTGTCCCACAAGGTATCGGTATTGAGTTGTTGGGCCTGAGGACATAGCTAATGACCTCTTCTTTCGGCCGTTTCCATTTGGCAAGCGATGCACCAAACACCCTGTATAACGTAGTAAGAGCAAGAACCACTGATGACTCAAATCACAGGAATACACCTAGTTTGAGAGTCAGAGGCAATTGAAACCTGCTGCTTTTATAGCCTTAGTTTGTAAGTTTGCATGTATTATCATTTATTTTGTCTGAAATAAATTTCATTTCATTCCATTTCATTTCATTTCATTGCCCTTAAATTGGGTTGAAATATCAGATATCAGTATTGCCCAGAAATTGGGTTGCGGAGATCTAATGGTGGTTGCTGTAAAACTCTGATATTCAGCCAATTATTTGACTGTAAGCCGAGGGCCGAGTCCCCAACAAAGTTGGTAGAAGGCTAGTGGGATAACCCTTTTCAAAAGCAATAAATACACCAGTTTCATAAACGCTCCCAACACGACAATTCAAAGCATGACGTTAGAACGTAAATTTATTCCCTCGCAATTTCCGTGACGTCACTAACTGAAACTGAAACGCGTCGGACCAACAGTGAGTTGTGCGTCTCGTTAACGTATCGAGAAACGGTACAATTCGATTCTAGGGATCGAATCGAAACGATGAATCGATTTGAGTGAGCCGTAAATGTGGCTATTTGGGAAGTGTGAAATGATTTACGGTATTTGGTATGGAGATTGGGCTGGAGTTGTGGTCTTAGAATGACGTGCAGTAAATATTCTATTGACCAATGAAGTTTTTTTTGGTTAATAGAGCTTAAGAGTATTTTGAAACTTGGACGTGTAACTCTTGTAACTCGAAATTGTAAACGCAACCATAAATCAGTATATAATACTAGTGCAGGTACGATTTTTTATTTTCAAAAGAAAATAAATGAAGAAATATTTTGGTATTTTTGTTGTTACTTTTGATAGAACTTATGACCGACTTCAAACGGTGACTCGATGCTCAAATAGCAACAGACTGATAATATTTTATACAATTTCGGAAGAATACTGTATCTGACAAATGAATAAAATGCTAAATTACCTTTCTAACAAGTCCTATATTGCAGACATAATGGAAAATCTGTTGTCTCGATCTCAAGAGACTAACTCTAGCGTCGCTAAATTAACAACAAAATAAATGCTACACACAAAATCTATAACCTTTTCTGAAGTCGGTTAAATGAACACATCATTCGTTCACGTTCTTGCTGGAACAAATAAACAGAAAACATCCTCTATTTTTCTTTTATTATAGATCTCTTAGAATTACGTAAACGTAACCTCAAAACAAGACACTGTCAAAACAAAAACATAAAATAAGCTTACGGTCCGCATGTTTAGGGTTGGCGTGAGGTATTATAAAATTGTATCGAGAGTTTGTCTGTACATTGAAGGTTTTTGAAGGGAAAACTTAGGTGCACTTCAAAGTAGTGAAAGAAGTATTGAAGCGTCACACTCGGGTTGGTCACGCTGGATCGGGTATATTCGGCTTCATTCAACATCTAGCTACATTTAATGACAATTTAACTCCTGTTAAAGAAATATGATTATGTTTTAAGACGGTATTTTTGCAATAAATATAAGAGTTTATTAAAATTACTACTAAGTTGACCCAACGAACGTTGTCCTGTCCGAATTTCAACTATCTCGAGTTCATACAAAAACCCCATACATACCTAAAATACACATACATACATATACATAACTTAACACCTTATTTTTGTAACTACATTCAAAGCAAATAAATTATTTCATTTCATTATACTACATGGACTATTCGAATATTTTAAGACCAAAAATATCATATCGGTGCAGATGTTCTCTAGTGAGGCGGATAACAATGAATAGCTTTTTTAATTAATATTTATACTGTGTCAATAAATAATAACAATTTCTTAGTAGTGTCTCGCTGGGATGTCTACATGCCAGCATTAATGTATCGGCACCATCGGGGAAGTACTACCCTCCCACAGAATACCAACGTCGAGTAGCAGTATGCATTCTGTTTTTTTTTACGTTTTGTACGGTGAGTGTGCAGCGCCGGAAGCCCAATTCCTCCCTCAGTCCCTTTCCTTCTTTTTTTCTCCTACCCTTCTGTTTTTCTTAAATAGGCTCGGTAACGCCTCTGCAACTCCTTTGATATTGCAGATGTATGAAAAAATACAGGTTGATGATTGAATAACCTTTGGATTCAATATCTATCAATTTATTTCTATTCTATTCTATTTATTAAATCTGTTCAATCACTAGAGTTCAGTTCAAAGGTAATGTAGGCAGAATCTCCAACAAGTTGCGGCAAGCATCGCCAGTCCCAAATTACGAGTTAGTTACTTGGCTCACCAATCAGGTCTATTGCCTGCCTTTGTGACGTGTAGGGTCACCACACTGCCAACATTTTGGTACCAAATAAATATGTCTAAGGTTGTGTTACTGTGAGAGAGTAGGAATTAATAGGCGTCGAAGTTATGTCGCTATCAGTGAAGTAAATTTTATCTAAATTAATGTTTGCATAATGGTTTATTTAATTAATGTTTGCAAAAAGAATAATTACAACATTTAAGATTGCTTTGAACGCCAATGGTCAGTCAGTTCTATTTGTATGCGCATAACGCAAAAACCACTAGGTACACGAAATTGGATGCGGTTTTCAAAGTTGAATTACTGGAAGTTTTTTTTAATCTGGTTCATATTTTATCATGATAAGCGTTTAAGCCGAATACTAAGTAAGTACATATTTTTGGGCACAGGTGGAATCGTAGTCAACTGCTATTAAGTTTAATCAATCTCAATATATTTAAAAAAAAATACTTTGTAGAAAAATAATCCTCCAAAAATCCCTATACATACACTGTCACTCTAGTAGAAACACAGTGTTTAGGAATCCGAAACACCGCTAAAACCAATAACCAGATTGTGGTACATCCTTTCAATAACGACAGTGTCGGTCGGTGTCAATGGCTTCGAACGTTTGATATGATGGATACCACCAAAGTTTCAAACCAGTGTGTGATATAGGTGTATGTTTATATTACCGGATAATTGAATGTATTATATTATATTCAAATCATGTCATCATCATCATCATAATCGGCCCACTGCTGGGATACAGGCCTCCTCTCGGTGAGAGAGAGTGGGCCCACTGCGGGTTGCTAAACATGTCTTTGAATTCTTGGTTTTAGGACATGCCAGTTTCCTCACGCGATTTTTTCCTTCAACGTTTTTCTTACGTACGTATTAATCTTGTAGAAACTTGCTCGCCTGAGAGATTTTATCAGCCGCGTCTGCTAACCCGCAGTAAGAGAGTGTATTGGACCATACTATAGTCCAATACACTCTCTCAAAGGGTTAAGCTATAGTCACCATAGCTTAACCCTTTTATGAGAGCAGACCCTGTATATGTATTGATGATGATGATGATATTCTTTATTAATGTTGCAATATTGCCTGCCTGTTTCCATGTAAAACCTTACGTTCATCGCATTGGATGATAAATAATTATATGACTAGACATAGAAAACAAGGTACTATCTAAACGAATGATCAGCGAAATTAGCTGTTTAGAAGTTGTATTAGACCAAGAAGACCCAGAAGTAGATGGCGGGATGAGCTAGACCTTTATTGGAGGAATCGGCTGGAAAAAGCTCTGAACCGAGAGGAGTGGAAGAACGGTAGGAAGGCCGTTGCCCTGTCGTGGACAATAATGGCTGATTATGCTTTTTCGAGATTATTTGTCGTAGTCGGGCTTCTGCCTGCCTACCAGTAATCTTTATTATTATATAGACTACATAAATATCAATTGGGTGTATAAAATTATCACCCATGTCTAGCGCCGCTTTACCTTACGAATTGATGACTATGGTTCTTAGCTTCAATCCCTCACATAGCTTGACACAACATAACATCAATTTCAAATTAACTCCCGACAGGCCCATCTACCACCAACCTTGCAATACCGGTAACAATAGCCCTTTATACCTGCCAAAGCATCTATCAGTCCACTTCCTCTCTCTTGCTTAAACGCATGGTAGCAAAGAGGTAAGCATGAAAATGCACTCCAACCGAGCTCCATTCAAAGAGAGATAATAACTCCGCGAATATTACAAGCTTTGTCAGCGGCTGTATAATGCTTCGATGCACTATGTGTGGACCAGTGTGCTTACGGTAGCGGTCAGAGGGTTAAGCCTTTTGAAATAAACAGTAATTTTTCAATATTGAGGAAGTTATAGGTACAAAGTGTGACAAATTCCTTAAGTCAGTGAAATTAAAGTAGAGTTAGTCAGAGGTATCTTACAAAGGTACATTATGGAATGCAATAAGTATTGAGTATGTGTTTAATTTTCATGCAATAGTTGGAAAGTTCGTTGACCGCGCTACATCCAAACTCTGAGTTGCTACTAATAATTTACACTGCTACTAAAAAGATATGATTGACTGCCTCGTTAGTCTAGTGGTCCCAAGCGCGACTGCTACGGAAGAGGTCCTGGGTTCGATTCCCAGGTCGAGCAAAGTGTTATTGGGTTTTTCTATGAAATTCCCAGTAGCAGCTCGGAGTCTGTATTTGTGCCCGGTTAATGGCAATAGGCTCGCCCCGTATTACTTGAGACCTAAACATACCGGCGAACCGTGGGTGTACTTTAAGTACACCTCTGCCTAACCCTTCGGGGAATACAGGCGTGATGGTATGCTTAAAAAGATATGTGGTTAGGTTAGGTTAGTTTATTTATTTGGCATTAACGTAAGCACTAAAATAAGATTTATATTATTGCTTTAAAATAGTATTACTAATATGTAATTATTTTCAATAAAAAATATATAACATGATTTTTTTTAACGGTTGCTGTAGCCTATGGTACTTTTGCAACACCATGTGTATCACTCGCACGTTGCCGACCCTAAAATCATTTTATTTTTCTAAGACGCATCGAACAACAATCCCAGCAATGTGTGAACAAGCTTTATCGCTGATACTCTCTAAATGAAAACGAAATCAATACAACAGACTTAAAAAAAGAAACAATTAAACAACGTCCCATAGCGAACAATCAATAGGTATTGCCGCGAAAATTCAAAGTGCCGTAATTTCCGTGCCGTCAGTTTCATGCGACTGGATCTAGGTCCAAACGTATATCAGTAAACCGATTGGAAACGAGTGACACATCCCTACTCGCTCTTACAATGTAACAACAGAGAGAGATAGACGTATTTTTGTCATTGCGTTTGAACGGTAGTAGGATGACATCGACTAGCCATTGAGCCCCGGACAAGGCTGGATTTGACGGTTTGTGGTTTCAATCGAACGGGACGGGATGTTTTAATGAGTACGAGGTGCGTTGTTTTTTTTAATACACTGCTGTACAATAGGGTTGTGAAATTGCTTTTATTTTTTGTGTTGTGATTTTGTAATGGAATAATGGGAAAATATGCATCAACGAATTTATGATTGTCATGAACTATCTGATGTGAGCTGGCTTAATATGCTTGTATTTATTTTCATTAATTTCAAGTGGACGTTATCCTGCCTAAATCGCAGCGCTACCTATCAGATGCTATTATGAGTCTACACCAGGCAGAAACCCATTTTCTAGTTTTTGCCGAACAACCATAGACTTTTATATATTGAAGAAAAGAAAGAAGAATAAATGACTAGAAGTAAAACTCATGATTGTGACCTTAATTCGTCGTGTGCCAGCTAAGACCGTTTAATGACATGAAAATGTTTAATAACTGACATTAAAACCGGGTCTGAACATATTTCTATATTTTTGATGGGAGGAAAGTGAATTAGCTACCTACTTAGTAGGGAAAAACTAAATTTATTTTTTGCTAGTAAAACGAATATCTCTTCTCAGGGGAGAAGTAATAGTACGTAAAAAAATCTCAAAAAGTTTTACCTCAACTTCATTAAGTCATATTCCGGATTTATTCCCAGCCCCAAAATGACATAAAATAAAAAAAGAAAAAGTAGGGTTTACCCAGTTAGGTTTATTAGGGCTCGAGATTTAGTGGCGGAGTTCGGGTGCGCGTTATTCTCGACCCCTCTCACAGTTAAGATTTTACCAGGCCCTTGATAGTGATGTGCTTAAGGAAATAACTTTTGGCGACCTTGATACCGAAAACCGAAACTAGAATTGAAATAATATTGACAGTAGCATTTATATAATTGGATTTATTAAATTGATACAACTTACTTCACTCATTACTTTAGTGGTCCTAAGCGCGACTACTAAGCTAGAGGTTCTGGGTTCGATTGCCAGGTATATTGTTTAGTTTTTCTATGAAATTCTCATATTACTTGATACACATACGTAATATTTATGTAAAGTGAAATAAATATTAGTTAAGTATTTGTAATAATTTAAGCATTCGTTGTTAAATTTTCTGTTGTTGGAATGTAAAATAATTTAAATTGTTATTTATACTCTGGCATTATATTGCTGATTTTGATGAATAAACAGGCCTGATACCTATTAGATATTACATAATATTGTTTACACAAACAGGCCTGCTCCTAATTTATGTAGATGCTAATCAAATAAATTGGATACACAGTAACAGCTTCCTGTAGTATCTGATATCGATACAACCAAGGACAACACTAAAGTTGGAATTTTATAGATAATGCTTCGACTTTTTTAGGCATTTTTCATGCTAAGTTATTATTAAGTTCAGTATTAATTTTCCTTCACTAAAATAAGATAATCCATGCTTGGCTTTAAAAAATATTAATTAAAAAAATTGGGCTAGTTATCATTTACGTCAAAATAATAACATACCTATAATCACTCCTGTATTTCACGAAGGAATAGGCAGAGGTATTAATTTACATGAACAGTTCTCCGGTTTAGGTCCCATGCAGTAATACTGTTAGATCCACAAATCCATACTCCAAGCTGCTACTAAGAATTTAATAAAAAAAAACCCGATAACGCTCTGCTTGAAATATGCACAGCAACTAAGTGAGCTCGCGATGGTGTATTCCGGTTCAATCGTCAAATATATTGAAAGTTGCTCTAAGTGAAATACCTAAGGTGCTACTCGCTCAGGTGCTATTCGGCTGGGCGCTCTAACTGAAATACATCCTCGCGATGAGTGGACCTATTTATAAAGCCAATTTGTCAGTAATATGTCGTAATGTAATAACAAAGAAAAATAAACAATACCTACTTAAGACTAAAACTTCTCAGAAAATAATTTCCTTTCCCCGGAGTTCCAATTTCACGTTTTCTGAAACAGTAGAACCAATTGCGAACAATACTATAGTTGTACCTAAGTAGACAAATTGGGTACTAAAAAGTTTCCTAGCTAACTTTTCGATGTATAGAAGTTTGTTAAAAGCTATTTGTTAGCCTAGTACAATTTTGCAAATGTTTTGTGTAGGTACTGTAAATTTACTAGTAGGTAGGAGTGAGTTGGGGTTAACCCTTCTGTCACTGTCGCGAATCCCATGACTATAAGACAAAGAAAGGCAAATGCGGGTTTTAATCGAGAGTCTGACATACCCTGCTATCTCCCGTGTCAGACGATCTATGGATTTTCCGCACCCAAAAAAAGGAGGTACCCATTCTTCGTTTGGAATCCAGACAGCGTAATGATCGTATACATTAACACAAATACACGCAAGTTGGAGCTCTAGTAGGTATGTTTAGAAAAACCAGCCATACGGCATACGTACATCAAGGCTGAGTACGTCATAAACTATATATTCAACCCTATTCACGTTTACCGTAAGTGTGCAATTTTTTTTAACCAAAACCGTTTTCTTGATGTTTACGACTGTTTCTTTTAAGAGATGGCTAAGGATGATGCTATCTTTGTGCGTTATTAGCCGACTTAAAAAAACGAGGAGGTTCTCAATCCGACTGTGTTTCTTTTTGTGTGTATTAAGTATATTTTTTCTGACCGTCAACTAATTTCATTGTTTAATCAAACAAATGAATTAACATTTAGTGATTGTAATTACATTATATATAATGCTACAGAGCATTGTGCAACGCAACAGATACCTATGAATCCTTTATGTGTCAAATTTTATATAAAACTACATTGCCGCCCGCGGCTTCGCCCGCGTGGACTTATAGTGACAAACTCCCATACGAACTTTCACCCCTATTTCAACCTCTCCAAGACTTTTTTTGCGATAAAAGGTAGCCTATGTCCTTTCTCAAGCTTTAGTCAATCTCAGTACCAAATTTCATCAAAATCGGTTGAGCGGTTTAGGCGTGAAAGCGTAACAGACAGAGTTACTTTCCCATTTATAATATTAGCAGGGATATTAGAAGGGATTATATTACTATCTTATTACAATGCCACACACTTTGTTGCATTTGCCATCTCATCACTAATATTACCGTGATGATAAACTCAATCATCATAATTATGAGTCAATCATAACACTCCATTTTAGTAGTGTGCAAAATCTTCATGGATTATCTGCCGACGCGGTAACAAAGGGCCTCTAAGAATGGCAAAATTTGAGTGGCGGAACAAGATTGCACAAATTCATTTCCATTTGTTTTGTGTAAAAGTGACAATATTAAAAAAGCTATCTCTTCGATCAAAACTGCCTCATTAGTCTAGTGGTCCTAAGTGAGTTCGATTCTCAGACCGAGCAAACAGTTATTTAGTAGCAGCTCGGAGTCTGGATTTGCGCACTGTTAACGGCAATATGCTCGCCCCTTATTACATGGGACCTAAACATACCGTTGAAGTGTTGTTGTACATTAGTAAATCTTGATAATGAATGAATAATAATATATCACCACAATTTAATTTCTGTTAAATAAACCAAAACTGCAGAAGTACAGTGATAACCTAGTGATACGACCATTGGACTGCCAAGTCAAAGGTCTCGAGTTCGAATCCAAGGCACGCACCTCTGACTTTTCGAAGTCATGTGTATATTAATAATTAATTATCACGCGCTTAAACGGTGAAGGAAAACATCGTGAGGAAACCTGCATGCCTGATAGATTTTCTTGACGGTGTGTGAAGTCTGCCAACCCGCAGTAGGCTAGCGTGGTGGACTATAGCCCATTCCCTCTCGCTCTGAGACCCGTGCCCAGCAGTGGGACAATTTAATGGGTTGATGATGAAACCAAAGTTGACATCAACACATAATAAGGTAGGTGGTAGGTAGGTAGGTAGGTACTTACTACGTTTAGTAAAACCCATTAACCTCCTTTTCACTTCCAAAAACAGATCTTCGCTCATCTTTTGTCCGCCTATTCGCTTTCGTTTATATTTACGAGTTAACAGTTTTTCATAGGCGAAAACAACCAATAAACTACACAGCAGAATTTTCCTTATATCGCACTGTCACAAGTTTTTGCCTATGTTTTTGCTGAGAGCACCGAACCAAGCGAGATATATGCCAGTTTTATCATTCCCCTACCTGAAGATGACCACGGAGAGCGCAAAAAAACCTTATTTTGGTCGGAATTAAGTTACCAAAGTTGGTAGGGAAACTTTGTCGTATCTTATTAGGGGACCAAAACGTATGACGCACATATTTACTCAATGTTATTTAATAACTTTCCAAGTTTCTAATGTTCTATCTTAGTCTTGGAGAGAAATACATGTCATCGCGCCCATTTTCCCCAAATGAATAAGCAGAATTAGTGTGCGAATGTACTTACACCCTCAAATCGCCGGTATCTTTAGGTCCAATGTTATAGGTGGCGAGACTATTGCCATTATCCGGGCACAAACCTAAACTCCGAGCTGTTACTAAGAATTTCATAAAGAACCCAAGACCTCTAGCGTAGCAGTAGCGCTTGACACAACTAGACTAATGAGGCAGTTAGAGAGAGCGAAATATGATAACGATATCTTTTTAAATCTTTACCTACAGTCTCTTAGTTTACACGACTAAGATTTTAAAGGATCCTTATTATTACTATTTAACATTTTTTTTTAAATTTTAAAACCACTTAAATAGAGTTACTCCTGAACATTTCTTGATAAAAGAATTTCTACCATGAATATTTATTTACCTAGTTTTTGAGTGATGAAAATAAATAGGCGATGAAATAATCGGAAAATTTAACTTCAGTTTGTCTTGTCTTAGCATATTTATTAGCATGTCTTTTATATTAAATTGGGCGCTATTTATTGTTGGGCTGTATTTGTTATTTCCAAACAAACAAACTAATCCAAAATTCGACCCTTGTTCCCTACCTAGGAATCGAACCAAGGATGCAGCTGCGCTCGCGACACTAACATTAAGTTATAAAACATATTAAACCTACTTACAAATGCTTCTATAAAAGATTGAAGTTACCATATCGCGCCGCTTCTCGAATATAATTTTTGTCGTGGTAGGGCCACGCTGTTCGCAGCATGAATGGGCCGGCTTGAGCGGGGAAGTACCACACTCTCGCAGAAGACCGACGTCCGAGTAGTAGCGTTTAGTTACTGCGCTTCGTTCGGTGAGCGAGAGGGCCGGAGGCCCAATTCCTCCCCCAATCCCCTTCCTTCTCCTTTTTTCCTTCCCCTCCCTTTCCCTAAATAGGCTCGGCAACGCATCTGCAACTCCTTTGGTTTTGCAGATGTCCATGGGCGGCGATGACTACTTACCATCAGGTAGCTCGCCTGCTCGTTTGCCGAGTTATACCATAAAAAAAAAAAATATATATATATACGACGCTAAACAAGTTTGATTCGGTAAAATATTGAAAAACTTCTCGATTATTTTTGTGGAAGCTTGCGATTCCAGTAAATACTGCTGAGAGAGCGAAATTTTATTACCCCAGCTTAGTCAACAAGTAACAAACATCTTTACCGTTATAGATTTACTGTAATTGGGTTTGTAAACTTATCAATATTGACGTAAGATCTTTTAACTTCTCACTGGAATGCCTTTAAATGTTTTTTTTTAGGAGGGGCTGGTGGCTATGTACCTATGACAACGTTAATCAATCGATCTGCACGGTAAAGCTGCTTATACCGCGCCAGATGTTGCTAAATGTCAGCATTTTAGATGAAGTTACTGCTATCAGCCGTCCGCAACCAACTACTGGTTACTACCGACATCCTGAGGGCTGTCAGGCTATCAGATGCCTTACAGTAAATACAAAGCAATGTTAATAATTAACCATTTACAAATCAATTTAATGTCCATAACGCAGAACTTATTTCAATAATAACAATTAATATTAGTCCTCATTAGTCTAGTGGTTCGAGTTCGGGAGTTCTCGAGTGGACACCGCGTCTAGGCAAACGTAGTGTCGGGCGCCCGCCCCGCCAAATGGAGTAACGACTTGCGGAAGGCAGCTGGCAATGATTGGATCAGGAAAGCCGCATATCGGGTTCTGTGGTGTTCACTAGGAGAGGCCTACGTCCAGCAGTGGACGAGTATGGGCTGATGATGATGATGATGATGATGATGAGTCTAGTGGTCCCAAGCGCGTGCGCCTGCTATGCTAGAGGTCCTGATTTCAATCCCCAGTTCAAGCAGTGTTATTGGGTTTTTCATTAAATTCTCAGTAGCAGCTCGGAGTCTGGATTTGTGCCCGGTTAATGGCAATAGGCTCACTCCCCATTACCTGGGACCTAAACAGACTGGCGAAGTGTGAGTGTACATTAGTACCCCGCTGCCTAACCCTTCGAAGAATACAGGCGTGATGGTATGTAATCACTATTTGCTACTTACCAATGTTTATGTTATTATTGTTGATATGCCTTAATAAATAAATAAATAAATATCTAACCTAGAGTAATTTTGCCATTTAACGGTAGGTACTGGTTCTGGGTTCCACAATTCCACCTGACATAATCACCACACATTCAAACTTCAACAACTCCCGAACTACAGTTCCTTATGATCACTCTTTTCCACTTTCATGCCTTTAGAATTCCCATCTGATATATAGCCGTTCTAATTCGGACTGTTGGCAGCACTCCAAACCAGTATACCTACGAAAACGTTCTACCGCAAACTTTAATATTTGTCGCTGGAAGATATATTGAAGTTTATGGCCGGATATATTAAGCGTGGGGCTTGGAATAATTTTGTTTCGGCATTATTAGTGATTATGTTGATGAAGTGGGTGTCCTTATTAACCTTTTTAAATGATAATATTGATCAATGTCAGCATTAAATAACAAGCCATGATGGGATCAACGTCAAATGTTTTATTTCAATTAGGTCAATCATAAATTAGCGAATGGGGGATCATCGATTCATCCCCTTGTACGAGTGTGTTGTCCCCAGCAGAATATGGCTCGCTTAAGTGTTAAAGTGTCAGTATACATGTAACTTTGAGGACGTAAAATTGTCACTGGTGCCCCAACTACATTTTTTAATAATAATACATAATTAAAGGTGTTTGCACCTATATAAAGAATAATAAGACAATTCTAAAAAGTACTTTTGAAATGTCAAGAACTAGTTGCATGATTCTAAACAGTTTGGTCTTCTGGAGATGAGAAGGCAAGAAACTCCATCGATACTCTTATAAATAATAAATACAGCTAATAGCTATTACAGCCTGATATGGTTACAAACATACCATCATCTAATATACCATCACGCCTGCATACCACGACGGGTTAGGCAGAGCTGTACTAATGTACACCCACACTTCGCCCGTATGTTTAGGTTCCATGTAATAGGGGGCGAGCCTATTGTCATTTACCGCGCACGAATCCAGACTCTGAGCTGCTACTATGAATTTTATAGAAAAATAACGCTTCTAAACTATGGAATGAACTATCGCCTACAGTATTTGCAACCATACGACCTTCAAACCTTCAAGAAAGGAGCGTACTCCCTTGTAAAAGGCCGGCAACGCACTTGTGATTCCTCTGGTGTTGCGTGTGTTTATGGGCTGCGGCAAGCGCTTACCATCAGGTGATCCGTCTGCACGTTTGCCCCCTTTCCCATAAAAAAAACCCTGTTTTACCTGGCAATCGAATTCAGCACCTCTAGTGTAGCAGTAGCACTTAGGCCCCCTAGACTAATGAGGCAGTTATTATGGTTACAAATGCAGAGCAAATTGCAGAAAGCAAGAGCAGTTTTTAGTATACATACGACAGTACAGTCCTGTACAGTACGGTACGATATGTCCTGTCCCCAGATGATCCATAAAGATTTTCCACCCAAAATGAGGCTTCAATAACCTACTGTTATCGCCATAATGTACCTGTATACCAATACATATGTGAATGATGTAAAATATTTATTTTAAAAGAGTGTCCATGGAGTTTCTTGCCGGATTCTTCTCCATAGGATCAACTTTTTGGAACCGTGCAACTAGAGTCAATAACGTTTCATAAACGCTTGTAAAAGCTTATTTGAAATAAAAACATTTGATTTGATTTGATTTATATTGATATAGCACCTTTCGTCGATGTTACAAATATTATATTACACAAATACGTGTATGAGTAGCCATTGTTGTATACATGACAAATCGTACATGCTACTCCGTTTGTCCCGGCTGGCAGACAAAAAAAAGTCAAGACATATTCGACGCTATTCATAATAGTGACACAAAAATCCGGCGACCGAAGTTACGTAAAGAGAATCTTCGCAATACGGTTTTGCAGTAAAAAAAATAACAGAATAGTTTTGTAACACTAGCCGTTGCCCGTGGATTCACTCATATCCCAAAAGAATTTGCTTATCTTGACTTTTAGGCGGCGTATCTACATAAACAATTTTAGTTAGACATTCAGCAATACAACTGTGACAACTTAATCCAATGTACAGTCGCGGTCATCAGGTTATACAAAACTGACAAATTTCTCCAAATGATTTTAAACCTTAAAATGTTGACGATTAAGTTAAGAATAAACTGAGAAAATTAGTCATTTTGTGGTAACTTGTGCTAGCCATCGTACTGTAGTTGTTTTTGCGTGATGCATGTACAATCATATTATCATACAGACAGATAAAAATTCTTAAAATGTTACATACCATCATAACATACCATCACGCCTGTATTCCCCGAAGGGTTAGGCAGAGGCATACTTAATGTACACTCACAGTTCGCCGGTATGTTTGGGTCCCATGTAATAGGAGGCGAGCCTATTGCCATTCACCGGGCACAAATCCAGACTTCGAGCTGCTACTGAGAATTTCATAGAAAAACCAAATAACACTTTGCTCGACCTGGGGATCGAACCCAAGACCTCTAGCGTAGCAGTCGCGATTGGGACCACTAACCCAACGAGGCAGTTAAAACTGTCAAATATATTAGTGACAGTTTTGTATAACCTGTATTGTTAGTGCATATTTGTGTGTTTCACAGATCATAGTCTTCATCATCTAGTAGGCTTGTTATCCAGTGCCGTACAACTAAGCATAAATACAAATTCTGGGGTAATGCTAAGAACTATATTTTTTTAAAACCCATTAAATCTATTGTCGACCTGAAAACTGTACCCAGGACCTCTAACGTAGTAGTCGCACTTACTACTGTCCATTGAACGAATTAGTCTAAACAATAAAACTAATATTATTTAACTACAACAAATTCACACACTCATATTCATAATGTCACGCCTGTCTCCCATGGGGGTGGGCAGAGACTATAGATTTCCACTGGCTAAGATCCTGGCACACTACTTTCGCTTCATCTACATTCATTAATCTCTTCATGCATGACCGTCGGTTTAGGGTGCTCGAAACCTGGCCTTTTTTAAGAACATAAGCAATTTTGTTGCGATAAATTAAATTAACTTAACTTGAATTATAATACAATAAAATTTACTATTAATTATTCTTCATTTTTAATCTGCCAAAGTAACATACAAAACCCTTTAAATATTTCTTCAGGAAATCTTGAAAATCTCCCTAAGTAAAATTGACAATCTACATCCTTTTAATGCAACCTTTAATCATCTAGAGGCATTAGACGTAAAAAGATTTTAATCTTAAAATCCTTACTCGTATTTTAAGAGCGGTATAGATCCGCTAAGAAGATTTCATGCCGCACTGACCAAGTTAGGGGGAGAAACTTAATATTATAGAGGGAAAAATTCAATGTATGAATCTGACACTAAGACGGCTTACTACTCGTATTTCTTTTACTGATGTATTAAGACTATTTGCAGAAATATTTAATAGCGAATTATTTCGCCTTCGACGTCAATTCATATTTATTTTTCCCAATTCATAAATCTATAAAACATTCATTCCAACTGCCTCATTAGTCTGGTAGTCCTCAGCACAACTGTTACGCTAGAGGTCCTGGGTTCGATTCCCAGGTCAAGCAGTGTTATTGGGATTTTCTATGAAATTTGCAGTAACAGCTTGGAGTGTGGATTTGTGCGCGATTAATGGCAATAAACTCGCCCCTATTACATGGGACCTAAACATACCGGTGAAGTGTGGGTGTACATTTATATACACCTCTGCCTAACCCTTAGGGGAATATAGGCGTGATGGTATGTAAAATATTCTAGTTTCAAAGCAATGTAAATTGCAACAACAACTATAATAATGTATTCACAACAAGTTGAGTACAATCGCCAACACATCAGGTTATACAAAACTGTCAAATTTCTCTAAATTACTTTATACCTTTAAATATTAATGATTAAGTTTAAAATCGTCTGACAAAATAAGTCATTTTGTGGTAACCTGATGTGTTGCCCGTATATACAAGATTTTTTGCTTAAAAATCATTATTGTAGCAAGAACTATCTGCTACAATCTCCGAAGCTCCGAAATTCTACTTGACTTCATAATTTTCCAAAAACATCACGTTAGTTCACAGTCTGAAGCGAAATATAAACAGTGTGTTTATTACTAAGAGCTCTCACATGACAGTCGAAACTCTGTAGTGTGTAGCGAGGTATCAACTTGAGTCAACTTGTCACTGTCGTGTTGCGAGCCCCTTAGACAAAGGGTAGGTTAGCGAGCTTCTTGCGCGAGAAAGTTCTTCTGCTTGTTAATTTTTGTGATAGCTTTGTTTTGTTAGAAGGGCTCGCATTTAAGTTACACTTTTTTATTACGTATATGATCGCACTGACTAGCAATACAGTCAGTTACTTTTACATTTATTTTTATTTCATTTATCTAATCTCATAAATCACAATACCATCGACACGCCTGTATTCCCCAAAGGGTTAGGCAGAGGTGTACACGAACATTTCGCCGGTATGTTTATTTCCCATGTAATAACGGGTGAGCCTATTGCCATTAACCGGGCACAAAACCAGACTCTAAGCTGCTACTGAGTATTTCATAGAAAAACCCAATAACACTTTGCACGACCTGAAATTCGAACCCAAGATCTCTAGAGTTGCATTCGTAAATTAACCAATAAAAACCAGCAAAAATAAAACCGGTAGGAATTGAGCAGGTATAAACTCAGTTTTACATTGTACATCAATGGTTACTGAGTAGCTAAGTACTAACTATATTTTAGTAGTAGTGTCTCGCTGGCATATCTACATGCATGACTGGGGAAGTACTACCCTCCTACAGAATATCTACGCCAAATAGCGTATGCATACTGTTGCGTTTCATACGGTGAGTGTGGAGCGCCGGAGGCCTAATAATTCCACCTCAATTTTTTCTCCAATTCCCTTCCCTTCCTTCTTCTTTTCTCCTTAATCTTCCTTTTCCAAAAATAGGCTCGGTACCGCATCTGCAACTCTTTTGGTATTGCATCTATGGGTGGTGACTACTTACCATCAAGTGGATCGCCTGCTCGTTTGCCGAGTTATCCCATAAAAAACGGAGTATTAACTTAGTTTTATATTATACATCAATGGGTATTAACTCAGTTTTACATAATACATCAACTGTTCAGGCTCTATATACTGTACCATTGCTATATAATGTACATTATAACAACGCCCATCTTTACATAGTCGGGGACCATTTGTTTGCTTGTTACCTCCATCAAGTCTTACACCTAAATATTTGCACAGGAACGACTTGTTTTCCTACCGATACCTGTGTATTCTATGTAGAGTTAGGCACGGCCTATTTGGCCAACAAGGACGTACAGGACTTGGGTATAGATCCCTTGTGGGGTATGGAACCTAAAGGAATTATTGTGAGTTATCAGACGTGATGTTCTGCCCTATTTTTTTTTTAATATAAGGTCTGCACAAATTCAACCATTAATTCGTACCGTTGCAAATTCGATCCCGCGAAATAAAATATGTGTACGAATTTATATTTTTTGTTTGTAATAAACATCAGTGCATTTACAAATTAAAACTAAGTATAAATTCTAGATTCTGACACAGAAGAAAATTCTAGTTCAAAGAAAAGTTTAAACAAAAATAAATTTAATTGAATATTAAAACAAAACAATTTCATATTCTGAGGCAGAAGCTACATAAGTCTTAGAATAATGTGTAAAAACCATTCCAAAATGAATATAGTCGTCACATCACCTGTCAATAAAATTTCGATTTACAAAAACTACAAAAATCGCTATCAACCCTTTTTCAAACACAATCTCTTTTTTACCCAGCATTTTCGTAAAACTATAAATATTTTACCACCTAGAAAAAAGGTCGCACCAAAATATAACGAGCGAAAAATAAAATAAAAATTTAAGGGCATCCCTAGGTCAACCCTCTTTATCCTGTCATCAGAAACCTATGTACACAAATATGTAAGACGAGACAAAACTAGAGGCAAGTGTTTTGTATTTTTGACCAATTTCAAAAAGGACAGACTGCTCAATCAGTATATTTTTTTCTGTCTAGGCATGTACTTCTTAACAATGTCTGGCAAATCACAACCAAAATGAATGATTTTTAAAATAGGACTTTCATATCTGGACTGCGATATGCGTATATTTTTAACCAAATTCATAAAACTTATTTTTTTGTAGTTCTTTGTGTAGACTACCTCATTAGTCTATTGGTCCTAAGCGCGACTGCTACGTTAGAGGTTCTGGGTTCAATCCCCAGGTCGAGCAAAGTGTTATGGGTTTTTCTCTGAAATTCTCAGTAGCAGCTTAGAGTCTGGACTTGTGCCCGGCTAATGGCAATAGGCTCGTCCCTTATTACATAGAACCTACACATACGTGGGAAGTGTGGATGTACATTAGTACACCTCTACCTAACCCTTCGGGTAACACATGACTTAGAAAACTCAAAGGCCTTGGATTCCAACTCGAGACCTTTAACATGGCAGTCCAATGATCATATCACTAGGCTATCACCGCACTAAAGCGAAAGCAATTTATAAATAAATACAATAATTCGAGAAAGAAATTACAATAAAAAGAAATACTCATAGCTTTCAAACCTTACATCCACGGAACCCAAAAAGCAGGGTAAATATGACATGAGGGATGATAAACTGCCTTGTATCATTTTCGCCCCGATGATTTCTGTGTAAAACCCGTATGAACCCTCGACACGGCGTTAAAAGAACATGAGACAGAGCTTTTGAATAAAAAAATATAATGTCTGTTTAGAATCCTGTTTATTTAAACATGATTTATACGTACATACCATCACGCCTGTATTCCTGGGGGTGTTAGGCAGAGGTGTACTTAAGGTACACCCCTAGCTCATTGGATTCATATAAAAGGTCATCCTCCATTAGGTCTCATATAATAGGGGGAGAGTCTTTTGCCATTAACCGGGAACAATTTAAAACTCCGAGCTGCTACTGAGAATTTCAAAGAAAAACCCAATTACACTTTGCTCGACCTGAGAATCGAAACTAGGATCCGTAGCGTAGCAGTCGTTCTTAGGACCAATAAGGCAGTCTGATGATGAAAACACTGAACGAAATATGCTAGTTATTCCAGGTCCTGGTGCTTGTATATTTAGCTTGAGCCCAGGAGCCTGCTCTCAGTATGAGAGGGGTTAACCTGGCTTCGTGTCGGATTTCAAGAATTTTGATAGACAGGTTTCCTTGCAATGTTTTTCTTCACAAAATAACATTGTAGAATAGAATATTCTTTATTGCACATCAAAAAAACTTTATGCCAAGAACGATTTTTTAAATCAAAGAATGGTAAAATGGGCGGTCTTATCGCTGACAACGATCTCTTATAGATAACCTTTTGATGAACTTGTGAGAAAAGGTAACGTGATACGAGTACATAGGTAGTCTGGCGTACTTATAAAGAAACTACTTTATTTAAAATTTACAAAATTATATTAAAATAATTATTTTAGAATTATTATCAAAAATATGTACTTATTTTTTATTTGTTTTTAGCATTAAATATTGCGAAATGTTCACAAAGATATGAATTTTCTAATAAAGAAAATTTCATAGTGAAAGAAAAATTCGATCTCAGGCAGGGTTTGAACCTGCGTCCCTCTGGTTAAGTACACCAGACGCTTTGCCAACTAAGCTACCGAGACCACTGCCTGTGATGTCGAATTTCTCTTCCACATTTTACGTCTTCAGGTGACGTCGGCACCATCAATTGAAGACATTACTATGTCTTTCAACCAACACGACTGCCTTTACAGGTAGTTCAATGTCGAACGATGTTGCCTAACAGTATTATGCTTATTTTTTTGTTTTTAGAATTTAATAAGCGTCTGGTGTACTTAACCAGAGGGACGCAGGTTCAAACCCTGCCTGAGATCGAATTTTTCTTTCACTATGAAATTTTCTTTATTAGAAAATTCATATCTTTGTGAAAAATATGTACGTTTGTGTAGGATGTAAACATGAACGCGAGGAGTCTTTAAGATCGAATGCAAGTGACATGTGACAAGACTGGTCGTTGAAGGAATATTCGAAACTCAACTTCCTTCAGGCGACTCTTATTTATTTAATACTGGCTTCTACACGCGACTCCGTTGTCGTGGTTTTCAGAATAAAAAGGATAGAAAGTATATTATAAAATTTTGACAAGGCGTGGTATGTAAAAAGATTTAATATGGCTCTAAACAAAGTAACAATTTACAATTTTACACAGTCAGGATTACTTCAAGCAAACACACAATACCTACACGTAATAATTTATTGGACAGAGATTCGACCTCACTATAGCAATTACTAGCGGACCAGTGTCTGACACATAACCGTCGCTTCCGAGATCCCGAGCAAGAACTGATCGAGTTGACGTATAGGCTTGTCTTTTATACAAAACCGACGCATGTCAATTTTAGAATAGGCAGGTACTCCGACAAAAAAAAACATCAATCTCGTAAATGTATTTAATCACTAGGGCTCGCCCTCCATAATATGGCCCCGTTTACACCTCTGCCTAACCCTTCAGGGAAATCAGGCGTGATGGTATGATAGTATGTTTTTAAACATTGCTAAAATCAAAATAAAAAGTGTGGGTGTATATTTACAGTACAACCGCTGCCTAACCCTTCAGGGAAATCAGGCATCTGGTATGATAACAAACATTGCTAAACTCAAAATAAAAGCTTGTAAAAATTGTATAATAGCATAGCATAATCGGCCTATTATGTTCCCACTGCTGGGACACAGGCCTCATCTCTGTGCGGGTCTGTTGATATCACATGTCTTCGAATTTTTGGTTCTAGGACATGCTTTCCTGTTGTTTTCCTTTACCGTTTCGAGACCAGTCTTGATGAAATTCTTCTTCTTTTCTTCGCCTTATCCTATTATCTGGAGTGGGCTCTCCTTGTCAGCCTTCTCCATTTTGTTCGATCTTTCGTGTTGTCAGCAGCAAGATTCATGTCCTTTAGGTCTTTTTAGACTGAGGAAACTCAGGTGGCAAGTCTTCTACTGCAACGCGGCGTTGTCGGTAGGTTAAGGGCCACGTGATGAAATAATTTACACAAAGTAAGGCGCCTAAAGTGTTCGAACCTACAACACGTAAGTCACAGCCACCACTGCGCTTGTAAAAATACCAGATAGAAATTATTGGCCATTTATCATATTACCAGCCAATTATCTCTCACAGCTGCCACCCTTAAAGATATAAAACCACGTCAAACTACTTGACCATGAACTAAACTATCAGCAACTATCGGAACTGTACCATTTTTTCGCTAAACCCCGCGACCCGGGCAAAAAATATCGCTTGCGAGATACGATAGCAAAGATGGTGTTTTGCCGCTTGAAAGCAAACTTTTTTTTGTGACTTTTGTGTTATACCATATGGTTAGTTTAATTTACTGCGCGTTTCACTAATGATTAAATACCAAAAACTAAATACAAAAATAAAATAGAATTTAGCTATAATGGGAAAAACACATAAATAAATTCTCACTAATTGCATTAATTAGGTTATGAATGAGACATAATAAAAAATATATACCTAATAGAGGTGATTAGAAAATAAATTAGATACACTTAACCATACTTGACCTACTCATTGTGATAAAATAAAAATAAATAGTGCAATAAAATATTATAATTAAAATCGTTAATAATACATAAATATAATAAATAAAATGTATAATAATAAATAATATTGACTTCAACTTGGAAAATATAAATATAACAAAATAATATAATATATAGACACGTCTCCCTCTCTCCTACTAAGCTGTGCTGTGCCCAACAGGGTCCATAATTGATTCCTAGATTTAAGCCTACCATCTGTTTTATATATTTTTGTACATTATGGAATGCAATAAATGAATATGAATATGAATATGATTAACCTAATTAATAGAATATATCGATAATGCGATACTAAAGTGCAGTGATAGTCTAGTGATATTAGTATTGAACTGCTAAGTAAAAGGTCTCAAGTTTAAATCAAAGGCTCCCACCTATGGCTTCCGGAAGTCGTGAGGAAACTTGCATACCTACCTAAGAAATTTTATTGACGGTTTGTGATTTTAGCCTCATCCCTCTCGTTCTGAGAGGAGACCTGATGATGATCGATAATCCAAAATGTTCGGGTTTTATTACCATAAACAAAATATGTGACTTTTAGGAAAAAATATATCTGTGGAAATGTCGCCCCCTATTACATGGGACCTAATTCATACGTAATGTGAATACACCTCTTTCCAACCTTTCAGGAGCACAGGCGTATAATAAAGTAATTAAATTATATTTATGTGAAACAAAGTACTTAAATAAATAACGTAATATTTTTGTAAATTTATCTGAGCCTCACAGTAAAATAATGTTACGAGCGGCAACTCAACAATTAATTCACGTTGTCAGTACATATAATGATATGTATTGTACTTGTAAAGTATTTAATTGTTGACGGAGTGCGTCCGAGTCCAATCAGCTAGAGAACAGTTGATTGGCGCTTCCAGTCTGAACAAATTACACGCTGAAACATCAATGTGACGTTAAAACACGCTGGCATTTTAAAGAGCATATTTGCAAACTATTTTATCCAGATTCAAAAAAGGTTTGGGCATATTGAGGGAATTAATGAAAGACGATTAACAAATGGGATTTATAAGGCTAATTTCAGCGGCAGCGTCGGGAGAGGTCGTCCTCCAAAAAGCAACTGGCGTGTGTGTATGAAAAGACGTATGAATGTGGAAAAAGCGACAGAGATAAAAATATCAAAGAGTTGGAAGGACCGGAGGAACGATAAAAGGAGTAGGAAGGAATTAGGCCTCCAGCGCTCCACACTCACCTTTTCCAAAAGCAAAACAATTACTTTGATTAAAAAGACATTTTCATTGTTTTTCCTTTAAAAAAAGCTTACTAACAATGTGGGTCGCACATTATTAGTATTCTTGTTAACCCCTCGTTCTAAGCTAAATGTTTGTATTACGAATGGGTTCACGTCGGTAGTGCAATGGGTGGGTTTCGAACCACAACCACAATATGATCTCAAGGCCGACGCCCTAGTCATTAGGCTACCACCGCTTAATTTATTAGTAATTGGCGAAAGCTGCTTAGGCATTAAGGAGGTAGGTATACTGGAAAAGCGTCAGAAAGACATGCATCCTGATAAATTCCGTGAGTCACCAGCGTGAGTCTCAAATTGAATTGATTCACGCAACTTGGGGAAAGAACTTTAAGTACATTATTTATAATGATATTGATATTCACGTAAGAAGAATATCACCACCAAGGTAATAAGATGAGTATCCAAACATACATTTAGCATCAGATAGGAAATGCCTTGTAAAAGTGTCTTTAAAGGACCTATTTACCTCAGATTAAATAAAAGGTTATGATGGAACTTTGCGAACAAAGAAGTGAGGTTGGCTAAAACTACGCCATGCCGTTTACAAACACAAATGTAAATGTAATTTTTAAAAGTTTAATAAAGATACATACATACAATTTTACACTATATAACAATACCGAAACTACGCCTTATCTTGTCAGTCAAGCTTTCGATAGCTTGATATCTCGACGGACAAGATAAGGCGTAGTTTCGGTATTGTTATATAGTGTAAAATTGTGTTTGTAAACGGCATGGCGTAGTTTTAGCCGGCCTCACTTCTTGGTTCGCAAAGTTCCATCTTAACTTTTTATTTGATCTGAGCTATTTACAGAAATAAATATCATTTATTATAACATCAAACGGTAATATGATGAGCATGATAACATTTGCGTCAAATTTAGTGTTGTAGTCAGTAAAACACCTTATTCAATTTATGGGATATACCCGACTTGAATCATAAACCCTAAATCGAAATCCGCAAGCTTCTTTGGCACCAAATCAATTTCGTTGTACGATTTAATGCTCGATCAACATCAAACAATTTGAAACAAATACGTGGTGCCAGTTCGCGTTCTGCCGATTATCAGATCAACCAATACCCGGTTTTAGCGATTGGCGCAAGTGGTGTAAAATGAGCAACCCTTAGGCTAACTCCACAAGATAAAGTTTAATATGATATTTCAGGTTTTTAATACTTTTGGGCGCCGGCATTTCTTATAGGACGATTTCTTCACTATCACTACATAGTATAAAACAAAGTCGCTTCCCGCTGTCTGTTTGTCCCTAGGTATACTTAGGTCTTTAAAAGTACGCAACGGATCTTGATGCGATTTTTTTTAATAGATAGAGTGATTCAAGAAAAAGTTTTATATTTATGATACATTCTACATATTATAGTACAGAAAATCCCAGAAACCACGAGGGCGAAGCTCTGGGCGGAATGCAAGTATAAAAGATAAAGAACGCAGAAATGTGGATTACAGCTGAAATAACCTCAGAATATTAAAAAGTTAAGAGACCACAGAACCAGACCACCTGTTGCGTTAGGTAAAGCGAGTGTGGAGCGCCAGAGGCCCATTACTCCCTTAGTCGCCTTCCTTCTCCTTTTCTTCTTCTCCTCCCATTTCTTTTAGACGGTAGGCAACACGCAAGTAAAACCGCTGGTGTTGTAAGCGTCAATAGGCTACGGTAATCGCTTACTATCAGGCGGGCCAAATGCTTGTTTGTTGTTTGAAAAAAATGACAAATTTGTATGCGCCGATTTTCAAAACCATTCTTTAAAAGTTCTTAGTATATCATACTTAGCTGATAATAGTTTACCAACCATCTGTCGGCGCCCTTAGGTACTCTCTTTGACGATTATAACGGGAACTAAGATTTCTTTGAAGTTTGTGAGCCGCCCTTATGTGGGCCCAATAATGTTGGAAAATGATAAGGGGTACTGCGGTTTCAGAATATTATATGTAGTTTGGGAATGCATGATGTATGTAGGTATGTATAAGACGTTGGAGTACGTGTTAATTTGTCGTTTTTCATTTATATGATGTAACTGTACTTTGTAAATTGCTTAAATACAGTTCATAGATGTGATTATTAACTTGTTGTTATGTGACGGATTCTATATAATAATAATTTGATAATTAAGTAATGACCTACCTAGTTTTAGCACCATATCATACTTGTATAGAGTTTAATAGGTCAGAAGTAGGTACTACTAATACATGTAATATAAGTCATAAAACTCATAGTATGTAGGGTATATTTGTATTAAAATTAATCACATTCATAACACTAATTGATCCATAAATAGTAAACATACATACCATCACGCCTGTATTCCCCGAAGGGTTAGGCAGAGGTGTACTAATGTACACCCACATTTCGCCGGTATGTTTAGGTCCCATGTAATAGGGGGCGAGCCTATTGCCATTAACCGGGCACAAATCCAGACTCCGAGCTGCTACTGGGAATTTCATAGAAAAACTCAATAACACTTTGCTCGACCTGGGGATCGAACCCTCGAGGACCTCTAGCGTAGCAGTCGCGCTTGGGACCACTAGACCAACGAGGCAGTCCATAAATAGTTATGTTACTATACATGATTGAAATTCTTTAGAAATTCATAACACTCATAGGTATAGTATATATTGCATTGAAATTCATTACATTCATAAAAGTCATAGGTATGTAGTGCAATGCTTATATTGCATTAATTTCATTCTATCTTTCTTACTCCTACTGAAGTTCAAATACACACGTACAAGTTTACATTTACTTCATAGTGGAGTCCCACAGGTTCTTACACTTGGCTTGTCAATATACCTGAGAAACTTTGAAATTAACTCCAGGCAATTACGAATTAGTTGTTTCTAACTTTAATCCTGTTTGTATATTGCGGTACACCAAGGATATATTGTAAGCTGATGTTAAAAGGACCTTAAATTATCGCGCCTCTATTTCCTTAAGGGTTAAGCAGATACATAATAATTATGTACTTTGAGCAACTGATGTTTTTAAATCATGGCTCTGCACTTGGAATTTCTCGTCTATTTTAGAGACTTTTATGTATTAAATGACTGTCTCATTAGTCTAGTGATCCTAAGCGCGACTGCTACGCTAGAGCTCCTGGGTTGGATCCCTAGGTCGAGTAGTATTATTGTTTTTTTTTTTTATAAAATTCTCGGTAGCAGCTAGGAGTCTGGATTTGTGCCCAGTTAATGGCAATAGGCTCGCCCCCTATTACATGGAACCTAAACATACCGGCGAAGTGTGGGTGTACCTTAGTACACCTGGAATGTTATGTTATGTTACTGTCATTATCATAATTGATAAAAATATAGTCTACAGAAAACAAAACATAAAATTACCATAAACAAGTGGTCCGTGATTGCATTCCTGCGATATCCCGTGCTAAACGACATTACGATTCTCAAGTTATTAGAAATATTTGTAATGACTTTATAGAACGTCAGTATTCTGACTGTTATAGAATCTTTACAGACGGTTCCAAGGATAAGAGTTTGGGCGGTGCGGCTTTCTTAGACTCACAGCTTGGGAGTTTTGTTAAACTTAGGATTGATTTTAATATATCTATCATGCATATTGAATTGATTGCTATATTGGAAGCATTATCATATGCAGAATCAATAAATAGTGATAAAATCGTGATTTTGACAGACTCCAAAAGCGCCTTACAACATCTGACTCGGTACACCTCGCCCAGGCGAGGTTGCCCGATAGCTTATGTTATCTATGAATGCATTTTAAGAATGCATAATTTAAAATCTGTTTTTATCCAATGGATACCGTCGCATATTCAGCTAGACTACAATGATAAAGTGGACTTGCTGGCAAAGCAGGCTCTTGTTGATGGAATTCCAATTAGTGTAACTCCTCTTTACTCAGACTACATCATTCAAGTGAAGAAAAATTGTTGGGATAATTGGCAGGAATACTTTGACGAACGTTCACGGGAAAAGGGCATCTGGTACCGTACTATTGAAGCAAACGTATATAAATTCCCTTGGATTGATCAAGTAAGGCTTAATAAACCGTCTTTGACTGTTGCTCTCAGGCTCCGCTCCGGACACATTCCTTCAAATAAATTTGCATACTTAATGAAAAAGATTCCTTCTCCTAATTATTTTTTCTGTAATGTCCTAGACGATGTCCTGCATATTTTGACGGAATGTAGTCGGAATTCGGATCTAAGAATGTCACTTTTTGGTCACAATAAAACATTTGATGTCGGAGTTTGTAATAGTATTTTATCTTGTCCGGCTTCCGAGGAAGCCAAGCGTTTATATAAGCTAGTAAATTCGTTGGTTTAAGATATTATTATTGTTATGTATTTGTTCTTATAAGGCGATGTGGTCGCTAAGCGACAAAGCCTTCTAAATAAATTAAAAAAAAAAAAAAAAAAAAAACCTTATCTCTGAACACTAGCAATTACAGTATGATCTATGCGTGCGAGTAGATTTATAACCCTCTTTTTCCTTAAGGGGTAGCTAAGATACTTAGAATGCTATAAATATAGGGTCGAGAGGTAAAAGTTTTAAGAAGGGGAAATACAGGGGAGTGAATATTGTAAGATGTTGAAGCTTGGAACCCTCTGTCGAGTGTAAGACAGTCGCGATCTACCCTTAATGGAATCCATTTAAGGATTAAAGACAGTGATAGCTACAATTATATACGTGAATAGGTGTGTATTTTACCACCCTGCTTCACAAAGACTTTTATTCAACGACTTTTTGGAACAGGGGCTAAGAATCTAAGATAAAGATATCTGCTTTGCACATTATAAAATAATTGCTTTCTTAGATATTTAACATAACTAGTACTCAAAATTAACATACCATAACGTAAGATAACATCACGCCCTTATTTCCCGAAGGGTTAGGCAGAGGTGTAATAATGTACACCCACGCTTCGCCGGTATGTTAAGGTCCAATACAACAGGGGGCGAGCTAATTGCCATTAACCGGGCACAAAACCAGGCTTCGTCCTGCCACAGAGAATTTTATAGAAAATCTTATTAACACGGCTCGACCTGAAAATCAAACTCAGGACCTCTGGCGTAGCAGCCGCGATTGGAACCACAAGACTAACAAGGCAGTCGTATGTATAGATTTTACATTATTTAATTGAAAAAGCTGAACTCAAGAATAACCAGACTATGATATCGTTACTCCATGTTATTGGACAAAAATAATTTTCTAATGCTTGCTAAAAATATTCAAATTCGTCGAAATATAGAAAGAAATAAATGTAACAAGAGTTCGTTCTATATCAATAAAATAAAAACCCTATTGTAGAATAGTCATACAAGAATGCCCAATTCATGTACTCAGATTCCTAGAATGTTACAAGACGTATAAACATTTACAACATAAGTGTACGCTATTTCGTCAATCTTTGAGATAAAAGGGTTTTTACGTTATAGACCTAGGTTTCACTGTAAGAGTGGAATTCCTTTTTTAGCAGTATTCTGCTTGGAAAATTCTCATAATACTTTCTTAACTTATGAAGAACAGTCCTTTTTAGGGTTCCGTAGCCAAATGGCAAAAAACGGAACCCTTTATAGATTCGTCATGTCTGTCTGTCTGTCCGTCCGTATGTCACAGATTTTTCTCTCTGAAACTATAAGAGCTATGGTGCTGAAACTTGGTAAGTAGATGTATTCTGTGAACTGCATTAAGATTTTTATACAAAAATAGAAACATACAAAAAATTTGGGGGTTCCCATACTTAGAACTGAAACTCAAATTTTTTTTTTCATGAAACCCATACGTGTGAGGTATCTATGGATAGGTCTTCAAAAATAATATAGAGATTTCTAATATCATTTTTTTAAACTGAATAGTTTGCGCAAGGGCCACTTCCAAAGTGGTAAAATGTGTGTCCCCCCTGTAATTTCTAAAATAAGAGAATGATGATAAAACTAAAAAAATATATGATGTACGTTACCATGTAAACTTTCAACGAAAATTGGTTTGAAAGAAATCTAGTAAGTAGTTTTTTTTTAATACGTCATAAATCGTAATGGCACGGAACCCTCCGTGCGCAAATCCGACTCGCACTTGGCCGGTTTTTTAGATGTGTGGAACTTATTGGCTGGCAACCTGCACCTAGAGCTTAATTTTTTTTAATGTAACATATTATATGGAGTGCCTTATTAGTCTAGTGTTCCTAAGCGCTAGCAGTTGCGCTTAGGACCGCTAGAGGTCCTGGGTTCGATGCCCATGTCGAGCAGTGTTATTGGATTTTTCTATGAAATTCTCAGTAGCAGCTCGGATTCTGGATTTGCGCCCGGTTAATAGCAATAGGCTCGCCCCCTATTACGTGGAACCTAAACATACCGGCGAAGCGTGGGTGGACATATAGTACGCCTCTGCTTAACCCATAGGCGAATACAGGCGTGATGGTATGTATATGTATTATATTGAAATTTTTATGACTACTTTACTCTTGAGAATCTATATTATTAGATCAAGGGACCTTCAATAGAATATGCTACAGGGCCCGCGCTTACTTAATCCGGCACTGATTGAACTCCTCATGGATTTGCTGTCACCTAGGAAGGTGATCGACTATAGACTCATTATAGACTTAAAACTTATATTGTCACGGCCATGATTTTTAGTATAATCGCCAAGACATCGACGCCCTATGAAACCACCTTTTAAAGTGTGAAGCATCATAGACACGGGTATTTTAAACACGCGTACCGCTCACTAGCGCCTATATCTGATTTGCCGGATAAGAAATTCGCCTACCAATTCAAAGATTTTATGTTTAAAAATTTCTGTGATTTCGTAATAACTTTTGTGTATTTTCTTTTTGTATTTTAAATTTTTAAACTCAAAGGTGTAAATTAAAAAATGTGAAGGCAAATTTCGACATGACGGGTGGGAGTCGCGGTGGCTTAGCGGTCATAGCGTCTGGTGTACTTAACCAGAAGACGCAGGTTCGAATCCTGCCCGCGGTCGTAATTTTCCTTTACTAAAATAACTCAATGCGTATTATTTATATTTATAGATATCACAGGCGAAGTGTGGGTGTACATTAATACTGAGAGTTATTGTATCTCTGTAATAGTATTTCTATAATTTAGTTTCAGTTGCTTCAGCAATAAGAGGAGTTATGTATCACAAAAGATTCTGTTCTTAGGAAATAAATGTATTTTCATTCTTTCTTATATATCATGGAAACAGGCTGGGTTTAATTTTGACTTAAATAAAAGCAGCTTTTGTATCTTCAGACATAGGATCTAGAGCAATACTAATGAAATATATTAAGTAACCTTTTAACCTGCACTTAAGAAAATCTGTCTTTTCAAATAAATATATTATGCCAAGTAACATTATCTAAATTAAAGTGCTTCATTTTAATATCGTCTGAAGATAACTTAATTCGTAGAAGGACGCAAGTAAACTCTCGTATTTATATATATTAAGCTTAATGTAAGAAACAACTACATAACATATTATATTCGCTGGTTGTTTAACTAAAATAAGAGCGAGCATGTCTTAAAGTAAACCTGTGTCAACATAATTTGTTTATGTAAATAATGGAAAGATTGAATACATTATAATTTATGTACTGCTTAGTTTTCTAAGATAAATATGAATTTGCTATTTGCTTTACTACCACGGTTCCGTTCGGGTAAATAAATTCGAATTCTATGAATATAACGCTAAGTTCAATTCAATTTAATTCTTGAAACGGCGGTAACCGGCTAAGTCGGCTACGGCTAGGGCGTCGGATTTGCGATCATGTGGTTGCCAGTTCGAAACCCACCCATTGCACTACCGACGTGAACCCACTCGTAATACAAGCATTTAGCTTAGTACAAGGGGTTAATAAGAACAAAAAAAAACAGGTCCAGATTAAGAAAAAATCTTTGTTACTAACCTTGTCCTGAAAATGACGAACACAACAAAAGAAAAAATTTAAGCTTATGGAGAAAATTCAGCCAATAAACTCCATGGACACTAACTGTTTACTGATTGGTGAAACGTATGTCCATCTTGATGTCACAAATTATATATATGACGTCACCTGAAGACGTAAAATGTGGAAGTGAAATGCGACATCCCAGGCAGTGGTCCCGGTAACTTAATTGGTAAAGCTTCTCAGGCGATTGGTAAAGAGCGACGCAAGTTCAAACCCTGCCTGAGGCCGAATTTTTATTTCACTAGAAAGGTCAAATCTTTATATGCATTTTATTAAACTGGCTATGCTAGCCGCATTAATGTTAATTTTTCCAATCGTTTCTACAGATAAGTGATAAAGTACTTCTTGAAGTATTTTCTTAAAAAAATATTTTTTGGATGTACCTAACTTTAGCACACTATTTTTCCCTTCAAATCCATGGTCAAAATGGTATGTATACACTATTTTCAATATTTAATGAGCGCTGAATATTTGGTTGGCTAGAAAATTGACGGTTTTCTAGCCAACCAAATATTCTGTATTGGTACTATTTTCATTTCACAAACGAGTTGCAAGTAAATAAACCACTTAAAACGTACATAAACACTTTGTTTAGTACCATATTTTTCCAAAATGTGTCGCGTATGTGATGCAAAATCCCCCTTATTGTAATATAACTTCAGCACCCGCTCACAATCCGACCAATTTCAATGCAATAAAAATCCCATTCTTATCCCAAAAAGAAATATTTTTCTCAATAATAAAACAGGAATAAAACGCGAGTTATACTAAAAAAGAAATTGTACTATCATAAACCAACCAGTGGGGGTGGATACTTACCTATTTACAAGACCATTTAACAAAGATACATATGGCATCCTAAGATATAGAACACAATAAAGGGATGTGCGGGTCAAGATATGGTGGATTTAGTTTTTGGTTTTCTGTTGAGACCACATATTTTACCACGGTAATTACTTCTTATACTTACTGATTAATGGCCTAAAAGCGTTTCGGTAAAGTCTGGATCAGAGTTTTTTTTTTCAGAAGGTCACTTTATTCAACAATAAATAAGACCGGAGAAAATGTAAGAAAATCTTTTGATACTGACCCATATACAAGTTTTGTAAGAAAAAGAAACTACTTGTCTTAACGTATACATTCCTAATAATTTTATTGTACGCCCAGCTACACATCAAGCTATACAAAACCAGTTTACGTTGGCCTCTTATTATATGGGAAGCCTACACAATGCGAGTTCAGCTTAAACTGGATTTATTTAGGTTGACCTGTGTAGCCGTGTGTACCTGCCCTTATCATTGTATGAAATAGGACTTTGTTACGTCTACGACGTAGCTTTAATAGCTACGACGCGCGTAGCAAAACAGCTACGGTGGCTACGCGTTCGTAGCGAGTAATATTACTCTCGAGTTTCATACGATCAGGCGATTTGAATATAATTATGCTCTTTCAATATCAGAATGACAGATTTTGTAGACAAAATACATCATCATATCATTACGCCTGTATTCCCCGAAGGGTTAGGCAGAGATGTATTAATGTACACTTCGCCGGTATGTTTACGTCCCATGAATTAGGGGGGGAGCATATTGCTAGTAACCGGGTGCAAATCTAGACTCCGAGCTGCTACTGGGAACTTCATAGAAAATCCCAGTAACACTTTGCTCGACCTAGGAATTGAACCCAGGACCTCTAGCGTAGCAGTCGCACTTAGGACCACTAGACTAATGAGGCCCGTTTTGCCTGTTGTGAGACAGGCAGAACGAGTGTTATGTAAATATTTTACAAAAATACGAGTGTTCTATCTACATTTTACAGAAAATCTAATGTTCTGTTTTTTTTTTTACAAAAATACGAGTGTTCTATCAACATTTTACAACGTTCGAGTGTTCTAGTAATTATTTTAAAAAATACGAGTGTTCTAATAAAATTTTACAAGAAATCCAGTGTTTTAGCAACATTTCTACTAACGATTTACAAAAAATCTAAATACAGTATGCCTACATGGAGAGATTACATTTGATAAATTGAACTCTTTCCCTCAAAAAATCTCATACCTATCTCCTACACTTTTCTCATATACAAAAGGTTTTACATAAGTCGTTAGCCAAAGGTATATCTAGATGTAGACCGCTTACATTGTCTGTCCTCAAACATCTCGTAAATGTAAACATTAAGATACCCTACAATGTACGCCGTGAAGCAATTTGGTGAATTAAATTTTGATGTCGTCATAAAGTGGGGACAGGTAGATGGATTGGTTAGAATTTGAATTGTACATTTTATGTTTAAGATTGAAATGTTTCGGTGTTTTTTTTATATTTTTTATTCAGCCATTATCGTCCCACTGCTGGGCAAAGGACTCCTTACTCTTCTTCCACTCCTCTCGGTTCATAGCTTGCTGCGGCCAATCCTTCCAATAAAGGTCTAGTCTCGGTTATTTATTTAGGATAGAAAATCCTATGGCTATGATCACGACCCCAAAAGTTGGTGGTGGCGGCCGCCAGTTGTAGGTCGTAGGTATACCCAGGGATGTACCCTAATAGGCGTTGCACCAGGGCGTTGGTTGGTGGTCAATTTTCTTTTGTCTCTTTATTTTTATTAGGGACTTTTATTCTACAAGAATATGTCAGTCCCATTAGGCCTTAACATGTTTACAAACATCTTATAACTACATACATACCATCACGCCTGTATCCCCCGAAGGGTTATGCAGAGGTGTACTAATGTACACCCACATTTCGCCGGTATGTTGAGGTCCCATGTCATAGGGGGCGAGCCTATTGCCATTAACCGGGCACTAATCCAGACTCCGAGCTGCTACTGGGAATTTCATAGAAAAACCCAATAACACTTTGCTCGACCTGGGGATCGAACTCAGGACCTCTAGCGTAGCAGTCGCGCTTAGGACCACTAGACTAATGAGGTAGTCAACTTCTTATAACTAACTAACAATTAAAACAACAAAGTGCTAGGTCATATAGTCTCATAGCCCGTTTCGATGTCGGTATAGCCAGAAAACTCTGAATAATACCGACATCCAAACGGTTCACATGAAGCTGCTCCATAATTTCATTTCTTTTAGTTTGATTCTTGACACATTCCATCATCAAGTGTTAAACATCATCTACAATATTACCTACATGTTTCACAATTTGGGGAGTTTGCCCTTCGCATCAGATGTTCAAACTTTCTTGATGGAACGTGTCCAGATCGCAACCTATGAGCCATTGTAACGAGAGTTCTACTAATTGTGGTAGTCTATTAAGAGGATACACTGCCCCCCCTCTATGTGCCGATGATGGCCGCCGGGGTGGTTTTAGTGGGAAAGAATCTCACTATGACCGGTCTAACTCCAAAAGACCGGTCGTCTTTTGAAGGTTTCCTCGATGAAAGAAACGGTGAAGGGTAATATCGTGAGGAATGCATGTCATGACATGACATGTCACGCATGTCCTCGAAAAGAAAATTCGAAGTTGTTGATTCAACAAATTGACCATTTTACCTCTCCCTCCCCTTTTTTATTTTTAGAACGATTTCAAAACAGCAGCATCAGCATTAATACTTGGCGCACTGACATCGCTCCAACTCCAATCCTCTCGCAACTTTTTGGCACAAAAGCAACGCTTAGAACACGGACTAAAAGACCAAACTGACTTTATTTTGTTTTTAAACGTAGCGAAACTGATAGAACCCAGTGTTATGACCGTGGACTGCCAAGTCTGGCAAAAAAAAAGATCTAAAAAACCAGTATAGTACACTTGATTTTTAGGATTAAAATCGCAAAATTATCTCCAGAGAAAAGTACAAAACGTAATCACGTAGCTCATCTATAATCTGCTACGAAAGCGTAGCCGTCGTAGCAACTACGGCTACGCCGTAGCCACAGCGTAGGCCGATTACATACAATACATTAAATTCTATTTCAATATCGGCTCAGAGTTCACGGAACCGTGTATTTTTATCTGAAATAATGGAAAATGATATTTATTTATCCAATTTTTAGAATAATAATACTAGTTGGTGTCGCCATTTTTAGTTAACTATGAGAAGAAAAGATGATTCGATATAGAAAAGGAAAACAAACAAATAAAACTCCTACTTTAGAGTTTTGTACGCATTGTTATGTGTAGCTTGATTTCCAATATAAGCTGAACTCTCATTGATAAGAAAGTCTTTACGATGGGAGACCAGCCTATACTAGATTTTTATAACTCGATGTGTGTTGTATGTGTTTAGTTATTATTTTCATATAAAATATTTTTATCTTAGACTGTATTCCCCAAAGGGTTAGACAGAGTTGTACTAACGTACATCCACACTTCGCTGGTATTTTAAGGTCCCATGTGTCATCTTCAGTGTAGTGATAGCCTAGTGATATGACCATTGGACTGCTAAGTCAAAGGTCTCGAGTTCGAATCCAAGGCACGCACCTCTGACTTTTCGAAGTCATGTGCGTTTTAATAATTAATTATCACGCGCTTAAACGGTGAAGGAAAACATCGTGAGGAAACCTGCACGTCTGAGAGATTTTCTTGACGGCGTGTGAAGTCTGCCAACCCGCAGTAGGCTAGCGTGGCGGACTATAGCCTAATCCCTCTCATACTGAGAGGAGACCCGTGCCCAGCAGTGGGACAATGTAATGGGTTGATGATGAATGATGATGTGTCATCTTCAAGGAGAATCAAGCATTAATTTACTAATAATCCCAATACAGCCCAATTATATACAAACAAATTCACTAATTATACTCTCTGGAAAGGTTTAATGGGGATGACGCACCAAACTAGTTTACACAAAAAGGGCCGGATAGGTTTAATGAATAAGCAGTTAATCGATTATGTTGTTCACACAGTAAATAGATAAACTACATTTTCTTCTGTAATGTTCTGGTTCAATGGTTTCGAAGAGACGGAAGTAACGTTATCAAGGGGAGGTATTTGCTATTTATATTTAATCTAATATGTACGCAACCAGATTAAGTAACGAATGCCAATGAATTAGTTACTTAATCTGGATGCGTTGGGTTGGTTATATTGGGTAAAAATTATTTAAAATGTCTTAGTTCTCGAGGTAAATAAATAAATTTAGCAGCCGCTTAAACGCTTAAGACCACTAAACTAATGAAATATAACATAACATACCAACAAACATATATGTTTATTTAACATACCATCACACCTTTATTCCCCTAAGGGTAAGGCAGAGGTGTACTAACGTACACCCACATTACGCCGGTATGTTTAGGTCCCATGTAGTAGGGGGCAAGCCTATTGCAATTAGCCGGGCACGCAAGCTTTACGCCCGTGGCTTCGCCCACGTGGATTCTATTAATCTTTTATTTTACGGGATAATATATAGCCTATGTTACTCCGGAATAATGTAGCTTTCCATTGGTGAAAGAATTTTCAAAATTGGTTCAGTAGATCCAGAGATTAACCCCTACAATATCACAAGCGGTACCTCTTTTTTTTTTCTCTAGCCGTTACTGTCCCACTGCTGGGCAAAGTCCTCCCCCAATTCCTTCCAGATGCTCTTTTCTTGCGCCACCTCGAACTAGTACCTCTTTATAATATTTATAGTATTGATAATTATAAAAGTAATAACTAACTCCACAATGACATTATATCAAATGCTGACTAAAACTAAGCATTCAGAGGTTTCACAACATCGGATATCCAATTTTAGTAACATAATATTGTGGTTTCTCTCACTAGGCTAAAATTCTGAGCATCAAAACGCTCTGCACGGGATATTGCTAATTATAGACTCGCAGTTAAAGGCCATAATTGCTTGTGTGACTCAGTGATGCGATGGCCCGAAATATTTCTAATAGGCGTAATGGCTTTAAAGCGACCGACGCGTTCTGGTCTAAATTCGTGCTTAATAAATCATATTTTACGAGGAAATTTGGCGTATAACTGTTTTGGAGTAATAATTAAGTATAAATGTTATTTGTAATGAGTAATTACTCGGAATTTACACATATTAGATCTTATTGGCTCATATTCAGTGTTATTAGGTCGTACTGGGATTTAATTGAGATGTGAATAATGATGTGAATGATCTTTCCAATGTTTTATGTGCATAAAAAGGCCAAGTTAAATGCATCCTAAACCAATGATGTTGTATTAAGAGTTTAATAAACCTAGATGGATGTGATATTAAGCAATCTAGTGTAGACTGTAGACTGCTAAATTAAGATCTTAAGATTGAATCTAAGGTATGTACCTACTTATAGATCCAAACGTTACTATTAATATTGTATTGTAGTAGTAGTGCCTGCTGGCATGTCTACATAGCATACCATCACGCCTGTAATCCCCGAAGGGTTAGGCAGAAGTGTACTAATGTTTAGGTCCCTTGTAATTGCGGGCGAGCCTATTGCCATTGACCGGGCACAAATCCAGTCTCTGAGCTGCTTCTGAGAATTTCATAGAAAACCCAATAACACTGCTCGACCTGGGGATCAAACCCAGGACATCTAGCGTAGCAGTCGCGCTTGTGACCAGACTAACGAGGCAGTCGTTTAGGAGGAGATTAATAAACCTAGATGTATGTGATATTAAGCAACTGTAGCGTGCTAAATTAAGATCTCAAGGTTTAAACCTACTTCCTGATCCAAACGTTACTATTAATTACTTAGAGCCAACAAAACATCTAAAGCAGCTATCCTATAAATAATAATCATTCAGAAATTCCATTTGCTCGCGGTAACTTCCAATATGCGATGCATAATTTCAAAAACACAGACAAGCAGCGCCCCCAATCTATCCCCTTTTAGAAATCTTACAGGAATAATAAAGCGTGATCTTTATTCTTGGTGTTTTTGAACAAAGAGTAAGAGAAAATGGATGTGATTAAGAACGCAGCATCTTCATCATCACCCCATTCTGAGAGGAGACCAGTGCCCATTAGTGGATCTATATAATGGGTCGATGATGATGAAATTAAAAAAAAGATTTTATTTTATATGTGTTTTATTTTATACTATGTCATGTCTGCCGCATGTCGAATGAACTGCGGGCAAAACTTACCACTGATTGGAGCCAACACAGCGTCAGACAACGTCGTGGCAGGCCAAGAAGAAGATGGCGGAACGAGCTAGACCTTTATTGGAAGGATTGGTTGCAAAAAGCTTTAAATCGAGAGGAGTGGAAACAGAATAGGGAGGCCTTTGCCCTGCAGTGGGCTAAAAAATCAAATGTCTGAAATTAATAAGAATAATGGCTGAAATAAACAAGTGCGAGTCGGACTCGCGCACGAAGGTTTTCGTACCATTGTCTATTAAAACTGCAATAGCATCATGTCTGTTCTGTGGGAGCCCCACTTAAATATATTTTTTTCTGTTTTTAGTGTTTCTTGTTATAGTGGCAACAGATATACATCATCTATGAACATTTAAACTATCTAACTATCACGGTTCATAAGATACAGCCTGGTGACAGACGCACAACGGATTTTTAGTAATAGGGTCCCCTTCTTACACTTCGGGTACGGAATCGTAACAACAACGACTTTAAAATAAACAGATAGTAGGTATAATCATTGTAAGGAATTTATCACATAATTATGCTTTAGTCACATCTAGACAATCATATACCATCGCAGTATATTTTTTTACCACAAAACAACATGCTCGGTTCCCTCTAGGGATGCGTTAGGTTCCTCATATTACGGGGATGGGTTATTGTGAATCACAATGGGCTATGGCCGAGTGAAAAATTTATAAGCGCTTTTGGCAATCATTTTTTTCTTTGAAAACAACCCTTGTAAGTTCTTTTGAGGTTTATCGTGAATTGTGAAAACCACATTGTTGGGGAGTGTATGTTTATGGAGGAGAAAGTAAATGTAATGTTCAAATTGGAATTTTGTGGTTAAGGGATAACATATTCTTTGATGCCTTTGAATTTCTTGTTTTAGATAATGTCATATTATACGATATCTAATATATGATAATGTATATAAGTAATATGTCTATGTATTATCAAACCATCACGCCTGTTTCCCCGAAAGGTAAGTCAGAGTTATACTAGAGTACAAACCACTGTTCGCCAGTATATTTAGCTCCCATGTAACTATAAGAGCGCGAGGTTATTGCCCTCAAACGGGAACTTTCGCCCGTATGCTAAGGTCCCATGTAATCGGGGGCAAGCTGGCCACAAATCCAGACTCCAAGCTGCTACTGAGTATTTCATGGAAAAACCCAAAACTCTTTGCTCAACCTGTGGATCCAACCCAGGGCCCCTAGCGTAGCAGTCGCGTTTTTTACCACTAGACTAATGACGCAGTTAGTATTTTTTTTTGTAATATATAAAAAATAAGACAAAGAAAAACGGTTCATTGTTTAAAAAAACGTATCTCAATATTTTCCTTAAGTCTTATTCCTTGCAACACCAAGATGACTGGCAAACTTCAGCTTTAAGGTGTAGCTCACTGTGAATACTAAGCGGTTGCTGGTCTAGTTTATAAACGATCCAAGCTGTACTTTATGTTGCCCCATCAGAAATTGAACCTTGAAGACACAGTGTCATACAAACAATTTTAATAGTAGCATTATAATTATAATATTATCATGTTTCGCCTGTATGCCTCAAACTCAGATCAAATAAAAAGTTAAGATGGAACTTTGTGAGCAAAGAATTGAGGCCGGCTAAAACTACGCCTTGCCGTATACAAACACAATTACATGCACACCAAAACTACGCCTTATCTTGTCAGTCGAGCAGAGTGAAGCTATCGCTACACGTCTATCAAAATGTCATTAACGTATCACATGCGTGTGTGCGTGTAATTGTGTTTGTACACGGCAAGGCGTAGTTTTAACCGGCCTCACTTCTTTGTTCGCAAAGTTCCATCACTTTTTATTTGATCTAAGGCCTCAAAAAATAAGATGGAACGGTAATTCACACTTTGCTGATGGGTTATATAAAAAAAAACCCTATACCTAATGTACCTAACCCTTTTATTCTATTTTTTTTTGCGCTTTTTACCCAATGGACTATATTATATAGTCCATTGGGTAAAAAGCGCAAAATAAAAAAACTCTATATAGTCTATATAGAGGTCTATCAATGTATCTAAACCATCAGTTTGTTGGCTGTAATAGAAAAAACCTAATAATATTTGCTTGACCTGGTTATCTTGCCAGTTCCCGCTTCTGCTTCCCAGCAAAAACACGAGGAAGCAGTGGCGTTGCTATCGGTGGGCTAGACGGGTCAGTGCCCCGGGGCCCCCAAGCTCAGAGGGCCCCTCGGACTCACCCTGCAACGAACGAACGAATCTGGATAATGACAAATCTGAAGTACCTACGTCGAATTCGGAAAACGACAAATTCGGAACATACAATTTTAAATAGTTTAGTTGGGGCTCTAGTTGTTTTTTTGCCCAGGGCCTTTGTTTACCTAGCTACGCCACTGTTTGCAATGTGTCTATAATGTAAAAATGACGTTCAAAAAGTTCTACCGTTTGACCTTGAAATCAAACCCTACAACTGTAGCGTAGTTGTACAGTCGTCGACAGTTGCTATTTAAAAGATTTTTCAATACGCTTTGTTATAACATTTTTTTTCTTTCATTGCAGATTTGATACACTGACCAGACTGGAGGAGACATAGGTAAGTAAGATTTCTTTATGAATTTAAAGAATCATATACCTAGTAACACTTTTACATTTTCATCAGAATAAACATATCATTGAAATATTTAAATAACATAGAATCACGCAAGTATTATAACATACATAATGTTAAGGCTAAGAATCATGTATATCTCTACCTATATATCAATAAGTCATGTATATCCATACATACATACACTCACGCCTTTTTCCCATAGGGGTAGGCACAAACTACGGACTGCCACTTGCTACGACTCTTGCATATCTCTTTCGCTTCTTCCACATTCATACATCTTTTCATACACACGCGCCGGTTGCGAGTACTACGCATCTGATCTTTTTGGAGAACCTCGCCGATAAGATCGGTGTACGTCCTTCAAGGGCGACCTCTCCCGACGCTACCACTAACTAAGTCATGTATATCCTTAATTGGAAATCCTAAATACATAAATAAATCATCAATTAAAAGGGTTTTATATTGTTCCCATTAGGTAGGACCGACACTTACCGTTACAATAAATAATAATATGTTGGAAGAATATTGGCATTATGTAATTCAAAAGCACTATTTACACGAGCGATCCGATAAAATTGTCGGCGACGACACATTTGCCGGATGTTCAGCCGAGCCGAACGTCCGGTAAATAAGTCGTGAACGTGGATAATTATTTGCATACTGCTTTGTATTGCACTGTTCAAAATTGTCAGCAACTGTATACATATTCGGCCCGATCTAATGAGACCAGATTTGACTCTGAGCTCTTAGTCTTAAGTGTACTATTTATAGAAATATATTTAGGTCACATGTCGGGGTAAGCCTATTCTCTTTTTATTTATTTATATGTATTTATTTTTCTGTTGATTAGACAATCAATCTTCAATCAATAAAAATTAAAGCGGCGGTAGCCTAATGGCTAGAGCGTCGGACTTGCGATCATGTGGTTGCCGGTTCGAAACTCACCCATTGCACTACCGACGTGAACCCACTCGTAATACAAGCATTTAGCTTAGTACGAGGGGTTAATAAGATTACTAGTAATGGGCGACCCATATTGCTAGTACGCTTTAACAAAAAAAAAAAACAATAATCGTTAATGTCGTAATTTTTACCGGAACATCAGATTATATAAAACTGCCAAATGATTTTAAGCCTAAAATGTCGACGATTAAGTTCAAAATCAACTGAAAAAAATTGATGTGGTATGGACGAACAATTTGCTAAAAACAAAAAAAAATAATTTTGCGCCCAAGGGTCTATGTGTAGCCTTAAGCCATTTTAAATAACCAACTCACATCAATTACATACATATATATACCCTAAATACCATACATCCTAAAATCACATGGGTACCATGCAATTTTAGGATGTATGGTATGTCTCCCACGTAGATCGTATTAGCCGGCACAGTAAAAATAGTTTTTAATATAAAATTGATTTCGGCTGAGCGGGCTTGGTTCAAACCTTCTGATTTTTGGACGTCATCCAACGCCAATACTGCACGCGTCTAGTTTTTGCGTCCGTGACACACATTTTTATGACGACTACAGATCTGAAGGCGAAAATTTTCTAGCATACATTTTCTTATCATATTTTGTGTAGCTGTGTCTGAGGGGGTCGTAGCTAAGTAATAACTACAGTTTGTTCGAAATAAGTAAGCCGATCGGAAGTTAGCCGTTCCGAACTACCGCGGTGATAAAATCGTTTAAATAAGTGTTTTATACATAAATATCGAAATTAGTAAACAAAATAATTAGAAATTTGAAACATATACGACTCTAATTATCTTTACACCGACTCTTTCTATTAAAATTTACAACTTCTAAACCACTTGCAGACAACTTCCAATCGGCTTACTTATTTCGAACAAACTGTACGCTGATCGACAACAACACTAGCTTTGCCCGGTGGTTTCACCTTATTTGCTCTGAAGAATTATAACGTGATGCTCGATAGCCTATAGCCTTCCCATGAATGTGGCTATCATATACAAAAAGATTTTTTCAAATACAACTAGTATTTCCAGAGATACGATTAGCGCATTCAAAGAAACAAACTCTTCAGATTTATTATGTTTATAAATATAAATTTTGCTCAACCTGCAAATTGAATCTAGGATCTCCAACATTACAGGACCTCTAGACTAATGATTTAAAATATTTACAAACAATTTACGAAAAATTCCTGGTTGAACACCATATTTGATCGCCGTCCCTGATAAGTAACTTTACGGTCAAAATAATCTTCATATTTTGAAATAAAACTACTTTTTACGGATTTTATCGCGTTATATTGATTATTTTAAATTCCCGACGTTTCTTTCTGCGTGACCGGCATAAATAATAATCAACAAAATGTAGGGTAGCTGTTGATAATTTTGACATTAGGACGACTAACACCTCAGTCCACCCGTGACCATGGATGCTGTAAAGGATCCGAAACGTCGGGAATTTAAAATAATCAATATAACGCGATAAAATCCGTAAAAAGTAGTTTTATTTCAATGTCTGATATTCGCGTAAGTGTTAGAAACCAGTATAATCTTCATATTTATTTATCAGGGTGTGTAACCCCGACCAACTATCGGTATGTAAGTGCTTTAGATTTTTATACGTTGACATAAATCCAGTTTATGGTTTGTTTGGTATATGAAATTTTTCGATGTCAGTTTTGCAAACGAGTGGAGACTTTTTGTGAAAGAGCATGGAGTTTCTTGTCGAATCTTCTCCATTGGAAACAACTAATTTGGAAACGTGCAACTAGACAACATTCCATTTCATTAAGCTGATTTGGAGACCCTTTGTGGTCCAGCCGTGAGACACATGTATTGAAACTACGTAAGCAAACCATCACGCCTGTATTCTCCGAAGGGTTAGAGACAGAGGTGTACTTAATGTATATCAACAGTACGCCGTAGTTTTTTTTGTTTAATTTGGTATTTTTTTATTTTAGGATTATGATTCTTTCGGGTCATCCACGATTGGGACCACTAGACTAACGACTGCCTCGTTAGTCTAGTGGTCCCAATCGTGACTGCTACGCTTGAGAACTTGGGTTCGATCCCCAGGTCGAGCAAAGTGTTATTTGGGTTTTTCTATGAAATTCTCAGTAGCAGCTCGGAGTCTGGATTTGTGCCCGGTGAATGGCAATAGGCTCGCCCCCTATTACATGGGACCTAAAACATACTGGCGAACTGTGGGTGTACATTAAGTACACCTCTGCCTAACCCTTCGGGGAATACAGGTGTGATGGTATTCTTTCGGGTTTCGGTGTTGGTAAAAGTGTTTTCTTTCTCACCTGTATTCCCCGAAGGATTAGGCAGAGGTGTACTAATGTACACCCACGCTTCGCCGGTATGTCTAGGTCCCATGCAATAGGGGGCGAGCCTATTTCCATTAACCTCTAGCGTAACAGTCGTAAAATATATTATGTTTTAAATACACTCTAAACTCTAGAGCTTTATATAAACAGCTTTGTAAGTTTCAATTGGTATCATTTTCCGGAGCAAGCACGGCCTTTATTGGTTTGATCTTCACTTGACTGCGAGGTGTAATTGCGGGGGAAATGGATGTGGTGTTAATAGAGAAGATACCTTTGTTTGATCCTATGCGCTCTGTTATTGTGTACTGTCATTTTAGATAAATGCTTAAACATAATAATTAAATAGACCTATAGGTATATGGTGCAGTGATAGCCTAGTGACATGACCATTGGACTGCCAAGTCAAAGGTCTCGAGTTCGAATCCAAGGCACGCACCTCTGACTTTTCGAAGTCATGTGCGTATTAATAATTAATTATCACGCGCTTAAACGGTGAAGGAAAAACATCGTGAGGAAACCTGCATGCCTGAGAGATTTTCTTGACGGCATGTGAAGTCTGCCAACCCGCAGTAGGCTAGCGTGGTGGACTATAGCCTTATCCCTCTCGTACTGAGAGGAGACCCGGGCCCAGCAGTGGGACAATGTAATGGGTTGATGATGATAGGTATATTATTATTAACAATGAATGACATTGTGAGTTTGTGAGGGTGTAGGGGGTAGTCTCTGGATCTACTGAACCGAATTTGAAAATTCTTTCACCAATACAAATAAAAAAAAATGAAAATAAAAAACGTATAGTCCACGCGGGTGAAGTCGCGGGCGATACTGGCTTCTATTACCTGCGGTTACGGCTTACTATCAAACGGCGGTTAAAATAACATTTTGGTACAATAAAAAAACTTATCATCATTGTAACATCCAAAAACGTATAAGAATTTTACTCGTGCCGTTTCTTACTCGTGCCGGATGAGATGGGTCGGGAAATTGAAAACTAATATCGGATGAAACTTTCCATTGTATTTGGTGTGTAAAGCGGAGCAAATAGTACTCAATGAATACAAATGATCTGGGGTATGTTTTAGTATCCGTAAACATAGAGTAGAATAGAATATTATTTTCATATCATTACTCCTGTATTCCGTTAGTAGTTAGGCAGAGGTGTACTAATGTATAATACCCACACGTGGCCGGTATTTTAAGATGCCATGTGGCGAGCCTATTCCTATTGCCGTCCACTGCTGAACGAAAGAGCGCCAACCATCCCGGTCTTGGGCAGCACGCATTCATCCGCTGCCATCCATCGTTGGTCCATCATGTCGTGTCATATTGCCATTCACCGTGTACAAACCCAAACTCCGAGCTGCTACTGAGAATTTCATAAAAAAAAAACAATATATTTCGCTTGACCTGGGAATTAAACCCAGTACCTAAAGCATCACAGGAGCACTAGTATAATGAGTTTTTAAATATTCTTTAACTGCATACTAAATTAGCCTAGTGATATGACCATTGGACTACCTACTCAAAGATTTAAGCTTAGAGGTTAACATCAAAAACTTTAAGATTTTGAAATCGTGTGATAAATTTTATATAGCATGCTGGCACTAGACATAAAATTTACATACATCAACAATTTACTGCGTATTTTATGTAAGTGAAACATTGAATAAAAATCAAAAGCAAAATTAAACGCTTTTAACGTAATAACGTCTTTACAAGTGATTTTCCACACAAATTTCTGCAGTTTTTCTTTTACAGAAACACGATAAAATGCAACTTGCAATTACCCTGTTCTAGAATTAACTAAGTTTTTTCACCATCAATAGTTTTTTTAACAAAGTATTTAAAATTCTTACCGTTTTTCCCTTTCGTGCGCTCGACGTTTTCACTTACCTAATTACGCTATTAAAGTTAATATTCTTTGATAAGAAAATACAGTGTTGGAGAAAACATGGTAGTTCACGCTATATTAAGATCCGAGCACAACGAACTATAGATGAAATAAAACGGCAGCTATATATATTGTTTAAATAGATTACTGGATTTTGACACATATTTAAGCTTTTAAATACCGTTAGAAAGAGATTTTTTTATTGAATATGGCACCAGATGAAGTAGTTTTGAAAATTTTATATGTGCTTTTATATCGATATACAATATGATATTATTAAATTCCAAAACTTCAAATCCTGCATGATTACGTAGACTTTACAAGATTTAATCATATTTATAGTACCTACATGGGATAAAATGTTTAAAAAGTAGTTTTATATCGAAAGATATTAATATGCATTTTCGATCAACACGAACAGCGTGAACTGAAATTTGTTAACAAATGTGCATTGGGGGGATCTGCAATAATCCTTGGGATAGCCCTCCCGAGACGTCGGTAGTGGAAATAGATAAGCACTTATAGGCGAATAGAGGAGCTATCCATCCGACTGTTACTATCCCCGAGTCCATAACGTGGAACGGAAGGGGACTTGCCTGTAGTTAAGGGGTGTATGGTAAACAATAATAGCTATACGAATTGCATCGTAATCATCTTAGCCTTTTATCGACCATGTTAGGGTTGGAGTATATATTTAGATGCAGTTGAATATGAGTATTTTACATGAACTTCGGGTTTATCTGTGAAAATCTCAGTAGCAGCTTGGAATTTCGTTTCGTGACAGGTTAAAGACTTGGCTCGCCCCCTATTACATAACATAACATACCATCACGCCTGTATTCCCCGAAGGGTTAGGCAGAGGTGAACTTATTGTACACTCACAGTTCGCCGGTATGTTTAGGTCCCATGTAATAGGGGGCGAGCCTATTGCCATTTATCGGCCACAAATCCAGAGTCCGAGCTGTTACTGAGAATTTCATAGAAAAACCCAATAACACTTTGCTCGACCTTGGGATCGAACCCAAGACCTCTTGCGTAGCAGTCGAGATTGGACCACTAGACTAACGAAGCCCCCTATTACATGGGATCTAAATATACCAGCGAAGTGTGAGTGTAAATTTGTACACCTCTGCCTAACCCTTCGAGGAATATAGGCGTGATGGTGTGTATGTAGAAATCAACTAAAATAATGTTATAGATAATAATAATCTTTATTTATTTAAAACCAAAACAATACCTATTTAACAAAAATGTTTAGCGGTCGATAATAGATACATTAGTTTATTAAAAACTGTGTCGCAGCTATTAAAGCCAGATGAAACTATTAAGGGACGAATGAACTTAAAATACTTCAAAACTAAACTAATTAAGTACTTGCAAAGTACCTCGTCTCTTAAAATTAATTTACTAGTTTTTAACAAGCTATTGTTTCTTTTTGTTTTAAAAATTGACTTCATAAACATATTTCTGTGATCTTTTAAATAATGTAAGTACTTCAAACATGACACAAAAAGAGTATAAGAGTATTTTAAGTGAGTGAGTTTTGAGTGCAGTGATAGCTTAGTGATATGACCATTGGACTGCCAAGTCAAAGGTCTCGAGTTCGAATCCAAGGCACGCACCTCTGACTTTTCGAAGTTATGTGCGTATTAATAATTAATTATCACACGCTTAAACGGTGAAGGAAAACATCGTGAGGAAACCTGCATGCCTGATAGATTTTCTTGACGGCGTGTGAAGTCTGCCAACCCGCAGTAGGCTAGCGTGGCGGACTATAGCCTAATCCCTCTCGTACTGAGAGGAGACCCGTGCCCAGCAGTGGCACAATGTAATGGGTTGATGATGATGATGATGAAAGTACCTTGTCTCTTAAAATTAATTAACTAGTTTGTAACAAGCTATTGTTTCTTTTTGTTTCAAATATTGACTTCATAAACATTATTTATGTGCTCTTTTAAACAATTCAAGTACTTCTAACAGAACACACAAAGAGTATAAGAGAATTTTAAAGAAAATAAATCTTTATATTTTGATTCACACAGCGCACTGATTTTACAATAAAAAAGGAGGGAAGGAGGAGGGAAGGTGGAGGGTTTTATACTAGTGACGAAGTTTGTCACATAGAGATAGAGATTGAGTTTGAAGATTGTGAGACACAGAGATTGAGATTATAAAGTTAGAATATTGACTGCCTCATTAGTACAGTGGTTATAAGTATGACTGCTACGCTAGAGGTCATGGGTTCGATCGCCAAGTCGAGCAAAGTGTTATTGGGTTTTTCTATGAAATTCTGAGTACCAGTCCGGAGTCTGCTTTTGCGCCCGGTTAATGGCAATAGGCTCGCCCCCTATTACATGGTACCTAAACATACCGGCGAAATGTGGGTGTAAGTTAGTACACCTCTGCCTAACCCTTCGGGGAATATAGGCGTGATGGTATGTTACGTTATGTTTCTAGTCAATTCTGAATTTATTACAGCATATATATAGCGCTATAAATAATTGTTTGCGTCTAGTTTGTTCAATTAAAACTAATCTGTTGAAATAACAGATCAGCATTTCTTAAGCTCACGTTTAATTAAATCAAGGATTGTGACAGACAGATTTTATGTATTTTCAAACTTAGAAGTAACTTCATGTTGATACAATGTGTAGTGAATAAGAAGTATTCTCATTTAAGATTATAGAATATTCTTTATACATCAGCTAAAAAAATCATTAAGGTAATTATTATTTTAGAGTAAGTATATTAAGTTTCTTGCCGGCAGCCTCTTCTCCATAAGATTCAGATTCACTAATTGGAACCGTGCAACTAGTTTTTGGCATTGAAAAGTTGTCTACCTAATCAAAATAAAACATTTGACTTTGACTTTGCAAGAAAATGCCAAGCATTTTGTGGTCACAAAAGTTTCTTTAACATCTTACAATCGCCTTAAGCACAGTCCCCTTAACAGACACACAAAATGTCAGTCCCCAAACCGCATTTTGCCAACTACCTACCGAATTATTCAGACACAACAACCGCTCAAAAGTACCAGGGTGGCATAAAACTAAGGATACTGCCGCGAACCCACTGAGGACCTCTGTAACCTGACCGGGCTAAACGAAACTGTTTCCCCACGTTACTTAAAGAGCGCCGTAAACTCCAACTATGGGTCCCGCGGGAAGCCGTACGGGCCCCTCAAATTTGGAACCGCGTTTTCTAGCTGTTGCCATCTTAGTAGGCTCCCAAATGTAATATGGTTTTTAAAAGCGAAACTAGAAGAGAAACAAAACAATTTTGAGTATTTTGAAGAGCAATTAATATATAGGTATTCACTTGAGTTCCAATGGGTTTTACTTAGTATTACAAATCACACAGGCAGACAGATAGAGAAAGAAAAATCCGAAACATTTTTTTTTGTTTTAACTTGCTTCTATGAAAACCTTTAAAGAACTCGTATTATTTTCGCATATTATACCTATACTTTTTAGTCAAGATATCGACCAATTACCGGCCAGCATGCAGTCCAGTATCGATTTTGTGTCAAGTGCATTTACCATCCACCCCCAATGGGGATAATAGAACATAGGATTAATTATTGTCGATGAAATAGCCCAGGGCGACCGTGTATCTATGTATTAGAATTCAATTTAAGCGGCGGTAGCCTAATGGCTAGGGGGTCGGACTTGCGATCATGTGGTTGCCGGTTCGAACCTCACCCATTGCACTACCGACGTGAACCCACTCGTAACACAAGCATTTAGCTTAGCACGAGGGGTTAACAAGAATACTAGTAATGTGTTACCCACATTGCTAGTAAGCTTTTTTTTAAAAAAAAAAATAAAAAAAAAATAAAAAATTTAATCCATAAAATTATATAAGTAACACATTGGTTCAAGGGGTTTAATTTGGTGATATAAAGTTCTCAGTAGTAGTTTTGAAGTTTGAATGTCCGGTTTTATGGCAATGGGCTCGCCCCGTATTAGACCTGGTGGTCTATCGAAGTAAATCAATACATCTTTGCCTATTCATTCAGCGGTTTAAAGATAACAGATAGACTTACTTTGATATATGGATATAAATTTCATATTTTATTAAAAACATTCTTTATAAATTATTTAATGTAATCTATAGTGTTTTTAAAATTTGTTAGAGAATTCAAACTGAAAGTTGTTTTAGCTTTAATAACAGGATTTCTTAGAAAGTTAAGTATGTACATTAAAAAAGACAAAAAAAGACAAAAAAAGACATAAAAAGAAATATACTTCGTCGCTATTAGATAATAAATTGTTTTATAAACTACACAAGTCTAATAATGTTGTGCTCAAAGAAAATGTCTGCGAAAATGCGTCGATGAAATGAACAGCCCCATTAGTTTCAAAGTGTCAAGAGGGACTGCTAAGCATCAAGTCCTCGGTTCTATTCCCAAGTTAAGCAAAATATTGTAAGGGATTTTCCGTTCGAGTTAGTTCCGGATTCTATGGTTTTTTTAAGTGTAAGGTAATGGAAGGGGGAGGAGCATGTAATAGGGGATTTCATGGGACACAAACACACTGGCGAATTGGGAGTGGACATTAGGACGTCTCAGCCTAACCCTTCGGGGACTATAGGCAACTCTGGAGTTCTGCTAACTACCACTCGAGACGAACCTGTATACGACGCTAACCTTATACAGAATCATTATCACCAGGCCGTATAAAAAAGATACATACATACATAAGGGATCGGGGGTGGAAAATTAATTATGACCCCGTGAAACCAAAACTCAAAAAAAAAACGGCTCGGCACTTCTGTTAATTATCGTCTCGTCTTTTTTCCATGCACAAAGCATAAACATCTACAGCAATGTCCACAGACTAAATTAACCTTTTTATCTTATATTTTTTTTTTTTTTTTTGTATGGGATAACTCGGCAAACGAGCAGGCGAGCTACCTGATGGTAAGTAGTCATCGCCGCCCATGGATATCTGCAAAACCAAAGGAGTTGCAGATGCGTTGCCGAGACTACTTAGGGAAAGGGAGGGGAAGGAGAAAAGGAGAAGGAAGGAGATTGGGGGAGGAATTGGGCCTCCGGCCCTCTCGCTCACCGAACGAAGCGCAGTAACGAAACGCTACTACTCGGACGTCGGTCTTCTGCGACAGTGTGGTACTTCCCCGGTCAAGCCGGCCCATTCATGATGCGAACAGCGTGGCCCTACCATAACAAATCATAAACACTTAACCTATATACCTACATATATATTAATACAAAAGTTTACCATTGACGTGACAAGAAGAAGAGGAAACCCGTATCTATCCACTGCTGGACGCCACAGAACCCAATCTTCAGCCCTTTTCATCCAATTGCTGCCAGTTGCTCTTCGCAAATCGTCTATCCACCTGGCCAGCGGGCATCCCACGTTTGCTAAATACAGAATAGCTGACGTCAAAAAACCCAAAAGTAAAACGAGATAAAACGTTTTACTCAAATACGTATCGAGCCCACTCACAATATCGCAACCGTTGCCCACAATATAAAAGATATTAAATAACACCCCAACTCCGCACCTCGGGAGCCTGATTGAATTCCTGTTCCGCATGATTTAACGGACATAAATATGGTACGCCTGATCATGCAGTTTTGTGGCCACAGTTTTTGTTTATTGAATTTCTGGAACATATTTGCTACAACTAACTTTTTTTTGGTTGAATGAAATAATATATACGAAATGACTGTCAGCTTTTTTTTTGGAGCCTAGCCTGGGCTAGGCTAGGCTCCACAGAATATCGATCGCAGGTAGCAGTATGAATACTGCTGCGTTTTGTACGGTGAGTGTGGAGCGCCGGAAGCCCAATTCCTCCCTCAGTACCCTTCCTTCTCCTTCCCTTCCCTTCTCCTTAAATGTTGCCGAGCCTATTTAAGGAAAAGGGAGAGGAAGGAGAAAAGAAGGAGGAGGGGGACTGAGGGAGAAATTGGGCCTCCGGCGCTCCACACTCACTGTATGAAACGCAACAGTATGCATACTGCTACTTGACGTCGGTATTCTGTGGGAGGGTAGTACTTCCCCGGTCGTGCGGACCCATTCATGTACTACTACTACTAATTTCGTCTTAATAAACTACACGGTTTCTGATCATTATCCAGGGTATCCTCAAACAATAATCACTTAACACACTGGCGGGCCGCGGGCTGACGTTTGATATAGGACGGTTGTATAATAATTATGCAACTCGCGAAGTAAATGTTGAAACGATATTTAGGATTTGTTTCGATGTAGAGCGCTAGATGTCGCTACAAAATCATCCGCCAACCTGGCACAAATCGGGGCACACTCAAAACAGTTACCAACAAGTTAATGCAGTAAAAACCACGACTGGAGTACTGAACTCGATAATAACTTTTTGATGGACATCCAAGTATGATCGCAAGCCCAACTGTCCCTGTTGGCAGCGACCAGGACATGAGTTGCCAAAAAGGTTTTTAGTTACAATCCAGATATGATTTATACTTAAATGTGGACGGATAAGTAGTCTTTTGACTTTGGAAGTCTCAAGTGGTGTTTTGTTTGAAGCCTGTCTGGAAAGTATCAAGACTTTATGATAAGGATGTGAAAAAGATATGAATTTTCTAGTAAAAGAAACATTCTACGTCTTGAACGTAGACTACTAATGGTCCTAAACGCGATTGCTATGCTAGGGGTCTTGTTTTCGATTCCCAGGTCGGGAAAAGTGTTATTGGGGTTTTCTATGAAATTCTCAGTAGCAGCTCGCAGTATGTATTTGTATCCGATGAATGGCAATGGGCCGACCTAAACATACCGGCGCACTGCGGGTGTACATTAAGTGTATCTCTGCTTAACTTTTATTGAAATGCAGGCGTAATTGTATGTTTATCCGTAACAAACAAACAGACAGACTAACCACTTTTCTATTTCATATTAGTATAGAAGTAAGCATGCTTCTATAAATGTTATTAACCCAATAAGCACCCAATAACGCTTAATACATTTATATCGTCCATCGGAGCTTGATATTTCCTACACGTGACAGAGCTGTGGTTACGGTACATGGTATTGGCAACGCGAGTCACGTCGGGTGCCAAACACTAGCTAGTGATGTTGATGACGACACATAATCAATTATATCAATAGTGGGGTGAATGTTTATGTTATTTCAGTTCTTTACAATAACATAAGAAAGCAAAAGCTAAAGAAGTATGGAAGAATCGTAGCAGATGGCGTTCTGTAGTTTCTGCCTACCCCTATGGGAAAAAGGCGCGAGTGTTTGTATGTATGTATGTACAATAACATAATAACATAGGGTTAGGCAGAGGTGTACTACGTACGAACACAGCTGCCGGTATGTTTAGGTCCCATGTAATAGGGGGCGAGCCTGTTGCCATTAACACGGCAACAACCCAAACTCCGAGCTGCTATTGAGAATTTCATAGAAAATCCCAATAACACTTTGCTGGACCTGGGAATTAAAAAAAGGAACCTTAAGCGTAGCTTAAGCAGTTGCGCTTGGGTCCAATAGATTAACGAGGCAGTCTTTACAATATCATTAATTTGCGTTATTTATAGTTTAAAACATTCCTCATTTGTTTATCGAGTGCAAGAAGAGCTGCTGTTGGATTCAATGTTGGAGTTTGGATTTTGGTCGATTCGACCTTTTTATAACTGCCTCATTAGTCTATTGTTCTCAAGCGCGACTTCTACGCTTGAGGTCCTGCGTTTAATTCCCAGATCGAGTTTTCCTACAAAATTCTCATTAGTAGTTCAGTTTGGTTGGTGAGTGTACTACACGCGTGATAAATACTTTTTATTATTGATACAATTACGTGGTACTACATATTCCAGTTTATTTTGCTTAATAACAATTTTTACGCTCAGATCAAATAAAAAGTTAAGATGGAACTTTGCGAACAAAGAAGTGAGGCCGCTTAAAACTACGCCATGCAGTGTACAACACACGATTACACGCACACATGTATTAGTTAACTACGCCTTATCTGGTCAGTCGAGCTTTCGATAGCGCGATAGCTCGACTGACAAGATAAGGCGTAGTTTCGGTATACGTGTGTGCGTGTAATTGTGTGTTGTAGACGGCATGGCGTCGTTTTAGCCGGCTTCACTTCTTTGTCCGCAAAGTTCCATCTTTACTTTTTATTTTATCTGAGTTTTTACGTATATCGGAGAGTTTATATTTCCTTAAGATACTTATATTTCCTTTGGTGCAATTTTTTTGGAAAACTAATAAACTATAATATGGACTATGCATATAAATCATGAACAGTCAAACTTCGCTTTTACCAATTACAATCCCTAATACGGTCATTAAAACCGAAATACCTATCCAATTTCGAATCACCACCACGTGGTGAAATATGCAGCGGGTATGTAATTAAACATTGATTACGGCTCGCAATAGCCACGATATTTGGCGTGTTCACTCGGATATTTTACAACGAATTACTGTCAGCAATTGTACATCGTCAGAATGATTGCAACGCAGCTAATAATTCGTGCTAATTAATTTCCATGGAAGGAATCGGAAGTATTTTGTTATTGAGTTCTATTATTATTCGAATTTGGACTTTAGTAAATGAGTGCGAGTAATGCAATTAAGTCTATTTCGCTTTGATAAAACAACTCATTTTGACTTAAATTTTGTTTTTGCAAGTACACTTCGAGCAATAAGCCATAAAACAGCTATGTTTGACAAGAGTGCATTCTGCACGGGCCCTATTATATAATAAACTACCCAAAAATGTAAAAGAAGCAAAGAATTTTAATTGCTTTAAAAATAAATTAAAGATGTACTTGATTAATAAAGCTTATTACTCAATCAAAGATTACTTAAATGATAAATGTAATTAATTAGTTAAGTTTTACTAGAATTATATAATAATTATTAAAATCACTTAATATCAAATTACATTATAATTATCAAAATACACAATAATGGTAATTCTAATTATTAAATATATATTTATTTTTGGATGTAAGTTTAAGAGTAACATTATTACTACTACATATTTCCACACCTGTTATGGAAGGATGTGGTATTCAGAACTTCTTCTATATTTATCACCTTATGTATACACATATTCAAACAAATAAATAATTTTAATTTGAATTTGAAGTATGAAAGTATTTTAAACAAAATAAAGTTTTTACGACAAGTCGTATGACGCTTTCACCGACCAAACTACCGAGACAACTGTTTCTAATGTCGATTTTTTCTTTCATATTTTACGTGTTAAGATGTTATCACACAAAATATTGTACCTTCCATTGACGTACATAGTAAGATACTAACGTACATTCACAGTGCGTCAGTTAAAAGCCTATTGCCATTAACCGGATAGAAATCCAAACGCCAAGCTGCTATTGATAATTTAAAAAAAAAAACAAAAACCGCTCCACCAAGAATAGAACCCAGGACCACAAGTGTAGCAACGCGTTAAAAAATGAGATAGTCAACGTATTCAATTATTTATTTGTATTCTTTTCGTCTTGTTCATAAAAATATACAATATTTTGTAAGCCTCTTAGAACTATAATTTGTTTTGTATTTGACACGTGATATGGACAGGGAAAATAAGACAAAACAAATTAAAACTATTGGAAATATATTGGAAGTTTTATATTTATATAAATAAGACCTTTATACTATGTAAGTTTGAAGAAAAACATTAATATAATATGCATCAAATACAAATTAAAAATAAATATTAAAGTAACCCTATCAATATTACATCGGATAAATTGATCCGCAACTTGCAAAAAAACAAACCTCATCGGAGAGAGTGAGTAATTATACTAACAGTGTAATTACATAATAGGTTCGGTTCCAAAAACTTATTTGGCGGAGTACCAACATTGCCCATAGCGACCACCTCGTTAAATCTTACACCATTCATTTTGATAGAAGTGGTTTTATTCAGAAGAGATATTTGAGAGGGATCGTGTTAAGAATGTGATCATTTTAATTTGTAAGCGGCGGTAGCCTAATGGTTAGGGCGTTGGACTTGCGATCATGTGGTTGCCGGTTCGAAACTCACCCATTGCACTACCGACGTGAACCCACTCGTAATACAAGCATTTAGCTTAGTACGATGGATTAACAAGAATACTAGTAATGTGTGACCTACATTGCTAGTAAGCTTTTATTTAAAAAAAAAAAATAATATTAGGTAATGAAGAAGGTAATAAGATATTAGTAGATAAATGTAAAAAGGTAAAGTGCAGTGATAATATGACCATTGGACTGCCAAGTCAAAGTTGTATGTATGGTCGCTATCTGATAACACTACTATATACACAACATACCAGCAAAACAAATGAATGAGTACCTACACTACACTCTTCTGTTCTGATAATCTCAATAGATATTGAGGTATTATGTATTATGTTGTCGGAATCGGATATATTTCTGATTGGATTGCATGTGATGAGTTGATGTTGTTTTGATTCGTAACCACTATAAACAGTTTCTTATTAACGCAACAACAAATTGGAAATAATGGTTACAATAATCCCTTTATCTTGATTTAAATAGACATAAAAGTTTGGGGCATTTTAAATGTTGTCCTGGGGGAAGAAAGAAAACAAACGAGGAACTATTAATTATTGTTAAAGAGAAAAGTATAGCTGTTAATAGGAGAGGAAAGATGATTAGCCACTTGATACGACACGACAACTTTCTTAATTCAATTTTAGAAAACGAAGAAGTGAAAGACTTAGAAGAAGTTTTATTGAACAATTTGAGGGCAAAGTTGAAGTGGACTCGTCGCAAGAAGACAAAAAGAAGGCAGAGAATAGAGAACTGTGGTGATTACTGGATCGATAAGAGCTGAACTCTTAAATGAGAGAGAGAATTCGATTATCTATAATAAGAAATTATGACGGAGCGTGGGTTTTTTCAAATATTTAGCATGGTCTTAAGCCAAAATGACAGTTCACGGAGACAGGATTACATCAAGGCAAACACACAATAATAATTACTCATAATGATCGGACAGAGATTCGACGTCACTATCACTATTTACTAGAGGAAATGTGTCTGACATGACGTCCATGACGCCTCTGAGCTCCCAAGTAAAAGAGCGGGTCACTTTAAGAATAGGCGGGCATTCTTAAAAACTTCATCAATTTCCTAACTCTATATTAAATAGTAAATAAGATGTGGAACTTTGTCATTGCAAAACTACCTTCATATAATACATGATAATATAAATATAGAAACTAATGTTCAAAGCATGTTATTACATGTAACTTCTATACCATCCCTTCTCGTAATATCGGCCAAGGTAATTAGGGTAAATTTGGAGGCTTACCTTTGATGTTCCTATCTTGGGTCACGTGATCTGATTGACGACGACCTCTGGCGAATTAAATGGGTAATTAGGGGCCATGGCTTCTTTTGATGATAACCTTGAATATTATGGGTTGAAATTGGATTGGATTTTTATGAGAAAGCCATGTTGTAATGAATAATGTTATTAGTATGCTGCTTAAATTGCATTTGCTTAAAATATGTAGGTGAATGTTAATCTGGTAGACATAGAATTATTATTAATATATTTATTTCTGCTTTTAAGATATTTATATAATAGGCTCGCTCTCTATTACATGAGTTAAACAAATCGACGTAATGTGGCTGTACGTTAGTAGACCTATGCCTAACCCATCGGAGAATACAGGTGTGATAGTACTGTTACGCCGAGTAACTAATAGAAAAACGTGGATAGGCCACGAAGGTTCTAGATCCGTCATAGAAGCACGTCGAAACACAAAAGAATGTACCCGACTGCGCCCCTCGCAAATAATAACAGTTCAAGGCCAAGGTCACGGGTCAACGCCCGGAAACAATAGGCGGTTAAGTACCTACACGAATTTTATCGACTAATCGCGACCATTCGACTTTGGAATCTTCATCGCGCGTATAAATACCGGTCGTGAGGGCTAGAGTAGTCTTGTGTTGGAAGCAAACAAGTGAAGATCGAAGTGAGTTAACTAGTGATTAATTGTGCGATATTGTTGTGGTGATTTCTGTTGTGTTTTAGTGTATTTAATTAAAGTGTTTTTTTGTTTATTGGTTAATTGGTGTTGATTGATTTATCCCGAACCCCAGCTCGTAACAGTACGTTATGTTATTTTAATAAGTTATTTGTCAAGCAAAGTGGGTTTGGATATATATTTATTTTAATTATTTATTTATTACAAGTTCACCGGGCATCGGTGAATGGCAATAGACTTGCATATAACATACCGGCGAACTGTAGGTGTACATTTACTAGGTAAACCTCCGCCTAACCCCTATACAGGCGTTATGGTGTATTTTAAAGACACGTTTAATTACCGCCTACTCACATCACGCCTAAAGTGGTTATACCTTTTTGTTTTACAATTGAAATAAAAATGAAAAATTTACCATACTGAGATACCTAATGTCTCTGAGTATTAACTCAACAAAGCAACATAAAAATTCATGATACATTCCTTTGCCTATAACCCTACCTATTCATTCTAAAGAATGCCACAAGTGGTCCATTTTTCCCATCACCCCCATTAATGTTGCAGAATCAAGCTGTAATCGTTATACCCTAAATGCACCCGAGAGGCGAGTTGGAACAAAAGCGGTTCAACTCGAACCTCCCCATTCCAAGAATCTTGATAAAAAACAAATGCCAAGGTTCCACTTGATAGAAGAGATTTATTACTGGAAATCGCTGGAGACGAACTGATATATTCTTTTGAGCATACAAATTTAAGTAAGGAATGTTTCACATAGACGCGGTCGCGATCCGCTCTGAATAGTGATAAAAGATTTAGTAATGTACTTATGGTTCTTTTTTTTTTGTTCAGTCCAGTCCATCCTAAGGTTGCCTGGAAGAAATCACAAATTGCGATAGGGTATCGTGTACTGTTATTTTGGTGGACGATAAAGAATATAATAAATCGTTATCGTTTAGGATTTTGGTGTTTAATAGTGGATTTTATGTCAAAAAATTTTATACTTAATCAATGAATAAGATATTGTTGAAGTGAGAATGAAAAAAAATAAATGAAAATAGTGTTTATTTTGAGAACTTATTCTATAACAAAAACATTTAAACTTCTGCCAAACTGCATAACGTAAACTCCCTTACTTACATTATTTTATTATATAGTTACCTATCTATTGAGTACATTATTTTACAACAAAACACAAGATTATGATTAATAACAATTTTAGTATAGTAGATAATAAAGAAGTTCTTCTACTTGGCTTTTTCTATGCTGAGCTTATTACGAAAATTATCAAAAAGATAGCACATTATTTTATTTTTGAGCATTCTTTTTGTAATACATTTTGTTTCTATATCAAAAGGAAGATTATTAAAAATTGTTGGCTCCAAATAATGTCTACATCTTTGCCCATAATAATTATTACAAATGGGCACTTCAAATCTTTTAACGGCTCTGTTCCTTTGAGGTCTTGCGTGCACAGATTCAATTTTATACTCATCATTACAATACTGTTCTGAGGCCAACATAAGAGTAACTTTTTCATGTACTGGCAGTATCTTACACTCCAAAAATAATTCTTGATAATCACTATTTTTACAATGGTTTTTAGTTTTTTTGTCTACTAACAGTTTCATAAATCGGATTTGTAACATTTTTATTTTATCAAGGTAAGTTTTGAATGTATTACCACAGCATGCAAGTCCATAAGAAATCAGCGAATCCACCAGCGCATAGTAGATCGTGAACATAGTGGCCCCATCTAATACAAAGCTAAGGTGATGTAAGTTCACAAGCACTGACCTGAGTTTGTCACATAGGTAATAATTAGTAATTTCTACTGCCACCTACCTAGAATGTGTTTTAGCCGAATAATTTGCGAAATAGCAATAAAAAAATGAGTATTGCGCCCAAAGCTTAGCCTTAACAAATTCTATTTATTATGTAACTCACTAGTAGTCATAATATAGCAACCTTTATCCGATACATTTCCCAATGATTTGTATCGTTTTCTCCAAGAGCATTGGAGCATGAACCACAGTAAGTAACTATCACACAATGTTACTATTTCCTCCTATTTCCGACCTAGCTTTTATCTGTTTGCAACATTTGTGAGTCAACTAGGGAAATTGATAGCCGCCTAGATCCCTCTAGGCGAAACCGGTCAAGGCAATAAATAAGTAAGCACTAAATTTTCACTCTGTCCCTCTCTGTAGTTTGAGATAATAGAAATGATTTGGAAACATATAAGACCGACAAAAATAAAGACTACTGAATTTCGGTTTGTAGACATTTATTCTCATGGAACGATACAGTTCGCTTTCAATTAGATTAAAAAAAAAGAAGAAAATAACATTAAATTATCTGCTTAACATAATCTTATTTATAAGTAGAAATTGGATTTGTGTCTAAAAACATACCAGTGAACACTGAACTGTGTGTTATCTCTGTATAACACCTGGAGATACAGTCGTGATGGTGTCATAATTACATGTATCAATTTGGTGAAAAAAAATCTATGATCTAAAAAAAGAGTTCAGTAAAACTTCCGTTTGTACAATGAAGTCGACATTCGCTTTGAAATTCAAATTTTCAAACGCATGTTTCATAAAGCGCGCTTATCTGTATTCTCTTTGCATAACCCTGTCGCGTCCAACTAGAATTATTCAGCTTTTAACTTCATAACTTTGGGATGACAATTACTGTGAACGTTTTTTATGGTTCTCTCGATTAGGAAACTCATTATTACGGTATATTTTTTGGTTTACTTGAATATACTATAAAACTTTAAACACGAATAAATTATCACTATATGGTATAAAACGCTACCCGCTGTCTATCCCTACGTATGCTTAGATCTTCAAAACTACGCAACGGATTTTGATGCGGATTTTTTAAATAGATAGAGTGATTCAAGGACATAGGACATAAAAGAGACAATACGCGGGCGAAGCCGTGAGCGGAATATATATAGAGAAGAAAGAAAAAGAAAATTTATTTATTTCTGCACGAAAATTGTAACTTCAATTCCATTTAAAAACAAAAATAATATTACATGCAAAGGTTTCATAATAATTCTGTGAGTGACGGCAATGCAACCTCAATCTTCCAAAGCATTATTTATTCCAATTTATCCTGTATATAACAAACAAATACTGCCGTTATATGTATGTATCCATCAATCCTTATTCATCTGTAAGCGTGAGCTCTTGAGTTCTATCCTCAAGTCGAGCAATATGATAATGGGTTTTTCTATTAATTTCCCAGCTCTATTACATTCGCAGCTAGGAGTTTGTATTTATGCCTTGTTAATGCCAATAGACTCACTTCCTATTATACAAAACCTTAAAAAATACAATACAATGACAAAGGGCATCGGACTTCGCGATCATGTGGTTGCCGATTCGAAACAATTGCACTCCCGACGTGAACCGACTCGAAATACTAGCATTTAGCTTAGTACGAAAGGTTAACAAAAATACTAGTAATATGCGACCCACATTGCTAGTAAGCTAAAAAAATACAATACAGTGCCTCTACGTAGCCGTTGGGGCATACAGTCGTGATTGTATGTTATGATAGTACCAAGCTTGCAGAGACAAAAAGGCCTTTAATCTACAATACAATTTTCATTAATATGATAACATCAGACAACAGCGAAATACTTATTAGGCTTTATCAAGGCGGGTGGGTTGCCTTAGGGCAGTGAAGTCAGTATTAATAGTGATTTGTAAAAAGTATTTGTGTCATCAGCAGAACCTTCTCCTTTTTCGCCGGTTAAGAATAAGACTAAACATAACTCTTTTCTCTTTCCTACACTGCCGTGCCCGAGGGGGTCAATGATTATTATCATTATTAATTGTAGGTAGTGCCTGCTGGCACGTTTACATGCTAGCATGAATGGGCAGTGCAGTGATAGCCTAGTGATATGACCATTGGACTGCCAAGTCAAAGGTCTCGAGTTCGAATCTAAGGCAAGCACCTCTGACTTTTCGAATTCATGTGCGTATTAATAATTAATTATCACGCGCTTAAACGGTGAAGGAAAACATCGTGAGGAAACCTGCATGCCAGAGAGATGTTCTTGAGGGCGTGTGAAGCCTGCCAACCCGCAGTAGGCTAGCGTGGTGGACTACAGCCTAATCCCTCGCGTTCTGAGAGGAGACCCGTGCCCAGCAGTGGGACAATGTAATGGGTTGATAATGATGATGAATGGGCCGGGACCGGGGAAGTACTACCCTCTCACAGAATAACGAAGGGGAGTAGCAAATTTCCCATAAAAAAATGAACAGTCTAACTGAAATAATACTTGATCTTCTAAAATAAAATAACCGTTCTCTACGTGCCACCAATACTAAGAATCCATCATGAAATATAGCAGCTACCCAAAAATATTAGGTACGTTTTCATCGACACCCTATTTCCTATCGTTTGAATTCAGTGAATAGGGTGCCGTAAATTTCCAAATTATTAGAATTACATCGGTTCTCAATAAAGGATTATTAAGATTATTTTGAGACTACTGGTAAAAGAAAAAAATGTATTTTATTGTTTTATTTTATTGTATTTATACAAGCATTAAGCTTAGCACAACAGGTTAACAAGAATACTAGTAATGTGCGATCCACAATGCTAGTAAGCTTTTTAGGGTTCCGTAGTCAAATGGCAAAAACGGAACCCTTATAGTTTCGTCATGTCTGTCTGTCTGTCTGTCCGATCGTGTCACAGCCTTTTTTTTCGAAACTATAAGAACTATGCTGTTGAAACTTGGTAAGTAGATGTATTCTATGAATCGCATTAAGATTTTCACACAAAAATAGAAAAAAAAACATTAAATTTTGGGGTTCCCCATACTTGGAACTGAAACTAATTTTTTTTTCATCAAACCCATACGTGTGGGGTATCTATGGATAGGTTTTCAAAAATGATATTGAGGTTTCTAATATCATTTTTCTCTAAACTGAATAGTTTGCGCTTTGACACTTCCAAAGTGGTAAAATGTGTGTCCCCCCCCCTGTAACTTCTAAAATAAGAGGACGATAAACCTAAAAAAAATATATGATGTACATTACCATGTAAACTTCCACCGAAAATTGGTTTGAACGAGATCTAGTAAATAATTTTTTTTTAATACGTCATAAATCGTAATGGTACGGAACCCTCCGTGCGCGAGTCCGACTCGCACTTGACGGTTTAAATAAAAAAAAGCTTGCAACAATCCGCTGCCACCCAATTTCTTCAAATAGTTGGTCCATCGTGTTACAGGGCGTCCCACACTTTGCCAAACGCGGTCTTCTCTAACTGCCAACGAACTGTGGGTGTACATTAGAAGTACAACATTAATGAATGGTTATGATCACCTCTTAATTTACGGGTTCCATGCATCACTTTGCTTAAACATTGATGCACTAAATCCACACAGATTTAATTTCAACATTTGCAGCAATCTAAATCAACGCTTACAAATTCATAATAACTATTTGGATCCATTCGATGACGTCACTCAGCATTATCACCCATTAATAATTTCAAACTCATTTGGATTATGTACGTTTCATGAATTAAATTACATTTTGAAAGCGCTTGTAAGCTCTTTGAGGGATTAGTGAAGCTCGTGTTTGGATGCTCTGCTTCGTTTGGAGACGAGAAAACCTGATTCGGGTTTATGATGAGATAGATACGATTTTCGGCGATGATGAATGAAAGGTTTTAATAACAGATTTTTTCGTTCCCCTGTATTATTTTCTCATAAACACAATGGGACCTAAACCTACTATAGATGCGTGTATTAATGTACACCACATTAGTACACCTCTACCTAACCCTTCGGGGACTACAGGCGTGATGGTTTCTTTATGTAGTTCTAAACGTGAAGATTCGATATTGGCTGTCAGATTACTGTTCAAGAATGTAAAGTGTCTTAATTTTAATCTGTAAGTCTTCCATGCTGTATAAATAAGTATATAAGAATAAATTACACTGGTTTGGTGAATCGCAAGCGAAAATTAATTAAAGCGGTCGTTGTGTTGTGGCTTGCTCTTCACATGTATGTAATGAACTGAGAACCTTCTTTTATATTATTTTAGTTAACGTACAAAAATATTATTTCATCATTTTTACATTCTTTAATAATATAGAGTAGAAGCTTGTATGATATTTATGATTCATTAGTATAATGGCCAATTGTGTAAATGTCTCGTGCCTGACCTATATGACAAGTAACACGTGACTTGTGACTTATATGTCCAGTTTTATCATAACTTCATATCCAAGCAGCACCGAAAACATTATGTATACATCCCTCATACAAAAACATCTTGTAATTAATCAACCCATTATTATTCTTATACTATTCGGTTTCAATTTTTTAAGAGTAAGTATCTAGTATTAAGCCATTCCTCTACCAGCGATATGAATTCATCATATACCTACATTTTTCATCATAATATAATTTATTATTAAATTATACTCAGCCGCTATCATGCCAATTTAGATACACTTGTCACAACACACTTCAATAATCACATACAATTCACAAAACATCGTTATCTATTTATAAGCAAAACACAAATTGAATCTAATCTCGTCAAACACGCTGTCCTAACGTAATCACTCTCGCTTGTTACAGATGACAATGGAGAGACGAATCGCCGGCGTAATCTACATATTGATCACTTTCGCTCTCGTTAATGAAATGTCAATAAACGTATACGCCAGGGACAACAACAAAAGGCGTACCAAAGAGAAAAGCGGAGGCTTCCAAAAGAATATTTGTGATATCACAGACCGTGATTCAAAAGTTCACTGCTATTGTGAAAATACTAGGGAGCCCAGGAATGCGACTAAAGCGGAATGTTGGGTGTTCAACGGCGGAATACCGCGCGACGACCTCATCTGGCAGAGTTTTGCGTCCCAACCAACTTTGAAAACTTTGTCTTTTAACGTCCGAGTCGATGGCGCTTTAGGCTATGTACCTACAAAAGCACTATTCTACTTACAGCGCTTGAGGTCTATCAACATAAAATACGGAAATATTGGCGATGTCACCTCTTACGCTTTAGCGAACCTAACAAACCTTAAAGAAGTAAGCTTATCGCAAAATCAAATTGAGACCTTACAGCAATACTCATTCGCTCACCTGCCAAATCTAACAACTCTTAATTTAGAAGAAAACATGATCATAGATATCGATTCAGAAGCATTTTTCGATTTACCAAAACTACAAAAGCTAGTGTTTACCAAGAATAATATATCGACAATCCGAAACGGCACTTTTCAGCACACGTTCAATCTACTGGAATTGGATTTGAATAAGAACAACATATACTATTTGAACCGGCGGACATTCGACGGATTGGCGAATCTGAGAAAATTGGATCTCAGAAAGAACCGAATACAAAATTTGACGGAATTCACATTCGCAGAGCTGTGGAACCTACAGGAATTACAGTTGGGGAAGAATGATTTGCGGTATATATCGGAGAGGGCATTCGACGGACTATCTCAACTGCGAAAGTTGTCCCTTGATGACAATAAACTCGCGTCGCTCCCATCGGGCCTGTTCGAGGGAGTGAGGGGACTGAGCTCTTTGGACTTGCGCTCCAACGAACTGCACGCATTAACTTTCGACAATATCAAGCCTATATTGGACAACTTGAAACCGCAAAACAGCAATCTCCTACTCGAAGGTAATAATGAATGTATTATACTTCCTCATGTCGAGTTTCATGAACTTAAAACACTCGATGAATATTAAACGTGTAGAAACTGAGACGTTATTATTAACTTTAACACACTTGGAAAGTTTGTTCTTTTATGGCGCCTAGGGGTGTTCTTAGTTGGGACGAAATGGGGGCAGATAGAAGTGGAAAATGTTGTATAATCCATTTAAAGCCCAAATTAATTGTGAATTAGTTCAAAGTTACTGACTCTAGGCTGTTGGCAAAACTTTAACTGTCCAGCGTGTTTTCAGCTATTTACTAAGAGTATATTTTATTAAGCTAATTTAAATTATTGTTTACTTTTACAGAAAACAACTTCGTATGCGACTGCAGATTGAAATGGATGCATTCGCTGCGAAACGAGACAAAAAGTCAAAACACAAAGGAGTCCCTAGACGGCGTAAGTTGCAAAATGGATCCACCCATCGTGAGCTCCGCTTACAATAAAATGCCTGACGCTATGGACAACAAACTGGATTATAACCAAGATATACTTCACGCCGGCTTGACCATCGAAACATTGAATGACAAAATGAACATAACGGAAAAGAAGACATTACCAGGCGATCTAACCAAAGAGGACGGTAATGAAATATCTAAGAAGGGTGTTAAAAGGACTGTTTTGAAAATCCCAGCTGAAACCCTTCCGTGCCCGAGGGAAGCTATAAAAACAACAGAGATACCACCTTATATAGCGGATCCTGTAATACCAATACAGAATGAAATGAAAACTTATAGATTCCATGACGCGAATACGGGTTATATGAATTTAAGGACAAGTTTCCCTGTTGTAGTATTATGGAGCATTTGTTTTAGATTTTTCTTTACTTAAGTAAGTGCTGTATCTAGTCGTTAAAGTAAGTGAAATACAGACTATTAAGCCGGCGATTGATGGCTGCGCACGGGTATAATGACTAACACTTTGCTAAGTCCTGTATGAGATAAACAAGGAAGATTTACGAGTGTGGAATAGAAACGTAATGTATTAAATGTTTGAGCATTGGTAGGAAAAATAAGGTGACGCAATAGGAGAGTGATGTTGTTTGAAAAACAGGGTCAATTTATTTGGGTATGAATCGAATTGTAAATTCAGAATTCATGGAAAAATTGGAATGTAAATAAATTTCTAAAAGTAAAAATTCTTAAATATGTAGATAGATAGGTATACCATGATTAAAAAAAACAGCAGTGAGGGGCATTAATAACAAAGATAGCAAAAAGGTGTCTGGACTTAATGAGCATTAATGAGCAGTCTTTTATAATTACTAACGACATTATAAACTTCGTATTTTTTTTAAATAATTAATTTCATATAAGTATTTTGCACTTTTATCAAAGTTTTAATCATGTTTCTCTTTAGAAATTATAAAGTAGGTAGGAAATAAAATTTCAAAATAAACCAAAATCCCCTCACAGTTACAAAAGCTGGCTTTTATTTTATTCTATCAATACTTGTATACTTAGGTCTCAAAATTTAAAAAGTCCGAGTAGTGTTAGTGGAAAATTCCTTTAACTCTTATAAGCTTCAATAAAAATACATAAGAAATAATGATAAAACGCTAGGAAGTTTTTTAAAGTACCTAAATTTAATATTATATTTATAATAATTATATTCATGGTACTAATTACCCAAAAGTTGACTAGTAAGGAATGCAAACATTATACTCACACAGAAATTCGAAATTAACTGTCAATCCGTATGCAGCAATCAAAAGCCCGCTTTACACTTTTTACATAGCAGATTTTCATTGCAGAGTTTTAATTTATATAAGCACACAGTATATAATTCGAAAAATAAAACTGAACGCTGACTTGGCCATTTTGTATGAGACGCATGCTTCTCACATAGTGCACGCAACACCCACAATTCTGGTTAATCACGAAGTTTACACAATACACGCATGAGTTGCGTTCGGTGCGATCCATGGAACGCGTCGCACGTAACATGGGCCATTCACGTAACTCAGGTAATGCACACAACACACGCTTAAGTTGCATGCGGTGCGGCAACACTAAGACGCATGGAACGCGTCACACGTGCGTGACGTACGCTCGCATGCAACAGAGGCAATTCAAGTAACTCACGTACAGCACACAACACACGCTTGATTTGCGTGTCGTGCGGTAACAGTAAGGTCCAAGGAACGCTTCGCACGTGCTTGACCTACGCTTGCATGCAACAGAGGCAATTCACGTAACTCAAATAGTGCACACAATACACGCATGAGTTGCGTGCGGTGCAGCAAGGCGTATGGAACGCGGCAAGTGCGTTGCGTTCGACGCATACGGTGCGTCCTAAATCAGAGTTCAGCTTATAAATAATAATCCACCGTATGAATGTTATAAATCATTATATAATATTAAGTAGATGTAATGTATAAAGGTCTGTTTTATCGCACTAAAACTATCACTCATTAAACACTTAAGGGAAATGGTGTGAGCATCCTTAATTAATTACTAATCCATCTATGTATTTGCAATAGTTATTTTTTTATTTTAATAAGGCGACAAGCAATCATTCGAACCGCCTGATGGTGACGTTATACAACTCACATAATTATAATTTAACATTTATCCTTCAATTAATATCAACTTATATTAAATTAAGGTCGGATCCTTGCTTTACTACATTGGAATTATAAATAAAGCAGGCACAAAAAGGATGATTTTCAAAATAATTAATTTGAAATTTAGAAAGAAATAGCATTTATTTTTATTACCTAGTTACAGACACAATAACCGCTAATCTGTTAATGATATCAATTTGCAAGTGAAATAGGACTAACTTCAAAACTAAATCTTAGAATTTTTAAACAAAAACATTAAAGAACATTAAAGATAACAATTACAAAAAACTAAATGTTGTCTAGAGGTGAAACATATCCATAGACAGATATTTATACTAACTAAATAAAAACGCTTTCCAATTTCAAATATCATAAAGCCGTTGTTTTAGACCGAAATTAATCTAGAGAGAGCTTTAAGTACCAAGTCTATTAGCTTTTTGCGTCTCCAAGGAATCAGCTCTAATAACATCGTTGTTGCTATAATATTAGAGGTCGATCGCGACCGCAGACAAAGTTAATATTAATTATATTATCACCGCTATGGATCAACTAACATTAATAGCATTATGAAATTACCATAGGAGTATGTGCTGAAAGACAAAACAGAAGATCTATTTAAACACAACTTTGAAATAAGTTTTACATTTCATAGTTTCGGTACGAGTTATGTGACGACATAATTTCATGGAACTGTTAGACATAAAAAAAAAAATTAGTAGGTAGATATTTTTTTTCTTATGACTAATTTAATTTAAGTAAACAGTTGAGGGCTGGAAAATCTGATGGTGTTTGTTTATTTCATTAGAAAAAACACTTTTTTGATAAACCCAAAGTAATTAAGTTCCGTGTTACTCTCTAATCATGATATCAAAGTAAATTAACTTTTGTGGTTGTCAGAACCATAAAACCACAGCTTTTGGTCGAACACAGAATTCCGAGTTGAGCTCGTGGATGCGACTCTATTTAATAGTGCCGCGACGCGATGCATTCAATGTGCCACGACTAATACAGATATATGCAAAAGCGTGAATAGATAGAGACTGGTGGCACATCTATTCGTATAATGGTCTATGCATTATCGCAGCGCATCTATCGCGCGGTGTACCTCGGGTTTTATATTTTCTTTTCAGATTCCTTGCTCGGAAAATCCAGGTTTTTTTAGTTTTAGTTTTAAAGTTTCGCGCTCTTTGAGGGAGGCCTAAGTTCAGCAGTGGACGGCATTAGGCCGATATAATGACGATCATAATACTTCGTGTTTGTAATAGCCAAAATGCAAAACGGTTTCCCCTAAAACCGGAAAAAGAAAATTAAGAAAAGATAATAAAAAGACCTTCCGAAACATAATGGCCAGACATAGTAATGACCAAAAACATTATATCTTTATAATCCTATATCTAAATTAAGGTTTTAAGTTACTGTTATTTTACTATCATGGACTATTGCTGAATGTCTTAAGTGGAGCCAATGCGGTAGTGACAAGGATAACGTTATACAAAAGTCTACATGCTAGAAAGAGAAGAAAGTGAATGCAAGAGGCAAATTGGTTTTATGTCCCAAATAAAACAAAGTCCCCTTACCAGTGATTAAATTTTACTACTGGCTTTGGGTTAATTTATATTGGATTAGTGTTGAAAAAAAAATAAGAAGGCGAAATTGTAATGACCGAAAAAAGACAAAAAATATAAAACAGTATTTTGTTTGCCTCTTCTAAGGGTTGCGATATACTCTTTATGTTATTTTACACAAATATTAAATAGTTTATTGTATATTGTTTGTATTACCATTGCCAATGTGTAACCCTTAAAGGTGTAATTAGATTTGACATTATACCTGTGACTATAACTTCACTTCGAATTGATAAGTGCAATAAGCGTTTGTAAGTATTCTTGAATAGAATCTTATTAAACATACGATAGAAAGATGAATTGTTTCGTCTCAATTAAAGTAATATCTATCTTGAGTACTTTATAATATTAATGTGCTGGGATAAAATTCGTAAAAAAACGATGTATGTAAATATCGTATTGTTTTTTTTTTGTCTAGTCATTTTAGATTTGTAAGTCTATGGTTATTTATTAATGATTATTATTTGTACTGTATTGTGGTTATATCATTGTGATTACAATAAAAATTGCTCACACTTTTCTCCCAATTATAATCATGTACGTTCATCTAATGTGTATAACGTTGTATAAAGTATTTTGACAAGGCGTTTTTTGTATGAATAAAAAATAATGGTGTAATTTTTTTTTAACAAATTTCGTTTTATTTCTACCTTCACTGGCGACAAAATGAGATGACTTCTATAGAGACATTGAGCTTAAAAGTATGCAACGGGATAGACAATGAATATTTCAGTAATAAGTTGGTTAAATAAGAGTAGATCATTTGTAGCTTAACATCTTCAGATCGTCTTCAGACGTCATGATCATCAATCCATCAATCAATCTCGTCAGAATGAGAGGGATAAGACTATAATCCACCGCGCTGCACCACTGAAGGTTGGCAGACTTCACACGCGTTCGAAAAATTCTCTCAGATATGCAGGTTTCCACACGATATTTCCCTTCACCATTTAAGTATGTAGGTATGTACATGTAAAGTCAGAGGTACTGTTTTTATACCATTAAGGTGGCAAAGAAGCTTAAGGGCTGCCTGATGGTAAGCGGTTACCGTAGCCTACAGTAGCTTGCCACAACAGGGGTATCGCTTGCATGTTGCCGACCCTGTAAAGGAAAAGGGAAGGGAAGGAGAAAAGGAGAAGGAAGGGGTTTGAGGCAGGAATTGAGCCTCCAGCGCCCCACAGTCACCGTACGAAACGTAACAGTATGCATACTGGTAATTCAAGCCGATATTCTGTGGGAGAGTAGTACTTCCCCGGTCGTGCAGGAATAGTGCAGAATTTTGTTCCTTTATGAGCTTATAGTACGTATGGTTTGCCTCTTTATTACTTACAACCATTATGGAGCCTACGACTTCACATATTTTATAGTATTTTTTTTTTAAACACCTCTGGACACTCCCTTTTCTAAGGAAAGTTCCCAAACATACAAGTAACGGGCACGAAGTACACCTAGACTCTAAACAAATATTCAACACACAGTTATGTATTTGCCTACGTGGCAATCGAACCCACGACAATCAGCGCAACAGCTACTCCAAACGTATCAAATGATTTTTTCAAAACCAACTCAATTCATTGTTGGATGATTGGCACTCTTTGGGCGAGGCCTACGTTCAGCAGTCGACGGCATTAGGCTGATATGATGATGATGAACCAATTAATATTGATGCAAATCAATCCAATTATTCGGACAAACAAACTAAAAGCAGCAACAATTGTACTTACGTTTTCGTTCGACAAATTAATCTCCTACACCGCACTCCTGAAATTTACTTCTCTGAGCACGAAATAAATTAAAGCTACACCATACATTTTATCGAGCTTCAAGAAGATTGCAGTTCAGCTTTGCATAAAAATAAAAAACGAGCGACAATCTCTGGATAGGAGCGTGGAGTAGTTAAAAAGATTTATCCAATCGTAGGGCTGATCCAAATCTGACAGTACTACAATGAGCGAGTAGGTAGTAGTAGTAGTAGTATATTTTAGGCTGAATAAATATGTAAATTTTGCTACACCCCTTGTTTTACTCTTCAATTGTTATTGGGATTACTCTTCAAACAAGCAGCCGAGCTACCTGATTGTAAGTAGTCATCGCCGCCCTGTAGTGTAGTGGCACATATTAAGTATCATATCATCTATCATTAGAACAGTATAATACAATACAAATTATTACGAATACACACGTTGACATTTGAAAAGAGTTGGAGGGGAAGGTAAGAAGGAAAAGGAAGGGGACTGAGGGAGGAATCGGGTCTCAGTATTACAATGAGCGAGTTCAGTACAAATCTAGGAGGACCTATTTGATGATGATATGTATCCTTCTAGCCTTAATCATGTAAGGATCGGCTAACGTTTTAAGGGGTCCAGGGAACGCTAAACCACAACCCGTCAGCCCGGGATTCATGGCGAATGACACTACTCCCAAAACGTATAACGTAATACTTGCTCTTAGAGACACGGAGGGGACTCGATTTGCTAAGAATGGTCACCCTCACGCAGGAGCCGCGGCAAGCGTGGTTCAGTGCTTGCAATGGCTTCACTAGCCTTGTTTCTACAAAATGAGTAATAAAATTGAAATTTAATACCTACAATTAGGTAAGTTGAAAAAAAAATACTGAGCTTTTAGCGATAGTTATGTGAGGATAAGAATTTGCAGCCCCAACCCGTTGAAAAAAAAACTTTGACACGCAGATATCATCCAGATGTTTTCCTTCACCATGTAAACGAGTAATACAATTTATTAATTAGTAGGTAATACGCACATGATTTGAAAACTCAAGTATGTGCTTTTTAAACTATCGTCATTATCACTTCATTTAATTTTTCCCGGTGCTGAACAAACCCCTACCCTAGAGGCTGTACTATCACGTGTTATTAGAGCAGTTAGAGAAAGGAACGAAGCTATACAACGTCTATAGCGGCATCTCTCTCTTTCAATCGCGTAACGATCGAAATAACACATGGGATTATGGTACCCGCTCCTTCCCAGCACTTTATTTTTGTGCTATCTTTTTAAAATAGTACATTCTTATTCATTTTTGTAAAAACAGCAAATCATGCAAAATCTACATCCAAGCAATCTGTCGTTTTTATAAGACCCTTATTTCATTTCTCCAAGCCTTAAACCTTGTCACAGCCAGGCGAATCACGTTTTAAAGCGCAAAATTAAGCCAAACCCATAAATTTCATTCGAAACCCGAGAAGATTTTAAGGGATTTGTGAATTAACTCCGTATAAGGGTCCAGATAGTCGTATTATTCGGAATAAATGAGCTGGAAATATACGCGTCAGTAAATGCACTTGATGTAGGGACGAAGCTGATATAAACTATGTGAAGGGGCAGAGATGTGTCTAAGATAAAGAATAGGTTATTCATAATTATAAGCTTGAAGGATTTGAATGTTGATAATATATAACTAAGCAATGCGTGTTGTATAGAAACAAATAACATAATGGAGTTAAACATAAAAAAGGAATTCTTTTTATGATATATCATGATCAACCAATATAGTCTTACTACTGGGCACGGGTCTCCTCTAAAAACCATAGGGATAAGGCAAGTCCACCACGCTGGCCTAATGGGGTTGATAGACTTCACACACCGTTGAGAAAATCTCTCAGACATGCAGATTTCTTCATGATGTTGATAATTAAGTATAAGGTTTCAATGGGCACGTCAGTAGGGTTTCACTGCGCATTGAGTTATGGAATCCAAAAATTTATTAAAATCGATTGAATGGACGAAAAAATTGCTGGGCTGGACGTTTCAATTTCAGTTTTTTTTATATTTTTATCAGAAACCTTTGCAGGCGCTCATACAACCTGCCAAAGCCTCGTTACAATCAATAGTAGGTGTGCATAGAGGTTGAAATATAAATAAACATTCATTTTTAAATACGGCTTCAGCCCCGTAAATGTTCTCATACGGGTTTTTCCAAGAAAAAGAATATATTTTTTCTGTAACTGCCTCATTAGTCTAGTGGTCCTAAGCGCGACTGCTACGCTAGAGGTCCTGGTTTCGATCCCCAGGTCGAACAAAGTGTTATTGAGTTTTTCTATGAAATTCAGTAGCAGCTCCGAGTCTGGATTTGTGCCCGGTTAGTGACAATAGGCTCGCCCCCTATTACCTACATGGGACCTAAACATAATGGCGAAATGTGGGTGTACACGAGTACGCCTCTACCTAACCATTCGGGGAATACAGGCGTGATGGTATGTATTTTTGTGTAAGTTTTCATTTGCAAATACGACAAATTAATTACCAAAACTCAAGCTATTCTCAAGTAATAATCATAAATGCGGCAATTAATCGGTATTTATATAGCCTATACTCGTAGATCGTTTGAACAAGAGAAACTAAAATATAATGAAACAATACTAAGTCGTTTACACAGCTCACACACAGTCGGTATACAAGCGGCGACCACGAGCTGTGGTCGCTACCAGTAAAGTTGCAAACTGCGCTCAACACCAGTGTCAAGGAGACGTGTTTATGGGACCGCAAATTTGGTCGCCTCACCTCGGACTCTAATGTAATTCCAATATTTGTGGCTACAAGTTCCTTGAGTTATTCCAAAGCCATCTGTGGAGAATTGACTTAAGTAGGAAACTTACCGTTTTTCGTATATACCTATGGCACACTTAATAATAACATAACATACCATACCATCACGCATGTATTCCCCGAAGGGTTAGGCAGGGGTGTACTATTGTACACTCACAGTTCGCCGGTATGTTTAGGTCCCATGTATTACGAGCCTATTGCCATTCACCGGGCACAAATCCAGACTCCGAGCTGCTACTGAGAATTTCATAGAAAAACTCAAATAACACTACTCGACCTGGGGATTGAACCCATGACCTTTAACGTAGCAGTCGCGATTGGGACTACTAGACTAACGAGACAGTCTTTTATTAACCCGTCAAACGCCATATTGTAGACACAATGCAAAATCTATTGTTTTGCCCTCATGAGCCCACTACTTGCGACAATGAATTAAGCGTGCGCTGTTTCGTCTTAACGGTTTTCGTGTATCGTGGCGACTAGCTAGAGTTATATGACTTCATGGAATTCTGCCTGGAAAAGTCGACGGGCGTGTTAGAGTGGGTGACCTACCGACTAAAACAAAACAACACGGGTGTTTCGTCTTACCACTTTTTGCTGGGGTAACGGGAGCGAGGTTTCATTCATCCGCGACGCCTATGACAATAGGGTAAGGCTCAGATCAAATAAAAAGTAAAGATGGAACTTTGCGAACAAAGAAGTGAGGCCGGCTAAAACTACGCTAAGCCGTGTACAACACACAATTACACGCACACACGTATACCAAAACTACGCCTTATCTTGTTATTCTTATTATCTTATCTTATTCTCGCAAGTTCCATCTTTACCTACTTTTTATTTGATCTGAGGGATAAGGGTGTGATTTTAGTCGGTATGAATCCGAAATTTTAGTAGGTAGTATCGTGTCTCGCTGGTTTGTTTGAATGCCAGCATGAATGCGTCGGCTACTAATACTACCCTCCCACAGAATATCGACGTCAAGTAGCAGTATGCATATTGTTGCATTTCGTATGGTGAGTGTTGAGCACCAGAGGCCGAGTTCCTCCCTGAGTCCCCTTTACTTCTCCTTTTCGTCTTCCCCTCCCTTTTCCTGGGCGCAACAACACGTCTGAAACTCTTTTGGTATTGCCCATGCCCGTGTAGTCCATGGGCGGCGATGACTTCTTATCATCAGGTGGATTGCCTGGTCGTTTGCCGAGTTATCCCATAAAAAAATGCCCTGCCACGTAGCAGAAATTTCCCTAATATACTAATAAAACCAAACTGTCACGAGACGCGAAGTCACATATAAATAGTAATTTAGAGGAATTACAACGGTTAGACGAAAAGAAACACAAAGAAAAATTAACCGTATTCATCTCGCCATAAAAACGCAATTAAAAATATCGCTAATAGAATCTACCCTTCCTACAATAAAACCAAGGTAGGGTGTCCCCTACTTAATTTAAGCACTATCGATATCATCTAAATAATGTAATGAGACTATTTGTAATGCAGTCAGAGGCACCCCTAAAAATGTATTAGCTCGAATAAGATTTGAAGACTGCGTCGTGTAGGTATTGCTTAAGGTTGATACTGATCAGCTATTGAATTGATTGGAAAGGCACGGACGCCAAATGAAAGGAGTTATGTGCGAATCAAGAAAGTTTCAATAACATTTTAAACCTTTATCTAATACTAGCTTTTGCCCGCGACTTCGTCCGCGTGGAATAGTTTTTCCCCAATCCCGTGGGAATTTCCCAAAATATCGTAATAATTTAAAGCCTATATGTTATTCTGATATATAAACAATAATACTGTAAAGTTTCATCAAAATCCGTTCAGTAGTTTTTGCGTGAAAGAGTAACAAACATCCATCCATCCTCACAAACTTTCACATTTATAATATTAGTAGGATAGGATAGGAAGTAGGATTAGTAGGAAGTAGGATTGACAATATTGTTATCCTTATATTATCTTGGCTCCGCAAAATCCGACTATGGACTGGGATAAGGAAAGTGGAAGATCTGTTCAGACTGACTCTAAACAAATAAGAATTTAGAAGGATGACTGCCGATCTTCAGTAGTGGAGAGGCACCCAAAGAAGAAGAAGTCATTCTTCAGTCAAACTCTTCAGCTTTTTCCAACTATGTTGGGGTTGACTTATTTACGGTATAATCAGATACAGGTGAAACAATTTATCAAATAGGTACTTAATAAAAATAAGCACATTTCTTTCTCATGCTAAAATGTGTTGTTCCTGTATCATCCATAATTTGATTGTTCAAGCCCACTATCTGAGAATGTATAGTGGTTTTCCTTAATAACGATTACTAAATAAATTATAGAACTCGGGCCTTAAACTCTGCCTAACCCCTTACCTGTAGCCAATAGCCATGTCCTAAAAAACCTTGGTATAATACGCTGAACATAGCATTACAACATTGTACAAGGTGTAAACCAAAGCTCGAGTTAGTTCGACACACGATTACGAGATGGCGCTAGTAGTGCGAAGTGACAAAAAAATATTCATGCAAAGTACAGACAAATTATGTATAATTTGTTAACAGTACCTCGACCATGAGTTTATGTTATAAAATGACGATAGGTAAACAAAATCGCTAGCGTGATAACGTGCATCGGATAGATTTCGATGGCACTTGTACCATGAGTTAAATTGTTGATTACGTCACACGCTGTGGTAAGCTCGATCGTAGATTTCCGTAGCATGTCGTTCGGTTGGCATTAGTATGTTTATAGTTAACTTCACGCTTAATATAGTCATCCTTTTCTATCAAGGTGTGAACAAAAGAGAAATAAAATAATGCTACTTTTACCGTGTAACCCGACTAAATAGAAAATGTCATGCGTGTGTAAGGATATATTCGTAATGGTGTGATTTCGTTTTTTTCTTCTTTATCATAAACAAAAATGTCGTTGTCATGGATTGTATTACAAGTCAAATTGTAAACAAATATCTATTTGTTCATGCGATCGTTGTATAATGTTGGTTATTAATTACTCATAATTCATTTACTTATTTATTACCTTTGTTTAATAGAATTTCTTGCCTGTCCTGTAGTTGGAAATTTGATGAATCTTTTAACTATATGAGGTTGATTTAATGCATCTGTCACCTCTTAAATAAATATGCCTATGATTTCTTGTGAGAAGTAATTCGCTTCGCCAACAATGCTTTGGTAATCCTCATGAGCATGAAATAGTAACACACATAAAAGCTGCAACCGAAATACGTTCTAAGTACGGCAAGTACTTGATAGCATAACATACCATCACGCCTGTATTCCCCGAAGGGTTAGGCAGAGGTGTACTTATAGCACCCACAAATCATCGGTATCTTTAGGTTCCATGTAATAGGGGGTGAGCCTATTGCCATTAACCGGCATAAATACAGACTCCGAGCTGCTACCGAGAATTTCATAGAAAACCCAAAGTAGGCTAGACGTAGAAGTTCGTAAAGTTTCACGAACTTCTGTTCACTAATATTTTCTAGTGGATATCCAGCTAGAACTCTCATATTTGCATTCCTTGTTCGCGGCGATTGTCTTCATATTCAGCCACGGCTAACATATTCCACGCTAAATATGCTCTCCCAGAATTTTTTATCAACAAATCTTTATACTACCTATGAAATAAGTCATTCACGGCAAAATTTGAGAGTGAGTTACGTTACTTTTATGGAAATGGTTTTGTTCGATTACGTTAGTCAAAATAATGACTCATGGTGCCAAATTTGTTTATCTGCCATATAAATCGTAGTAAATCGTTTTTACGTTTTTACGTGATAAAACTCATGGTCGAGGTACCTGATGTCTCCAGTATTTTTCACGTAGCTAACTGACTGAAATGGAACTGGTTTGAATAATAATTTTCTTGATTTTTTGTTTGTTTAGCATTTCAACTTAAGCTGCTTGTAATTATTTTTCCTTTCGTAAGTTATCAACCAGAGTTAATTTTAAAAATGAGTGCTGTTACTTTTTTTTGTGTTTATTAGAATGGGAGATGCTGCGATCGAGCTCGGACGAGGCGTCTGTCGGTAGCAATGCAACACAGGAAAACATAAGTTAACAAAAACAAACAGCGCGGATTGCATCAAAATTAACGGGAACACAAAATGTATAGCTGAGTGTTTGAGCGCACAATCAAGATATGCGGGAAACTGGATGCGAACACAGTTGAGCGCTTTGCTTTTAGTGATGTGACACTGCATTACCTACTATGCGCCTATGTGTCGATATCGATGGATAAATGTTATCGATAGACTTGGACGATGGAATATCAGACCTAAATCGTAACTTCGAACGAAGCCCTTTTTCATGCTGATTGAGATGTTGTTCACGCGAATGCTCGATTGGTCATATTCATGAGAGATTTACACATACGTATTTAAAAAGGCGTAACGCATGATGTAGAAAAAAAAAATACATTGCAATAAAATTTACGAAACTGGCATTAAGGACTTTGATCAACTCGTTGTTATTCAGAAATACCTATAATGGTATCTAGTTGATAAGATTAAATAAATACTAAGATTGAAGACTTGAATAATTATTTTAATTCAATTTTAAAACTGAATCAGTTTGTAATTGCTCTAGGATTAATGTTTTCGAAACATTTACATTCATATTATTAGAAATAGTAAAATAAACTTTGTTTTAATTAATATTCTATTGAAATATTGATCAGGCGATGATATCGTATCTATGTAACCACTAAAGCATATTCATGATTTAATCAAATCCTAACAGAATTGCACACGACACACTTATCAGTCGCTAACGCTTCGCAGCACATAGCGTAAATAATCAGCCCTATACTTGATTCAATAATCGACAATTGACAGGTGCAACACTAATCAGAGAATATACGCCGAACGCCTCTGTGAAGACCTACAACGTTAACGCTGCACTTGATTTGAACTCTATCTTGAAAGCTACTGAGGTGGGATTTGGAAGTTTTGGTATTTGTTAACATTGTGAAATCAGCAGTATAGAGGAGACAAGTGACTTAGATTTGGGTTGGCGAGTATTGGTGACTTTAGAACTATATGCATATTGATATATTCGTGGGATTTTCGTGGCTTTTCGAGTAAGGACCCAATTTTACACTTATCTTTGAGATGTTTTTTCGGAGTTGGTAAAAGTTGTTTTTTCCATCAGTGCTAGATGTCTCGGAATAATCGGATTTGGCAATATTCATGATATTATACGTTATTTTTTTTCTATAGATATGACTAGGCCTTTGTAGGTAGTCTTTTCAATGATTTTGTTTTTATGAGTCATCACTTCACGTTCGTTATATTTATCACACCAAGCTAATAAGCTTAGCTCTCAGTATAAGTAGACCTCATATTTTACGAAAAACATAATTATACAGTATGGGATCCATATCCTAAAATAATGCGTCTTAAATTATCCGTTATAGGGTTTGATATGTTGGCAGCTAGCAATACTTGCGTTACTCGTTGCGTTATGGCTCATGTTATAACCTTTTTTGCCAAAACATTCGAATATATAAAACCTCGAAGCCATGAATACTCAGCGAACGTAACGATAATGTGGTTTACAGTGGTAAAATCTTATTTAATAACGACAACTTTTGCCATTTTTGCCTTAGACGTTATTGGACTTAAAAATAATAGGATTCGATAAAATGTCATGTGTAAGAAGCAAATGTTTTAAATAATACGCGACATGTAAAACCAGCTGATTGAGGCCTCTTTTTAATACTTATTCTACAGTAAAATAATCAATTCAATAAGATATTTTTTTAGTTTTAATTCGTATCTTTCTTCCTTATGAAATGTTAGTATCATTTTCACATTGGTACACCTTTGCCTAATATTAAATCTTTTTTTTTTTAGTTTTAAGTAATTTGTCCAATAACTTACGTTAGAGATCCTAAGTAAATAAACACTGTATTTAGCTGCCTGAATACCTATTTTGTCGACTGTACATGAAAGCAATTAACCTTATTCTCATTTAAACAAACACATACCGTGGAAAATTTTGATCCCACATAACAAAACCATTATAAATTTTGATCCCACATAACAAAACCATTATACAGTGTAGTTACAGGTTGATAGTACTTTAATACAGCCACCATCGCGACCCTTTCCCTTGAACGACTTTTATGACCTAAACAAATACGTATAAATGAATGGAGCTTATATTTTCAGGAAATAGTCACAAAATTAATTACGGGTTGAATATTTCCCGAGGGATTTTATATAAATATGGCGTTTTGGACTGGCTTCATTAGTTTAGTGGTTTTAAGACTAAAACGCTGGACATCGTGGTTTTGATTCCCAAGTTGAGCATTTATGGCAATCCTTTCGGGTTTCTATGAAATTTTCTGTGAAATGAGTCTGGATTTGAGTTTTTTTGTATGGGATAACTCGGCAAACGAGCATGGACATCTGCAAAACCAAAGCAGTTGCAGATGCGTTGTTGAGTCTTTTAATAATTTAAGGAAAAGGGAAGGGAAGTAGAAAAGGAGAAAGAAGGGGACTGAGGGAGAAATTGGGCCTCCGGCTCGTCACACTCATCGTACGGAACGCAACAGTATGCATACTGCTACTTGACGTCGATATTCTGTGGGAGGGTAGTACTTCCCCTGTCGTGCGGACCGATTCCTGGGTCGCATTGAATGTAGAAGAAGCGGAAGATGTATGCAAGAGTGGCAAGAGAAACCGCAAGTGGCGGTGTAAAGTTTCTGCCTACTCTTATGGTGAAAAATATGTATGAATGATGGTAATAAGCTTGCCATTACTTGGGACCTAAATATACTGGCGAACTGTATGCTTAATATTTGTACCTACACATCCGAACACGTCGGAGATTTCATTTTATTTCAATATCGTATATCAAATAACACCATGATTCTCTGAGTTTGTTTCGACGTTTCTTCACAGAGGTCGTCAAATAGGAAACGTCGACGCCATCTAGTTAAAAAAAAAATAATAATTCGTCTTGTAAAAGTGTCTTTAAAAGATCTATTTACAGAAATAAAAATATCATTTCATTTCAAATATGTCATGTCATTTTAAACCAAAACTGTAAGTACCTGTTGAAAATTTTTTCAACATGGTAGGTACCCTTCCCAATGGAAAGAATAAAAATTTTACACATTTCCACTCTTTACTGTGTTTTGTTTTGTTTCAAATTCAGTATAGCGATCCTATTCTGGCCTAAAGACCAAACACGATAGTCGGCCACTTATGGACAGGTTGTCCCAAACGACTAATATCAATGGAGGGGGTACTGAATACAGAACACCCTATTATACCCCTAAAACGGTTAAATGTTTTGACAATTTGCCTTGGCACGCTTTTATGGCTTGATTGTATACGTATATTATATTTAATCTCTAGGTATGTTGTGCAAATTTGAGTCGGCTGGAACTTTAGGATAAGGGGACATCTTCATATGGCTAGTTTTATTTACCACAACTATATATAAACAGGAACTGTAAATGTGAGTACATTGTAGCCATTTATGTCTAAGTAGTTTATTACCTCATTTCGCCAGCATGTTTCCTATTGCCATTAACTGGGCAGAAATCCAGACTCCGAGCTGCTACTGAGAATTTCATAGAAATACCCAATAACACTTTGCTCGACCTAGGGATAAAACACAGGACATAGGGTAGCAGACGCGCTTAGGACCATCAGACTATTGCGGTAGTTAGGTAGTAATCAAAGAAAATATTAAAATAAGGTAGCTGGCCGTGTTGAATTTGGTAACGTTCAGTCGCTAGCACATCAGGTTATACAAAACTGACAATTTTCTCCAAGTGATTTTAAACCTTAATGTGATAATAATTAAGTTCAAATTCGACTGAAAAAAATTGCCATTTTGCTGTAACCTGATGTGCTGGCTGCCGTACACAGACTGCTAAACTCACTACCCTTCCTTTTTCGTAGTCGAGTAAAAAAATCAACACAAATAAGTAAAGGCAGTTGTCGCAAAGCCAACGGAATCGCTTAATTTTCCGATACTTCCAAAACGAAAATAATAATGATCCCACCATTATTTTAAAGACAATATTACAGCTATCATAAACCAAATTACTTTTTGTATTCGTAAGCGGAAAACTTTATCGTGGTTCATGTACTGTTCATAAAATACTGAGGGCTAATAAACTCTATATAATAAAGCTTCTCAAGGGAGCAGGGGATAGAGTTGACCATAAGTTTGTAGATAACTGACTAACGAGATAACTTTCTTACGATGTGATGTGTATACACTAATCTGTGAATGATGTCATAGATGAAGAAAAAAATGGAGGTGAATCACTTTAAGTACTGTGAAATAAGCGCGTGTGGCAGGGCACAAACATACCTACTATTTATGGACAAAAATTACACACACACTCAAAACAAAAATTAATAACACAAATATTTATTCTTTAATCCCCAAAGGATTAGGCAAAGTTATATTATTGTACACCCACATTTTTCCGGTATGTTTAGGTCCCATGTAATAGGGGGCGAGCCTATTGCCACTCACCAGCCCAATACCAAAATCCTTGCGGCTACTGAGAATTTCATAAAGTACAATAACACTTTGGCCGATTTGGGGATCGAAGCCACGACCGTAGCGTAGCAGTCGCGCTGAGAACTACTACACTAATGAGGCAGTCCGAATCACGGTAATCGGCCAGATATTTAAGAAACAGCTAGGATGATGAAGATGATGAAATTTATTATACCACATCCAATTTTACAAACATTGTTTGATGTAGAATCAAACAAGTTGAACGAACATGATACTTGTCGTAAATTCATCTATCGTACGGGATACACTGTTAATTAGGAAATAAATGGAATACGTGAGACTTTTGTAATATCATGTTTGTTTCTATATAGTTGCTTTAGGGGCGTGGCTGTTTCAGGATCAAATTGGGGGATAAGATGGCAGAATCATGTAGAATTAGAAATAATGACAGAGCGTGGTATATAAAAAGATTTAAAATGGCCCTAGGCCAAAGTAACCCAGTCAGGATTACATCAAGGCAAAAACACAATAATTACACGTAATGATCGGACAGAGATTCGACTTTACTATAACAATTACTAGCGGACCAGTGTCTGACATTACCTACGTCCATGACACATGTCCTTCACCTCCGATACAACGGGCAAAATGAGAGCGAGTTGACGAATCGGCTTGTCTTTTATACAAAAACGACGACGCATGTCACTTTTAGAATGGCCAGTACTCCTAGAAACTTCATCCATCTCCTAACAGTAGTAAATTTTGTGACTTTGTTTACTCGAAATCATGTAAAGCGCCCACGAAACCTAAGGTAACTTAAAAAAGGCTCACGGAAGGTGACTGGTATCTGGGACTGTTATCAGAAGGGTTTTCTTTCGGACACCAATCGCTTCCTGCTCTCTTCCATCGCAGTTTGATGGATATTCAAACGAATGAATTATATAATTAATCACCCGTACCTTTGGAAATTACTGTAGGTAAACTATAATAATATTCCTGTTTATCATCAAAATATTTAATTATTTTTGCTGCCTTATTAGTCTAATAAGAAAATATATAGTTTTAGAAATGAAATGAAATGAAATGATATTTATTTCTGTAAATAGATCTTTTAAGACACTTTTACAAGTCGTTTTTTTACATATTTTTTTTAACTAGATGGCGTCGACGTTTCCTATCTGACGACCTCTGAGAAGAAACGTCGAAACAAACTCAGAGAATCATGGTCTCTTTTAAAGTCCAGACAATAGTTATATTATATGCGAGTTCAATGTAGGGCAAAATCTGAACAGGCCTTTTGAAGAAAGAACCATACCAGCTTTGAGTTGACCTGTCCTAACTGACGGAACGCATACATCAGTCATCGTGTAGCTCAACCATTTTTTAGGGAGCCCAACGACCCGACGCACAACGATACCAGATCAGCAAGACATTTGCGTAGGTCATGGGAAATACTCAAAACTTTCAGAAATCTTTAATATAAATAAATGTTATACGAGTTAAAACCGACATAGTACTCACATTTACATTTTGTATGGTACAGTGTACATTAATAATAATACTTTGCATGATAACTATGACCTACAAGGCAACTCAGTCAAATCGTGAAAGGAAAAAATTAAAATAATAATATTTGAGACACGATAGCCAGCATAGAGTTGTATTTAAATTCTACAAGAATCATTGGTTAAGTATTAAAAACTATAAATAGTTCGATTTGACGGCGGGCAACGCCGTAAGTGTACTGATTCGAACAAACAATGTAGGTACCGATGATACCGATGTACCTACAAAAGTGAGCCTAACTCAAAATTGGGTTTGATACCATCAAACCTTTGAGTGACCGTAGTTGAATTTTATAATGTCATTGCAGTGTTTTTTTTATTCTTAATTGGTAGAAGTAGTTGTTTTAGTTCATTGTAAGGGTAAATGATAAATGATATTTATTTCTGTAAATAGATCTATAAAAGACACTTTTACAAGTCGTTTTTTTTATTTTTTTTAAACTAGATGGCGCCGACATTTCCTATCTGACGACTTCTGAGAAGAAATGTCGAAACAAACTCAGAGAATCATGGTCTCTTTTAAAGTCCAGACAATAGTTATATGAAAGACATGCGAGTTTTTAATGTAAGGCAACACCTGAACTGGGCCCCTAGACAATGTCACATCTTCATTATCGATGACGAAGTTAGATTTCCGAAATGTATGGATTTGACATAATTTCATCACGTGACATATCGAAAGATTATGCCAATTCTATACATTTCAGATTAATGTAACTTCGTTTTCGATATAGAAATGTAACATTGTCTAGGGCCCCTGGCCTTTTGAAGAAAGACCAGTAATGGGCAATAATCTTGTTAATATATATGTGTAAACAATTGTTGATGAGGCAATAAAGATAAATAAAAAAAATAAAAAATACATATTATATAGAGTACATAGCCGAAACCCTTTATTTAATAAACAGGTTGCATTATAATACAGTTTAAGATGGTTAGTTAAACATGCGTAAGATTTAATCAGCGCTTATTAACTTTTCTCGTGGTAATTACGAAGCCAAACGGTGACGGCTGCAGTAGTAATAGTTAAACTGTATAGCCAAGTTAACTAGGAGTTATACCGATAGTATGGTACAAGGTATGGGAAAACAGCGATTTACGGTTTTAGAATTCTTTATTTCTCAAAGATTACGTAAAAATCACTTACAAAAAATAGATAATTTAAACTTACAAAATATATATGTTCAGGTAGATAGTGCAAATAATATGTTACAAATTAAATTAGTGTAGGTTCGGGTAGACAAACAAATTGTGGGTCCATTCGTCGTGGATAATAAAGTGGCAGGTACACTATCCAATGTTACTATTTTAATTAACAATATTATTATCTAACAAAAATATTTTTACAAATTATACTAAAACAATTGTACTTGAATACCAAAGTTGGGGTAAAATTTTATTGAGGTATAGCAACAGAGTCGGACTTGGCTTAAAGGACCCGGGTGGCTCCCTCCCCAGAAACTTGGCGCCCGGGACAGGGACGGACTTAGTGCTTGGCCAGACTGAAAGCACGGGCGCGGGGCGGACGCGGCGCGACGTACTTAAACACATGAAACCTATTTGAGTGTCCATACCGGGCAAGCGGGCGCGGGCGGTATGGCGCAGGGATAGCGCGGTCAACTCAAGCAATAGGACGTTCATACAAGTGGCCACAGTGAGTGCGCGGGCGTCAAGCGGCAAACAACGCGGAGCGCGGGGATCTCAAACTATTCCGAGCTAACTGCGCGCGTTGGCAACATGGCGTCTTCTGATTTGAATATTGAAGAATTTATAAGCGCAATTCAAGCATGATCTGCACTTTGGATGTCAAAACATAAGCAATATAAAAACAAAAAGGTTATTTCAAGATTGTGGAATGAAAAATAAAATCACAATTTCCTGGGCATGATTTTCTAGTAAAAATAAGACACCACTCGGACGAGCCGCGTGCTTAACTGCTGACAAGTGACGACGCGCGCGATCCCGCACCCGCGCCGCCCCCGCACCCGCGTGTTCAGTCTGGCCAAGCCCAGGGATGGCCTCTGCGTAGCGTCTACCATTTTTAACCCCCGACGCAAAAACGACTATTTATAGAATTAATGTTAATGTGTTTTTATATATATGTTTTTAAATATTTTATGTAATATTTTTAGAGTTTTATCCTATCCTACTTCCTACTTCCTATCCTATCCTATCCTATCCTACTTCCTACTAATATTATAAATGTGAAAGTTTGTGAGGATGGATGGATGGATGGATGGATGGATGTTTGTTACTCTTTCACGCAAAAACTACTGAACGGATTTTGACGAAACTTTACAGTAATATAGCTTATACATCAGAATAACACATAGGCTACAATCTATAAATATTTTGTGTAATTTTGGCCATAATGTTACGATAAGTATCAAGTAAATCGGAAAAAATCCTACCCTCTGAGAGCTATCTTGGCGTGCGCTGCCTAAACCGTTGAAGTTAAATGAAGATAATGTATCGTGGGATTGTTTGCCATAAACAGTTCTAAATGAAAGTCAGCGACAGCATATATCTATCTTTTATGTGGAAGCCAATACATCACAAATTATAAGCCATAAATACATTTAAATTTGATACTTTTTTACAATGCTCATTTAAGAATATTTAGCAATTTTTTATGAAAACTGATACTTTTAATGCATTCAGTATTTAATGAAGACCAACTTTGTCTTTTACACTAAGTAATTTAGACGAATAGTTTAAGAAATATATCACGATAAGATTGACTTGAGTGGAGCGTCATTAAGCGCCTGCGTTAGTCGGCGGCGCGCAGAGCGGGGGTGGAGGGGCGGTCTAAGCAATGCGCCATCACCAAGTGCGCGACCCGAACGCGGGCAGACGCGTGAGGGCAGACGTCATTGACGGTTGTGTTCATTTTATTTTTTTTCTTTATGCCGAATTCAATAAAATACAAAGCGATTTATTACTACGTACATTAGGTATAATTATTATTTTAAGTTAGTATATTTTAAGTAGAAAAATAAATTCGTTTTTATTTTTATTACAGTTAAGTTTATTAGAATTGTATTATTTTGTTTATAGGACTATAGGATTTTATTTCGGTATAGGTTGTATTAAGTAAAGCGAGAGAAGATTCATTTTTGTTTTCATAAGGTTATTACAGGTATATGTATTTGGTAGTTAGTTTAGGTTCACGATTAGTTTTAGGTATAGGTATTAAGTTTTTCTCTTAACTAGCTATTTAAGTTTGTATATTACTACTGATTTTGTATTTTCTTTAATAATAGGTACTTACAATAATGACGCGAAAGCGTAAGTCTAATATTTCACAAAACTCTAATAAAGCGCGAGCTATGAAAATAGCTAGACATAATGAGACGTCTCAACAAGCCGAGCTGCGAAGGCTTCAGCAGGCGGTGCGTGAGGTGGCACACAGAGCTACTGAGACACCAGAACAGTCACAAGGTCGCCGTCAACAACACGCTGAGTATCTGGTGTCACAACGGGCTGCGGAGACACCAGAACATTCCCAAATTCGAAGGCAACAACATGCTGAGTATTTGGTGTCACAACGGGCTGCGGAGACACCAGAACAGTCCCAAATTCGAAGGCAACAACATGCTGAGTATTTGGTGTCACAACGGGCTGCGGAGACACCAGAACAGTCCCAAATTCGAAGGCAACAACATGCTGAGTATTTGGTGTCACAACGGGCTGCGGAGACACCAGAACAGTCCCAAATTCGAAGGCAACAACATGCTGAGTATTTGGTGTCACAACGGGCTGCGGAGACACCAGAACAGTCCCAAATTCGAAGGCAACAACATGCTGAGTATCTGGTGTCACAACGGGCTGCGGAGACACCAGAACAGTCCCAAAACCGGCGGTCACAGCATACTGAATATTTGATGACTCAACGAGCTGCAGAGACACCAGAACAGTTACAAGCTCGCCGCCAGCAGCACGCGACTTACATGGCGTCCCAAAGAGCCACAGAAACCTTTGAAGCGGCTGAAACTCGCAGACGCGCTATTGCTGAAAGGGCAGCACAACGACGTCAAAATTTTACAAGAAACACATGGGTGGTGTTTGGTAAAGCTGCATTTGAGTATGACGAGACTCTTGATTATGAAACTCACAAGCTTTTAAAAATAGAAGCGATGAGCAAAGATTGCAACTTTTGTGGAGCTCTTAAGTGGAAAGAGGAAGCAGCAGGCATGTGTTGTTCGGGCGGGAAAGTAGCTGTTCCTTCTATAGATGAACCAGTTGAACCTTTGAGAGAACTTTTCTCTAATGAAACAGAAGAGTCTCGCCGTTTTCTGAGAAGTATAAGAAAAACAATACATGTTTTCATATGACTTCTTTTGGAGCAGATAAAATTGTCTCAATGCCAGGATTTTGCCCGACCTTTACAATACAAGGCCAAGTTTACCATCGAATCGGTTCTTTACTTCCTGCCGCCAATATGCAACCACAATTTTTACAAGTTTATTTCATGGGTGATGAAGAAGCTCAAGTCGATAGGCGTACTGTGTATGTGCAAGGCGTAGAAAGAGACATAGTCATAAAAATACAACGAGTACTTCACGACCACACCATTTTGATACACGAATTTAAAACGGCTAAAGATAGAACGATCAATGACGATAATTTCAAAGTAGTGATCCACCCAGACCGTGTACCACGTGGTCAACATGAGAGACGGTTCAATGCCCCGACCACAAATGAAATAGCTGCCGTAATAGTTAGTAGTGAACAAACTACGTCTCGAGACATTGTTGTACAGGCGCACGATGGCATGCTCACTAGGGTTCCCGACACGCACAGATTCTATGACGCTCTCGAGTACCCAATAATTTTTTGGAAAGGACAAGAGGGGTACAGTATTGACATTCCACAGATAAATCCAGTTACCAAACGCCCCATGCCTAACAAAAAGGTGTCCTGCAAAGATTTTTATGCCTACCACTTGATGGTTCGTCGCAGCGATTTTAATTTACTGCTTAGGTGTAGGCTTCTCCTTCATCAGTTTCTGGTCGACATGTATGTAAAGATGGAGACTGAGCGCTTAAGGTTCATTTCTTTAAATAAAAAAAAACTGCGCGCAGAAAATTATATTCACTTGCAAGATGCAATAAGAAATGATGCGGATTTGAATCCAAATAACATGGGTCAGATAGTGATTCTCCCGTCATCATTTGTAAATAGCCCGAGATACCTACATGAATACACACAGGATGCGTTCACATACGTGCGTAATTACGGAAGACCTGATTTATTTATAACAATGACATGTAACCCCACCTGGTCAGAAATCACCAAAGAGCTTATACCTGGTCAAAATTCAACGGACAGGCATGACTTAACAGCCAGAGTATTTAAAATAAAAGAACAGAAGTTGGTTGCTCTACTCACAAAAGGTAACATATTTGGTGAGATGCAGTGCTTCATGTACTCGATCGAGTGGCAAAAACGAGGTTTGCCTCACGTGCACTTACTGCTGTGGTTAAAGGAAAAATTGCGTCCTAACCAAATCGACGAAATCATTAGTGCTGAGATACCAAACCCGGAAACCGATCAAAAGCTCTATGATACGGTGACAAAGAATATGATTCACGGGCCCTGTGGGGCATTAAATTCTTCATCGCCGTGCATAAAGGAAGGAAAATGTACCAAGAAATATCCGAAGAAGCTTTTAAAAGATACTCAAACCAATGACAGAGGCTATCCTCTGTACAGGCGCAGAGCTCCAGAGGATGGTGGACGCACGTCGATTTTAAAAACCCGAGGAGGAACTCGAGAAATATTGGTGGACAATAGTTGGGTGGTCGCATATTCTCCCCTCCTATCAAAAATTTTTAATTCCCATATAAATGTAGAGTTTTGTAATACGGTACAGGCGATAAAATATATATGTAAATATATCAACAAAGGTAGCGACCAGGCTATTTTTAACATCCGCCAGCAAGGAAATGTAAACATTGACCCGAGAGATGAAGTGCAAACATTTAGAGCCGGCCGGTATATAAGTAGTAACGAAGCAGTGTGGCGAATCTTGGGTCTGCCTCTGCATGAGAGATACCCAACAGTCACTCATCTCGCAATTCATTTACCCAATGGTGAGAGAGTTTATTTCACTGAAAATAATTTTAGAGAGAGATTAGCAGCACCACCCAAGACGACACTAACTGCATTTTTCCTGTTGTGCCAAAGTGACGCGTTTGCAAAAACATTACTTTACGTTGACGTACCTCGCTACTATACTTGGAATGCGGCGCGGAAGGAATGGAAACGTCGTTTACAAGGAACACCTGTCGTCGGCTGGCCGGGCGTGAAAGCAGGAGACGCACTGGGCCGCATTTACACTGTGCACGTTAGCAACTTTGAATCTTATTGTTTGCGAATGCTGCTGAATGTAATAAGGGGTCCCACCAATTTCTTGGATTTAAAAACAGTTGACGGACAAGAACTTGCAACTTTTCGACAGGTGTGTGAGAAGATGGGGTTGTTGGAAAATGACAACCACTGGGACGCCACCATAGAAGAGGCCGTGCTGTGTCGCTCACCGGCGCAAGTAAGAGAGCTATTTGCCATATTGATATGCACTTGTGGTTTATCCAATCCTCTTCAACTATGGCATAAGTACAAAACTGCGTTATCAGAGGACATCATGCATAGATTTGAAAGAATGGATCAAGTCAACGATGATCTTTGTTTTAATGAGGCATTGGGGCTTATCGAGGACAAAATTATATCAATTTCCGGAAAGAAATTGACCGATTTTGGTATGCCCATACCACGGCGTAGAGGAGAGCTGCCAAATGATTTGATCAGAGAACTAAGCTATGATACCGCCATATTAGACGCTCACGTTAGCTAAACTGAGACACGTCTGCTACCCGAGCAAAGAGAAATTTATCACAAAATATTAAGACGAGTTGAGAGTGATGAAGGCGGGCTTTTTTTCCTTGATGCCCCGGGTGGTACAGGCAAAACTTTTTTACTTAATTTACTTCTAGCAAAAATTCGCAAGGACCGTAATGTTGCATTAGCTGTGGCTTCCTCTGGAATCGCTGCAACATTGCTAAGTGGTGGACGGACGGCACATTCGGTCTTTAAATTACCTCTTAATCTGGCGAGCGAAGAAACCCCAACGTGCAACATCAGTAAGAGCAGCGGCCGTGGCATCCTACTACAACAGTGCAAGCTTATCGTGTGGGACGAGTGTACTATGTCACACAAACGCGCCATCGAAAGTCTTGATCGCTGTCTGCAAGACATACACAGCAATGAAACGTTAATGGGTGGTGTGGTGGTTTTATTGGCTGGGGACTTTAGGCAGACTTTGCCTGTCATCGAGCGAGGTACTGCAGCGGATGAAATTAACGCATGTCTGAAATCATCGTATGTATGGAACAAAGTTCAAAAACTGCACCTCACCACTAACATGCGTGTCCAGTTATTTAGTGATGTAGAGTCGGGAGCGTACGCTGAGAAACTGCTCGAGATAGGTGAAGGTCGAATAGAAACTGACGATGAAGGTATGGTTCTATTTACCAACCAATTTTGTCATGTTGTGGATTCGGAAGATGCGCTTATTGCACAAGTTTTTCCTAATTTAGAACAAAACATCCTGAATGAAAATTGGCTGTGCGAAAGAACCATATTGGCACCAAGAAATGAGACAGTTGCCAAAATTAATAAAAAAATCTTGGACGAAATAACCAGCGATACTTCAACGTACAACTCCATCGACACAGTCATGTCATCCGATGACTGTACGAGCTACCCCGTGGAGTTTCTTAACTCTTTGGAGCTATCCGGGGTGCCATCCCATAAGCTTGAGTTAAAGGTAGGTATACCCGTTTTGTTAATGCGCAACCTGGATGCACCGAGATTATGCAATGGTACTAGATTGCGAGTCATTGAACTAGGGAGGCATATTGTGAAGGCTACAATTTTAACTGGCGAAGCTAAGGGTGATAATGTGCTTATACCACGCATCCCAATAATACCCAATAACTTACCCTTTAATTTTAAGCGTCTGCAGTTCCCATTAAAGGTTGCGTTTTCAATGACGATCAATAAATCGCAAGGGCAAACTTTAAAGGTAGCAGGGATACATTTAGGCACACCATGTTTTTCCCATGGTCAGCTCTACGTAGCTTGCTCACGTGTTTCGTATTCGGAAAATCTACATGTTTTCGCTGAACGAAACAAATCATGTAACATAGTTTACAGGAGCATATTGTAGTGATAAAATTTGATATGGATAGTCTGTAGCCTGGAGAAGGATATTGGCAACTTTTTTAACAACAAACCACGCGGGCGAAGCCGCGGGCGGAAGCTAGTAATTATAATAAATAACTAATTCAGGCTACCAGCCTCTAAACATTTATGTACGCCATTAATGGCAAAACATTTAGCTACTTTAACTGAGTTTTGTAAAAAGATCATGCATGCAAACAATTTATTTTGTTTTGTACTGTACCACTCATGTTTTAACATAATAAAAAATATCTTATCTTATCTGCGTGTGTGTCCATCTGTGGCATCGTAGCTTCTGAACGGATGAACCGATTTTGATTTTTTTTGTTTTAAAGGTGAATTTGTCGGGAGTGTTGTTAGCTATGTTTGATGAAAATCAGTTAAGACATAATGCAATAGTCGTTTTTTTTATTTATTTAATAATCTAATATTTTTTCTGTTTTACAGAGGCTACATACATGAGGCTAGAATTGTATTGATTGAATTTACAATAAGCGAAAAATGCTAAATGGCTTTAAGATGAACCTTTTGAATTGGACCATACAGATCTTCCTTGGGCGAGAGCAGCTATTAACTGTGTTATGGGATGGGTAAACGATTTTTTTTCTTGTTTCCTTACCGGCCACTAAGCGGATGCTAGTGCTCGTTTTTTTAAAACAGTTAATAGCCTTCTGTATATTACCTACCAGGTTTTTCTTCTCACAAATATAATTTGTTATGCGATATCTCCATCAATTATGGATCAATTTTAGTTATTATTTTTTGTTTGGTAGGTGGTCCCGTTCAATTTTTTTATCGAAAACTGGCTTACAAGTACCTACTTATAAACTAAAAATTTTAGATTTGAATTACTTTTAACAAAAAAGTTGAAACGCCTTCAAAAAATAATAATATACGTACGAGGCCCTTGATTCGATTTCCAGGTCAAGCAAAGTGTTTATAGGTTTTCTATGAAATTCTCAGTAAAAGCTCGGAGTTTGGGTTTGTACCCGGTTAATGGTAATAGGCTCGCCCTCTATTCCATATGACCTAAAAATGCCGGCAGACTGTGGGTGTAGGTAAGGTACATTAATACACCTCTGCCTAACCCTTCGGGAAATTCAGGCATGATGGTATATAATATGTTTATGTTAAAAGCCATTGCGGGAAATTAGTGCCTAGTACTATAGATTTGTATAGGTTACAGATCAACCTATACAAATCCAGTTTAAACTGATCTCGCATTGTATAGGCTTCCATATAATAAGAGGCCAGCGTAAACTGGTTATGTATAGCTTGGATATTTAGCCGTGCGTACCTATTTGCCTTTACAATACCAGTATTTCCCAAAGTATTGGTAAACGAGCGAATATTGAGGGGCCCAAAAATGTTGGCCCTGTCAACAACCACCAGGGACTTTGAGTATTACTAATATTTATGCCTTCTTTCGTCTAAAACGTCCAAGAGGCGGAATTTTTTATATCTATATTGAATAGGTCGGTGCCCCACAACTTTGGGAGCCACTGTTCTAAGCAAAATATAAGTAAAATTAAAAAGTTTAATGCTAAAATATCTGCCTTTTAATTAACAGTTTGTTCCGGCTAATCTCCGAAACGACTAGAACCATTTTTACGAGACTTTCACTGACAGATAGCTGACTGTATAACAAATAATTTAAGCTATTTACTCATAAGTTTATTTAAGGCCGAGTATAAAGAAAAATATGCAGAAACAGCGAGTGAAACCGCGAGAATCTAGTTAGCTAGTTCAACATTAAAATAACTTTTAACAATATTCCTATTCCTTAATTTCAACATTCTGATGCTTTGCTCTTTGATAAAGGTGTTTGTCAGGACGCAAAGTAATAGAAGTGTTTATATAATTTTATGACAAATTATAGCTTTGTTACAATTCTTATGCCAGTGCTGTGCACTTCTTTAAGTGACAAATTCACTGTCAAAATGTCTTATGTCAAAATGTAATTTTTACTGTGTGTTTAGTGAATAAGTCGTTGAAGTGCTAAAAATAAATGAATAAACAAAAATCGAAACTTGCTTTAAAACTATACAAAATTATGTTAGTAGTAAGTCGATAGAAAAAATAACATAGCGCCACGCCTGTATTTTACGAGGCGTTAAGCAGAGGGCTCTCTAAAGGGATCCAGAGATTGAAGGACCACACGTCCAGTCTAGAGGTCCTGGGTTCGAGTAGAGTTGATTGGGAATTTCTATGAAATTCTCAGTAGCAGCTCGGAGTTTGGATATGTGCCCGGTGAATGGCAATAGACTCGCACCCTAAACATACCGGTTATATTTGTGGAAAAGTTTAAAAATTGTGTTCGTAAATAATCTTGTTTTCAACAATTTCCCATGAGCAATATAGTGTCAGGCAATGTTCTTAAATAAAATAATTATAACTGATATTTAATGTAATGTAATTAAATTTTATTTATTATTATTATTATGTGCGTATTAATAATTAATTATCACGCGCTTAAACGGTGAAGGAAAACATCCTGAGGAAACCTGCATGCCTGAGAGATTTTCTTGACGGCATGTGAAGTCTGCCAACCCGCAGTAGGCTAGCGTGGTGGACTATAGCCTAATCCCTCTCTTTCTGTGAGGAGACCCGTGCCCAGCAGTGGGACAATGTAATGGGTTCATGATGATGATGAATGAATGATACGAATTGAATATCTTATATTCCTATAAGATATTTGGTTATGTCGAAAGAATGGATGAAAGTAGTTAGAGAGATTCACCTTATTGGTCCTTTCAAAAGGTCATATGTAAATGATAACATGTGGCGTTCTGTAATTTTTGCCTACCCCTATGGCATAAAGTCGTGAACTATGTACGAAACAGATATAATTGAACATAATTACATGGTCTCGTACCTATTGGACCTTCAAGATTAGACCCAATTGTAAAAAGTACCTACTAGACACCATTCTGAGGCTCCATTGGACCTTCGTAAAAATATTATATTAAAATGGATTGGACCACTTTTTCGAAACCCGTCTTGTACCCACTGGACCTTCAAGAATAATCCAATGCAAAATACCCACTGGACCTTATTTACAAGCTCCATTCGAATAACCTAAGTAACTAATGAAGGGGTGGTAGCATTATGGTCATGTGGTTGCTGGTTCGAAACCCACTTATTGCACTACCGATGTGAAACCACTTATAATAACCACTTATAATAGAAACATTTAGCTAAGTACGAGAAGTTAACAAGAATAAGTAAAGAAAAAATTTTTTGCCAAATAATAGTTTATTTCGGTATTGAATAAAATTACCAAATATACAACGGAACAAATTAAAACAATTACAATGTATAATAGTCAACTGGTGAGGCTACGAAGCAATGACAGGTGTAGTACTTAATTTCAGTAGTAGTGACTAGGAGTTAAGAATCATGTCAGCGGCTTTTTCAGCTATGACAGTCACAGCAGCATTGATATTGCCGCTGACCAAATTTGGCATGACACTCGCGTCAGCTACGCGCATATTAGCTACACCTATCACTTTCAAGGTGGAATCCACAACAGTTCCGATACTGCATGTGCCGGAGTAGTGCCACATAGTGGCAACCATAGTTTTAGCATAGCATGTCCAGTAATCTATGCCACTCAAACCCGGACACATCCCCGGGTCTACCAATGAGGAACTGCTATTGATGAAGTAAGTTGAATTCAGTACCTTGGCAAAATCTTCCAAGCTTGCCGCCATTAAATCTAAATCTTCACTATTGCTGAATGTACCAGTGTATACAATAGGTTGAACGGAGGAGTTAGTACTTGCTAGCAGAACTTTCCCTCTTGACTTTGGCATCATCAAGTTATGCACCACAAACAATGTCGTCCAGCCAATACTTTCTTGGTAGAACAAATCACAGATAGTACTGTTGTACTTAAATACATTTGCACAAAGCTGCGGCTGCGCGGATGACGACGACGGAAAGAGAAGGTTAATCGTCTGATAGTCAGGATATTCCTGTGAAGTGTCAACCGCTGCGTATAGAGTTGTAGTAGGTGTGGGAAACAGCCCTGGATTCTGGGGTCCACCAGTGTCATTACTAGCTTCGACCTTTATAAACAAAGCACAAGCCGTGTGATCCATTAAATTCTGGCCGACAGGCAGATCTGCGACCACCGGAATGTCAAATGATTCAAGGTGTTCCTTGGGCCCAATTCCAGACAACATTAGCAGTTGTGGGCTATGGATTGCCCCAGCGGTTACGATTACTTCCTTGTTCGCATATATCTCGTACGTAAAGCCTCCAGCTGTGGTTACTTGCACACCGTAGGCAGTACCATTTTCGATCAGAATCTTCCCGACTTTAGAAGACAGTCCGACGCATAGGTTTGAGCGTGAAATAGCTGCTCCCAGGTAGCAATACGCATTACTTTGACGAACATCATTAGCTATGTTGTATAAAGGCTCGCAGACACCGGTGCGATTTTGCGAAACATCTTCTATTATTTTATGACCAATTTCATATAGGGCATCCAAGAGGAATTGGTTCTTAGAGTTGGTTTCACGTGTAATCGGCATCATACCGTCCGTGCCGTGATAATCGGCGCAAGTCGAATTGAGCAGACCTGAGTCAATCAACTTTTCAAGCTTTTTGAAATAAGGTAACAGGTTCGTGTAATTCCAGCTATTGTCACCTGCAGCTTTGGCCCACAGTTCAAAGTCATGAGGGTCTCCCTGAACATGTATCATATGGTTGATGCTGCTACCGCCGCCTAACATTTTTCCTATTGTTAAGCTTACAATGCCGTCTATCAAACTCTGTGCTGTAGTGTAGTCGTTAGTTGACGACACGTCGTAGTCGTACTTTGATTTTGGTAGAGCTGTGAAAGCACCAGGCATCTGTGGAATTAAAATGTGTATATAGTATTTTTTATTATATTTGACACTGATGAATGATATAACTAGTTTTTGCCCGCGGCTTCGGTCCCTGGGATGACAATACACCTCGCTTCTCCACAATGGTGACCCCGAGAAGATCATTAGCGAAGCCTTTGAAGAGGTTTCATATCGCACATCTAATATCATAAGCTATTTCCTAAGCACGACCTACCATTCTAAATAATAATCGGGGCTAAAGTGACCACTTTTGACCACAACAGTGCAGCTTAATCTAATATATAAAAATCTCGTGAAAAAGTATTTGTTATCGAACTCCTTCGCAACGGCTTGACCGAATTTTATGATTTTTTGTACATTTGGTAGTTTTGGTTGGATTTATAATGTATTTAGTTTACATAATATCAATGATAAGATATGGTATAAGCTTACCTTTGACTCTAAGGGCGGGTTTCCCCCGGCTTCAAGTAAAAGGACACTGTATTTTCCACTTTCTGACAGTCTACTACTAACAGCAGACCCCGCGGACCCACCTCCAACAACGATGTAGTCATAACTACTTTTATCTGTAAAAAAGTACACAATTAAAATGATGACAGAAGAAAATAATATGTACAACTAGCGACATCTAGCACGCTACATGGAAACTACGTCGTAACAAATCCTGAATCGCGCAAGTAGAGTTTACCGCGCGACTAGCATATATACAACTGCCCGGAGGCAACTGTTTAGTTGAAATGGCAATACACCTCTCCTCTCTACAATGGTGACCCCGATAAGATCATTAGCGAAGCTTTTGAAGAGGTTTCATATCGCACATCTAATATCATAAGTTATCTCCTAAACAAGACCTACCATTCTTAATAATAATCGGGGCTAAAGTGACCACTTTTGACCACAACAGTGCAGCTTAATCTAATATATAAAAATCTCGTGAAATAGTATTTGCCATCGACCTCCTTCGAAACGGCTTGACTGAATTTTATGATATTTTGTACATTTGGTAGTTCTGAGGATAAGCCGTAGGCTTTTTTCTACCTTCCTATCTAAATTCGACTGCGGGCGGGATACGAACCTGCGTCTTTTGGTTTGATACCACACGCTATGATCACTAAGCCGACACGAGTTTCACCCGCTAGGTCGAATAACTAAATAACATTATAATCTTTTAAAAACATAACATACCATCACGCCTGTGTTCCCTGAAGGGTTAGACAGGGGTGTACTAAGGTACATCCACATTTCGCTCGTATGTTTAGGTCCCATGTAATAAGCGGCAAGCCTATTGCCATTAACCGGGCACGAATCCAGACTTCGAGCTGCTACTGAGTTCAAAGAAAAACCCAATAACACTTTGCTTGACTTAGGGATCGAACCCAGGACCTCTAGCGTAGCAGTCGTGCTTAGGACCACTAGACTTATGAGGCAGTTTATGATCTTTGCATGGAAAATGCCAAAAAAATACAAATTATTTATATTCAGCAAGATCTGGAGGCAGATGATAATATTTATTTTCATCGGATCGTACGTTAATTATGCAGTAAGTACTTACTTTCATATGTACAATTGGCAGGAAAGTTATAGTCCGTGAATGCGAGAGTTGCTAAAGTCACTAATGCGCTTTGCAGTGCCTCGATCGAAGACAACGTGGACGCCGACACACTCGTCATGACTGAAATTAAATGAATATTATATAGCCGAGTGATATGACCATTGGACTGCCAAGTCAAAGGTCTTTAGTTCGAATCCAAGGCAGGCACCTCTGACTTTTCGAAGTCATGTGCCGAGCCGAAAGCCGCAAGCCGAAACACCCCAACTTTAATTTGATTTGTAAAATAAGAAAAAAATACACTAAAGAAAAAATTTTAAAACTCACGCGGTGACGAGCTCAAAAGTTTGTCCTAATTAACCCATTTACCTAATTTATCTAATTTGCGCGGGTGGGAATGAAGAGCTTGTTCGGTATTTCTTGCACCGATTTTCGCAATATAATAAATATAATAATTTTTAAATGTAAAAATATAACATACCGTTGCAATCGATTTTGTTACTGATTCTGAAAAAACTACTTTTGGCTTTCGGGTTAACAAAAACGAACGTTGTATATATAAGTACATAACGTTGAAATTGTAACTAATTGATGTCTTTAAATAGAAAATATTCTAGATAAAAATATTAACTTATTTATTCATAACAATAAGCATTTATAGTTTCATCCAAAACGGTTAGGTATTTTGTAAAAATCTTGTACCTGAGTGTTACATGTATGTAATACAATTGGAAATCAAATTTAAAATCAATAACATAGATTAAATGTAAAAAATTAAGGTTTTTATTATTGCTTAAATATAACATAAGTACTTATTCATTTTTGCTATACTACTTAATGTGTCGATCACGAATCACAATCGAATATGTGGACCACGCTTAGATGACGGACAAGCCAGGAGGTTGGTGGAGGCTGGTGATGTCGTCACCCTGTGCCGCGTGTATATTGGTTGAGTATATAGACAAGATAGATAATATGAGAGTCTCTAGGAAAAGCCAAGCAATTAATTTTAGATTTTTTTTTAGTGTCTACAAGGTCATTTGTCGCGGTCGTTTTTTTCAACACGTGTCTATTATTTTTCGGTAAAGAATCTATGTACAAAATTTCAATACAAGCTTGTTATGTTATCTGGTTTTCTGTCGTATCAATCTGTAGCATCGACTTCGGGCGACTGAAGGGGTCGCGGATAGGTACTTGATATAGGTACTTAAAATTTTTAGAAAAAAATATGACATGCTGTAAAAAATATTGGAATCGATTTAGTTACTTATTCTGAACAAACTATATTCTGGTTTCGCATATTCTAAAAATAATGTTGTATATTTTTGCACGCGCGTCACGCAAAAACTGCTACACGGAATTAGATGCGATTTTCAAAATGATATTGGCGGAGCTTAAAATTTGCCAAATGTTTCATCTTTATATAACGCCTGAAGGCCAAGTTATAGTTAAGTATATTTTTAAATACCACCTATGTATAGCAGAACTACCTATGAATTACAGAACATAAGATCAAGCCTATATTTAGGTTAAGCAAAGATGCATCTGGAGTGAACCCGCTATGTTTTACGTCCCATAAATGTTAAATGGGTTAAGACTTAGTTGTTTACAGGTTATTACAAAAAAAAAACAAAAAGGTAACATCAAACATTATACCTAACTATAAGTGACTTATTCTGAATCAGTGTGGACTTATTTTGATGTTTATTTATTAGGATGAAAATAAATCATTATGTTATATTAAAAAAAGTAAAGAATTACTTAAAAACATGCATTGGAGGGTTGATAAAACAGGAGTCTTATTTTTTCAGACATACAACAACTGATAGAAGTATAATTCACCCAAATTTAACATATGAAATTAGGTAGAATAATAGTGGTACTTACTTGCGACTGCTTCGTTGAAGACTCGAAGAGAAGATGTCTTTTGCTGATTTTTGGTCAGTATTTATACGAAAATAATTGAAAGAACCTTTTGTACGAATATTTAAACAATTGTTGTTTCTGTATCGTGATTATGTTAATAATATGCAAAATTAATTCGTAATTTAAGATATTTTTAATTAAAAACATGTGCAAATAGTCTTTGGGTGTGACGAGACCAAAGGCGGACACAGAAGGTGTCCGTGTTATTAAAAATATATATATACATAATTTTAATTAATTTAGTCTTGAAGAGAATAGGTAAGACAAAAATATATTTATTACATAAAGTAATCTTGTATTACTAGTATGTCAAATGGCATTGATAGCGTATAGTGAAAGGTTCCTTTATCATGCCTTTAACGAAAGTTTAGAAATGTATCCCATCGCATCCATGATAGAGAGAGAGAGAGCGAGAGTAAGCAAATTATGCTTGCAGAGTTTGCCGAGGAGAGAGGAGTCTTTCTTTCAATCAGTAGAAACATCTGAGGACGATCCATGGGGATTTTCCAAACCATAAATGAATAGTTGATTTTCTATAATTTGTTGACAAGGGTAGGCATTATGCACATGCCGTTGATCTTGTAATAAGTGTTGTTATATTACTTATTTTTAAGAAATATATCATCATTTATTTATACTTATTCTCTGAAAGGTGAAAGTAAGGTGTTCTGTTTTACATCCAAATTTTGCCGGCCTATTAAAGTCCGATGTAATAGTAATAATTCAAAATAATAATCTTCTTTTTTCTACCTATTATCATGTTTGAAACAATACAATGAGCCGTTGTTATGTAGATTTTTCGTTCAAAGTATGACACAGATGTTCATTTAAATATTTTTATTGATTTATACATTTAGGATGAAACAATTCAACAATGCTGGCATATTTGACAGTCGCCAATCGTCAAATTAAATAAGAAAATGACATCTTTTCGTGTCATGAATCATCTTGCACATAATCTACAATGTTCCCTTCATCATCAACCCATATATTGTCCCACTGCTGGGCACGGGTCTCCTCACAGAATGAGAGGGACTAGGCTGTAGTCTGCCACGCTAGCCTACTGCGGGTTGGCAGACTTCACACGCCATCAAGAAAATCTCTCAAGCATGCAGGTTTCCTCACGATGTTTTCCTTATCCGTTTAAGTGTGCGATAATTAAGTATTAATACGCACATGACTTCGAAAAGTCAGAGGTGCGTGACTTGGATTGGGACCAGAGACCTTGACGTGGCAGTCCTATGATCATATCACGAGCTTAACACTGCACTTCTTCCATTATCATCATTTCTATTCTCAAAGATGTGTTTTGACATTTCACATGTCCACAGTGTCCATAGTCGGCGCCATCTAGTTAAAAAAAAAAAAAAAATTGACTTGTAAAAGTGTCTTTAAAAGATCTATTTACAGAAATAAATATCATTTCGTCATTTCATTTCATACCATGACAAACGTTTACTACATAAATTGATAATTCAAAATCCTAAGCGCTTGGCAACTGACACCGCTGGCGTTTCTACAGATAATTGTTTTTTTTTGCGTTGGCACGAATCCTTGGAGTAGCCCCTGATTTATATGTTGGTTTTCCAATTAGCCTTTGGTGGTAGTTTTATTTATCGAGGCTCTTTCCATTTTCCGCACATTTGGCTTCACTGTGAATGGCTTTTACACAATACGGATACAGAGAGATCAGAAATAAACAGACAATATAACGAAATCCAATAGATGTAGGTTTTTAAAGAACTTGGTATTTAGTTGACATCAGACATTGTAATAATCCTACTTCTTGCAGTTGTTATCACTTCATATTGCTAATATTTAATTCCCGATATTTCGCGCAGACTGAGGTTTTCTTCTTCTTCTTGTGGTGCCTCTCCAATCACTGAAGGTTGGCCATCAACTCTGTATACTTCTCTGTATATCTTTGGCGAGGTGCAACAGCTCAGCAGCACTTGTGACTCCGGTCCATTCACGAATGTTCCTTAACCAAGACTTTTTTCTTCGACCAACACCGCGTTTCCCCGCTACTTTGCCCATGATTATAAGTTGCAGCAAGTTATATCTCTCGTGCCGAAAGACCTGCCCGAGGTAAGCAACTTTTCTTTCTTAGCTTGCGGTCCTGGCCAATTCGCCTTAAAACTTCGACATTGGTGACTTTCTGAGTCCAGCTAATAGAAAGCATACGCCGGTATACCCAGACTGAGGTTTTAGACGTCTTAATGCTAAAATTACTAACAGCGACCGTTATTATTTTTGTTAATTATTAGCGAATTATAGTGAGTTTACTGTATTCTTCGATGGAGTTGCAAGATGTGGTTAGGACAAGCCATCTTCTCTATTGAAATTTAGGTGTTTCTAAGATTGCTTCATTAGTCTAGTGGTCCTAAGCGCGACTGCTACGCTAGAGCTTAGTTACGTGTTACCACGTGTTAAGTAATTATTAGATCAACTACAGTTCATCACGCTAGCCTTAAGCATGACAATACAACTAAAGTCGTGAAAACACACACAAAACATCGTGAGAAAACTATTATGTTTGATGACAAAAAAGTGTTTTTCGTTACCGCTAAAAAATTTAGGTATTTAAAAAAGGGACAACTTATAGCTTCTATTTTTAGTTCACCATGCATTGTCATCCAAACTCAATGTGTATGCGAAATTTCACCTCAATCGGTTAAAGCTAACTGCTCTGAAATTTTGTTGCAAGATTTGACGCGGACAAACATACAAACATGAATATATACGTCATCTCGTGTGAAGTCGGAAAGCAAAAGCTAATCCTGATTAATTTAAAGAGGTTGGTATTCACGGGAAACATTAAAGGTAACGTAACCCATCCGACACGACTTAAAGTCGTCTAGTCTAAAGTACTCTATTTTCGTATCTAGAAATGTGGTCACACGTTTTACTCTTACGGTAACGTATGTGAATTTTGATTCACAACGAAGTGCACCGAACTTTTCTGTGGAACTAGTAAACATTGGTACTTCGTGAAAAATGGGTAATGAGAAGTAGCTGTTTTAAGTATAATGGATGGAGTTGCTTGTGCGCTAATAGAATCTAGACCGAGCTAGAGATAAATAAAATATTGGTATAAAACTATTTATATATACCTACCGTTTTAAAGTTCATTGCGTGCACAGGGAACTGTGAGATTTACCATAATTAAAGTTCATATTTGGAAGATTTGTTGTGGTAGGGCCACGCTATTCGCAGCATGAATGGGCCGGCTTGACCGGAGAAGTACCACACTCTCTCTGAAGACCGACATCCGAGTAGTAGCATTTCGCTACTGCGCTCCGTTCGGTGAGCGAGAGGGCCTGAGGCCCTATTCCTCCCACAATCCCCTTCCTTCTCCTTTTCTCCATCCCATCGGAGAGGATGGGATCCTTTGCCCTAAATATGCCCGGCAACGCTCTGCAACTCTTTTGGTTTTGCAGATGTCCATGGGCGGCGATGACTACTTATCAGGTAGCTTGCCTGCTCGTTTGTCGAGTTAAAAAAGAAGGAGTGCAGAAAAATATTGAGCTGGAATTTCACCCAAAGGGAGACCGACGTTTCCAACTCTTCACACCGTTCATGGTTATGGGTAATCAGTATTACTGTATGATAAATTCCATAAAAAGAGGTTTTATTTAAATAATTTTTAATATTCATGTACACACGGCTATATCTCAACCTTTACAAATCCAGTTTAAGCTGATCTCGCATTATTTAGGCTTCCGATTTAATACTAGTCTATTACTCCAGTTTAGAACGACCTCCCATTGTAAAGATTTTCCTTACAATTCAAGGCCTTTCTATATAGCTTGATGTGTACCCGTGTGTACCATACCTACTACCATCAAACAATTAATTTATCTCCTTCCAGAGGCTGGGAGCTACACATAACTGAAGTATGTTTGAGCATGAACTTTCACTCTGTTAATTTATTCAACATTCTGTATTATCTCTGGTTTAAATCGGCACACAAATCAAAGTACCAGTTGAAAATAAAAATGTAAGTAACTTATAGTATATAATAATTATATATGGAAGAAAAAGAGGATGGATTAAAAATAAACTTTTCCCATATTCACCAAAGAGTTTAAAAACACTGGCTGCCACGAACGCCACTTAATCTAAAAAAAAATATATGAAAAATGACAGTTACATAACGCAATTTTCGTAGAAGAATTCTACCAATATTATTTATTCTTTTTTAATTTTTCTTTCAAGATTTGCCTTATTAATTTTCTTCTTAAACCATCCCTGTATTAACATAAACAAAACACGAAAATAGTTATTCTAATCGGTCAAGCCGTTTTCGCGGTTAGGCGAGACTAACGAATAGCGATTGATTTTTATATATAGGTATAAGATAAATAAATTCATTTATTTTATCTCATCTACGAACATTTTCAACAGTTTTTGGATACAACTCAAGTTAATGCTGTTTCACAGCCTGGTTGGCAAATGGTTAATTTTCAAAACTTGTTGATGCGCTCAAGTGTGATCACGCACCTGCGTCTCCAGTCTCAAACAGATGCTCTTAAATTATATTATGTTCAGTGCGAAAACTTATTTGGATTTCTTGTACCAGACTTTGTATACATTATTTTTAAGGAATAAAATTAAAGTGCCTTATAGGTTGCATATTATTGCATATAGGTAGGTTGCAGATAGGGAGCGAGCCTATTGCCATTAACCAGCCACAAATCCTGACTCCGAGTTACTACTGAAAATTTCATAGAAAAACCCAATAACAGCTTGCTTGACCTGGGGATCAAACACAGGATCTCTAGCGTAATAGTCACGCTTAGGACTACTAGACTAATGAAGCAGTCAGAGTAGGTACCTTATAGGTTATTTCTGAAGCTGACCCGAAAGACATTGTCCTCTCTTAGCTATAAATATTAAATACTAAACATACAGGCGAAATGTGGGTGTACATTAGTACACCTCTGCCTAAACCTTCGGGGAATTCAGGCGTGATGGTATGTATTTTGTGAAAGAAATTTAATATTTGAAAAAGACAAAGTACATCCAGAACAAGGTAGGTGGATTTTAAAACATTTGCCTAGAGTGGAAATCGAACCGAAGACACGTGGCGCAACGGCAACGAGGTAAACACTAACCGCTACGCTTAATGGCAGTCATATCGACATTGAGACTATAATAAACTTTACTAATGACTAAATCCAAACTACCTTTTAACAAAAATCTCTAATGACATCACTAATTGCAGAAAGTCAAGCACTTATCAAGTGTCGTGTACGTGACATAGAAGGCCTTTCGTCGGGATCTCTCACATTTTCCGATCATTAGGAAAATGTCACCATCGATGGGAAAATAAATGGAAAAAGAACTTTCTCATCAAACCACAGTACGGATAAGTCCAGTAAAAGATATTAAACGTAAACTAGAAAAAGTTTGGAATGAGGATGACTTGGAGGTATTCCTTGATTATGACGAGTTTCTCAAACAAGGTGGAACATATCTGAAAAAAAAAGGTTCGCCGGAATATTTAGGACCCATCCGCGCTCTTTTGTTGGCACAGTGGACAGCAATACGCTGATGATGATGATGTAATAGGAGACGACTCTCCCATTAGTTTAGTGGTCCTAAGCAGGACTGCTACGCCAGAGGTCCTGGGTTCAATTCCCAGGTCGAGCAAAGTATTTTGGGGTTGTCTATGAAATTGTCAAAAGGGCGGCATTTTCAGCTGGGAGTCTGGATTTGTGCTCGGTTAATGGCAACATTGTCCTACTGCTGGGCACAGGCACAGTATTATATTATATCGATATTATATAGAAGACCAATAATTGCATTATTTCACACAAACATCTATTAATTCAAAAAGCCATACATTTATCATCATTAATCAATTTAGCCTCCCCGTAACCTCACAAAATTAGAGAGTTTAGTTACACGCATTACATGTAATATAAATGCTTATAAACGTGGGTTTAACCGTGTAATTAATCTGTAAATCTAATCTGTCTGAAAACCGATTTATCGAGAAGATTTGCAAATATTGGATCAAGTTCAAAACAAAAACAATACAATTCCGATCTTCTAAAACTCCCCCATTAACTATAGATACATCTTTTCGAAACAAAACTTTAGAAAACGTAGACACATTTAAATTACTCGGCATCAACATAGACACCCACATTAATTGGAAGACCCACATTGAACACATAAAATCAAAGCTATCAAAATTTACATACGCCCTATTTCAAATTAAATATGATACAAACATAGAGACAGCACTATCAGCCTACTACGCCTATGCATACTCCTGGCTAAGATACGGCATCATGTTGTGGGGAAATAGCGTAAACATCCAAGACCTATTCATTTTACAAAAAAAATGTATACGTATCATAGCACAAATTAACAATGAAAATAGCTGCAGACCCTTTTTTATCAAATATAAAGTCCTAACTCTCCCATCCATATACATTTATGACATGAGTCTATTCGTTTTCAAAAATATTGTCAATTTCACAAAAGTGAAAGACACTCATAATATAAACACACGACACAAAAACAGGCTATACCTACCACCATCAAGAATTAACATGCTCAACGAAAGTCCTTATTATATGGCAGTTAAGATATTCAATAGGTTACCAAAAGATCTCCAAAACGAAACAAAAGAAACAGTATTTAATAGGAAATTAAAAACATATTTAACAGAAAAATGTTTCTACTCAATAAAAGAATATTTTAGAAAATAAATAATACAGCCAAAATAATAAACATAATTATCATAAACAATACGATAAATTATAATAAATAACATAGAATCTAAAATACACACAATACTATTACACACAACAATCATACACAATACAATACAAAATGCTACAAATCAATAAACATAACGTATTAATAATAATGATAATTGTTTTTTATAATGTATTTGTTAGAAGCCCTCGAAATTTGCAACACCTGAAAAAGGTGCTAAGCTGTACATAAATATGTTATACTTAAGAACCCTAAACCTTAGTATGCAAATAAATAGTTTGAGTTTGAGTTTGAGTTTGAGTTCAAATTAATTAAGGGTTTTCTAGAAATCAAAGTTCGAAACATTACTTTTGCGACTGCTACTGCTAATTTTTCAGTAACAGTGTGTTAGTTAGGACTTCTGTCCGGTTACAGTAATAGGCTAGTACTATTTTAAATGGGACCTAAACATATCGGCGAACTGTGTGTGTACATTAAAACACCTCTTCTTACCCTTCGGGGACTATAGGCGTGATAATAATTATGTAATTATTTTACGAATTAATACACAGATTAACTAAATTTAAAAAAACACAGTCTATACTATCCAACAAAAAAAATAGCACGCAATTTTTTGCCCGTTCCCGGAAGGCAATTAACCGCAAGCTTGCCAAAATTTTTTGCAAAACCATAGCCCATTGTTGGATCTACGAAAAATACCGTGGATTAATCCCTGGCTAAATTAATTAATAAAGGCAAAACAATGAGTGGTATCGCCGACCTAAGACCGTATATTAAAACCGGCCATTGTTAAGCACACTCCTATGAAATAATGCCTTGCCACACATTACTACCTTTGTTCGCCTGTTTATTTTTTCTTTTCTCTTTTTAGTTCGCTGAATGCATCGGAAATTGATGTCTTGGTCACGACAGTTGCATTGTTGTAGGAGAATTATGTGAAGTGAAAATGAATCTCGACTTTCTTTAGGCGAGGTTTGTTTTCAATGTAAAATATATTTCAAATACTAGTTCTGATTTCGTCTCAGACCAAAATTAAAACTGGTAATTATTGAAAATTCACCAAAGACGACATTCATGAATTTGTTACTAGATCTGAATTATAATTTGAACTGATTGTTTTAATAAACTGAATTGACCTGACTGCCTCATTAGTCTAGTGGTACTAAGTTCGACTGCTACGCTAGATGTAAGTATTATACTCTCATCCCATGAGAATTTTCGGTCCTATATAAAAATGGAGCGTAAATACTTGGGGGTCCACAACCTATAAAACATAATTAAGGGAAGGTCGCCCCTGCAAGGGCAAACTTTATCAAGTGACTTAATTTTCTTTTAAATTACTAATTCCACTTTTTTGTTTTCCAATATTCAGTTTCGTTGTTCTGAGGATAATTAATTTATGTTAGAATGGGATATAAGTAGCCCAGTGGGCTTGTTAATTTTATTTTGTCGACTTAAAAGCTGAGACTTATTGCGCGTTTGTAGATATATTTTTCTATGTAGGTATGTTTTCATTGCTTTACCATTTAAGAAAACGATTGCAATTTTGTTTGATATAGTATACAGGGTGGAAGGGACATCGACACACATCCGCTTACCACGAATTCAGTACATGATTCTGGACCCCCTTGCGTTGATATTTTTCGTCGGTTATAAAAAAAAAACTGATTTTTCATACAAAAGTGCAATACCTACACGGTCAAAATGTATGGATAAGCAGATTATTTAAAACATAACCGACGAAAAATATCAATGCAAGAGGGTCCAGAATCATGTACTGAATTCGTGGTAAGCGGATGTGCGTCGATGATCCTTCCACCCTGTATACATATACGTTATCGAATGGCTTTTTTATCAGCTTTTTTAGAAGCTAGTCTTTTCCCGACTGTTTGATTTGGCTTTCAATCTAACTAGATGCAACTGAATATCAGTACCTACATTACAAGAAAAAAAGATGAGATGATGATGAGATTAAAAAAAAAAAAAGCTGTCTTTGGACATGAATTTAGGAGGATAGACGAGTGGTCGGTCTTTTTGTGCTTCTGATTACAAATAACAATTGGTGTTCGTATGACAACCGGAACCGACGGCTTTGTGTACTCTCCGAAACACGAAGGGGTCTCGCTATATTGCGAATGGTCACCCATCCAGAAACTGACAGCGACAAACGGTTGCTTACCGTAGTTTTAACTAAGCCATGAGACCTTCCTTTCTTCAATTACAATCAAAGAACGTAATACACCTAAATAAGGTTGGTTCTCGAGCAATCATACATATTCAGCTAACGTACGATTCTGCCAATCCTAGAGTGTCATACGCATAGAATAAGTATTAACTAGAAGTTGCGTTCAGATTTCTTACATGTCGTGTAGGTATTGTGTCCAAATAATTATACAGGTTATGATATGACAGTTTTAACATACAGGTAGGAATGTCGCAAGATGAAAATTGCAAGGTTAGGCAGAGGTGTACTTTATGTACATCCACATTTCGCCGGTATGTTAAGGTCCCATGTAATAGGGAGCGACCCTATTGCCAATAACCGGGCACAAATCTAGACTCCGACTTGCTACTGAAAATTTCATAGAAAAACCCGATAACACTTTGCTCGACCTGGGGATCGAACCCAGGACCTCTAGCGTAGACAGTCGCGCTTAGGACCACTAGACTAATGAGGCAGTCATCAAGATGAAAATATTAAATTAAAGTAAAACACATTATTGTGACATTGAACACATAAAATACTTTTTACGGATTATATCGTATTATATTGATATTATTTAATTCCCCACGAATCAGATCCTTTACAGCATCCATGGTGGTGTCACATTATTATGAAGCTCACACAGTGACTAATCTTTTTTTATTTTTTTTTGGAATATACGGCAAACGAGCAGGCGAGCTACCTGATGGTAAGTAACCATCGCCGCCCATGGACATCTACAATACAAAAGCAGACACGTTGCCGAGCCAAGGAAAAGGGTGAGGAAGGAGAAAGGAGAAGGAAGGGGACTGAGGGAGAAATTGGGCCTCCACACTCACCCTACGCAACGCAACAGTATACATACTGCTACTAGACGTCGATATTATGTGGAAACCATTCATGCTAACATGTAGACATACCAGCAGGCACAAATACAAAATTAATCTCAATAATGTGAAAATACTCTTTTTGATAGTACTTTTTGTGTCTTCACTTTTGTCGGTATTTGTGTCCTCTAGGTTATATGTATTCTAAGATTGTACGTAACGGATATTTTATTCAGGACTATGCCTGTTTAACGTGATATATATGTGTCTCTGCGCACTTTGTGTTAACATATTCGGAAATATTTTGGTAACAAGACGATTCGGATACAAATCAGTAGTCACGCAATAACATAAATAATTATTATTTATGTTTGTTTGCTTGACGTCAAAGGCTGAATAATCGCATTAATTTGAATATTTATCGCCGCCCTCACCGAATAGTATCGTAATCGACTATTACTATAGAAGTGCTTTTATTGGGAATTATTGTTTTAGAAGGTCAATTACACCTCGTGATTTTTTTTTATTAAATTCGTACGAGTACTTTTTGAGATAGTCATTTTGTAATGACTTTACCTGTACTGTTCGCCAAAAACAAAAGTCTCACCTTTTACAGCAAACTGTTATCACAATCTTATGCAGGTACAAGAAATTTCGGTGATGTATATTACCATATCATTCGGGTAATCATTTAATATTTTTAACATTAATAATTAGAATTGCTATCGTAACAATTCATTACCGGGCCAGAATTAGATCGCATTCAACTATTACTGTGTAGATCCGTGTCGATAATTTACCTGAATAAAATCGTATTGTTGCGTTACGGATGAAGATTCTATTTCAATTTTGGTAATATACATTTTCGCTTATAACTTCAATTTAGTATAAACATTTATATATTTTGAATTATATCACTTTATCGAAGAAACTTTTGGTATATAAATTTTTTTTTCTATGTAAACCTGGTAAGAAGTTTGGAGCCAAAAACGTTGATTTTTCGATTAAGGTATTCGGTGAGGGCGGCGTTATGTTTATTTTAACGAGACTCTTATAGGAAATGTTGATACAAAAACATTCACCCTTTTTATGAATGTCATATACATAAACAAATACATAATAAACAAAAAAAAAACGAATTTAACCAGTATAATTATTTAAGTCTCATCTAACAAATCCAACTTCCAAGCTGCTAATGCTAATTTTATAGAAAAACCCAATAAAACTGCTTGAACTTGAGAATATAACCCGGGACCACTAGACTAAAAAGACAGATTTATGGCCGAAATTCATGACACTATTCTAAATAATAAATTTAATTTATTTTTATGACTACTTACTCGCAATTTGTTCTTCAATTCATAGATGGCGTTACTAGTCATAATTATAATTGCCGGTTCTTTGTTTTTTCTTTGATTGAGGTGGGTTAAGACGTGCAGTGCAATGCCACCATAACCTTATTATGTGATATCACCTTGGATTGCCAAGTAATAGATCCTTGGTTCGAATCCAAGCAGAGAAAATTAATGTACGTAGGTACTTACTTATTAAAATGAGTATTATTTATTCGTAGTGCATACCTAATTGAATTTGATTTTCTGTAAGTAGGTATTAGCACAAATAATTTTGTGGAAGGTAATTTAAATTTGTAGGGGTTGTAAGTGATGATGGTGACTAAATGAAGGTACTTAGTCATAATTATATCATATATATAATTTACTGCCTGGTACCGGATATTCATAGATAAATCAACTAACCTACATAACGACCTAATTGTTCGGGTGCGGGGTGACGACTGACGCGCTGCGCAAAGTCGCTAAGCTAGTACAATGTAAAATCTAATGCGTCAGCAGTGTACCTACAAAAATATTCAAACTATACATTGATGGAATTATGTATTTTCCATTATATAAAAAAGAAATTGTTAATGCTAATAACACTACCTTATAAGTCTAGTGGTCCTAAGCGTAAATGCTACACTAGAGGTCCTGGGTTCAATTCTCAGGTCGAGCAAAGTGTTATTGGGTTTTTCAATGAAATTCTTAGTAGCGGCTTGGAGTCTGGATTTGTATCCGATTAATGGCAACAGGCTCGCCCCCTATTACATGGGAACTAAACTTACCGGTGGAATGTGGGTGTACATTCTCTCTCACTTCTGCCTAACCCTTCGGGGAATACAGGCGTGATGGTATGTTTTTTTTTTTAATTGCCAATAAGCTCGTCCCCAAACACACCCCATCTCACAGTTTCCTATCACACATTAGACGAATCGGAGATCTGTTATACAGGGTGGAAGGGACATCGATGCACATCCGCTTACCACGAATTCAGTACATGATTCTGGACACCCTTGCGTTGATAATTTTCGTCGGTTATGAAAAAAAATATCTGCTTTTTCATACAAAAGTGCAATACCTACAGCGTCAAAATGTATGGAACAGCTGATTTTTTTTTTCATAACCGACGAAAATTATCAACGCAAGGGGGTCCAGATGTGCGTCGATGTCCCTTCCACCCTGTATCGGCGTGATGTTAAAGTATATTATGTTTTCTATTTAGTAAATTGATTAACGCACCATGAATCATAGCCGAATCTGCCACATAACCTAAAACGGCAATGTTATAAATTGCATAAAAAAAGTTCATTCATAAAAGCTTAGAAATCAGTCTATAGCTAGCCTTAAAATAGTACACCGATCGGTAGGTAATAAAATTATTACCGGCTATAAAAGCCATAAAGTCGGCTATTAAGATGCGATGGTTTAACTCTTGTTAAGCCGTAGCTGGTACGACCGTTCCATAACTTGCAATTTTGCTTGTAAACCGTTTGTATTAGTGCTGGGTAGACGGGGCGCTGTGTTTCTGATTTAAGCTACATACCAATGTTTTTTTTTACTAGAAACTACATTCATAAAAAATGTAACGACACGATAAATGTTTCTTTCTTTAATTTTATTTTTCATTGCTATTCAAAATTGGCAAGAGATAGCAAATACGTGAAAGCAAGTGAATGTACAACATTCTTAATGTTCCAAACACATTGAAGATTATAATTTATGTTTTTAAAAGCAGGCGGTTACAAATCCTATTGCAGGGGGCAATAGGACTTGTTAAATCGTACGTGCGACACATTTAAGGTATGTATCGTTGTCAATCAACTTAACTTTACTGATTCACTGCAAATTTCTGTCCGTGGGCTGCCACACTAACCACGCAACATATGTATTAATCGAACGTACAACATTGTACAGCGGTAAATACCAGTTGCCGTCGTTTATTGCGACTGCGACTAATTGTGCAACTGTCGCCGTCAAAATACACCAACCGTGGTTTTATGAGTATTGCTGCACTTTTTAAATATTGAGTTCGGATGAATTCGCTTTGGTTACGATCCAATTTTAATGCAGCAGTAAAAGCTTTTGGCATTCGTGATGTTGTAAATTTTTCAATAAGACGTCACATGAAACTATACCTCTTGTGTTCCCCAAAGGGTTAAGCAGAGTATTAAGGCATAGGTATCCATCATCATCATTATTACTAGTGCTCCTAAGCGCAACTGCTACGCTTAAAATCCTGGATTCGATACTCAGGTGAGCGAAGTGTTGCATTTGTAGTGCGTACTGCTCTATTGTGGAACTCGTTGCCAGAATCTTTGTTGCCTGAGACCTACAATTTGGGTGTCTTCAAGACGAGAGTGAATAGGTTTCTTCTAGGCAAGCGCGCTCCATCGTAGACTACTTATTTGCTTAACATCAGGCGAGTTGTGATCAAGCGCAATCCTATCTGTGATTTAAAAAAAAGTGTTATTGGGTTTTTCTATGAATTTCCCATTAGCACATTGTAGTCTGGATTTGAGCACAGTTGTATTGCTGAAGGTGTAATTTAAAATCTGGTGCATTTTTCATTTTGTTTGACATGGGTTAAAACAGGCAACGACAAATTTAATATAACTGAGCTGCAACTGACGACATAACTTACGTTGTTGGGCGTACTTGGATGAGAGTGGCACGGGACCGTGGTGGATGGCCCAAATTTGGGGAGGCCTATAACCAGCAGTGGATGAAATCAGGCTGTGTGATGAGGTGTGGTGAAAGTTGGTGCCATTAGAGTAACTAAAACTCATAAGTGTTTTCTTTTTGTTTATATCGATTAGGCTAGCTACATAAATTACTATTTATTTTTCGAAACTTACTATTTCTTTAACTTTCTTTTTCTGCAAGGTTTGCCTATGCTCTTTGAAGGGAATAAGCCACTGATAAATAGTCAAGAGACTCCTAGTCATTTCTATCGTTAATATGTACAAGAAAAATAAATAGCTTCGCTCAAAGGAGCACTTGCAATGTCCCGTCTGAAATACGAGTAGCTTGATTAAAAACTGCAATATTATTGGTTATTTATACTCGTCACCTTTTCCCATAGGGGTAGGTAGAAACTACAGAACGTCATTTGCTACGATTTTTGCATCCCGTCATACACATCTGACCGTTGTGAAGGACATAACTATTAAGGTCGGTGTATGCCTTTCTAGGGCGTCCCGTCCCGGTGGCTCACGGGACTAACGGTGGCTAACGTACAGTTTGTTCGAAATAAGTAAGCCGATCGGAAGTTAGCCGTTCCGAACTACCGCGGTGATAAAATCGTTTAATTGTTTTAATACATAAATATCGAAATTAGTAAACAAAATAATTAGAAATGTGAAACATATACGACTTGAATTATCTTTACACCGACTCTTTCTATTAAAATTTACCACTTCTAAACCACTCGCAGACAACTTCCGATCGGCTTACTTATTTCGAACAAACTGTAACTTGCTGGAAAATAGTATGGATGTTAATTATAAATCTAATGTAGGAAAATGCTACTAGGCACCAAATAGGTTATGTTCAAAGTTTATGTGCGGTATTTGATCGTCGTTGATGTTTACTCATTTGTTACAGTAATATCCTATAAGTTATTAGCTTGCTGTAAATAATGATGCGCATATTATTCATCTTTGTTATAAGCCTATATTTGTCCACTCTTAGCCACAGATCTCTTCTAGGGATCCCATAGATCCCGATCTTCGGTTTTTCTCATGCAGTACTAACTGCTAGCTTAACATATATAGGTAACATTAGACGTGGTCTTTCTAAAAAAAAAGTAAGTACTACTCTCTATTAATAATATTAACAAAGTTTTTATAGACGAAATAAGAAATCTTAGAAAGAAAACTTATAAACTTGATTACTTAACTGAAGAGAACAAAACATTTGAAGAGAATGAGTTATAGATTAATGTAGTTTTAAAGAATAATTTCGTTCCAATAAACTTGTTTTCAAGATTAATAACAACTGATTGTTAAACAAAGTTTATCAGGATTCCTAAAAATAGGATTAAATTTTACGTATTGGGTGCTGAACCTTTGCAGCACATTTAATTAGTTTTTACCTATTACTACGCATTAGATGGTTTAGCTCTTACATACATACATACATACACTCACGCCTTTTTCCCACAGGGGTAGGCTTTCTGCCTATGGACTGCCACTTGCTACGACTCTTGCATATCTCTTTCGCTTCTTCCACATTCATACATCGTTTAGCTCTTATAATTCTATAATTGTAGGCGCTAAACCAAACCAATAAAAATCCACCTAAGACTATTCTTCAAACTTCACACGCCGCCGTCGAGAAAATCTCACAGGCATGCATGATTCCTAACCATGTTTTCCTTCACCGCGTGAATTTTCTAATAAAAGAAAAATTCGCTCTCAGGCAGGGTTTGAACCAGCGTCTCTCTGGTTAAGTACACCAGACGCTTTACCAACTAACTTATGTCATCTATGATTTCTTATACAATTTCAAATTATTGTGAACATTTTTGGCCAATGCAGATACTAGTGACCTCGTTAATCAGTTCAATATTTTTCTGTAACATGATTTACACCTGGCTGCAATGTCGTCATGCTCCCTTAGATGTCACTGCTTGCGGTAGCATCATTGGTCGGGTCACCCCCTTCCCTCAAAAATGGCGAGGGGGGTGATGGCTGATCCGTGCGTTATATTCGTGAACGGGTGCTGCTTGTGGTAACTGGTCGACTTGCATGAATTGTGTACCAGCCTCGTTTAATGCAGTGTAGTTGTTCATTCTTCGCATTTTACTTTGCGTCAATTTTTTCTTGCTTTGCACTATTCGTCATACATTCACAGGGTAGCTCCTTCCTCGAAACCTGTGATGATTTGGATATACAGAACGCTGATTCTCTGACCTCTTTGCTGCCCGTTCCCTGTGTATTCGCACAGTATTACTATTACAACAAGAAAAATACCACTAACAAAACGACATTCAGGTTAATCCAACAAACCAACTGCACACATCACAATGGAATGGCTGTTATCATAGTACATATTTGTAGGAGCGAGCATTCCGTGTAATCCCGTAGTGCAGGGCAACTTAAAAGTAATAAATTGCTCTTCACTGTACCGCGAGTCTGCACTCCGGTGGTTTCTCCCACTGAGAAAACATCTGATGCTTTGGATGAGGTAAAAAGGATCCATATTAATTTTAAAGAATCTAAGGATTTTTTAAAATTAATATGGTAGTCACTGATCATAAATGATGATCGCTGGGGCGAAAAACTTCTCGAAACGAGACCACACCGCTGAAAAACGCAGCGTAGGATGGCCTCCAACGAGATGGAAAGACGCCCTGAAAAATATCGCTTGGAGTTGTTATATGCGTCCAGCATACAACCGGATATCGTAGAAGTCTATGGGGAGCCCTTTGTTCCGCAGCGGACCACTTTTGAATACGATGATGATGAATTTATATTTACTTTGAATCTTTCATGCCGCATCCAATCAATTTGAATTATTACGAAATCCAAGGTTACTACGAGTACAATGAGTTCCAACAAAGTTCTAGGCTAGCCCACTACACAGTACCAGTTAGACCGCTTAATTGTTTTCAACTAACAACGAATTTTTGCTACCAGCAAATTGGCGGGAATACTTTTCATAACTTATACTGTTACTGGTTAAGTCTAGATTTATTGTTGTTCGCAGTTGCGATTTGGTCTAAATAATTGTGTTTTGCAATTGGTAAAGCTGTTATTTACAAATGAGGGTATAGGAATTAGTCTTTTCTATTTGAACTAGAGAAACACTAATGAAGACCCTTCCAGGTCTTCTCTTATATTTCTATTAAAATTTTATTTGAAGCACTGTATACTTTTGTTGACTATACTAGACTACAGCCTACTCCCTCTTATTATGAGAGGAGACCTCTATGGAGTGGGATAGATATGGGTGTGGTAGTGTTTGTATATCATTTAACGAAAGCTTATCAGGGCTTTAATGCGCTTTGCTGTCTTAAAAATAGACAATTATAACAGTCGTAGCCATAAGCAAAAATACCATCATAGTTTCAATTAGTGCGCACAGCTTAAATTACAACACTTCGCTGCAGCCGCTGCAAACGCTAATTGTTTTCATTTCGCAACTAACTAAAACTTTTTGTTTTCGACTAAGCAGAATGTGGAATATTTTAGCAGGCGCCAATTAGGATAATATGGATGGTAATGTATGTTTGTACAAATGTACGACTGCGGTGAGAATTGAATAAAATTTACCACAGTAAAGTCGCTGATTTATACTTCCAGTTTCGTATAATTACTTTTGTAATAACATGAAATTGTAATTGGTTTGTGGTTTGGTTATTACAAATAATACTTAGGCTACTCATCACTAAAGGCTAAGTAAAAACCCTTGTAGATTGGTAACCATCTCTAACTTGTAGATACTCGCTTTAAGCTTTGCACTCGAAAAACGTTATTTTAGAAGGCACTGAGCTTTTCATTTTAAAGTAAAGCTAGGCTACGTGACTATATCATCAATATACACAAATTTTATTTATACAGAACTAATTTCGATAAACATTCAAAAGTTACTCCTTCACAGCATACATGAAAATTATTATTCGTAAATAATTTAAGTCGTCATATTATTATCATATTTATGATGCACAGATTTGATTGAGTAAAAACTAGGGTTAAGTACATAACATTGCTATCTGGTTAAAAGTGTCAACATTATCTAAAATGTAAGAACTTTACAGATGTGCTGAAATATAGACAATAAGCAATTCTTATTTTGTATATAGATCATTACAATAAGTTTACCAGGTTCAATTTGCCACTTTTTATTAGTTTATTAATATATATTTATAATTTATATAAAAGATATTGATTGAACAATATAATTGTTTACGTAAACAATATAGGCAAATAGGCAATACGCTTAGTTCAGCAACAGTTGTAGAACCACTATAAGAAAATAATGTCGCTACATGCTTAAGGTATACAAAATACAATAACTGGATATGTATGATAGTTTATCCAAAAAAATGCTCGTTAGTGGTTTGAAATTCGGTAACGTGAAAATGAATTGTTTGCACAAATTGTTTTAGTGAACTATTTTTGCGTGCCGAGTTACTGGTTTTGGCACCTCGTTATTTGTGCCATAATTTTACTATAGTTTTCAACTTTCTATACTAAATTATGATTTTATTTTTTAATGATTCTATAATTATAACATTTACTGTCTGGAATTTGTATTGTCGCTTGGGTAGAATTAGATCATAATTATTCATACAATTCGACATTACACAATCAATATTGATTTCAATATTTGTTTCCAATCGCAATCACAGAAACAGCTTTAACAGTTTTGATGAAATTTTCAATCTAGGTAGGTCTTAATTTTTTTTCAGATTATCCGTGATTTGCCACGCAAAGCAGCAGACTTGACTTGATCACTAAATATACTGTTCTAGTTAGACTATTTACAGCTGTCACGAGAGCTTGATCAGCTAGGTACTGACTTATAATACAACATAAGATAACATACCATCACGCCTGTATTCCCCGAAGGGTTAGGCAGAGGTGTACTAATGTACACGCACAATTCGCCGGCATGTTTTTAGGTCCCATGTAATAGGGGGCGAGCCTATTGCCATTAACCGGGCACAAATACAGACTCCGAGCTGCTACTGGGAATTTTATAGAAAAACCCAATAACACTTTGCTCGACCTGGGGATCGAACCCAGGACCTCTAGCGTAGCTGTCCCGCTTAGAACCACTAGACTAATGAGGCAGTTGTAATACAACGAAATAAGAAAATGTTAATGGGTCTTTACCATTTAAAATATCTAATCATTGTTTTATTCTAGCTTGAAACAAATTTTTCACCTGTGAGCCGCTTTAAAATAACTTTAGAAAAAAATGATTTTGATTTCATTTTGACGATTCGAGTATGAAGCTAGAAGTAGAAATTGCTAATAAATTATAGAAGTACGGTCGCCAGCACATCAAGTTACCATAGAATGTCAAATTTTCTCAGTTGATTTTGAACGTAATTATCAACATTGACAAGGTTGAAAATCATTTGCAGAAATTTGACAGTTTTGTATACACCTGATGTGCTGGCGACTGTATTAAAACAATATTATAATAGCAGTATTAAGACAATAAGGAAAGATATTTAAGATCAAAGACTATTTTACCAGGGTTAACTTCACTTTCATCATCATCATCATCAACCCATTACATTGTCCCACTGCTGGGCACGGGTCGCCTCTCAGAACGAGAGGGAGACTCACTTCACTTTATAAGCTGAAAAAGAAAAAGATAAATTGGAACCCTAAAACAAATCAATATAATTACCACAACACGTATCAGTCACTAACTAACACCAGTGTTCGGGTGTTAATCGCACAAAGCGCTGCGGTCGCTAACTTGCCGTAACCACTCTTCAACGTGATTAGCAATAGTCAGTCATAGTGCTTCACTGGCTTTGATTAAGGGCTATTTGTAACAGAATAGGACCCCTTTATATTGCTATTTAAATCACCTATTTATAGGTATTGAAAAATTGCCGTTAATACATTTAGTACGGCACCAAATTTCATTAGGTTTTTTGGTGATTAGAAAATTCATACAAATGTGTAAATGTAAATTATTTCTTACGGCAACTATAAATACATCAATCAAGTTTTTTCAAAGCCAGTTTACACATACTACATTTATATATATATATCAACAGAAAGTGACGTATAGTTCAAAAACGCCTAACTACCATAAAATGCCTAACACACACACACATACACACACACACACACACACACACACACACACACACACACACACACACGCACACAGACACACACACACACGCACACAGACATAAACACACCTCACATATTAAATATATACATACACAAATTAGCTTTATTATCTTATATTGCTCAGGTAGATCGACACAGTCTACTACTATACCTATAGCACCACATTCTAAGCCGAATCACTGTCTCTCAAGATACAGGTTCACCTAGTTTGAGGGACAGGGTTTTCCATTTTGTGCACAGATTTCAGTTCTTTGATTTGTATTGCATTGTGTTACTACCAAAGCTCATTTAAATTGTCATAATATAAAACATGTTTAATCTGTTTTTTATGAAATAAAGTTATTATTATATTATTATATTATATTAACTACCCTCTTTTTAACAAACTTGGTTATTAACATAAAGTTTGTCTAATACGTATTACCGTTTCCTCATAAGATCGTTTAAAAGACCTTTATACTTTTTCAATAAGGTGAAGAGGCCGGTTGAATAATTAGCAGTCATCCAAGTCGTATTTAAATTTGTACTGGTGAATTGATATTAAGTTATTTATTATAGACATACCCGAATACGACTTATCACTAAACAGATACAACTGAAAACCACGAGCTGCTATTGGGATTTTTTAAGAAAAACCCATTAACACTTTGCTTGACCTTTTTTTTAAATCGATTCTAGTACCTCAAGTGTAGCAGTGTTGCAGCAGTCATGCTAAGGACCACTAGAGTAGCTAGGCAGTCAGTAATTATTAACGTATATCACATTATCAAAACAAAAATTGAATGTAGCACGAATTTTATCAAATTACCTCAATATGTGCTACTTACCGAGTTCCTCAAAAAGTTTAATTTACCTATATGATTAATTTCAATTTCTATGTTGCACCAAATGTGTTCACGCAACTTTGTTGTTTTATTATTTAACTTAAAGTATTTATTTTATGGAACTAACCAAATAATTGTATAACAAGCGCTTATCCCCGCCGACAAACTGCTATGTAGTTTGGCGGGTTTAAAAAAATTGAAATTAGGGTTGTGCTCCGAATAAATGTTTTTTTTTATGTATATCAATACAAATCCTACATAGGTATAACGATTACATTTGCACAAATTACCAAACCTAATCCCATATCACATAAATTGACTTATCAGCGAGCAAAAGATAAAATGTCGCCCAATTTAACATATAATAGCAGGTGTCATGAGATATAATAAAATATATAGGCAGAGAGTTACAAAAGGTTATAAATCTTCAACCCTTTTCATAGGAGATGGGAGTTGGAGCGTAGTACGTGCACGACATAACAGTACTAACCTTAGAGTATAAATAAGATGAGCATTTATTAGACTGCCTCGTTGGTCTAGTGGTCCCAATCGCGACTGCTACGCTAGAGGTCTTGGGTTCGATCCCCAAGTCGAGCAAAGTGTTATTGAGTTTTTCTATGAAATACTCAGTAGCAGCTCGGAGTCTGGATTTGTGCCCGATGAATGGCAATAGGCTCACCCCCTATTACATGGGACCCAAACATACCGGCGAACTGTGGGTGTACATTAAGTACACCTCTGCCTTACCCTTCGGGGAATACAGGCGTGGTGGTATGAGCATTTATTTATAGACTTAAGGGAGAAAAAGACATATTTATAAATTGTTGCGGGGAGGCTAAAGAGTTCTTAAGTACTATTTTATTTAATTCATTTTGAATTTAATTCTGTGTTACAAAACCTCTTCAATTATCTAGCTGCAAAATATTGTGTTAAGCAATTATGGCTGAACGCAATATTCTGGTTAGATTTGTGTTTGTTTGATATGATTTGTGTTTTTTTACTGATTACAATTATTATGATGGTAACAAAAAAACTACCCACCGTGGGCTAGCGTAGTAGACTATAGCCTAACCACAATAATTCTGAGACAGCCCACGCACAGCAGTTGGACAAAAATATATGGGTATGTAATGGTTAATGATGATGATGAAAAAAGAAACTATGAAAACTCTGGTAACAGATTTATACAAATACGGTATACAAATACGGATGAGGTAGTCTAAATTGTTTTTATATACAATGTGTATATCGCTAAATCGTGATGATTCCTTGAGTTTTGAGTGTGCTTCCGAGATTTATATATGTCGGCGTGAGCAATTATTTGAGAAAAATAAATAAATATTAATCTACCCACAAATGCGACATTGTACCACTCAATGAATCAGGCGCAGTGTGGAGGGGGTCGGAGACTATTTAACACGAAGCCGGCAGTAATAATGCGCATTACGATTGAGGCGACCGCCCCGTCCACATCTCTAATTGTGACTCGGATCACGCCTGAATCATATTGTTGATATTAGTTGATTATTATTGTTTAGTTAAAAACTTAAAAATAAAGTATTGTTATTAATTTATATTTGATTTTTTATTATCATGGAAGCGAAGGGCCAAAGTAATGACGTGGACCAGATGGAGAGTAGGTCATTATCGCCAATACTTCAATCGGGTCCCTCGCAACCCGAAATCAGAAGTGGGATGGACCGAAGTACATCTTCGGCTCCATCCGCCCTAAATAATAAAGGACCAGAGGACTTTAGTGCCAATCAGGTGCTGTCTACATTGGCCAATATTCTGGAAAATCTGACGCGACAGCAACAAGCTTCCATGCAGACGAATCATGAATTTCTTTCAGGATTGATAAATAATAATGTGGGTTCGACACGACGACCAAGATTGAGTGACATTTATATCGCTCCTTATAACCCTGATGGAGATGTTCCAATCCGTGATTGGTGCGAACACGTTGATCAAGCAAAAACCCACTGGGGACTTGCCGATTACGAAATCTGCACCAAGATAGCGAGCCTATTACAGGGCCGAGCAAAGTCTGTCGGAGATGCATGGCTCGTAAAGTCTCCCGTGTGGAACGACATGCGTGAAGCGTTGATACAAACATTTGAACCGGAGGCACGGTACTCCAATGATATCCTTAAGTTACGCAACTTTAAATTTGATTTATCGAACCCTGCAGAATCAATAACTAAGGCCTGGCACATTTGGAAGCGGGTAGTAAGTGGTAACAAGGATGCTGATGCTGTAGAGGCTGTAATTGGCTGTATAGATAATGACTTTCTCCGTTTAAGGCTTCTGTCCAGTAAGTGTGTTACTGTACCTGAATTGATCTCTGTTGCAGCTACAATAAAGCCTCGTGAATCCCGCCAGGGTGAACCACCTGCCAAACGCCCCAGACTCAGGACTAGTCGCGAAGAATCCATCGTATGTTTTAAATGTGGTAAGACTGGGCACTATCAAGCAAACTGCACTAAACTGCAAGATAAAGTAGGCGATCCAAAACCCTTATTGAACGAAATTACTACTAAGGAACAGTCGGTAAACCGAGCAGAACGTCCGAAATCAAAGTGCAATTATTGTGAGAAAATTGGGCACTTGGAAGCAAACTGTTTCAAGAAAATGAACGAAGAGGTCGAAAAAATTAATATCGCAAGAGAGGATGATGAAATACTTACTCCAATGATAATTTACATCGGCACCCGCCAATTTAAAGCTTTGTACGATAGTGGAGCTGCCCGTTCTCTGGTACGACGATCTTTAAGTTCATCTTTGCCAGGAAAACGCGGTGATTATTCCTTAATGCTAAAAGGTATCGGTAGCGAAAGCGTGCCAATCCTATCCTGCCAACAAATTATTGTGACTTGCAAAATAAATGGCATATTTGTAGAAATTACCTTTCACATTGTGGAAGATCACGAAATGCCGTGTGATCTTTTAATTGGAGCTGAAATCGTAAGGGGCACTGGCTACAGTGTCCTAGTTACAGAACAAAATGCTGGAATCCTGAGGACCTCAACTATTTCGGCAATTAATTTAACTGAGGACAATTTTGAAAAACTGGACACTGATCTAACAAACGAAGACGAAATACGTGAGTTAAAATCCTTACTATCGCAATATAAAGACTCCTTTGTTACGGGCATTCCTAAAACTAAAGTTTTAACTGGAAGTTTAGACATACAACTTAAAGATCCTTCAAAGATAGTGTCAAGGAGGCCTTATCGAATGGCCCCAGTTGAGAGACAGAAGGTTAAGGCTATTATTGAAGATTTAACTGCTTACGGGATTGTACGGGAAAGTAGCTCAGATTATGCGAGTCCCATAATTCTTGTGAAAAAGAAAAATGGAGATGACAGAATGTGTACCGACTACAGGGAGCTCAACAAAAATACAGTTCCTATCAAGTTCCCTCTTCCTATAATTTCTGACCAGATCGACAGACTATCTTGTGCTACATATTTCATTAGTCTTGATATGGCTCAAGGATTCTATCAAATACCTATCAATGAAACTTCAATACCAAAAACAGCCTTTATTACTCCTGACGGTCTTTACGAATATGTGAGAATGCCGTTTGGATTGATGAATGCTCCCGCAGTTTTCCAACGCGCTATAATGACAGCTCTGAGACCATTGCTTGAAGATATTTTAATTTACATGGATGACGTCCTGATCAAATGTGAAACGTTTTCTGAGGGATTACAGATTCTGGATAAAGTCCTAAATGCCTTAACTAAAGCTGGATTTTCAGTAAATGCTAAGAAATGTTCATTCTTCAAGACGTCTATTGAATACTTGGGAAACTTGATTGAGAATGGCACAGTTCGCCCAAGTCCAAGAAAAGTAGAAGCTCTTGAAAAGTCACCAGTACCAACTAGCGTAAAACAAGTACGCCAATTCTGTGGACTAGCAGGTTACTTCCGACGGTTCATACCATCATTTTCAGAACTTATGATTCCTTTATACAATTTAACGAAGAAGGACGCTAAGTTCATCTGGACGCCAGAATGTGAAAATGTCAGGCTTGACATTATTCGTCGATTAACGTCAGCGCCGGTCCTCACTATATTTCAAGAAGGGTTGGCTATCGAACTCCACACCGATGCAAGTAGCTCTGGTTTAGGTGCCGTCCTTATCCAAATAAAGGATGGAAGGCAATGTGTTGTGGCCTATATGAGCATGAGAACGACAGAACCAGAAAGTCACTACCATTCTTACGAACTGGAGACATTAGCTATAGTCCGTGCTATAAAACATTTTAGACAATATCTTTACGGGAGGGCTTTTACAATTGTCACCGACTGCAACGCCATTAAATCGTCGTCTCATAAGCATGAACTTTTACCAAGGATTCACAGATGGTGGTCGTTTCTGCAGCACTACAGTTTCAAAGTAGAATATCGACAAGGCAGCAGAATGAAGCACGCCGATTTCTTCAGCCGAAATCCTGTGGCCTGTATTAACCTTACTCAAAATATAGATACATGGCTTAAAATTGAACAGAGACGCGATGAGGAGCTAGCCAATCTAATAAAAAAATTGGAGCGTGGTGAGGAAATCAATAATTATCGCTTGCATGATCTTGTTTTAGAACGACAATATAATGAAGAAGAGTCTGGATGCAAAAAATGGAAAAAAGTGATTCCTAAATCATACCAATGGAGTATTATCAATGCCTATCACACGTCGCTGAAGCATTTTGGGTGGGAGAAAACACTTGCGAAAATTCGTGAATCGTATTGGTTTCCTGAGATGAGTACAACTATAAGACGATTCATAGAAAACTGCGTCATATGTAAAACAAGTAAGGGACCTTCAGGCGCTAAACAGATACAAATGTATCCTATCGAAAAGAAACCAGTTCCGTTTGATACTATCCATATCGATATGACAGGTCACCTTACTAGTCGAAACAACAAACGTGAATATGTAGTAGTTATTGTTGACGCTTACACAAAGTTTGTGACCTTAACATATGCAACTAACAAAACCGCCAACTCTATGCTTTGTGCTCTTAAACACGTTGTTGCCTTATTCGGAGCCCCAAGGCAGATTATAAGTGATCAAGACACAGCTTTCAAAGCAGAATTTGAAGAGTTCTGCAAAAATTACAGTATCCATCAACATTTTATTGCACCTGGTGTAAGTCGAACCAATGGACAAGTAGAACGCCTAATGGCTGTAGTCAAAAATGGATTAACCATCATACGTAACTACGAGGCAAACGACTGGAAAAAAGGTTTGGAAGCCCTTCAATTAGCCATCAATTGCACCAAAAATAAGACCACAAACGTAAGTCCTATTAAAGCTCTTACTGGAAGGCAATATGCAGTACCTGCTGAATTAATGTCCTTAGTAAATGAAGATGAATGTACAATAGATAGAAATCAACTTAACAACTATGTACAAAAGAAAATCGAGACAAGAGGCAAGGATGACAAAGTAAGATTTGACAAAGGAAAAGCTAAAGTTAAAAGATTTCAAAAAGGAGAGATGGTTCTGTTTAAAACCAACCCAAGAAGTCAAATTGGACTCGACTTAAAGTTCCCAAATGCATATGAAATATGGAAAATCCTACCTAACGATCGCTATCAAGTTAGGAAGGTTACAGGTAGAGGGCGACCCAAAAAGGTTGCTCACGATCAACTACGATTGGCGCCTAAACCTGGGGAATGCGTCAGTCAGAATCCCGTGTCGGCGGAAATCGAGACCGTAACGGAAGAACGTGAACTAAGCTCATCACAAGAACAGACTGAAATCATGGACATGGGAAAAAGCAATGACGTGAACGAATGCTCTAACACAAATTAATTTACATTGCCGGTATGTACAAATTGTATACAGTTTTCGGTTTATGAGAATCGTGGAAGATATCTAAACATTCGTAAAAGTAGGCTAGTTTTATTTTTGAATTTGTTGAGGACAGGGGCCTCCAAATTCTGAAATGAAACGCTTACCAGTTTGTAGAAGGACAGGGGCCTCCAAGCTGTTTTAGAATTTGTTGAGGACAGGGGCCTCCAAATTCCAATGTAAAATGTTTGCCAGTTTGTGGTAGGACAGGGGCCTCCAAACTGTTATAGAATTTGTTGAGGACAGGGGCCTCCGAATTCTATTATGTCACATTTACGAGTCTGTTGAGGACGAGGGCCTCCTTACTCATGGATGTTGTTGTGATGTGGGTTGAGGATAGGAGTCTCCCTACTTGACGACTAAACTTATCATCTTATTATTCTGTGCTTTGACTTAATTTTTGTTTTTGAGGTCGGGGGCGACCTTATTTCAGAATGGCCGTGTCGGCGTGAGCAATTATTTGAGAAAAATAAATAAATATTAATCTACCCACAAATGCGACATTGTACCACTCAATGAATCAGGCGCAGTGTGGAGGGGGTCGGAGACTATTTAACACGAAGCCGGCAGTAATAATGCGCATTACGATTGAGGCGACCGCCCCGTCCACATCTCTAATTGTGACTCGGATCACGCCTGAATCATATTGTTGATATTAGTTGATTATTATTGTTTAGTTAAAAACTTAAAAATAAAGTATTGTTATTAATTTATATTTGATTTTTTATTATCATGGAAGCGAAGGGCCAAAGTAATGACGTGGACCAGATGGAGAGTAGGTCATTATCGCCAATACTTCAATCGGGTCCCTCGCAACCCGAAATATATGTATAAATTTGGATGAGGTGTCCGACCATCGAAATTTGACAAACGACTTCAGAGGCGTCTCTTCCATAAAAAAATTACTTCGTACAAGCTTCTTTTTTGTTATAGCTTGTCTAACTTATACTGCAACGCCAAGATGGGAGATACCTACCCAACGAGAGGATATTCCTGTTATAGATGATATCATGTTATTTGACGTGACTGCTAAGATTTTTCGCTTGTTTTGAGCCTACATTTACGATTTTAGTAACGTTTTATCTGATGTGTTTGGATTGAATCTTCACAATCTTCAAATCTATTTGCAAAAATCAATCGAATCGAATAAGCGACGGCTTTTTTAGATTACCAGTTGCAACTGCCTTTATGCGAAATTATGATGATAATACCCACAACTTTAAATGGTTAGCTCTAAAATATAAATGGACGGATATTCTCCAAAAACTCTTATGATAATATAATATTAGTATTATGCCCTTTCATCTTTCATCGACTTTCTCCTTTTTCATAGACAGCCTGTTTAAAATACCTTATAAGATCCTGCCCGCAATTTGCACCCTAGTTTCTACAATAAACAAGATTGAATCTATCCCTCGTAAAATTTCTTTCGTTCCCAATAACATCAACAAACAAAATTGCCTCCTGTCCAGTCCGTTGATTACACATTATAAGAGATACGAGAATTTTCTATCTAACTTAACAATAAATTTAAGGTGCCCCTATTGGGTCCAAAGGCTTCTTTGTTGAAACCTATTAGGTGGATGATAAGGCTTAGTTCTCCGCTTCGCTTGGGAGGACAATATAAATTTCCCCGAAGGCCTTAAGTACTTTCAAATCGTGATCCCTGAACTGGTCTTTAGTATTTATAGTCATCGGTTTTTCTATTTTGAAGATTGATTTGATGTTCTATTTTCTTATTTAAATACCTAGATAGAAAAATATTTTGAGAATATTTTGCTAATTTGAGTTCAAAATACCCTTTCATATTAATAATTGTTCTTAAGCATTCCTGTTTGAATCAAATTGAAGGCGCACACATTCAACTCTGCATTTCGGATCGTCAAAATATGTGCAATATGACACCAACCCTACTTGTCGTCTATGTCATAGGGTTAAACAATCTAAATAAAATTTAAAAATGGTAAAAGTTAAAAATAAGTATTATGTTATGTTAAAAATATAATCTTCAATTCAGCTCACAATCTATCTCGTGCAAAAATTACAACCAAAAACAACACGAGATCTGCTCATTAAGTTTGTACGTTCACCATGTTACCTTAGGGATGGGAAAACGATATGGATAACGACCAAGCTGCTAATTTATATTTATTGGTCAATTGATATTGTAAAGTATCATTTTCATTACAAATTTCATAAAACAAGAAATACTAGTATGGTCTTCGTGAACGAAACCACGTCAGTTGCAACTTTTTATTTATTTTGTGGAAGTGCTCTTACAAAATATTACAGTAAACCGCATTTTATATCGTATCGACGAATCGTATCTGTACATTAGTACACCTCTGCCTAAAAAAGGAAAAGGCGTGATTCAAGATTCAAGATATTTTATTTGTTCAAACATGAGTATACATAAAAAAACATGCAGGCTGTTACCGTGATGGTATGTTATTTCGTATATAAATGGCATCTCAAAGTTGATTGTTATAAGAATGGAAAATATCAAATTCTTATTTTTTTTTAATACCAACACTATTCCATGCAGTAAAGATTACATCACTAAAGTACAGTTACTGAAATACCCCTTATACGATAAAACTTGACTTGTACAGTACAAAGGAGACTTTGTGTCGTGTTTCGGATTAACATGGAAATTGAATCAGGTTGCACAGCGAACTTAGCCGGGACAAAGCTTTGCGACTTCGGACTTATATATGGGTTTTTTTTGTTTTGTTGTTCAACCACTTTTGAGCGCGCTTGTACTGCTTTGACATATAATTTTGTGACGTTATAAAAACTGGTTATTTTTATGATGTTTTTTCTTTCGCTAGGTCAAACGTTAATATACTAGTCATTTTATTAAAATAATATTACATAAAGAATAAAGGGTGGAGTATTCAATACAATAAATGTAACCACAGTTTAAGAGCTAAAAAAATGATTACAACTCAAAAAAATATCCAGCTTCGAAAGGAGGTCCTTTAAGAAATCGGACAAACAGAAATATGTCTTAGTATTTACAAAAACCACCAAAAACAATGTACGTATATACCCGAAACCGCACTTTTCAATTTAAATTTAACTCCACAAAAGTGGATTACAGCTGAAAAAGAAGAGGTTGTGTCGAGAGATTAGAAAAATTTACGCGATTCTAGCTAAGATAAGCGCTCCGAATTGGGCAAGGGAAGTTCGGTCAGCTATCTTGCTTGACAAGGACGACCGGATTTATCTGCCAACTGTACAACGACGCTTCCACAATTTAATTTTCGTGACAACTACTATCTTATTTTGTAAACTGTCCGAACTTCTTGTTTCGTAAAATATATTTTGTGATAAATCAAAAATGTATTCCTTTATTTTTGGCCTTTATAAATCTTCAATCCGATTTGAGATTCTATTCTTAAAACAGTACTGCAGTTATTTCAATCTGCCTTGAATAAGCTGACCAACTAAAAAACTGGATCCGTCATAAATAAATGAAGCACTCTTGATGGAGAACTGATACAAGTGTGCATAATTAACTACCATTAAAATATTCCATCAGGTCAGTGCAGCGGCTACACTCGGTGCATTATTAAAATAGCTACAATCGCATACAGTCGTGTTCTCAAAATATGTCAGTTCAAATTTAAATTATTTCCCACACAAGTACATGTATTGCTATTGTATAAAAAAGTCTTATTAAATTAAGTAAGCACATTATTGCCCATTAATGTTTAAAAACTGCCTCATTAGTCTAGTGGTCCTAAGCGCGACTGCTACGCTAGAGGTCTTGGGTTCGATCCCCAGGTCGAGCAAAGTGTTATTGGGTTTTTCTATGAAATTCTCAGTAGCAGCTCGGAGTCTGGATTTGTGCCCGATGAATGGCAATAGGCTCGCCCCCTATTACATGGGACCTAAACATACCGGCGAACGGTGGGTGTACATTAAGTACACGTCTGCCTAACCCTTCGGGGACTATAGGCGTGATGGTATGTATGTAATGTTTCAAAAATAGACGGAGACCCGTACCCAGCAATACGACGATTTAATGGGTCGATGACTATGTTACGCAACTAAACAAAATTAAAATGTATGGAACCATATTCAAATCCCAAGTTTTTTTTTTGTGATATACCATCTTTTGTACTGTACATAACTTAAGTCGGTAATTGGGTAGAAAAAGCAAAGCTAATGTAGGTGGCACCACTGAGCTTTTAGGAAATTTTGGTAAAGATATTGAGGCCGCGACTGTACATGTGGCATTTTAATAGACTGTTGGAATATTGGGAAGTACTGGTTTTTGTTCGGGTAGATTGAGTACCTATTCGGATGATATTCCTGAGGGACATGAATTTTCAATGAAACTTTTTATGATTTATTTAAATAACCGTTGCGTTGTCGGGAAATAGGATAGATAGCTATAAGTGGGTCATTATATTATATAGAAAGAGACACAAAAATACAGTTGATTTCATTACTCATTGCTTATTAAAAATCTCAGGTTCTTGGAAGGAATGGACCTGATATGATTTGAATTTGTGGTTGGTAGACACTTCTATACATACTGCAACAAAAATTCAAAAATATATGCACTATGGAACTCATCTGTTGCAAATTAGGTTGCTGAACGTAATGTTCCAAGGTCGTGCTAATAAGGACCATTTCCGAACATTAAAAAATATATATCTTAAAACATTGATGTTGCACTGAAGCTTTTTTTTTCTATTTATTTGGAACAACAAACAATTACACAATAGAAAATTTAATAAGATTAACTAACAGTAACACAAATGTGTAATCAACACCGTTATTGACAGAATACAGTGTCTGTAGTAAATAATAAAAAATTACAGTCATTCAGGCTGGGATAAAAAGGTAAAATTAAATTAAACAGTAACATCCTATCCTACTTCCTACTATCCTATCCTATCCTTCCTATCCTACTTCCTACTAATATTATAAATGTGAAAGTTTGTGAGGATGGATGGATGGATGGATGGATGGATGTTTGTTACTCTTTCACGCAAAAACTACTGAACGGATTTTGATGAAACTTTACAGTATTATTGTTTATACATCAGAATAACATATAGGCTTTAAATTATAACGATATTTTGGAAAATTCCCACGGGATTGGGGAAAAACTATTCCACGCGGACGAAGTCGCGGGCAAAAGCTAGTAAATAATAACGTAAAAATATATATACATATAAAATTAATATATTATATATATATATATATATATAATATATATATGAATTGTGAACTTTTTGCAGCCGTGATCAAGAAAAAAAAATTATATATAAAAAAAGCTTTCATTTCTTAAGTTTCTTCAAACTAGCTGGTTTACTAATCTTCAGAGGGTTGGTAGACTTCACACGCCGTTAAAATCTATCAGGCCTGCTGCATGTTTTCCTCCACGATTGAAGCGCGTGATAGGTAATTATTTATTAATACACACATGACTTCAGAAATTCAGAAGTACGTGCCTTGGACTCGAACTTAAGACTGTTGACCTTTTTGTAGGATAACTCGGGAAACGAGCAGGTGAGCCACCTAATGGCAAGTAGTCATCACCGTCGATGGACATTTGCAATACTAAAGAAGTTACAGATGCGTTGGCAAGCTGTTATTAATTACTCCTATTAATATTCAAATAAATCATCAAAAATACACCGACATTAGAACATTGACATCAAAACTTTACCACCATTTACTTCTATATTTCAGATGGAAATATTGTCACTAAAGTTACTTTTTAGGTACCGTAATTATTAAAACTTAATCTTTCTATTGAAGCCGATAGCCCCAGATATAAAAACACGAATCATATTATAAATGAAATGACTCGCCTCGGGTTACCTGTGTTGAACTGAGCTAAAAAAATGCAATCCACTCAGCCTTGTTACACTAATACATATTTTCCTAGAAAATTGTTTGCTGGATTGAAAAACTGGTTTGTTTTTATAAACGTGATGGGCTCGATACGAGTATATCCAGATTAAATACAAACAAAATGTATTTCAAGTATAACGCATAACACTCACGCCTTTTTCCCATAGGGGTAGGCAGATACTTCGGAACGCCATTTGCTACGATTCTTGCATACTTCTTTTGCTTCCTCCACATTCATACATATTGTCATACATACGCGCCAGTTGCGGGTACTATCTACTGACTTTTCTGAAGGACTTCACCAATAATGTCCGTGTATGTCTTTCTAGGGCGTACCCCAAGATTTGTTTTATAAATCTCGTTCATTATTCATCTTTAATGAAGACCTAGTATTCTTTAAAGAGATACAGTTTCGTCTGGGTGATACCTGGCCTCTTTAATTCGTTAAGCTCAATAAACCTTTAGTACCTATTGGGCTTCTTGAGGTAGTGGGAAGTTCTTGAGTGAGTAGGCCCCATACGCCTTATAATATAACTAGCTTTCCGCCCACGGCTTCGCCCGCGTGGTTTCTCGGCTTTTCTGCATTTAATTTTTTCCCGTTTTTGCAACATTTTTCATTTATGCTCCGCTCCTATTGGTCTTAGCGTGATGGTATATAGCCTATAGCTTTACTCGATAAATGGGCTACCTAACACTGAAAGAATTTTTCAAATCGGACCCGTAGATCCTGAGATTAGCGCGTTCAAGCAAACAAACAAACAAACTCTTCAGCTTTCTATCTAAATATATATAATTCAAAGGTGACTGACTGACTGACTGACTGACTGACTGACTGACATAGTGATCTATCAACGCACAGCTCAAACCACTGGACGGATCGGGCTGAAATTTGGCATGCAGGTAGATGTTATGACGTAGGCGTCCGCTAAGAAAGGATTTTGATTAATTCTACCCCCAAGGGGATAAAATAGGGGATGAAAGGTTGTATGAAACTTTGTCAATTTTAAACCAATCGGGCTGAGACTTTGCATGTATAAAGCTACTATGACGTAGGCATTCCCTAAGAAAGGATTTTGATTAATTCTACCCCCAAGGGGATAAAATAGGGGATGAAACTTTGTATGAAACTTTGTAAATTTTAAACCGATCGGGCTGAGACTTTGCATGCATAAAGCTACTATGACGTAGGCATTCCTTAAGAAATGATTTTGATTAATTCTACCCCCAAGGGGATAAAATAGGGGATGAAAGGTTGTATGAAACTTTGTCAATTTTAAACCGATCGGGCTGAGACTTTGCATGTATAAAGCTACTATGACGTAGGCATTCCCTAAGAAAGGATTTTGATTAATTCTACCACCAAGGGGATAAAATAGGGGATGAAACTTTGTAAATTTTAAACCGATCGGGCTGAGACTTTGCATGCATAAAGCTACTATGACGTAGGCATTCCTTAAGAAATGATTTTGATTAATTCTACCCCCAAGGGGATAAAATAGGGGATGAAACTTTGTATGAAACTTTGTAAATTTTAAACCGATCGGGCTGAGACTTTGCATGCATAAAGCTACTATAACGTAGGCATTCCTTAAGAAATGATTTTGATTAATTCTACCCCCAAGGGGATAAAATAGGGGATGAAAGGTTGTATGAAACTTTGTCAATTTTAAACCGATCGGGCTGAGACTTTGCATGCATAAAGCTACTATAACGTAGGCATTCCCTAAGAAAGGATTTTGATTAATTCTACCCCCAAGGGGATAAAATAGGGGATGAAAATTTGTATGAAACTTTGTCAATTTTAAACCGATCGGGCTGAGACTTTGCATGCATAAAGCTACTATAACGTAGGCATTCCTTAAGAAAGGATTTTGATTAATTCTACCCCCAAGGGGATAAAATAGGGGATGAAAGGTTGTATGAAACTTTGTAAATTTTAAACCGATCGGGCTGAGACTTTGCATGCATAAAGCTACTATAACGTAGGCATTCCTTAAGAAATGATTTTGATTAATTCTACCCCCAAGGGGATAAAATAGGGGATGAAAGTTTGTATGAAACTTTGTCAATTTTAAACCGATCGGGCTGAGACTTTGCATGCAGAAAGCTACTATAGGCATCCCCTAAGAAAGGATTTTGAGATGCAGGCTATATAAGATTAGTAACTTTTCAGTTTAAACTATACGAATTTCTGTATGCTAGCGCCATCTACATTGAGTTATTTTGGAGAGAACTTTGAATTAACCATTTTTGTGCATAGTGCATAGATAATAATATCTTTCGGATTATATTTGACGAAGAAGCATTATTATATTTTACGCCGGCTGATATCGTATAGTACGGTGGCCAGCACATCAAGTTACCACAAAATGTCGAATTGTATAATACATACGTATTATAGTACAGAATAGCCGAGAAACCACGCGGGCGAAGCCGCGGGCGGAAAGCTAGTATAATATAAAGTATAGATATAAGATGATTAAACCTGAGTGCGGATCAAAACACAGTTCTTAATTGCCAAATAGGCATCTCGTAAGAGGCGATAAAATATGTGGAAGTATCTGATTGGCGACCATCCTTACATCGCAAAGTTTTTTTATACTCGAAATAATTAACTTGATGAATAGATGAGGTTATTGTTAAAGAATGCACGGTATTAATAAACTAAATAAGTATTCTATCTTTGTAATTATGATTCGATTTTCGATTATATTTAAAGATTGACTGCCTCATTGGTCTAGTGGTCCTAAGCGCGACTGCTACGCTAGAGGTCCAGGGTTCGATTCCCAAGTCGAGCAAAGTGTTATTGGATTTTTCTATGAAATTCTCAGTAGCAGCTCGGAGTCCAGTTTTGTGCTCGGTTAATGGCAATAGGCTCGCCCCCTATTACATGGGACCTAAACATACCGGCAAAATGTGGATGTTCATTAGTTTCATCACACCGCTGCCTAACTCTTCAGGGAATACAGGCGTGATGGTATGTTAAAGGTACTAAAACAACAGTCAAAGATAAAGTAACAACTCGTCACACAAACCAATAGCTTCCCCCAAAATCACATAACTTTCTATCAATACGTGACTCCGAGTTAACGTAACCGAATTAAGGCCGGAACTTTCCACATTAATCTAACAAATAAGTGAGAAAACTTCTACTTAAGGTTCTCCTTAACAATGTTAATTACTTACTATTTCACACCGAGCTCGTATTAAGTGGGAATTTAGGTTGTAATTATTTTTATTCTTTTGTATCTATGACAGTTTGACTGCCTCATTAGTCTAGTGGTCCTAAGCACGACTGCTACGCTAGAGGTCCTGGGTTCGATCCCCAGGTCGAGCAAAGTGTTATTGGGTTTTTCTATTAAGTTCTATTAATACAATATTAATGAATGAATAGGCCCGCCCACTATTACATGGGACCTAAACATACCGGCGAAATGTGGGTGTACATTGATACACTTCTGCCTAACCCTTCGGGAATACAGGCTTGATGGTATGCCTATTAAATTCTTAATAGCAGCTCGGAGTCTGGATTTGTGCCCGGTGAATGGCAAAAGGCTGGCCCTCTATTACATGGGACCTAAACATACCGGCGAACTGTAGGTGTACATTAAGTACACCTCTGCCTAACCCTTCGGGGAATACAGGCGTGATGGTATGTTATGTTTATGTTACAGTTTGTATGTGAGGATTTTGTGTAGATATGACGTGAAGTAGCAGTATATGTAAGTACAGCATACTGTTGAGTTGATTCTCAGTTGCAGCTTGAAGTTAGGGTTTGTGCCCAGTTAATGGCAATAGGTTCGCCTCTACACGGGACTTAAACATACCGGCCAACTTTTAGTGCACAAAAGTACACATTTGCCTAACTCTTCGGAAAAAAAGGCGTGTTAGTATGTTAAAAAAAATACTGAATGTTACAAAAACAATAATGTTTCTGAATCAATATTGAATCACAATTTTATCGATCGCGCGATAAGCATATGAGTCAAGACAATATATCAGACACAATGAAAAGTAACAATATTTACAGTGAAAATATACTTTCTCGAACCAGATACTTTCAGTTTTCTTATGACAACATTGTTATTGGCATTTAAAAAGAACTCGTTTAATTGAAAATAACATTTTGATATTGTTATACTTAAGACAATGTATAACAATGTAACCTTGAATAAATCTAATTGGTTCAAGTTTTTGTATTGACGTTATATGTAGTGTACAAGGATTTTTGTAAAATCAATTCATTTTAATTATAATAAGTACCAAGGTCTTTTATGACAAACTAGCTTTCCGCCCGCAGCTTCACCCGCTATTTCACACCTTGGGTTATATTATTGAATTTTTATTAGGGTCCCTATTTTTTTTTGAAAATGTGATATAACCTATATCACTCTGTGAAGATGCAGCTTTCTAATGATGAAAGAATTTTAGAAATCGGTCCAGAAGTTTTTGTGTGAAACCATTCCAAACATACATACAAAAACAGAAATGTCTCTTTATAATATTACTTTAGATTAGTTTTGTTTGACGGTTTATATTATTAACAAATAAAAAATTCAAATGCCTTAGCCTTATATCACAAAATGCAGCTACTGGTAGTAGATTTTAGAAATTAGTGAAGAAAGTGATTTGGTTTTTAACCCCCAATGCAAAAACAACGGCTTGTTATAAGTTTGACGTGTATATGTGTGTGTCTGTCTGCGGCAACGTAGCTGATGCACCGATTTTAATTTTGTTTGTTTCTGTTTCAAAGGTGAATTAGTCGCCAGTGTTCTAGCTATGTTTGATGAAAATCAGTCGAGGATTGTCGGGGGTTCTTTTTAATTTTTAATTTAATAGTTTAACCTATAATAAGACTTAAGACATAATACCTACTGATGAACGCACAGTTGTGCCATGCCTTTGCGTCATCCTTCCGAGATATCAATGTAATGAATAGATCCGAGATATCAATATAATCAGTGATGGTATGATTTTATATTATTTGAACACCTTGAACAAACTTTCAGTATCATATAAGGTATCTTATGAACTGTCAATTTGCTCAACTGGTGAGTAGTATATTACAATAAAATATAATACCGAAAAAACAATGATGTTTGCCAAATTTTGTTGAATATTACCTACTTATAATGTATGTATATGTATTAATTAACATGATAAATACCTTATAAAATATGACATCTGTGCAAATTTTTCACATTGTTGATAAGTACACAACTTGTATTTAATTTAAGCTGTTCAAATAATGATGTGGGCACAATGCCAGTGTCAGTTTATAAATAGGTACCACATATTATTTTATTATTAGAGGTTTGCCACCATCAATTTTATCGGAACAAACAGTCTGTTGATAATTATAATTATGAGCAGCTGGAGAAATTAAACCATATCTCAGCGACACAAAGGATGCTTTAGAATGAACACTACACACGGCAGCTGTCATTCTGACATGTATTTTATCCCATTGAGATAAAGTTTAATTTCCCTAGTTGCTCAGATAATAATGAAGTCTGTTCGCTCCGATATATTTGATGGTGACTGTACCAACCACTTGTGGATGTAGAAAATGGATGGATATACGTAAGAGTGTGACTTCATAAGTGATAAATTCAAATTATTCACCTAATAATTGGCATATACAACAAGTGTTAGAAGCGTGACTGCCTTGTTACTGTAGTGGTTCTAAGCGCACTAGTGGTGCTACGCTAGAGGCCCAGGTCGAGCAAAGTTTTATTGTTTTTTTTTTTTTATGAAATTCTTAGTAGCAGCTTGGATTTTTGCACGGTTAACGGCAATAGGCTCACCCCTTATTACATGGGACCTTACATGACGGCGAATGTGGATGTAGGTACATTAGTATACCTCTGTCAAACCTTTCGGGGAATACAGGCGTGGTGGTAAGAAACGGGTAAGAAGCGGCGGTAGCCTAATGTCTAGGGCGTTAGACTTGCAATCATGTGATTGCCGGTTTGAAAGCCATCCCCACTGACGTGAACCCACCGTAATACAAGCATTTATCTTAGTACGAGGGGCTAACAAGAATACTCATAATATGCGCCCCACATTGCGAGTAAGTTTATTTTGAAAAAAAAATAAATAATATAATTAGCATAAGACCTGAATGAACTCTGTTCTGAATCGATAACAGTGGTTTTGATCAATAATTATAATCCCTGCAATTATCGCTTCCAGATCCATCAGTTAATGTAGATATAATCGATAATTGTTATTGTGCAAATCTTATATTGCGTTTAAATTAGATAAGTCTTACTCTTTTTACTGCACGAAATTGCATGAGGTTTTCACAGTTGCATTGCTAGAGATCTAACTTAAATTATGGTGCATGTTATTTGTTGATACGCCGCCTCGTAGCCGATCGTAAGTATTTTGGGTCAAGAATAAAACCGCGGGCACCGATTAGTTTGTTCAGCAAAATTCACAACGCTCACACAATTTAATTGGAAGCGATCAACGTACCATTGAAAAGTTAACAATGAAAAAAAAAGTCTCCTATTCGTCCATTTATACACACGACCAAATTAAAGAGGCATAGAGATTCGAGATAATGACGAACGCAATTATTGCTGACTGTTCAGCCATTATGCTGAGCTCAATGGCGTGCTTATATGACTGTACGATTTTAATTTGCGCAAAAATATAATCAAAAGTCATCGAGGGTTTTATTTTGTGTATGTGGATGATTTTAGTTTAATTGAAGTTCTGTTATTGTTTCTGGTAAATTTTCTGCGTAATAAAAAAGTTCACAAAGGTAATAAATGATTGGTATTTATGCATAGGTTTTACTTTTCGCAATTTTCATTTGAAAAACGTATTACTTAGGTCTCAAGTCTCCAATTAGACAACTAACATTTTGAGACCCTCAGATCCAATAAAAGGTTAAGATGGAACTTTGCGAACAAAGAAGTGAGGCCGGCTAAAACGCACACACGTATACCGAAACTACGCCCTATCTTGTCAGTCGAGCTATCGCTACACGTCTATCAAAACTTCATTTACGTATCACGTGCGCGTGTGCGTGTAATTGTGTTTGTACACGGCAAGGCGTAGTTTTAGCCGGCCTCACCTCTTTGTTCGCAAAGTTCCATCTTAACTTTTTATCTGATAGGAGGGTCTCAAAATGTTAGTTGTCTAACTAATTCGACCACCTCAATTGAGGACCTGGATTTGATAGCAAATTTGTTTTGCTTGAGATTTTAAATTGTCAGTTTCCGAAGTGTTAATAGTTAACGGCAATCTTTGTGTAATTGTCTAACCTATTGTGGTGAAGTAAGGTGAAACATGTGGAAGGCAGCTGGGAGTGACTGGATGAGGAAAGCCGAAGATCGGGCTCTGTGACGTTCACTAGGAGAGGCCTACTTTCAATAGGGGACGAGTATAGGCTGATCGTGATGATGTTTTTGGTCTAAAAAATCATTCACTTCATTCTTAGCATTTTCGTTGGGAAGATAGTAATAGATACATAAATATTCCATAATAGGATGAATGAAGATTTTATTGGTGATTTCATTTATCATTTAATATCAAAACTCTATCTAGTCCACAAAAAAAAAGTCACTATCAACACAAACAAAAGACACAAAGTCACACAAAACATTCACAATCCTGCTAATACAATGAAGTGAATCCAAATGTTCTTCAACGCAAATTATACAAACACTCAACTAATTCTATACGTAAATTTTGCTTGTTTGCGTTCAACTCTAGTCTGTTGCGGGTAGTAAATTAATTAATATGTACGAGTAAGTACTAACAGTTCTGAATGAATGAATGAATGAATGAATAATCTTTATTGTACACCATAATATAACTACATTTTTAAGGACATAAATAGTTCTGCTTCTCAGCCTAACTGTCATATGTGTGGGCTTATGTTTGTTCTAAGTAAAGAGCTACATACCGGTAATTTCTCTTTTAATCCGTCTAGGTGTAACTTATTTATAGATAAATGATATTTTTATCTGACTTAAAAGAAAATCATTTTTTATGGGCAGATAGCCACCTGACGGTAAGTAGTCATGGCCGCCCATGGACATTTCTGCACTGCAATACTACCAAAGGAAGTCTTTCGTCTCGTAGTTATGTCACGGTGAAAATAATAAACTCGAAGCTTTTCGAAGACGTTTAATGAATATGTACAAGCGTTTCAGTTACCTAAGCATAAATTATTTAATTATGACTTTCTCACGCCTTCGCAGAAAATTTATTCCGAAACCAAATTAATGAATATAAAACAAAGTTATTACTATAACACATGTATTCTTATAAAAAAAAATTAAAGACAAAAAAATACATTTAGAACTAAGCTTTAAAACGAATACAGAAGAAGGACTAAGACCTTTGCGTAGTGCCAATAATATCTGTCTTGCAAGGACGCGCACAAACTACGGTAAGAAAAGCATTACATACGAAGGAGCACAGATGTTTAATAAACTACCATCAGAAATAAAAACCTCCAATAGTTTCGAAATCTTTAAAACAAAATTAAAATCTTATGTAATTAATAACATCTAAATCCGGCCCTGGTGACGGCTTCATAGCCTACCCACGTAAATTAATTTCTGTTTCGCACGAATCCTTTATTGCTACCTACTTACAATAACCATTATGTTACAGACTTCATATTTAACCTGCTCAGTTTTGTATTATAATAGTTCTGCTCGCTAATGTTATACTTTATACTTTTTACTTATAATATGTTTCTCATTAAGTGAAATTTGTTGTGAATTTCTTTTGAGGAATAAAGTTTCTTTAACCACAAATCGTTGTTACAAATCGATATGTCTATCTAGTCTTTTGCTATGACGTGTCGTTTCCAAAAGTAAAAAAAAAGAATGCTTGGATTGTTCGATCTATGGCACAACACATAAAAGCACAGATAATAAAAAATAGAACTATATCATCGGGGATAGTGCAAATGCATGTAACTAGCATTGGATAATTCCGCGTATCTGACAAATTAAGCCAATTTTAAATTTCGCGGGCAATTGCGAATGCAATAAAAAGAATAAAAATATTAATTTATAACCTTCCCATGTAAACTTACACGTAGTGCAGATACGTGAAATTTACTTACAGTAGATTCATGAGTTTGCACTATCCCCGACGATATCTGAAGTTTAATGTTTGACTCGTGGCGCCATCTATTATCATGCACGGGCAGTATCACAGGGAACCGATATTGGTAACATTTTGGCGCGTTCCCCTGCAAACAGATGGCGCTGAACAGAAGTTGCTGATGCGATGCCTATTAAGGAAAAGGGCCCAAAGGGGAAAAGGAGAAAGACGGGGATTGAGGGAGGAATTGTGAGTGTGTCAAACTACTGGTTCGTCTCCAGCTTATCTCATGTTTGCTAGTGAGCTTCGCTAGCCACTTGACGTGCAACACGATATCAGGTCGATTCTTAATAAGGACGATTATGTGCCTCAAATTACGCCATATTTGAAAAGTTTTGCTACTGCATCTCGGAATTAGATAATCTGAAGGGTATTTTAGGCGGGTTTCACGTTTCTGAGCTCACACGTTTTCTTGTCCGCGGTGATTCGCCTCCTCGTCCCGTGGTTCTGGAAAGGCAAAGTGGACGTCCACGAAAACACGTTTGCCCTGTTTGTTAATTAGTTTGTGTTCGTGTTCGAGAGTGAGGACGTTCTCACGACTTATATATATATAGCGTGTGGTGTATAGATAATCGATAGTAGGCAACCCAAGTAGCTTTCTCTGCCGCCTGCTAGATTACGCGGGATCAGTACACGCCGCTGCTCTGCGGTGCTACGATTTCCCCGCACTTGCGCTATGTATTGGTTTGTTCGACCAACGGTTTCATTTGTTATTATTCTGTCTCCAATAAATGTGATGAACCAATCTAGAGTATTTCAGACCACCCCAATAGCCTACCCAACGCCTTAATATAATTAAATATACACTGACCTGCAAGTCAGTATATATTTAATTATATTAAACTAGGTACAGTGGTAATAGCTGTTACCTGACCCACTTAGACGCCGCCGCCCCACCTAGTGTGGGTCAGGTAACAGCTATAACCTACAACCATTTTAAAATTGAATTTTGTTCTTATTTATAGAAGTCAGTGATTTAAAATGTAAAACGTTTTATAGCTTATAGTAAACTATACATTAGTAATTCTAGTTTTTCTTCTTTTGATTTTTTATTTTAAAAGTTTGTTTTGTGTACTTATCAAGTTATTGCAATTTTAAAAGTGTGATACTGACTTACGCAGACCACTGTATATAACCTAACAGTAAGCGTGTATTACTAAAATTATAAATTGCCAAATAATATGTTTATTTCGGTATTGAATTACAAAATATACAACGGAACAAATTAAAACAATTACAATGTTTAATATTCAACTGGTGAGGCTACGAAGCAATGAAATGTGTAGTACTTAATTTCAGTAGTAGTGAGCTACGCGTTAAGAATCATGTCAGCGGCTTTTTCAGCTATGACGGTCACAGCAGCATTGATATGGCCGCGGACTAAATTTGGCATGACACTCGCGTCAGATACGCGCAAATTAGCCATACCTTTCACTTTTAAGGTGGAATCCACCACAGTTCCCATACTGCATGTGCCGGAGTAGTGCCACATAGTGGCAACCATAGTTTTAATATAGCATGTCCAGTAATCTATGCCACTCAAACCTGGACACAGCCCCGGGTCTACCAGCGAGGAACCACTCTTGGTGAAGTAAGTTGTATTCAGCAACTTGGCAAAATCTTCCAAGCTTGCCGCCATTAAATCTAAATCCTCACTATTGCTCAATGTACCAGTGTATACAATAGGTTCAACAGATGAGCTAGTACTTGATAGCAGAACTTTCCCACTTGACTTTGGCATCAGCAAGCTAAGCACCACAAACATAGTCGTCCAGCCCATACTCTCTTCGTGGTACAAATCGCAGATAGTACTGTTGTACTTAAATGAATTTGCACAAAGCTGCGTTTGCGCGTCTGACGACGACGGGAAGAGAAGAGTTATTGCCTGATAGTCAGGATATTCCTGTGAAGAGTTTAGCGCTGCATATAAAATTGTCATATCTGTAGGAAACAACCCTGGATTCTGGGGTGCACCTGTGTCGTTGCTAGGTTCTACCTTTATAACCAATCCACAAGTGGTGTGATCCATTAAATTCTGGCCAACAGGTAGATCTGCAACCACTGAAATATTAAGTGATTCAAGGTGTTCCTTGGGCCCAATTCCAGACAACATCAGCAGTTGAGGGCTATGGATTGCCCCAGCGGTTACGATCACTTCCTTGTTCGCATATATCTCGTATGTGAAGCCACCATCTGTGGTTACTTGCACACCGTGGGCAGTACCGTTCTTGATCAGAATCTTCTCGACTTTAGAAGACAAACCGACGCATAAGTTTGAGCGTGCAATGGCTGCTTCCAGGTAACGGTAAGCATTACTCTGACGCTCATTATAAGCTATGTTTAACAAAGGCTCGTTGACTCCGACACGATATTGCGATATATCGTCTACTACTGCATGACCAAGTTCATCAAAAGCATCCAAGAGGAATTGGTTCTTAGAGCTGGTTTGACGTTTTATCGGCAGTATACCATCCGTGCCGTGATAATTGGCGCTAGTCGAATTGAGCAGATCTGAGTCAATCAACTGTTCAAGTTTTTTGAAATAAGAGAACAGGTTCGTGTAATTCCAGCTGTCGTCACATACAGCTGCGGCCCACATATCAAAGTCACGAGGGTTTCCCTGACAATGTACTAAATGATTCATGCTGCCACTGCCGCCCAGCATTTTTCCTTGCGTTAACCTGGCGATGCCATCTACCAGAGACTGTGCTGTAGTGTAGTCGTTAGTTGACGGAATGTTGTAGTCGTACTTTGATCCTGGCAGTAATGTGAAAAGACCGGGCGTCTGTGAAAATAAGGATAATGTATAAAACAGATTTTGTATTATATTAGACACAGAAGAATGATATATGTTACTATTTTATTTCCCGCGGCTTCGCTCCCGTAGAATAGAACGAAATTAATCAAAAACCAAAAGTGATGATTTATTTCCATAGATCTGTTTACAACAGAGAGATCAAGCTCTGAGGATCTGCTTAACTAATTGAGATAAGATAGCAGTTCTTATGTTGAAGCATATATTCTTAACATAACAGTGAAAATAAAATTTAAATCAGTTCAGTAGTTTTTCGCCAAACCCTAACAAACAAACGGACACAGTACAGACAGAAACACTTTATTTTGCGTCCGAAAAGCGTTGGCGAAAAGCTTCGTTGCGTTTAAATATCTTTAATGTATAGACTCAGTTATTTTTTAAAATTTTATAATAGTATCAACATACCTTTGACTCTAAGGGCGGCAATCCCCCGGCTTCAAGTACAAGGACACTGTATTTTCCACTTTCTGTCAGTCTATTGGCAAGAACAGAGCCCGCGGACCCACCACCAATAATGATGTAGTCATAAAAACTTTTGTCTGTAAAGAAGTACACAATTTTAATGATGACAATTATTGCACAATTGCACATCTTGTAAAACACTGTTCAGATATTGGTAAAGTAGTCAAAAGAATAAAATTATGTGGGCAGGCTTCTATTATTATATTCTGGTCGTGTATGGGCTGGATTGTGGGCTAAGCTCCTCCCGTCTTTTTAACCAATTCATTAACAAACTGATAGGTTGGCTCAGTAGCATTAAAGTCTCTAGTAGACTATTCGGACTGGCAGTTCGCATACCTATTAACCAAGAAGATTTATACTTACATACCATCATCAGCTAGCACTCTGTATTTGGAAGAAACTGTTATTGTTAATTAAAAAAGTCATGAAAGACTACAGCTAGTGTCATTTTCACGAACAATGTGCTAATTTACTTACTCCGAAATAATTACGTATAAAAGTGAATCAAAAATATCGAATGCCTGTGGCTGGAATGTAAATGGTATAAAAAATATGAACGGAGGAACATTTTCAGCTTTTTATACCACTGTGTCATATCCTCGAACTTGTTTTTAAAATAGTCATGATAAACAGAAGGCGGAAGACGGAACTGATATTATAACGAAGAAACACTAATTTGAACTCTGTAAAACTGAACAGGGGCGAAACGCTGGATGACGTTCAGATTCACAACTAAGAACGTAAACTATCATAAACTGTTGGTTGTTGAGAGTTGGTTAAAGCGTTTGATTGTTAGTTAGTTGTGAAGTGGAGCAAGGAAGTGTCGGCTGTATGAATAAATTTAATTATAATTTGGATACCCTCGAGCCAATCTGGCCACAGAAAATATAATGTGTGTGTGCCTCCGGGTATGCACTATTTCTTACTTTTGTGGTGAGACATGAGACAACCTGTCCCAAATTTTAGTTTAGTGTACGGTATCCTAAAGTTCTGGTCACTTAAGCGGAATAAGAGTGCAGTCTATTGTGGTTATGCGCTATCTCTAATTTTGTGGAAAGACATGAGAAAATCTATGCTGAATTGTAGGCTGTCGGTTCAAATAGCGAGCACCCTTTTTGATATCGAGTCTGTGAGTGAACGTGAAAGTTATTGTTATAAGTAAGCACAGTCAATACTGAGGCAAACGAAAAAATGTATGTATATGTAATGTAAATTAAGTTTTAAAACGGAAATGTTGAATGGCCTACCTACTCCGTAGAACATAGCAATGCCCTGCCCTGCTGTTCTTATGTCTCACTTCATTCGGTTCGTCAATTTCGGTCGCCAACATATCAAGTTACCACAAAATGTAATTTCCTTAGTCAATTTTGAACTTAAGCTTCAACATTTTAAGAGTTGAAACCATTGAGAAATTTGACAGTGTTGTTTATCCTGGTGTACTGGCGACTGTTCAAAGATTAATTATATCCTTCTGTATCTCGTCACATCATGTAAAATACTTTGGTTTTGAGCCGCATCCGGAAGTAGATGATAGTAGTTACTAAATTAATGGATCATATATAAACCATGCAGTAAGTACCTACCTTCATAGGTACAATTGGGTGGAAACATATAGTTCATTAGGCCCAAATTTGATATGGCCAGTAATGCAGTTTGCATGGTCTGGATCGTAGACAACGTGGACGCAGTGGCACTCGTCATGACTGAAACAAAATTAAAATAAGTTATTAATTTAGTAAAGGAAAAATTCGACCGCGGGCAGGATTCGAACCTGCGTCTTCTGGTTAAGTACACCAGACGCTATGACCGCTAAGCCACCGCGACCCCTACCCGCCATGTCGAAATTTGCCTTCACCTTTTTAATTTACGTCTTTGAGGCGACGTCAGTGACATCTGTTGAAAATGTGATTCTCAACCTATATTTATTATATTTTTTCCTTCACTAAATTAATAACTTAATAATCTTTGCATGGAAAATGCCTAAAAAATACAAAAAAGATAGTTAAAAGATAAGGTGGCATCGTACGACATTGTACTTGCTGTAAAGCATGTCATGTCGGTTGAGAATCACATTTCCAACAGATGTCACTGACGTCGCCTCAAAGACGTAAATTAAAAAGGTGAAGGCAAATTTCGATATGGCGGGTAGGGGTCGCGGTGGCTTAGCGGTCATAGCGTCTGGTGTACTTAACCAGAAGACGCAGGTTCGAATCCTGCCCATGGTCGAATTTTTCCTTCACTAAATTAATAACTTAATAATCTTTGCATGGAAAATGCCTAAAAAATACAAAAAGAAAATTAAAATATTTATCTGTACATAGAGTTTTTGACACTTACGCGAATATTAGAATTTGAAATAAAACTACCTTATACGGGTTTTATCACGTTATACATATAGATAAAAAAAAAATCCCGACGTTTGAATCCTGTACAGCATCGATAGTCAGGAGTAACTGAGATGTTGGACGTCCTAATGGTAAAGTTACCAACAGCTACCCTACGTTTTGGTAATTACTATTCGATCTGATCACGCAGTACGAGCTCACCATATCCTTTGGTCTTGCAGTATTGTGCTTGGAATTAATCTATGATGGGGTTTCAAACAGATGGTAATATTCAGACACCTTCTCTATTGAAATTTGTGTGTTTTTTAATTTCAATCGCCTCGCGACTCATCCTAGGTAGGAATCGGTTTTATTTTACAAGGACTTGTATAAGGCTTATCAAATTTGATGTAGTGCTAGGCCTTGTCAAGTGTACTTTCACAAACTGCTGACTTCCTGAAACGGCGATTTTTGACATCGACGATGTGTTCTTTTACGTGGGTCCCTATGCTTTTTTTAGTTTGACCTATATATGAGAGACCGCTATAACAATCTCCGCTGTATCATGAAGGGGTATATAACATACCATCACGCCTGTTTTCCCCGAAGGGTTAGGCAGAGGTGTACTAATGAACACTCACATTTCGCGAGTATGTTTAGGTCCCATGTAATAGGGGGCGTATTGCCATTAACCGGGCACAAATCCAGACTCCGAGCTGCTACTGGGAATTTCATAGAAAAACCCAATAACACTTTGCTCGACCTGGGAATCGAACCCAGGACCTCTAGCGTAGCAGTTGCGCTTGGGACCACTAGATTAACGAGGAAGTCAGAGAAGGGATATATAATACTTGACAAATGTGGTGAAAACTGACAGATGTTCTTGAGCGGATTGAAGTAAGTTTTTAATCAAAGCACGCTTCAAGATAAAGTGAATCTTGTCTGTGACACCTCTAACATATGTTAATACGAGAGATAGGCGCTTGTGGTACGTTCCTTGTTGTTTCTGTGATGAGGGTTTGTTGTCGTGCAGTACTTGTTTATAAACCGTACAGATTCTTAGATGGTGAATCACACCATGACCAAAAAAGTTATCTACCGACGGTAAATAATTGTTTCAGAGAGCGCGTGGGATCTATGATGAGCAAACTTTGGATGCAGAGAAACGCAATGTTCTAGGCACTCGAACCGGAAACGATCTTTTTCTTAAAAATTACAAAACAAGCTATGGAAGGTAGATAAAATATGCGTGGTTTTTTTTTCTTGACACACAACAACTCATAAAAGTAAATTTCAAAACCAAGTCTTAAATATGAAGTTGGTAAAATGATAGTGCTACTTACTTGCGACTGCTTCGCTGACGACTCGATGAGAAGATGCATTTGGCTAATTTTGTGTCAGTATTTATACGAAAATAATTGCAAGAACCTACTATATAAATATGTAACCAATTGTCATTTCGATAAAGATATGCAAAATTATTCATAATTTAACACGTTGACTGTCGGTGCATTCAATAAATGCATTTTTTGAAAAGAATGCATTTTTGATCTGGCTGTGACATCCATGCATTTCATGTAATGCATTAGCCAGATGCAATTGAATCGCATTTCCTGGGCTGAACGTGTGAGTTCTTTGCTTCTTTTCTTGCGTCCCTGCTGGGAGCCAGGTTAGGTTGTGGTTCAGACCATCTGTATAATAAGTGATTAAATGAACGAAGCTGTTGTGAAGTTTGTTCGTTATTATACAAAGTGGTTCGTTCGAATATATATGTATATCATAATCATCATCATCATCATCAGCCTGTTTTCGTCCATATATAGGTTGGTCACTGCATGCAATTTTCAGAGCTAAAAAAATTAACATAAATTACTACACACTGTACTATGTCCTTACGTCAACTGTTATTATTTTTTAAACTGCCATTAGATTATTGGGATATATAACTGTGTGGGGTGGAGCAGTAAAGATGAATTTCCTGGGGATTGAGAGGGACTAAAGTGCTGTCCTAAAAGTCATGGCAAGGAAACCTTTTAGAGCCCCTACCACCCTAGTATACAAAAAGCTTCAGAAAGAATTAACATACTATTTATTTAAGACATATTACAGACTGGCTTCTAAAGCAGGACTACATAATAACAGAATCTCTACTTACATACCTACAACGTATGAAACACGATATGATCTGAAGACAAGTTCAGTGAGTCAGAAGGTGTTCGTCCCAATAGGACCAAGCATAGAAATTAAAAAGATTTTTTTATCAGTGATTCGTCCTATTGCTATTTTTCATCATTTTTAAACAGAATTGGTATACCGCCTACCGGTATATTATTTTGATTGCATTGACTGTTAAAACTATTACAGTTACGTATATAATCTGTAATAGTTTTAGTCTATTTTTATACTACACAATTCAGGTCTATTTAGGAATAAATTAATTCTTATTTTTAGACTGACATCTCAATTTTACCTAGGGTGGGGCGGATAGGGCACATTATTAGATATCTTCGAACAAAGCACTTCGTATAATATTTTTCGATGCCAATTATTTTGTCAGCAGCTTTAATTACACGGCTATTGTTGCCGTATATATTATGTCACCGTAAAATTGTAAATACCGTTAGATTATAATCTATCTCGCGAGATTGTAAACTGTCGATAGATTGTAAAATCAACTTACTGCTTCCAATTTATTTAACGCATTATTTTTCGGTAGATTATAATCTATCGAAGTGAAACCGTCGAATTGTGATATGCATGCGACGGAACGCACCTCGCGCGCTAATTGGTTGAACGTCATGTTCCCCGCGCCGCCTTTATTTGATTGTTAATTTGTTGATTGTAGAATGTTATTAAGTTTTCATTTTTTTTTATTTGATTCTGGTTTATGGTCATAGTTCTAACATAACCTAACCGATATATGTGTTTAGAATTTTGCGGCGAATTCGAAATTTTGAAATATGGTGGCGCGAGGCACGTGACGTTTAAGTTGGGCGCGTTAGGTGCGTTCCGTCGCATGCCATTTCACAATTTGACGGCTTCGCTTTGATACATTATGATCTACCGAAAATAATGCGTTATATTACGTTTACAATCTCGCAAGATAGATTATGATCTAGCGATGTTTACAATTTTACAGTGACATACATAGATCACCATCGTGTATAAACCCAAACAACTTCCACTCTAGTATGATTGAAATACTTAAAACTTTTGAATTCCGCAAAGATATTGTATTCATAGGTGACGTAATCACTGAGATCAAACCTTTGTAGCGTCGTGACCACGCTCTAGAAACGTGGACGACCAGGAACTAGTATGCCATTTTACCCTAAGAAAATATACGATACTGCCTAATTAAATAGCAATTTATTTTATTTATGGAAATCCGTCCAAGAATAAATAGTTTTTTTTTTTAAAAAAAAGGTTACTACCAATGTGGGTCACACATTACTAGTAATCTTGTTAACCCCTCGTGCTAAGCTAAATGCTTGTGTTACGAGTGAGTTCACGTCGGTAGTGCAATGGGTGAGTTTCGAACCGGCAACCACATGATCACAAGCCCGACGCCCTAGCCATTAGGCTACCGCCGCTTCATTAAGATAAAATATTAATTATCCGATTAAGATAATTAATGATTAATCTAAAGTAGAATGTAACTAGTGCTACAAGTTCAAAACTAGATTATTTGCTATCAGAAGCAGAATGAGAATATTCGGGTTTATACTTCCGTCATTTAGTGTAATTGGGTATGTAAGTGAGTGGTGGGGTATTGTTTGCTTATGCTCAGCAATGCCTCTACTATAGTAGCCACGCGGCTGCAATAACTTAACAATACTCAACAACTTTTGACATACTTCACCTACCCAAGCCATGTTGTCGTCGCTGTGATGCTGGGGTTTCTGGTCAGGGTGTGTTATAGATACTGCGTGGTGCCAATTACATGATCGCAGGAGACCTGTAAATAGGTTATTTATTTTTTATTTATTTATTTATTTATTTAATACTTAATGCACATAAACAAATGTTCATAGGCGGACTTAATGCCAGTAGGCATTCTCTACCAGTCTACCTTTGGGTGATGCAGAAACAACATGGTAGCAGGTGCACTGATAGATGATTATCTACACAAAGAAAGTATGTGTGCAGGACGATCACACGCCCGTCTAAAATAATTAAACAAAGTGTATGTATGTGTAGATATAAGGTCAATAAAGAACATTAAAAATTTTAATTATTTGATATAGCTTTGTATTGATAGTGACTTTCATTTATACCCATAGTTTTATAGAATTGATTGTTTGTTTATAGTTTTATTGTATGTGTTTTATTTTGTTATTTTATTAATTGTTTCAAATTGTTATAGTTGATAAGTTTGTGGTAGCGCAATAAAGCACAACTTGCACCCCCCGTCCGCGGCAATATAAAGCGGCGCTCTGGCCGCTAGTCACGATTCCGCAAGATTCCGCCTCAGTTAGCTTTGGTATGTCGACCGACATGCACGCCCTCGGACGGGTCAGCACGTACTATTAGTGTTAAATGGCGTTTTATTTCTTGGAATAAGTGAGCAATCCAGTCATAGATGTGCTTGTCCCGCACATTATGGTCCTTCGAGCCGGATATATCTCAAGAATTTTCAAGAAAGAATAACGTCAGTTACAAGAAAGAATAACGTAAATTCAAGAAATGCCAGTGACAAGATCTACAAGTGGTCGCCGTTGCGGTTCTGTGGCCCGTGACGAGGAATCCGCCTCCGCCACCGAAAATACTTCCGGTGCCACAGAAACCGACGCCACGCAGCAGACTTCCGAGGAAAGTGCTACAGCCACAGAATCTACTGAACAGGCCGAGCAAAAACGCAGGCCGTCAAAAACGTTAGGTCCGTCAAAAACGATTGGTTCGTCAAAAACGAAAGTCTCTAAACAGTTACGTCTCGCTCGTGCCAAAGAAGAAATGATTAGGCTACAGGTGGAGCTAGCCTCCGCACGTGTCGCCACCATCGAGGCCGCAGAGGAGGAAAATGATAGTGAAAACGAAGACGGTACGTTGTTATCCGAACGGGATACAACACGAAGAGTAGGAGATTGGTTGAACGATTCCCAGCGTCACGTGCTCGCGCTTACAGACAAGCCCCACGTCACCGTCGAGGAAACACCTACCCTTCAAGACGCCGCACGTCCCGTCTCGCCCGCCCCATCCTCTATCGGACCGCCGCCGCCGCAGCCTGCGCCCGCACACGTCGCCGCTACATCTGTACGCCCAGAGCCGAGAACGTACGTCGCCGAAGAGCCTATGAAAAAAGAAAATGTCGTCGCCTCACCCACGGCGCAGCACGTCAACCTGTCAGAGTTGGCGTCTGCAATCGCCCTCGCCGCCAAGTCAGGCGCCCGCCCCAAGTTCATGACCGAGCTACCAGCGTTTACGGGCACCCATCAAGATTGGCTGTCGTTTCGAGCTGCGTATGAAGAGTCGGAAGCGTCGTTTACAGAGGCCGAAAACCTCGCTCGCCTACGCAGGAACATCAGAGGAAAGGCCAAGGAGGCCGTCGAAAGCTTGCTACTATTCAGTGCAAGTCCCACAGAAGTTATGAAAGCGCTTGAAAACCGTTTCGGGCGCCCGGATTGCATAGCTCTTGCGGAACTAGAGCGCATGCGCGCCTTGGGAAAAATCACGGACAACGCAAGGGATGTGTGTGTGTTCGCAAGCCGAGTGTCGAATATTGTCGCAACATTGAAGGCGCTCAAGCGGACCCACTACTTGTACAACCCAGAAATCACCAAGCTCACAATAGAAAAATTGACGCCGGCGCTACGATATAGATGGTTCGACTTCGCCGCCGCCAGACAAGAAGAAGAGCCCGACCTGCTAAAGTTGTCACATTTTCTGTCGCGGGAAGCCGAGCGGTGCAGCCCCTACGCGCCGCCTGAGACCTCAGTACCAGAGCATCCAGCACCACAGAGACGAGCGCCGGTGAAGACCTACGCAGCGACCGCGGCAAGACCCGAAAAACCCGCCGCGAGCTGCGCGATATGTTCGAAACCGGGCCACGACGTGTCTAAGTGTAGTGTGTTCGCGAACGCCGATACAAGTGATAGGTGGGACATAGCAAAAGACAAGAAACTGTGCTTCGCTTGTCTGCGTTTCAGGAGTAGGAATCACACTTGTCGCCGCAAGAAATGTGAAATAGACGACTGCCAGTACTCGCATCACAGACTCCTGCACTACACACCGAAGGCGCCTGAAAAATCACAAGAGGTTGAGACAGTCGCGTCTACGTGGACTAGGAAACGATTCACCTCGTACTTGAAAATTTTACCAGTGCACGTCTCGGGACCGGCGGGAGCAGTCGACACCTTCGCGCTGCTAGACGATGGATCGACCGTTACACTCGTCGACGCAGATGTGGCGCGGAAAACAGGCGTGACCGGACCGTGCGAGCCCCTCAGAATAGAAGCGATCGGCGACAAAGAAATCGCGTCCACCAAATCACAACGTGTGCGTCTCTCTCTGCGTGGGCCCTCCGAGCGCGAGTTCAACATACACGCGCGAACAATAGAAGATATGCGGCTATCATCGCAGGTGATTCAGAGGAGTGACATCGAGGAGTGCGACCATCTACGCGACATACAAAGTGACCTACTCTACGAGCAAGCGGAGCCACATATTTTGATCGGCCAAGACAACTGGCATCTCCTGCTGCCAACGGAGGTACGCGTGGGACGCCGGGATCAACCGGTCGCGTCACACACTGCCCTGGGATGGGTGGTTCACGGAGCCAGCGCGCGCACGCTCAACCCGCATAGTCACCGAGTGAACTTTGTGCACAGCGAAGATGAACACATGGACGACCAGCTGAGGGAATTCTTCACCCAAGACACGCTACTCATCGAACCTAGGCTACCTAGGAACGACCCGGACAAGCGCGCGCTCGACAAGCTCACAAGTGAAGTGTCGCATACAAACGGTGCGTACGAAGCGCCTCTACTGTGGAAAAGTGACAACATAGCGTTGCCTAGCAACTACGACAACACGTTGAAACGGCTGCTCAACATAGAACGGAAGCTGGATCGAGACCCACCTCTGAAAGCAAAGTACCACGCTCAGATGGCCGCGCTCGTCGAAAAAGGTTACGCCGAGCCCGCCCCAGCCGAGAAATCCGCCAACAAGACGTGGTACCTGCCACATTTCGCCGTGGTCAACGCCATGAAGCCAGGAAAACTCCGCATCGTACACGACGCCGCAGCCAAGACAAAAGGTGTGTCGCTGAACGACTACCTACTAAAAGGGCCAGACTTGCTGCAATCCCTACCCGGCGTACTCATGAGGTTCCGGCAACGAAAAATAGCGGTATCGGCGGACATACGGGAAATGTTCATGCAAGTGAAAGTCAAGCCGGAAGATAGAGACGCTCTGCGATACCTGTGGCGAGGCGACCGACGCGACTGCCTACCCCCCGACGAGTACCGGATGACTTCACTCATATTCGGCGCGACATGCTCACCCGCGACAGCTATATTCGTAAAGAATCACAATGCGAGAAGATATCAAGACACGCATCCCGACGCGGTGAACACGATCATACGAAATCACTACGTCGACGACTTGTTGCAGAGCTACGACACCGAGGCACAAGCGATCGAAAATGCAAGCGATGTAGACAGGATTCACCGCGGAGCGCATTACGAATTACGACAGTGGACGTCAAATAGTGAAAAAGTGTTAAACGCGCTGTCGCCAGGTGCAACCCAGCACAACGTCGGCCTAGCAAACGCCGACAACCCGACGGAACGCGTGCTTGGCCTGGAATGGAGACCGAAAAATGACGACCTAGGTTTCAACCTTAACCTAGCTAGACTTCCGCCAGGCATCCTAGACAAGTCTAGACCGACGAAACGTGAAACACTCAAGATATTGATGTCGCTGTTCGACCCGCTCGGACTCGCCTCGCCTGTGACTATACGTGCGAAACAAATATTGCAAGAAATCTGGCGCCGAGGCACGGACTGGGATGCCCCCATCGACTCTGACCTAGCCGAACAATGGTCAACATGGACTCAACACCTACGTCGACTCGGTGACATCAAGATACCCAGGTGCTACGAGATGTACAGCGCAGCGGCAATGCTCGAACTACACGTCTTCGTCGACGCCAGCGAGTCTGCCTACGCCGCCGCTGCTTACTGGCGTGCTACTACGAGCGACGGCCGCGTGTACATCACCCTTGTGGCCGCGAAAACCAAAGTCGCGCCACTCAAGCTGACGTCAATACCGCGCCTCGAACTACAGGCCGCGGTACTAGGGAGCCGACTGGGAGCGACGGTCGCCGCCGAGCACGACATCAAGCCCGCTAAAACCACGTATTGGACAGATAGCAAGACCGTCATCACGTGGTTGCATACAGGTGCACGGTCATATCGTGCGTTTGTCGCGCACCGCATCGCCGCGATAGAAGACAACACACAGCTGAGCGACTGGCGTTGGCTACCCACGACGCACAATGTAGCCGACGACGCGACGCGCGACGTGCCCCCCGACTTTAGTACCAGCCACCGCTGGTACCGTGGCCCGTCGTTCTTGTACGACGCGCCGTCAGCGTGGCCCTCTGAAAGGCCTACTCTCCCGGAATCAACCGGTGAGGAGAAGGTCCACGCAGCCATCGAGCGACGAGCGTCGGTGCGAGAGGCGGTCCCTGACCCCGCTCGCTTCTCCAGCTGGCAGCGCCTACTGCGCGCCACGGCGCGCGTACTCCAGTTTATAAAAAAGTGTAGTGAACGTGTAAAAAGAAATAGTGACTGTGTAAATTATAAACGGTACGCGCGAAATAAACAAAAGGACCCTCAGTGGAAAAGTGTAAATAAAAACAATCAGTGTAAAAAGACGCTAAAAAGTGACATAAAGTTAAGTGCGCCCATACATATGGATATGCAGTGTATGCTGGACGCTGAAGTGTTATTAGTGAAAGTGATTCAAAGTGATGCGTACGGTGCGCCCCCTCACGACTTGGACGCTCTAAGGAAGGGCGCCCTACGCTCGCTCCCACTAGTGATAGACAATGAACTAATAACAATTAACGCGCGTGTTAGTGAAGACATTAACGACATACGTCGTCGCCCCGCGGTGTTAAGTGGTGATCATCATATCACGAGACTATATATTGATTACGTGCACCGCCGGTACCATCACGCCGGGGTAGAGACTACAGTGAATGAGTGTAGAACAAAATATTGGGTGACGCGCCTACGCCCTACAGTGCGGTCCGTGCTAAGTAAGTGCCTGCCGTGCCGCCGACTAAGGAACACGCCGCCGACGCCGCCTACCGGCGACCTGCCTCCGTGTCGCCTCGCCCATCACAGACCCCCGTTCACATACACCGGGGTGGATTACTTCGGCCCGCTTACTGTCACAGTGGGCCGGGGTACACAAAAAAGGTACGGCGTGTTGTTCACCTGCCTTACGACACGCGCCGTACACGTCGAAGTCGCCGCCACGCTGAACACGGACTCGGCGGTCATGGCCCTCCGGCGATTCATAGCTCGCCGAGGGCGCCCCAGTGAAATATGGTCGGACAACGGCACTAACCTACACGGCGCGGACAACGAGCTGCGACAAGCTCTACAAAACGCGACACAGTACGAGGCCACAAATAAAGCTATATCGTGGCGCTTCATACCCCCAGGCGCCCCATTCATGGGCGGCGCTTGGGAACGCCTAGTGAAGAGTGTCAAGACAGCGCTATACACTGTGCTACACGAGCGACGGCCTACCGAGGAAGTGCTGACCACATTGCTAGCCGAGGTCGAGTTTACAGTTAACAATAGACCACTGACCCATGTGTCAGTCGACCCACTCGACCCCGAAGCCCTGACGCCGAACCACTTTCTCCTGCACGGCCCCACCTGGAACCCAGCGCCCGGGACCTTTGACGACAAGGACCTGATCGGCCGCACACACTGGCGCGCTGCCCAGCGCCTCGCCGACATGTACTGGGGGAGATGGGTAAAGGAGTACCTGCCTGAACTGCGTCACCGGCGGGAGCCCCACGGACGAGGGCCGCCACTGAACAAAGGTGACGTAGTCCTGATCGCCGACAACACCCTGCCCCGGAACTTGTGGCCCATGGGTCGCGTGGTCGCGACGTACCCCGGACCTGATGGAATAGTAAGGACAGCCGACGTGCGCACCAAGGGAGGCCTGCTGCGGAGAGCTACTAAGAAGATGATCATACTGCCTACGAGTGACCGCCCGCACTAGATAGATGATAAACCGACTAACGGTTTACGGCGGGAGAATGTGCAGGACGATCACACGCCCGTCTAAAATAATTAAACAAAATGTATGTATGTGTAGATATAAGGTCAATAAAGAACATTTAAAATTTTAATTATTTGATATAGCTTTGTATTGATAGTGACTTTCATTTATACCCATAGTTTTATAGAATTGATTGTTTGTTTATAGTTTTATTGTATGTGTTTTATTTTGTTATTTTATTAATTGTTTCAAATTGTTATAGTTGATAAGTTTGTGGTAGCGCAATAAAGCACAACTTGCACCCCCCGTCCGCGGCAATATAAAGCGGCGCTCTGGCCGCTAGTCACGATTCCGCAAGATTCCGCCTCAGTTAGCTTTGGTATGTCGACCGACATGCACGCCCTCGGACGGGTCAGCACGTACTATTAGTGTTAAATGGTGTACGAGCCAATACTGCTCATACAGCAAATTACCCGTGCGCGTAAACAATTACTTAATTATTAAATTAGTCGTAACTAAACCGCCGTCACGAGTTAATGTGTCAAGTAACTAAAACCAGTGCGACTCAGACTACGAAACAACTCGTAGACAGGAACTTTTAACTATTAAACCTTTTTAACTAAATAGTGAGTGGTGTGCATTATTTCTCTACAACAACTACACAAACGGGGTATCGGCTACGGCGAAAGCCCCAACATCTGTTTGGTCCTTCGAGCAACCAAGGTAATTTTGCAACTTGTATTTTTTTTTGCCTCATTTAAGTGCAAGAAGCAGTATACCTAGCAACGAACTAGCGGAGATAACGTCTACTGCTAAATTAACTCCTTAACAAGGAAACCGCGTGAATACACAGCGACTTACAACGAACCAACGGTAAAATGTCTGAAGAAGACTACTACCAATTTGTGGAACTTATCCACAGGCAACAAAACAGCTATGAGAAAATCAAAGCTCTTCAAACGAACTATAAAAAGGATTCTGCGAGTAGAAAAACTGTTGACTACCTAAACAAACGCATCGAAGCGTTGCAATCCATGTGGGATGAATTTTTAACAAATCATGAAATCCTGAAGAAGTATGAGTCACTTATGAAGGATCATGATTACTTTAAGGCGAACATTTTTGACATAGCTAAAAGAATGTTCGACGAAACAAAACAGTCTATGTCTCAACTGAGAAACGAGTTGTTAGACAAGCCTGGGTTTTCAGGTACACCCAAACCGAAAATATCAGAAACTCGCGAAACGCCACAATTTGAAATAAGCGAAATTCAGCATCCTACCGGGAATGAGAATGATACACACCTATCAACGCTGTTACGCAGTCAGGTATGTAATTTTAACGCCTTTAAGCGAGCAGTCTCAAAAGTCAATCTGGATGATCTGAAAGAGAAATGGCAACTTCAAGATCAACTTAAAACAATTCAATCCAAGTGGGAATCAATCGATAAAATCCATTGGGAAATAAGTTACTTATTACAAGGGAACAACCAGGATTATGAAGAAAAATTTGAGTATTGGGAGCAAGTTTACGATAAATTAAAGGAAGATTTGAATAGGAAACTCTTTGAAACATCGCATTACGAAAAATCTACCCCGCGGATGGAATTACCCGAGTTTAACGGAACATACACTAATTGGGTCTCTTTTAGAGATTTATTCTATGAGATGATTCATAACAATCCAACGCTTAACAAAACGCAGAAAATGAAGTTTTTAAAATCTAAATTGAAAGGTGAAGCGGAAAAACTAATTAAACATCTTCCAGTCAGCGCGGAAAACTATGACTCATGTCTGGAAATTATCCAGCATCGCTATAACAACAAACGATTACTTTTCACCTCATATATAGAAACACTTCTAAATCAATCATCGATTGATAAGCCATGCTCAGCTAACTTGAAAAAACTTCATGATACCACGAAAGAGTGTTTGAATGCACTGCAGAACATAGATATCGAGATTCCTGTATGGGGTCCACTTATAGTGCATTTACTATCTGCAAAACTAGATGACGTCACTTACGGTGATTATATAGAAAATATGAAACAATCAAGAGATCTACCAGACTTAGACGAATTTATGGAGTTCCTGGAATTAAAGTTCATGTCATTAGAAACAGCTCGGAACAAGAAAATAGGTCAAAAACAAAATTATTCATCGAATAATCAATACAAGAATTATAATAATAAGTCAACGAACTTTAACCTGTCAAGCGGCAGATTGTAGACACAATGCAAAATCTATTGTTATGTGCTCAAAAGAGGAACTGTACCGCTTGCCAGGTTAAGGACGCAGAAAAGTGCACAAAAACCTATCATGCTGCAATTCGAAAATGCCCTCTTTGCAAAAATGATCATGCGCTGAGGCAATGTTCGACATTTTTAAACATGGATATCGCAACGCGAAATCAAACGACAACAAAACTGAATGTTTGCAAAAATTGCTTGTTTAGTCATGGAGGAGAAAAATGTATCTCAACGAAGAGATGCCGTACCTGTAACTTTAAACATCATTCCCTTCTTCATGATGACAGTCTTAAAGGACAACAAACTAGACCAGCCACTTCAACGGCGGCTGATCGAGCGTCGAATCACATAAACGGTGATCAAGAGATACTCTTAACGACTCTTCAACTTAAGGTTAAGAACAGAGAAGGAGACTACGTTATTCTTCGGGCGTTACTGGATCAAGGCTCTCAAGTAACCTTGATCACTGAAAATGCTGCATAACGATTGAACTTACCTCGAAACAAAGTAAACGCCGCCGTCACTGGCGTCGGCACTATAATGGGCACAAGTAAAGGGATGGTTAAGCTAGAATGTAAATCTATTCATTCTAATTATTCATTCCAAACCGAAGCATTAGTAATGCGAAAACTTGTTAACAACCTACCGAACTCTACTATTGACACGAAGGCTTGGACGCATCTTGATAACACCAAATTGGCTGATCCTGACTTCCATACATCTGGGCCCATTGATTTACTACTAGGAGCCGATATTTACTCCGATGTAATCCTAGAAGGCGTACTCAAACATAGTGTATGGCGATCGCCTTACACCTTATTTTCTTGTTAATGTTATGAGTACCGCGACCGCGACCCGTGATTCGGGAATATGATTAAAACGATGTTTACTGTTCTACGGATTTATTGGTACTAAATAATATAATGTTAACAAAGTAAGCGCGTCATATTAATATTCGGCGCAAGCGTCAGCATAAAAACTTAACATTGCAAAATGTACGGGTTTGCTCGTACATACTCCCGACAGGAGAAATTAACAAATATAAAATTCATAATTAGTTTAAAAATAATCAAAATCAAAACAATATTTCGATGAATTAATTATAAAAATGAATAATGCTAATTAATGTTTGTTGACAAATTATGATGACACTAATATAATGTGAACAGTAAAATTATTGTCCTTAAAATTGTCATTTAATTACTAAACTTAACGAATGCAAATAGGTGACGTAGATTTATTCACACGCGCACTATTGAGATTAGTAGCACTGCACCGATTGTTGTCATTTGACTCACTGGTACTATGGAATAACACCCGGTCACCAACAATCACGCACTGGTTACTGTCATTGTTATGATGAAATGGTGCAGACCCACTTTGAGCCTGCGCTGGTGTGCTCCGTTCCGGCTCCGCCGGTACCCTCCAAGCGCGCACTCGACGCCAAGCGAGCATTAGTCCTGCTATTCCGATCAACCCGATGATAGAATATATCAAGGTGTAGTGGTGTATATCATGATACGAAATGCTTTCAGAAATAGCAGCGTTATCTTTCATGAGCTTAATCTTCTGGCCGAGTTCTGTTAATTCATTTTGATTGTATATTTCTGTATCATTTAAGGATATCGTTTGCGGGATGGTTATATTTATTATATGATTTATCGGCGGTATCGATGGAGCATAAATATCAGATTTTATTTTCAGTTCACTCGACTGCTGTCTGTGTGCTATCAAAGTGAAAGATTGTGTTTTTATGATGCAACCATTGTCTATAATTGCAATGCCGGCTCCCGACAGCTGATGAGTGTTAACTTGATCCTCGCATATTATGCGTAAAGGGCATTGATCGCAACAAAAATAAATGTAGTTATTAACGGTGTTACTTTCCAGCCAGCTGTTTTTGCAGAGAGTGATCCTGGTCTCACACTCTAATTCTTGGCTCAGACAAAAATCTTTATCCCCATTTAAACGATAAATAGGCTTTTGAATATGACACAAATATGCATCTGATATTAAGCATGATGCTAACGTTCTCTCCGTCATAGTAATGTAGGTATCCTTTTTCAAGTTTATGGCCACATATTCAGATATCGGTAGGATGCTAACCATGTTGGTTCCTTTGACCTGAGGTATGGAGAATACTTTGAAGACCTCGAAAGAATCTCTACCAATGAGAGGAAGTCTAATTTCAAAAATTAAATACTGTTCCAATAGCCTGGCTTTTACTTTAAGAAGCTTATATATTTTCTTTAAGTCCATGTGTACGTTGTCGACAGGCAATGAGACATCTTTAGGGAGATGACTAGCTATGATGCTTAGCTGATCCTGTAATTGAACGGGAGTCAAAAGGTGTGGATTAAACTGACCATGATAGATGTCAGTAATAGTATCCAGTAAAGTGCTTTGTAAGGACTTTAAATTATGTAACATGTTACTCCCTATTATGGCTCCTATAGTAAGTTCATTAAAAATTGAAATATTTTGTGTATCGGATTTTATTTGATTCAGCGTTTTTTCTATGGAAAATATATGTTGGGTAACCATTTTATGTTGCTTGTTCATTGTTTGTTCTGTTCGTTTTAGAAGATTATATTCAACCTCTATTATTGATGTTTGATTTTTCCAATATGAAGCAATGTGTCTTTGATTGTCGCGTAGTAATGTTATATCTTTCTGATATTGTTCGGCGAATCGGGCGTCTAATACTCCGAACAGGTCATTCGCAAGATATCCTACACCGTCGATAAGACCACGACGACGCCGTCTATTGTGTTGAACATAAGAATGCTGACCGAGTAAAATCTGATTGTAGTATTTAAGTTCACTGAACCCTTGTATCAGCTGTAGTAAAATGATATCGCAGTTCATTGTGTTATGTATTGTTTTACAAGTTTGTTCCAGGGACTTCGTGTATTTATTGAGAGCTGTTATTCCTTCCCAATAAGGTTGCATATCGTAATAAATTATAAGTTTCCACTCGTCCCGTATGACTTGCATATTAGATAATTTATCGAAGTAAAGACTTTGATTTTGTCTAAATCTCGTCGCTTGGAAACTGCAATACGCTTCTGATATGACGGTCATAAAAAATAAAATAAATGTAAATAATGATATTATGTTAACTGATTTTCTTTTCTTCGTATAAGTTTTCTGTTCATTAACACTGTTTGCTTCTAACTTCTGAATGTTTTCAAATGTTTCTCCCTTTTCTTGATTAACTGGTAAAATTGATATTTTTGTGATAGGTCGTTTAAGAATACCATTCTTCGTTTTCAAGCTAACGACACGAACGTATCCGTCTGCTCCGGGATGAAGAGCGATCACTCTACCCATTGACCATTTTCCGGGTGGTAAGTTGTCATCGTGCAAAAGTACTACGTCATTCAGATTAATATTTTCTTTAGCCTGTTGCCATTTGCTTCTAGTTGTTAATTGTGTTAGATACTCAGAGCGCCATCTTTTCCAAATGTCACCGAAAATTCTCTGGGTCAACTGCCACCTAGTCCTCAAGTCTCGTTCTGTTTCTATTATGGTAAGTACTGGACCACCGGTCAAAAAATGAGAAGGAGTTAAGTAATCTAAATCGTCGGGATCTTCTGTGATGGGACATAGAGGCCTAGAATTTAGACACGCTTCGATTTGCGCTAGAACTGTTGATGTCTCTTCGTATGTCATCTTTTGCTCTCCGACAACTCTTTTAAAATGATACTTGAAACTTTTGACAGCGGACTCCCAGAGACCGCCTGCAGAAGGCCAAATAGGCGCATTGAAGTGCCAGATAATTTCCATTTCAGTTAATTCTGCTAAAAAATCGTTGTTAAATAATTGTTGAAGTTCCTGATACTCCTGTTGTAGTTGTTTGTTCGCTCCGACAAAGTTTCGTCCATTATCACTATAAATGTGACAAGGTGTTCCCCTACGAGCTGCCATTCTCCTTAAAGCTGCAAGAAATGCTGAGGTGCTGAGGTCGGTAACCAGTTCTAAATGTATAGCTTTGGTAGACATGCAGACGAAGACAGCCACATATCCCTTTGTGGTTTTTATCCCACGCCCTTTGTTGGCCTTTAAGAGTATGTGTCCGGTGAAATCTATTCCAGTGTGGGTAAATGGCCGAGATGGATTGCTTCGCGCTGCTGGTAAGTCCCCCATGATTTGGTAATGCTTTGTAGGACTTAACTTTTTACATTTGACACATAGACGTATTTGCTTTTTTGTTGCCTCATTTCCACCTATAATCCAATATTTTTGTCTGATAAATCCTAATGTTAATCGGGCTCCTCCGTGGAATGTAAGCTTATGCGCATGTTCTATGATTAGCTTTGTTAAACATCCTCTTTGTGGTATAATGATGGGGTGCTGCATGTCCACATTGATATGAGCATGTCTTAATCGTCCACCGACGCGGAGAAGACCAGAGCTGTCCAAATATGGGTTTAGATTAAGTATTCTGCTTTTGTTATTAACCTTTCCTTTTTCTTTTAAGCTCTTGATTTCTTCCGCGAATTCTTCTTGCTGTATTTGTTTAATAATCCTTAATTTTGCACTTCTTATCTCTTCTAATGTTAGATAGGATAATTTTTTGTTGCTTTTCTTATTGGTCAAAAACCTATACACCCATGCTAATATGTGTACAACCTTGTTAAAAGAACTGTGATTTTTCAATAAATTGATTATAATATCGTCATTTTCTTTTTGCTTTATAACAGTATGTACTTGTTTTGGTTTCGTTTCTAATGTGGTAATATAGATTATTTGTTCGACTTCCTTATTAGCCTTGTAAGTTTGTAACCACGATGGTCCTTGCCACCATAAAGGATGCTGATGTAGTTGAGATAATGATAAGCCTCTACTTGCACAGTCTGCAGGGTTATCAGCAGACTTGACATACCGCCAGCAGGTAGGAGGTATTATTTCTGTTATATATCGTGTTCTGTTAGCAACAAAAGTTTGCCACCTGCCTGGATCCCCTTGCAGCCATCCTAATACAGCTGTGGAGTCAATCCAGCCATAAACATCAATTTTGTAATTTGATAAGCAATCTTTAACTTTAGCCATGAGTTTTGCTAATAGATGAGCCCCGCATAGCTCCAATCGAGGCAGCGATAATTTTTTATTAGCTGGAATTATTCTTGATTTTCCCGCTACTAAAATAATGTTTGTTTGTTCGTTATGGACTTTACAATAAATAACACAGGCATAGGCCTTTGTTGACGAGTCACAAAACCCGTGTAACTCAATTCTTTGTTCTGGTTTTATACCTAGCCATCGTTGTATTTGTAACTGAGTTATTTGCCCTATATCCGCTTTGATTTTGACCCATTCGAGATAGATATCCTCAGGTATTTGTTCGTCCCACTGTATTTGGGAAGTCCAGATTCGTTGAAATAAAATTTTAAGTTTAGTAGTCACGGGTGTGAGCCATCCTAACGGGTCAAAGAACTTGGATATATCAGATAGGACTGACCTCTTTGTAGGTTTGTTTACGATAGAATCAATTTTTTGCTCGAATGAAAAACTATCGTTTGCAGGATCCCAGCGAAGTCCCAATGTTTTGGTAGACTCCAGTTGTCTGAAACTCTTGCATTGTTGCTGACATGGCATGTTCTCGGGTAGTAGCTGTGGATGATTTGAGGCCCATTTTCTTAAATTAAACCCCCCTCGTTTTAGGAGTTCGATTAAATCTTGTTGAAGTTTTTGGGCTTCTGGTATGGTATGTGTACCATGCAGAAGGTCATCCATATAGAATGACTCCTCAAGGACTTTAGACGCTTCCTGATAATTGTTTCGTTCATCATCCGCTAATTGTTTCAGCGTCATCATTGCGAGGAATGGGGCCGCCTTGGTCCCATATGTGACCGTAGTCAGTTGATATTCTTGTAGTCTCTCTCTAGGGCTGTCTCTCCATATGATTTTTTGCAAGCACTGGTCTTCATGGTGGATCAAAATTTGACGGAACATCTTCTCGATGTCTGCCGTAAATGCAAATTGATACTGTCTCCACTTCAATATCAACGACTGAAGGTCTTGTTGTAGATTAGGACCCTTGTGCATCAGATCGTTTAAACTTTGGCCGCTAGAAGTTTTTGACGAGGCATTAAAAGCAACTCGCAATGACGTAGTTGTAGAGCTATCACGTAACACACAATGATGTGGCAGGAAACACTCAAGTTTCGTGTCGGAAATAGCAGGTTTCATGTGTCCTAACGATAGATACTCATGAATAAATAATTTATATTCTTTTGCGATATTTTCTTGTTTGTTTATTTTACACTCTAAATTTTTAAATTGTGCTATGGCCTTTGATTTTGAATCGCCCAAATTTTCTTCAAGTTCTGTTTTAAGAGGAATCCTAACATTGTATCTTCCATCTGTCATTCTGTTTGTGGTTAGCTTGTAAAATTGCATACAATATTGATCATCTGATGAAAGCGAAGTTGACTCTGATATTTCCTCTGTCTCCCAAAATTTTTGCAACTGATCAATATCAATCTGTACGACGTTGCATTGTAGCGTGTTTACATTGCCGCACAGAATCCATCCGAGACGAGTTTGTTGAGCGATAGGTGTTGTTTGATTAAGTCTGCAGATCCCCTCTAGTATAATGTTTGAATATATGTCGGCGCCAAATAAAATATCTACAGGACGACTGACGTTAAAATCGGGGTCAGCAAGTTGTATATTTTCTAAATAAGACCACGTAGGCTTGGCAAAGCTATAAGTCGGCAGGTTTTTTGTTAAATTTTTCATGATAAAAACATCAGTGTTAAATGTATAAGAATCGCTTCTTGAAGTGCAGTTTATGTTAATAACTCCCTTGCAAGCATTATCTTTGGCTCCTATACCGGTTATGACTCCCTTGCATCGTTGCCTGGGCAGTCCCAACTGTTGCGCCGCATTTTCGGTAATGAGTGAAGTTTGGGAGCCCTGATCAATCAGAGCTCGCATAGTAAGGTGGGATCCATCCGATTTTAGGACCTTAATCACGGCTGTGGACAATAATATTTCCGGTACGTCACGTTGTTGAGCAACGTGCGAATTAATTTGCTGTGCTTGCTCGGGCGATGTACGTGTAATTCCACTTTTAGGCGTCATGTTCGAGGATTGCGAAAACGACTCATGTAAAATCGTATTATGCTTGCCACTACATTCTTGGCAGCGTTTTGTTGAAATGCATGCCTGTCCATTATGACTGAAAAGACAATTTTCACATATTTTGTTTCTATTAACATATTGTTTTTTATTCAATGGCGACATTTCTAGGAATTGTTCGCAATGGTATAATCCATGTCCATTTTTGCATAATGGACAAGTTCGTTTATAATTGAATGGTTTGCTGTTTGATGATTTCGAAATGTCTTTGTTGCCCGAATATGATTGCTTATAACTTTGATTTTGTTTGTTATAATAATGGTTTTCTTTGAATGATTTTGTATTTGAAGATGACTGTTTTTGATGGGTATGATCTTGTTTTCGCCTTGATGTCTCCATGCTCGTAAATTTGGCTTCCAGGAAATCCAAAAACTCGGATAAAACTGGTAGTTCACGTGGTTGTTTAAGAGATTCTATGTAGTCCGAATGCGTTTCAGCATCTAATTTGTTTGACATAAGATAGACAAGTAAGGGGTCCCATGTCCTTACGTCCACTCCCAAGTTTTTGATGGCGTTGAGACACTCAAGCGTTGTGTCATGAATGCGTTTAATATTATAGAGTGAAGCTTGTTGCAAGACCGGAAGGTTCATTAGAATGTTCAGATGCGAGGTGAATATGAGCTTTTTGTTATTGTACCTATGATTTAAGATCTCCCAACAAGCTGAATAATTCTCGGAGCTGATTTGTAGGTGTTGTATTAAACCTTCGGCTTCCCCTTTTACCTTAGCTTTAAGGAACTGCATCTTTTGTGCATGGGAAAGGGATGGATTGTTATGGATAGCCTCCGTAAACAAGTCCTTAAAGGATACCCACTGGTGATAGTTTCCGCTGAACACAGGGACTTCCATCTTTGGTGTTGATTTTTCTCTATGCGATACGGACCACAATTTGCTGTTTAGGGACTTTTTCATATTGTTGTAGGTCATTTCAAAAGATGAGAACCTTTCTTCATAAGATTCATCTTTGCCATCGAGTTCACCCTCTAATTCCCAATGAAGCGCATCAATAGCCGACCACCTTGTTTCCAAAGTCTTCAATGTATCTTGAAACTCCCATTTTTCTGTTATAGCATCGATGTTGATACTTGCTACTGTTCGAGATAATGCTTTAAAATTAATGTTCTGTTTTTTCATCAATTCGTCCAGCTTGCTATTGGTGCCCTGAGATTTAAATTGAGGTGTTCCAAGAAAGATCGTCGCCTCGGCATCCTCGGGATAATTGCCTCTAGGGTTCTCTTCCGCGCCGGCCCTGGATGTGCCAGCTAACGGTGTTGCGGGTTTTAAAAGAGACGTAGTTCCTGCATGTTTGATAGTGTCACGAGTTGATAAGTAAAAATCTTTTGTTTGTTGATAATGATTCAATGTAAAATAATCGATTGATTTGTTGCTAAAACCGCTCAGTTGAGTATGATTAGATTGAAACTCTTGCCAATATGAGTCAAGAGTTTCTAATCTCCGTTTGATATAGTCAGGGGTCTTACGTTCATGACTATCCTTTTTAAAGTTTGTTAAAAGTTGATTCATGGCCACCATGATTTGCTTTTGGTTAGCCAGAAGATCTTCCATGATTTGAGACATGTTGTTATGTTAAGCAAAATAAAGGAAAGATCTTACTTGAAGTCTGCTGCACGTTGTAAGTTTTGGTGTATGCGCTCAAGGCTGCTGTTTACTCCCTGAACTGCAACTCCACAAATGCTGTTTTGGAACCACTCACACGAATTGTCTGAAAATCGACTGTTCACTCGCGCTAATGGTCCCGAGATCCGGCTCGAAGGACCAAAAAGATGTATGGCGATCGCCTTACACCTTATTTTCTTGTTAATGTTATGAGTACCGCGACCGCGACCCGTGATTCGGGAATATGATTAAAACGATGTTTACTGTTCTACGGATTTATTGGTACTAAATAATATAATGTTAACAAAGTAAGCGCGTCATATTAATATTCGGCGCAAGCGTCAGCATAAAAACTTAACATTGCAAAATGTACGGGTTTGCTCGTACACATAGCTATAACTCGCCAGTAGCGCAACAGACTAAGTTGGGCTGGATATTGTGCGGAGCTACAAAGCAATTTAATTGTCTAGTTACTCTGACAGATCTGGACAACTTATCAAGGTTCTGGGAGACAGAAGAAATTCCTTCAGAACCCGAATCTACAACAAGCGATATATACTGTGAAGAACACTACAACGAAACAACAAAACGATTAGGTAACGGGCGATATGTCGTACAAATGCCAATGAAGGCTAACTATGCTCAAAACATCGGTGGTTCGAAACCGCAAGCCATCGCACAATTTCTTCAATTAGAAAAGAAAATGGCGAGACAGGAACATTTCGCTAAATTATACAAGCAATTTATAAACGACTACATCGAATTAGGTCACATGAAGCAGGCGACCGAACCCGAAAGCCATCTACAAGTCTACCTACCACACCACGGCGTGTTACGGGAGAGCTCTACAACAACAAAATTACGAGCTGTTTTTAACGCGTCAATGAAAACAGACTCGGGCTACAGCTTAAACGACTTGATGGAAAAAGGGCCTAATCTACAAAAGGACATTTTATCCCTGATAATTAAATGGCGAAAGCCCCAACAAATGGCGTTTTATTTCTTGGAATAAGTGAGCAATCCAGTCATAGATGTGCTTGTCCCGCACAGTATGAGAGTGTATTACAACAACATAATAACAGAAACACTAAATAAATAATATACACAGAAATTGGATACCATAAAATAATATAATACAAATAATAACTATGAATACATACATACATACATACATATGATAATACATAATATAAATTAAAAAAAAACATGTATAAGAAAGATTAACGGTGAGTTGATTCTGCCAAAGAATTCAAAAGGTGAATTCTCAATTTACTCTTAAAAACGTAGTGACTGGTTGCCATCCTGATTTCCAAGGGTAGCGCATTCCACAAAAGTATGGACTGAACAAAGAAAGAAGAATGCCTATAGTCAGAATGGTGAGAAGGACATTGCAAAAGACGATTAAATGAAGAGCGAATACTTTTTTCGTGATTTGAACATAAATATTGAAATTGTGAAGTAAGGTAAGTATATTATAAAATAAGTTATTATAAAATGAACATTAATAAGAATGAATAACAATATTAAAAAAAATAGAAATTTGAAATAATTGAAATTTAAATAATAAACAATATTGAAATTTTGTTTAAAAATGGTAATGTTACCTTAGTGATATTCGTTGAAAATTTGTAATCAGTGAATCACTTTTTATTTTTAAACTAATATAAATAAAAAAGGTGTTATACCTGTATGTTCACGGTCTAAGAGCGAAATATCAGTAACACCAGGCGAGCCGCTCACATCATTCAGTGATAGACACAGTATCACATCACGTAGATATTCACGACGTTTTGAGATGCTACAGGAAACCTGAAAAAAGGGTTTTAATTAAATAAAAAAAGTGATTTGAATCTGAAAACCAGCGTCAGGAGCTGTGGCCCTTTGGGCTCAATAACTAAGTACCTAACTGGGTGTATATGTGAGTTTTAAGTACTAATAAGATATTAAGGTCCGTATGGTTTTTGTGCCAATAAATACATTTTCTTTCTTTCTTTTAGAATGACGGGTTGAAAATATTGTCGCGCCATGGCTAGATGGGCGAGGACCGGTAGCATGATCGATACAGAATCACGAGTAATGAAATTACTCACGTTTTATTACGTTGTTGCCAAAGAGCAAAATTTGAGTTAGATCTATAAAATGTGGATACAAACGTTAGGTTACAAGGTTATCATAAGAAAAATATATACGCATGCAAAAAAGAAATATATGAATCCAAATATAAGCCGGGAACTCGCGATTCGATGCCTTCTGCCCCCCGTTGGGCGCCAGAATGTAGCGTCCCGACCACATTCTAGAAATTTGGACGACCATTGAAACTACTTTAGTGGAGCTAAATTACACAGCAGGCACACGAATTACACTTTTAACGAAGCGAAGCTTCAAGCTTAATACATGAATAAATACTAGAGAAAAGGAGTTGACCTCAGGGAGGGGTTCGGCGAAGGCTTCGAGGCGTGGTCCGACCAGAAAAAGGGTGGTACCTAACTTGAAGGGCTGGAGGAGCAGGAACAAGAGGGCTGCGCGCGCTCTGCATATCTTTTTATAGCGCCGAGTGGTGTCAGGCTCGAGGTAGCGAAGGAAGGGCGGTGAGCGCAGACCGTGTCACACCTGGTAATAATGATTACCATACGAATGATTACTTTAACCTCATCATGACCAGTCATGGTCTCCTCCCTGCCTATAGACTTCCTACAAGTAAATAACTGTCTTGACAACATTATGCTTAAATCTGAGGTATTGGCGTGTGCTATCGTAAGCACATGTCACAGATCATCTTCCAGTCGCAATCATACACACTAAGAAACAACAATGTCTCCACTAATCAGGGCCACACTTCGTTACGATTATTCATTTTAGAGTCCATTCAATATTTCATAAACTCCTATAATTTGAATTCCGTTATAGTAACATCGGATATAGTTTTATCCTACCACTTAATAAAAATGCAACTGTAAAGTAAAAATAATCCAAAGGCCACTTAAAAAGTCAAAACATCCATTACAAATAGTACTCTTGTGAAATATTCATGTAACGCTTTGCCGAAAATTGACCGAGAATCCTCTTACCATTATAAGGAATAATAATAACTACTTCGTTAACATAGGTAGGAATCTCGTTACAAATTTGTTGTATATTTAGGTCTTTCTTTGTCTCCGGTAAACTCACTGGGTATTCTCCCCGTTGACGAAACCCAAGTGGTAAGCATAATCAAAATTTTGTGCAATTATTGTGTCAGTGGATGGGATAATATCCCACCAAACATTTTAAAATCGTCCTGTAACATTTTACCACTCATCTCATAGCTGATCTATGTAATTGCGCTATTAATGTAAGCGTCTTTCCCAAGGCATTTAAGTATGCGTTAGTTCACACAGTTTACAATGCTGGAGCTGGAGACGACGTATCTAATTATCGACCGATCACAGTACTTGTTTTCCAAAATTCTAGAAAGCATATTATTATATTACCATCTCAATTTTTTTTTAACAAACAATTATATTACATTAACAATATGGATTTCAGTCAGGAGTGTCAAATGTGGACGCTGAAACTAGTTCCACAAATAGTTTAGTCGATAAAATGGATAAACGCTTACAATGCTACGGTCTATTTTTGGATTGAACAAAGGCTTTTGATACCGCCCCTATTCAGGCTTGTAACCAAGATCGAGCACATAGGAACTCGTAGCAACGTTTTAAAGGTTTTCAAAGATTACTTGAATAGCCGTAGCCTATGTTTTAAAATTAAATTCCATGCTGCGTGGTGAAGCATTTAACGGAATACCGCAAGGGAGTATTCTACGACCTACCCTCTTTCAATAATTATACATCAATGACCTTTGCCAATTATCACTAAAAAACTGTGACATATTCACATAATGCAGACGACACTACATTTCAAACATACTCGTATGATACAGACGGGGCCAAGGCGAAGGTAAAAACTGAATCCACTCTGCAATCTGTAATGAACACACTTACTAAAATGATCCAATTCGACCCATCAAATGCTCCTAAGCCTCCTACGCAAGTTCTAACAAAATAATCGCACATAATATGTCCCGATACCTCTGCATGTATTTGTTCTACATTTACATTGGCGCCTAGTATAACATAATAGTATTTTCACATTGACGAAAAACTACTCGCGAGTTCTTACAGAAGCATCATGTGCAACGTCAAGCGGGACAAATAGTGATGGCTTGGCTCGGTGGGTCACGCCCGTCCATAGGGGGGGGGGGGGGCACAGTAGTGTCAAGCACTCACCCTACGACTTAGAAGGGCGTGCGTGGGAACACTACGCACTGTCCGCCACCGAGGCGGCCGTGACTCCTGGTCTATGCGCAGGAGCAGCGCCCTCCTGGGGTTCTACTTCGCTTGATCGTAGGCGTGCACTCCACGGCTACTAAGCCATAAAGTTAGCTAAAGCTTAACCTAAGTCAATATGTTAATATAATAAGTCGTTAAAGTGCTTGGACGGGATGTAAAGATGACATCCACCGATGCTGATAGAATAACCCTTTTCAGCCATGATAACATCTTCGCAAAACTTTCGAAATTATGGCAGTTTAAAAAATTAATACTATTCTGTCCGAAGGTATGTAGGTTTATAGGTAGATTAATCTCCAGATTGGTTGCTTCTAGATGTGTTTTCCAGAAAACCCCTTAATGTATGTGCCTAAGCACAGGTTCCACTTGTAATTCTGGATATGTGGTATCCAGAATTACCAGTGGTATGGTATGGTATTCCAAGACTCAGTTTTATTGGCAGACTCACATACGTGAAGAGGGATCTCGTGCGGATATCTTGTATACGTCCCGAGCATGTCAGTGTATCTTATACACAACCGGTCTCAACCGGTACAAAAGGTAATAAGCTCTTGTGGCCTTAACCGCTACGAAAGTCAGTAGCCGTACCGCTGTAATAGCACAAGAAAACACCACTGATGATGTATCACCTTTATATCGAAGCGGCGGTGGCAAATGACTAGGGCGTCGGACTTGCAATCATGTGGTTGCCGGTTCGAAACCCACCCATTACACTACCGACGTGAACCCACTCGTAACACAAGCATTTAGCTTAGCACGAGGGGTTAACACGATTACTAGGAATGTGTGACCCACAATGCCAGTAAGCTTTAAAAAATATATATATCTGTATCTATAAAAATATATAGATCGCCGTACCAATGAAGCTTTACGGCGACACTTTATTTTGAGTCTAATTATTGTTTTGATTATACATAAACATTCCATCACGCCTGTATTCCCCGAAGGGTTAGGCAGAGGTGTACTAATGTACACCCAGATTTCGCCGGTATGATTTTAGGTCCCATGTAATAGGGGGCGAGCCTATTGCCATTAACCGGGCATAAATCCAGACTCTGAGCTGCTACTGGGAAGTTCATAGGAAAACCTAATAACACTTTGCTCTACCTGGGGATCGAACCCAGGACCTCTTGCATAGCAGTCGGGCTTAGGACCACTAGACTAATGAGTGTTTTGATAAAAACACAGAAATAACTCAGTATCAGTTGCCGGTATCAGCTCCTTCCTAAAAAACATACAATAAAGCATTTTATAAAAAAAAATACATTGGACATATGTACCATGTAAGCACCCCAGAATAGACGGGACATTCAAAGTGTTAAGATGTTTTAATTAACAACATGAGCAAATTACATTATTAGTGTGACGCGGAAAATGGTAGTTACACAGATGTCCGTGTTATTAAAATTGTATTTATAGATATAAATAACCAATTTTCCAAACCATTTTTTTTTTTCAATGATTTGTTTGTTAACAAGGGTAGACATTATGTACATGACATGATCTGATAATAAGTGTTGTTGCTGCTGGGCACGGGACTGCTTTAATGATAATGCTAATGGGGTTTTTTATGGTATAACTCGGCAAGCCACCTGATGGACATCTGCAATACCAAAGGAGTTGCACATGCGTTACCGAAAAGGGAGGGGATGGAGAATAGAAAAAGGAAGGAGACTGAGGGTCGAATTGGGACTCCGGCGCTCCACACTCACCGTACAAAACGCAACAATAAGCATACTGCTACTTGACGTCGATATTCAGTGGGTGGGTTGTACTTCCCCGGTCGTGCCAACCCATTTATGCTGGCATGTATACATGCCAGTGAGGTACTACTTCTACCATTAGGGATTGGGCTATTAAAATATCTCATCTTAACTCCGAAAGGTAAGGCAGAGATGTCCTGTTTACACCCATAGTTCACCGTTAGTATCCATATTTAAGGTCGTATGTAATAATCCGTATATAGTTTCTTAATTCATGTTTAAAACCATACAATAGGTAAGTCATTGTAATGTAAATTTTGCGTTAAAAGTATTACACAGGTGTATAATATTTGAATTGACTCACACATTTAGGATGAAAAATACACTTGCATTTTTGGCTGACAGTTGCCAATAATTAAATAAGAGAATGACATCATTTGGTATTAATAATGTTATCATCTTCAGCGGAACTAACATGCCTTTTATCCCATTTCACATGTCCATACCATGACAAACGTTTACTACATGAATTGATAATTTAAAATCCCAAGCGCTTGGCAACTGACACCACAGATAATTGTTTTTTTAATAAAGCTTACTAGCAATGTGGATCACACATTACTAGTAATCTTGTTAACCCCTCGTGCTAAGCTCAATGCTTGTGTTACGAGTGGGTTCACGTCGGTAGTGCAATGGGTGGGTTTCGAACCGGCAACCACATGATCGAAAGTTCGACGCCCTAGCCATTAGGCTACCGCCGCTTCAAACATTGGCACGAATCCTTAGAGTAGTCTCCGATGTATTATGTTGGCTTTCCAATTCAAAGCCTGCGGGGTTAGATAGATAGGTATTAATGTAATGTGTAAGGATTAGGTAATCTTTATTGTACACCAAAAACAATGACAAGGAAAGTAGTAGTAGTAGAACTAGAAGTTTAATTTATCGGGGCTCTTTCCATTTTCCGCACTCTGCATAGCTTTTAAACGATACGAGAACAAAGATGTCGCAAATAAAAGATCATAAGGGTCAATATCAACAAAGTTAATTTTTTGCCTATTTTAGTGGGGACATGTTTACTTCAGTATTGGTGAAAAATAAGGACCTGTTATTAGAATATTTAGTGGAAGCTAGATTAAAAAAAAAAAAAACAATAACCTATCGTTGGGCGATGCCGATTGATAGCAAAGGGGTCAGTCTGGACATTTTGATAGCCTTCGTTCGGTTGTGGCGCAAGGCGCTTCTTTCGAAGCTTGCTTCTTATGGGTTACCTGAGAAACTCTGCAACTGGATTGCCAGCTTCCTCACGGACCATAGCATCAACGTCGTTGTCCACGGTTTATGCTCCAAAACTAAGCCCGTGAACGCTGGTGTCCCCCAAGGCTGTGTGCTTTCCCCGACCCTGTTTCTTCTCCATATCAATGATAGGTTACATTCTGACAACATTCATTGCTATGCGGATGACAGTACGGTGGATGCCTCTTACTTTGGCCACTCCAATATTTCTCAGGCACACGTCCTTGAGTGTCGGAGCAAACTTGTGTCTGAAATCGAGGCTACCTTAGACCAAGTTTCGAATTGGGGTCATCACAATTTGGTACAGTTTAACCCCCAGCTCCAATTGTTGTGCCAGCTCAGTTTCAGTACACTCCACTTGATATTAAGCCAAGTATTGGGATTCTTGGTACCGACATAGAGAGTAACTTTAAATTTTGCGGTCATTTGGAGGACAAAGCTAAGTATGCATTCCGTCACAGATCCACTCGCCAGAAAAGGAAATTTCATCTATTTCACCTGGATGAATGATGTCCACCTCCGTGCGTTCCTCAAGACTCAAGACACTTCTCACCGCGCACGAGTACTTTGTAAAATCAAATTACCAGCGGATGTAGTTCCGATCCGGTACAACATGGCAACCTTCAAGAAACGACCCTATTCTTTAACTTATGAGTGTAACCAAGCTTCAGTAACTAAATTATTATACCTATTGTAATTTGAAAACTTCGTAACTTCCTTTTGTTGTAGTACTTATAGAACTAAAACAATGCTGAGTAATAAGAGATTTTGTCAAAAACTATAGATGGCGATCTTTATTCGATGTTATCTTATTTTTTTTACTTTCAAAACCGACTGTCTAATAACTATTAGGGCTCCAATGACTGACAGTTTTCCAAACAACAAACAAACAATAACAAATCGTTCAAAGTGTTAAATAATTTTGTCAAATAACTATGTTTTTGTAACACTGATATTTTGCAATTAATCGCAAGTGATAAGATTTTTTAAAATCATTTTTATAATAACTCATTTTCATCATCATCATCATCATCAACCCATTATATTGTCCCACTGCTGGGCACGGTTCTCCTCTCAGTACGAGAGGGATTAGGCTATAGTTCGCCACGCTAGCCTACTGCGGGTTGGCAGACTTCACACGCCGTCAAGAAAATCTCTCAGGCATGCAGGTTTCCTCACGATGTTTTCCTTCACCGTTTAAGCGCGTGATAATTAATTATTAATACGCACATGACTTCGAAAAGTCAGAGGTGCGTGCCTTGGATTCGAACTCGAGACCTTTGACTTGGCAGTCCAATGGTCATATCACTAGGCTATCACTACACTTAACACTAACTCATTTTATGTAGATTCAAAATATCTATATAGTATCTAAGTAACTATGTCTTCGTTCATATTTTTTGTAACACTGACATTTTGCAATTAATCACAAGTGATAAGATTTTTTAAAATCATTTTTATAATAGCTCATTTTATGTACATTCAAAATATCTATATAGTATCTAAGTTGCTAATTTAATTATTTTATTTGCTTAATTGTCCAAATACTGTATGTGTAAAATGAAATTAATATCACTCATTTATGCGAAACCTAAATCGCTTCATATAACATGTAGTTTAACTCTTAAACACTACCATGGGTACTGGGGTACCCCACACAATATTTATATTCCAATATTTCCAAAAACATTGCAACCACACCTATACCGTTCTAGCTAATCTCTATTGGATTGATTCCGCGTAACTAGGTTCGTCGTGCGTTGGTGTCCAGCAAGTACAGTCGATAGTACACCTTGGTGTGGGTACTGTAGAACCCCACGGTAGTATTCCTCAAAGGATTTCTCATTAAAGTGTGTTATTGAAATTCCATGATTAACTGGTAAGTTTTATTTGTTTTGTAAATAAATATTACATAATTTAGTATAATATTAGAATTGTTTATACTAATTCGAAGAAACGTAATGTTTTTATGTTTTTTTTTTTAATATCCTTACAAGTTTATTATTTTACATTTCAGGTAACATCTTTCACCGATAGTGATGGTCACTCGAAGATCTAATCAACCTCTCAGGAGGGATCAGGAAATAGCTGCAATGTTAGAGATCTTATACGATGAGGATCTGAACACTGGAGATGCTTCTGATGACCAACTTGACGGCGTCATTCAGGATTTTCGTATTTTAGAAGAACCTTGTGTTGTTCTCAAGACTACCATGTTTCCACCATTGATGCCTTCAACGATGCTGAGTCACCATCAGGTGACGAAGCTGATGAGTATGAGAACCTAGAGGCAGGATTCCAATCAAGTTAATAGATACGCTTTTGGTTATGTATGGTAAAGGCAAGAATAATGTATCCAAATGGTCAGGAGTAAGTACCACCGCCACGATCGAGAATTCCTCGTCGTATTCTATTATTTCGCCCACCTGGAAAGTAAGGGTCAGGCTCGTACTGTAGCCAGCACTACTGAGGCCTTTGAACATTTTTTTCTGAAGCAATTTTAACAATATTGTAATACATACTTATGAAAAAATAATATAATGCCGCAAATGCACGGAAGATTAGAATGGTCATGATTGCCCCGGGATATCCGGGAATCTAGGAATGGTATCATGAAAATTTATATAAGCAGCATTGAACCAGCCCTTCAAGATACCAGACCTGGCCGTTGCTGCTTCTACCCCGCACAAAAGACCGAAAATCGAAGACCGTGTGCTCCTCCTGTCGGCGTCATATTTGTGCGGATCACCAAATTAAAATATGCCAACTTTGTAATGAAAAATTAGTTAAATTGTTAAAATTTATTATTTTCGTAAACACTCTGAAGTGTTAGTATCAATTAATAAAATATTTTGATTATCAATGAAATTTTGATAATTTTATTTCGTAAAATATCCAAAGGGTACTCTGGGACCCCACGGTAGTAATTATACCTTTAAAATTAAGGGTAGTGTTCTAGAGTTAATATTAAAACACTTTAAAATCAACAGCAATTTGAACAACCGAATATTGAACAATTCTTGTTCTTGCCACTCAAGATGATACTTACATTTTTGGCGGGTAATCACAGCACTGATCACACACCTGTTGACGCGCAATCGCTGGCGCATGACTGAGATAATGTTATGCGAAATAATACAACGCGATTGATCGCATACGCTCTAAACTTCATGTTATAGTAAGTTGAAAAAGTGCTACCAGAATTTAAATTTTTGCTGGGGCAGACTTTGATTTTTTAGTTTTATGGTTTTTAGAAAATGATTGTGTCTTTTATACTAACAGAATTGTTACTTTTGTTAATGCAGTTGAAAATTGTTTTTTTTTTATCTGATTTATCAGTATTATAATTTTAATTGAAACTAGATCCAGAAATAGGATACCCATGTTTTTTCTTTTCTCGATATTCAATCAATCTCAATTGATTTTATTGTTTTTCAATTGATTTTATTGCCAGATTGAGAATTCTGCATTTTATCATAAACTAAAACTACATATTTCTTGTGCTTTTAATGTTAATAATCGTTTTTTGTTTAAATTCTTTTATGGAAAATTAAATAATAAAATATATTGCTTTTAATTCAGTTACTTCTTATTTCTGCCAAATTTGTTAAATGCACCTATGAGGTAAATGTTGTAGGCGATTATAATTAGTTATTCCAAAGATTGTCTTATAAACCTTCAGTTATGTTTTGTTTTCCTTTACCCGTTACAGGCGTATTTCAGTTAGTACACCCAGCCGAATAGAACCTGAGGTATATCACTTAGAGCAACGTTCAATATTTTTTACGATTGCTATAAACAAAAAAAAATAATTAGGTATTCCTCGAATAGCACCTACGTAAAAGTAGTTTCTAGTGGTGTGGTTATAGTTATACTGTTCTTCAAGACTTTATCAATTAAAATATTATCGATATAATTTCCAGTACGTTAAGGTATTATATCTTATCAACAAAATAAAAAATTCAGATAGCTATTATTTAAGCCTACGGACAAAAAGGACAGCAACAATCACTGAATAGCTCATCGACTCAAGATTCAATGAGAGCTAAATGAGCTAGATAGATAAAATAGTGATGCGGCTATTGAGCCCTTTCTCGCATCGCTAGTTCATTGTATGTCTGTGAAGTCCTTCTCGACACAAGATTTGTTCCCCTAAAGCAGGTGCACTCTTTCTTAAATAAAAAAACACTCATATATATAAATGAAGTAGGTGACTACTTCATTTATTATTAATTTTATTATCACTTTACTCTTCAGTTTTATTTCAGTCTGAACTTCTCTCCTTAGTTTTTTTTAACACATTCTGGAGTCACAGTAGTATGAATTGCAAACATAACATTCTGTTGTGGTAGGGCCACGCTGTTCGCAGCATGAATGGGCCGGCTCGACCGGGGAAGTACCACACTCTCGCAGAAGACCGACGTCCGAGTAGTAGCGTTTCGTTACTGCGCTTCTTTCGGTGAGCGAGAGGGCCGGAGGCCCAATTCCTCCCCCAATCCCCTTCCTTCTCCTTTTCTCCTTCCCCTCCCTTTCCCTAAATAGGCTCGGCAACGCATCTGCAACTCCTTTGGTTTTGCAGATGTCCATGGGCGGCGATGACTACTTACCATCAGGTAGCTCGCCTGCTCGTTTGCCGAGTTATCCCATAAAAAAAAACATAGACTATTTTGGCAGAATCTTCTATTTTACGCTGCTATCGTTAACGACTTTTAAGCAAACGTTCTAGTACTCAGAATATATTTATCTTTATTTTTACTTCCATAAGGAGCTGGTGTTGAGAGACTAGGGCTTCCCCTAGTGGTACTTTTAAGTCTCTCACACGGGTAAGGATATTGCGTCTGACGAATAATAATCGATTTTTGTCATAAAATGATGTCCACTTTTGTAGGTTATGAGGTGGCCAATTCAAATGCGTAAGCAGATTGCAGTAGAGTCTCTTCTTCATTGTTGCGGTCTCCATTTCCCCATCCCCATTGTACTCTTTCATAATAATAGCCAATAGCCTAGAAGTATTAATAAAAACTGCTATGGTCCTTCAAAATCATTTTAAAAATCAGACCTTCATCGGGATTTATTGCTTAGACGTCAACTCTCCGGCCACCCTGTATAAGCATCGTATTGCTGTTGTTTCCTATAAAATACTGATATTGGTTTAGTAGTCCTAAGTGCCACTGCTACGCTAAAAAGACGGGTTCGATTTTTAGGTCAGACAAGGTACTATTAGGTTTTTCTTTGGAATTCTCAGTAGCAGTTCGGAGTATAATATGTATGTGCGTGGTGAATGGCAATAGACTAGCACCCTATTACATGAGTTCTAAAAATACTGGCGAGCTGTGTACATTAATAATATTTGTATGACAAATAGGAAGTGATTTTGAAATATGGCGTATTCGTAAATAAATCCACGATATACCTTGTATTTTATGAACATACATTTTCCCTATAGTCCAATGTCCGGGCAATGTCCTTAATAAATAAAATAACTTACATTATTTTATTCATGATGTGATGTAGGATGTAATATTAAGTAGGTATCTAGTCAAACTACCCGATCGTAATGTATACCTACCTATATAGATATAGTGATACGAATTGACAGGAATATAAAATATTTTGGGTATGTCGAAAGAATGGATGAAAGAAGTTAGAGAGATTCGCCTTATTGGTCCTTCAAAAACACAGGTCCTTCACAGAACAGGTAAAAGAGGTTTTTCCTGTTCTGTGTTCAAAAAGGTCTTATGTTTATGACAACATGTGGCGTTCTGAGCTATGCTTGGCATTTCTCTACGCGACCAAATCAGGAATGAGGAGATCCGTAGAAGAACGAAAGTTGTCAACACAGCTCAAAGGATAAGCATGCTTAAGTGGCAGTGGGCGGGGCACATAGCTCGTAGAACTGATGGCCGTTGGGGCAAAAAGGTTCTCGAGCGGAGACCACGCACCGGAAAACGCAGTGTGGGACGACCTTCAACAAGATGGATGGACGACCTGGTAAAGGTCGTCTGGAAATCGTTGGATGCAGGCAGCATATAACCGGTCGTTGTGGAAGTCTATGGGGGAGGCCTTCGTTCAGCAGTGGATTTCATTTGGCTGATATGATGATGATGATGATGATGATGATGATGTGGCGTTCTGTAGTTTCTGCCAGGCCCTATTAGATAAAGGGAAGAGTTTATGTATGTACATATGTATTTAGATGAAATTAAATAACCTAACCGTAAGCGTATGTTACAAAAATTAAGTGGGGGGAGCCTAATGGCTAGGGCGTCGGACTAGCGATCATGTGTTTGCCGGTAAGGAACCCACCCATAACAAAACCAACGTGAAACCACTCATAACACAAACATTTATCTTAGAACGAGGGTTTAACAAGAATACTAGTAATGTGCAATTCACAAAGCTAGTAAGTATAGAATTTAGTTTTTGCCAAATAATAGTTTATTTCTGTATTGAATTCCAAAATATACAACGGAAGAAATTAAAACAATTACAATGCAAAGAGTCAACTGTTTAGGCTACGAAGCAATGAAATCAGTAGTACTTAATTTCAATAGTAGAGAACTAGGAGCTTAGAATCATGTCAGAGAGTTTTTCAGCTATAGCGGTTACAGCAGCATTGATATTGCCACTGACCAAATTTGGCATGACGCTCGCATCACCCACGCGCAAATTAGCCACACCTTTCACTTTCAAGGTGGAATCCACAACAGTTCCCATACTGCATGTGCCGGAGTAGTGCCACATAGTGGCAACCATAGTTTTAGCATAGCATGTCCAGTAATCTATGCCACTCAAACCCGGACACAGCCCCGGGTCTACTAGCGAGGAACCGCTCTTGGTGAAGTAAGTTGTATTCAGCACCTTGGCAAAATCTTCCAAGCTTGCCGCCATTAAATCTAAATCCTTACTATTGCTGAATGTTCCAGTGTACACAATAGGTTCAACAGAGGAGTTAGTGCTTCCGAGCAAAACATGTCCGTATGAATAAGGCATCATCGAGTTATACACCACAAACAATGTCGTCCAGCCCACACTCTCTTTGTAGAACAAATCGCAGATAGTACTATTGTACTTAAAAACATGTGCACAAAGCATCGGTTGCGCGGATGACGACGACGGGAAGAGAAGGTTAATCGTCTGATAGTCAGGATATTCCTGTGAAGAGTTTAGCGCTGCATATAGAGTTGTAGTAGGTGTGGGAAACAGCCCTGGATTCTGGGGTGCACCAGTGTCATTACTAGCTTCTACCTTTATAAACAAAGCACAAGCCGTGTGGTCCATTAAATTCTGGCCGACAGGCAGATCTGCGACCACCGGAATGTCAAATGATTCAAGGTGTTCCTTGGGCCCAATTCCAGACAACATCAGCAGTTGTGGGCTATGGATTGCCCCAGCGGTAACGATTACTTCCTTATTCGCATATATCTCGTATGTGAAGCCTCCATCTGTGGTTACTTGTACACCGTAGGCAGTACCGTTCTCGATCAGAATCTTCTCGACTTTAGAAGACAACCCGACGCATAGGTTTGAGCGTGCCATGGCTGCTCCCAGGTAACAGTGCCCGTTACTCTGACGAACATCATTAGCTATGTTAAACAAAGGCTCGCTGACACCGAGACGATATTGCGATATGTCATCTACTACTGCATGACCAAGTTCATTTAAGGCATCCAAAAGGAATTGGTTCTCAGAGCTAGTTTGACGTTTTATCGGCATCATACCGTCCGTGCCGTGATAATTGGCGCTAGTCGAATTGAGCAGATCTGGGTCAATCAACTCTTCAAGTTTTTTGTAATAAGGCAGCAGGTTCGTGTAATTCCAGCTGTCGTCCTCTACAGCTTCGGCCCACAGTTCAAAGTCATGAGGGTCTCCCTGAACATGTATCATATGATGTAGGCTGCTACTACCGCCCAGCATTTTTCCTTGTGTTAAACCTACGACACTATCTACTAGACACTGTCCTGTAGTGTAGTCGTTAGTTGACGGCGTGTTGTAGTCGTACTTTGATCCTGGCAGTAATGTGAAAGCACCTGGCATCTGTGAAAATAAGGAGTGTATAAATTATAATCGAATCGAAGAATCATATATGTAACTACTTTTATCCCGTGGCTTCACTCCCGTGGATGAATACAACGAAGTTAATCAGAAACCAAAAGTGATAATTTATTTCCATAGATCTATTTACAACAGAGAGATCAAGCTCTGAGGATCTGCTTAACTAATTGAGATAAGATAGCAGTTCTTAAGTTGAAGCATATATTCTTAACATAACAGTGAAAATAAAATTAAAATCAGTTCAGTAGTTTTTCGCCGAACCCTAACAAGCAAACGGACACAGTACAGACAGAAACACTTTTTTTTGCGTTCGAAAAGCGTTGGCGAAAAGCTTCGTTGCGTTTAAATATCTTTAATGTACAGACTCAGTTATTTTTTAAAATTTTATAATAGTACCAACATACCTTTGACTCTAAGGGTGGAATTCCCCCGGCTTCAAGTACAAGAACACTGTATTTTCCACTTTCTGAGAGTCTATTGGCAAGAACAGAGCCCGCGGAACCACCACCAATAATGATGTAGTCATAAAAACTTTTGTCTGTAAAGAAGTACACAATTTTAATGATGACAATTATTGCACAATCGCACATCTTATAAAACACTGTTCAGATATTGGTAAAGTAATCAAAATAATAAATTTATGTGGGCAGGCTTCTATTATTATATTCTGATCGTGTATGGGCTGGTAGTGGTCTAAGCTCCCCCCCCGTCTTTTTAACCTATTCATTAACAAACTGATAGGTTGGCTCAGTGGCACTAAAGTCTCTAGTAGACTATTCGGATTGGCAGTTAACATACCTATTAACCAAGAAGATTTATACTTACATACCACCATCACCTAGCACTCTGTATTTGGAAGGAACTGTTATCGTTAGTCAGTCAGTTTCACGAACAATGTGCTAACTTTACTCATTCCGAGTTATAAGGTATAAAAGTGAATGAAAAATATCGAATTCCTGTGGCTGGAATGTTAATAGTATAAAAAATATGAACGGAGAAATATTTTCAGCTTTTATCCCACTGTGTCATATCCTCGAACTTGTTTTTAAAATAGTCATGATAAACAGAAGGCGGAAGACGGAACTGATATTATAACGAAGAAACACTAATTTGAACTTTGTAAAACTGAACACGGGCGAAACGCTGGATGACGTTCAGATTCACAACTAAGAACGTAAACTATCATAAACTGTTGGTAGTTGAGAGTTAAAGCGATTGATTGTTAGTTAGTTGTGAAGTGGAGCAAGGAAGTGTCGGCTGTATGAATAAATTAAATTATAATTTGGATACCCTCGAGCCAATCTGGCCACAGAAAATATAACGTGTGGGTGCCTCCGGGTATGCACTATTTCTTACTTTTGTGGTGAGACATGAGACAACCTGTCCCAAATTTTAGTTTAGTGTACGGTATCCTAAAGTTCTGGTCACTTAAGCGGAGTAATAGTGTAGTCTATTGTGGTTATGCGCTATCTCTAATTTTGTGAAAAGACATGAGAAAATATATACTGAATTGTAGGCTGTCGGTTCAAATAGCGAGCATCCTTTTTGATATCGAGTCTGTGAGTGAACGTGAAAGTTATTGTTATAAGTAGTCCAGTCAATCTTGAGGAAAATGAAATGTGACGTAGGAAGTGCAAGTATGTACATTAAGTTTTAAAACGGAAATGTTGAACGGCGCCTACTCCGTAGGACAGAGCATTGCCCTGCCCTGCCGTTCCTATGTCTCATTTCATTCGGTTCCTCAATTTTGGTGTGTTACGGTCGCCAGCATATCAAGTTACCACAAAATGTCAAATTTCCTTAGTCGATTTTGAACTTTAACTTCAACATTTTAAGAGTTGAAATAATTTGGAGAAATTTGACAGTGTTGTTTATCCTGGTGTACTGGCGACTGTTCAATTATATTGATTTTGAGCCGCATCTGTAAGTAGATGTTAGTAGTTACTAAACTAAATGGATCATACATTAACCATGCAGTAAGTACCAACCTTCATAGGTACAATTGGGTGGAAACATATAGTTCATTAAGCCCAAATTTGATATGGCCAGTAATGCAGTTTGCATTGTCTGGATCGTAGACAACGTGGACGCAGTAACACTCGTCATGACTGAAACAAAATAAAAATAGATATCTTTACATAATTATAAGTTTTTGACACTTACGCGAATATTAGAATTTGAAATATTCATAATCATATTCATATTCATATATTTATTGCATTCCATAATGTACACATACAGGTGATTATTTATTTATTATAAATCTACCTTTTACGGATTTCATCGCGTTATATAGACTCGCGCACGGAGGGTTCCGTACCATTACGATTTATGACGTATTAAAAAAAACTATTTACTAGATCTCGTCCAAACCAATTTTCGGTGTAAGTATAGGTACATGGTACATCATATATTTTTTTTTAGTTTTATCGTTCTCTTATTTTAGAAGTTACAGGGGGGGGGACACATTTTACCACTTTGGAAGTGTTTCTTGCGCAAACTATTCAGTTAAGAGAAAAATGATATTAGAAACCTCAATATCATTTTTGAAGACCTATCCATAGATACACACACACACACGTATGGGTATGACGAAAAAAAATTTTGAGTTTCAGTTTCAAGTATGGGGTACCCCCAAAATATATTGTTTTTTTTCTATTTTTGTGTGAAAATCTTAATGCGGTTTATAGAATACATCTAATTACCAAGTTTCAACAGCATAGTTCTTATAGTTTCAAAAAAAAAAGGCTGTGACACGATCGGACAGACAGACAGACAGACAGACAGACAGACATGACGAATCTATAAGGGTTCCGTTTTTGCCATTTGGCTACGAAACCCTAAAAACGAAATATTCCCGACGTTTTGAATCCTTTACAGCATCCATGGTCAGGGGTAACTGAGATGCTGGACGTCCTAATGGTAACATTACGAGCTCACCGTATCCTTTTGGTCTTGCAGTACTCAATACTCAATATATTTATTGCACTCCACAATGTTAACAGGTATTACACAGTAATTTAGTAGGTATCAATCATGGACCCTGTCGGGCACGGCAATTTAGGAGAGAGGAGGAAGGCATTCTATCTTTATATTTGTTATACCTACTACTTTTTTTTAGTTTTTTATTTTTTTTAAATTATGTTCTTAATTATTATTGTGCTTGGATTTAGATTTAATGGAATCTATGATGGGGTTCCAAACAGATGGTAAATTTCTGAATCTTACCATCTGTTTCTTCTTGATTCTGTTTTCATCTTCTCTATTGAAATTTGTGTGTTTTTTTATTTCAATCGCCTCGTGAATCATCCTAGGTAGGAATCGGTTTTATTTTACAAGGACTTGTGGCTTATCAAATTTGATGTAGTGCTAGGCCTTGTCAAGTGTACTTTCACAAACTGCTGACTTCAAGAAACGGAGATTTTTGACATCGACGATGTGTTCTTTTACGTGGGTCCCTATGCTTTTTTAGTTTGACCTATGTATGAGAGACCGCTATCACAACCTCTTGTATCATGAAAGGGTATATAATACTTGACAAAAGTGGTAACAACTGACAGATCTTCTTGAGCGGATTGAAGTAAGTTTTGATTTAAGCACGCTTCAAGATAAAGTGAAACTTTTCTGTGACGTCTTTAACATAATTATGGTAATACGACGAACAGGTAGGCTTGTGGTACGTTCCTTGTGGTATCTGTGATGAGTGCTTGTTGTCGTGCAGTACTCGCTTATAATCCTTACATACAGATTCTTAGATGGAGAATCACACCATCAGCAAAAAGTTATCTACCGACGCTAAATAATTGTTTCAGAGAGCGCGTGGGATCTATGATGAGCAACACCTGGATGCAGAGAAATGCAATGTTCTAGGCACTCGAAGCGATTCAATCTTTTTATAATTTTTATTTTTGTGGTTTTTTTTTCCTGACATACAACAACTTCCCTTCCTTATGACACACAACAATACATAAAAGTATATTTCAAAACCAAGTTTTAAATATGAAGTTGATAAAATGATAGTGCTACTTACTTGCGACTGTTTCGCTGACGACTCGATGAGAAGATGCATTTGGCTAATTTTGTGTCAGTATTTATACGAAAATAATTGCAAGAACTTTCTATATAAATATGTAACCAATTGTCGTTTCGATAAAGATATGCAAAATTATTCATCATTTAACACGCTGACTGTCGGTGCATTAAATAAATGCATTTTTTGTAATGCATTTTTGATCTGGCTGTGACGTCCGTGCATTACATGTAATGCATTAGCCAGAGGCAATTGAATTGCGTTTCCTGGGCTGGACATGTGAGCTAGGACTTTTATTTTCAAGGAAAAATATAAAATCGGTGGGACAATCTTTGCTCTAAAATAAAAGGAAAAAAAAAACAATAGTTTTTTTTTGGACGTACTAATCAGAAGAGTTAAAATTTAATCAGCATCGTTAAAACATGTTAGGCAAAACACTTCTTTGCAAGAGAAGCATTCAGTTTATTTATTTATTTATACTTTATTGTACACCAAGTAATATTACAAAATATACAAAGTTTTTGTATTTGATGATATACAATGGGCGGCCTTATCGCGATCTACGATTTCTTCCAGGCAACCTTTGGATGGACACGACTGCACTTAACTAAAACTAGGGTTGCTTACGGTGCAAAAACAAATAAAAAAAGGAACAATATTCAGTTATTACTTTTGTAGCATTTTTCTTGCTACACTGTTTGTGGAGCCAGGCTAGGTTGTGGTTTAGGTAATCTGTATAATAAATGATTAAATGAACGAACCTGTTGTGAAGTTTGTTCATTACAAGAAGTGGTTCGTTCGAACATATATAGGTAGGTTCATCATCATCAGCCCGTATTCGTCCATATATAGGTAGGTCACTGAATGCAATTTACAGAGCTAAAAAACCTCAACATAAATAACTACATAGTCTATGTCCTTGCCATTAAATTATTGGGTACTGCATAACTGTGTGGGGTGGAGCAGTAAAGATGAATTTCCTGGGGGTTGAGAGAGTCATGTCAAGGAAACCTTTTAGAGCCCCTATTACCCTAGTATACATATATACAAAAAGCTTCAGAAAGAATAAGACATACTATTTATTTAAGACATATTACAGACTGGCTACTAAAGCAGGACTACATTATAACAGAATCCCTACTTACATGCCTACATCGTATGAAACACATAATGACGTGAAGACAAGTTCAGTGAGTCAGAAGGTATTCGTCCCAAAAGGATTTGTCCTAGAAATTAAAAAGAATTTTTCCTTCAGTGCTTCGTCCTATTGCAATTTTTTCTTCATTTTTAAACAGAATTGGTATGAAGTAACATCAGAAAGGAAAATGCTTAACATGTGGGTATACCACATATACCCCCATACGTCTACACACCAGCACACATAAACACAATACATACAGAACACACGTACTCAACCACACAACACTTATATAACCCTAGTATCAACCGAGTAAACTCATTATAACATTAACAGTAGAACGTCACTTTTTCACTCATTTTGTGTAGCTATGATTAATTTTCTCAACCACATGGCCAATGACGACTATCTTTTAAAATACGAATAAATAGGTCTCACCTAGTTTAAGACACAGGGTTTATATTATTTTTATTGCATAGACTGTCACCCCATAATTATGTATACAATCTGTAATGGTTTGTCTATTTTTATCCTAAACAGTGTAAATCAGGTGTATTTAGGAATAAATTAATTCTTATTTTTAGACTGACATCTCAATTTTACCCAGGGTGGGGCGGATAGGGAACATTATTCGATATCTTCGAACAAAGCACTTCGTATAATATTTTTCGATGCCAATTATTTTGTCAGCATCTTTAATAACACGGCTATTGTTGCCGTATATATTATGTCACCGTAAAATTGTAAATATCGTTAGATTATAATCTATCTCGCGAGATTGTAAACTGTTGATTGATTGTAAACTCAACTTACTTCTTACAACTTAACGCATTATTTTTTGGTAGATTATAATCTATCGAAGTAAAACCGTCGAATTGTGCTCGCGCGCTGATCGATTGAACGTCATGTGCCCCGCGCCACCTTTTTTTGGTTGTCGAATGTTATTACGTTTTCTATTTGATTTTTCTTAATTTCGAGTTGGTTCTGGTTTATGGTTCTAACATAACCAAACCTATTTAAAATTTTGCGGCGAATTAGAAACTTTCCGAATTTTGAAATGTCCCATCGCATGACATTTCACAATTTGACGGTTTTGCTTTGATCGATTATTATCTACCGAAAATAATGCGTTGAATAACGTTAACAATCTCGCAAGATAGATTATGATCTAACGATGTTTACAATTTTACGGTGACATAATATATTATACATAGATCACCATCCTAAATACCTATATCCCAAACAACTTCCACACTGGTATGATTAAAATAGTTAAAACTATTGAATTCCGCAAAAATATTGTATTAATAGGTGACGTAATCATTGAGATCAAACCTTTGTAGCGTCATGACCACGCTCTAGAAACGTGGACGACCAGGAATTAGTATGTCATTTTACCATCAGAAAATATACGATGTAAGAAGGTTACGTTTTAAACAGGTGTTAAATCTGCCTAATTAAATAGCAAGGTAAGAACAATATATATATATATATATATATATATATATATATATATATATATATATATACATATACATATATAATATATTATATGGAAATCCGTCCAACAATAAATAGATTAAGATAATTAATGATTAATTTAACGTAGAATGTAACTAGTTGCTACATGTTCAAAATTAGATTATTTGCTACAATATCAGAAGCAGTATGAAAATATTCGGGTTTATACTTCCGTCATTTAGTGTAATTGGGTATGTAAGTGAGTGGTGGGGTATTTTTTGCTTATGCTCAGCAATGCCTCTATTATAGTAGCCACGCGGCTGCAATAACTTAACAATACTCAACAACTTTTGACATACTTCACCTACCCATGCCATGTTGTCGTCGCTGTGATGCTGGGTTTTCTGGTCAGGGTGTGTTACAGATACTGCGCGGTGCCAATTACATGATCGCAGGAGACCTGTAAATAGGTTATTAAAAAATGATAAGAATGAATAACAATATTAAAAAAAATTGAAATTTGAAATAATTAAAATTAAAATAATAAACAATATTGAAATTTTGTTTAAAAATGGTAATGTAACCTTAGTGATATTCGTTGAAAATTAGTAATCAGTACATAAGTCAATTTGTATTTATTTACTAATACTCGTATAAATAAGTGTAATACCTGTATTATGTTGTCGGTCTATGAGCGAAAACTCAGAAACACCAGGCTAGCCGTTCACATCATTCAGTGATAGACACAATATCACATCACGTAGATATTCACGACGTTTTGAGATACTACAGGAAACCTGAAAAAAGGGTTTTAATTACATAAAAAAGTGGTTTGAAGTCAGAAACCAGTGTCAGGAGCTGTGGCCCTTTGGCACAATAACTAGGTACCTAACTGGGTGTTTATTGTTAGTTTTGAGTATGATACGTTAATATTGTTAGTTTTAAGTATTATATAAGTTCTTAAGGTCCGTATGGGTTTTGTGCAAATAAATACATTTTCTTTCTTTCTTTTAGAATGACGGGTTGAAAATATTGTCGCGCCATGGTTAGACGGGCGAGGACCGGTAGCATGATCGCTACAGAATCATGAGTAATGATATTACTCAAGTTTTACTAAGTTGTTGCCAAATAGTAAAATTTAAGTTAGATAGATAAAAATGTGGATACAAACGTTAGGTTACAAGGTTTTTGCAGGCGTGTATAAGAAAAATATACACGCTTGCAAAAAAGAAATATATGAATATAAATATGAGCCAGGAACTCGCGATTCGAAGCCTTCTGCCCACGTTGGGCTCAAGAATGCTCTATTGAAAAAAACATAATTAAAACTGAACTTGAAAGTTTAAATACTGCTAAATGTAATTATAATCCGAACGTGCTTCTGAACGATGTTAAAACAGAACTAAATACTAAATATTGTGGATGGCATAAAATTTACACTGATGGTTCGAAAAGCGCTCAGGGACAAGGAGCAGGATTATTTGACCAAAGCTTAGGGAATAGGTTTGGATATAAAATAATTTGTAATATATCAATTATGTCGCTGGAACTCGTAGCAATTTCTCAAGCAGTGAATTATATTCTTAATCAAAATATAAATAAGGTTGTAATACTTTCAGATAGTAAGAGTGCACTCCAGCATATCGCTCGATGCGCCTCTGGTTACAGCAGAGGTGCATCGATAGCGTACGATATTTTAGAAGGTTTAATGTTACTTAGTACTCGTAGCAATAAAATAGAATTTAAATTGCAATGGGTTCCAGCACATATTGGTCTGCGCGGTAACGAGGAGGCTGATCGTATATCAAAATCAGCGGTAGTGGATGGTATATGTATTAATTACGTACCTGATTATTGGGAACATATAGGTATCAAAATTTAAATTAATATGTTTTAATAATTGGCAACAAATTTTTTTCAATATTTCGAATGATAAAGGTATTTGGTATAAAAGCATCCAAGGTCAGCCATCTCGTGTCGCCTGGTTTGAAGATGTTAAACTAAGCAGAAATTATATTAAATTAATTCTAAGACTTTGTTCTGGACACTATCCGTCGGCAAAATTTGCATTTCTTATGAAAAAGTCAGATTCTCCTAATTGCACAGTTTGCGGCCAAATCGAGGACGTGCAACATTTGTTGTTGATCTTCGGACGCTGCTAAAAAGTTGTGCCATTTAATCACGATTCTTCATGAATAACTTTTGCTTGTGAATAGTGTAAAAAGGTACGATGGGGCTGACATATTATTTTAATAAAAGCCCCTAAATAAAAATAGATAAAAAAAAGAAAAAGATAAGCTTCAAGGAAGAAACAGGAGTTGAGCTCAGAGAGGGGTTCGGCGAAGGCTTCGAGGCGCGGTTCGACCAGAAAAAGGGTGACACTTAACTTAAAGGGATGGAGCAGCAGGAAGAAGAGGGCTGCGCGTGCTCTGCAGATATGCAGAGCACGCATAAAAGGATATTTTTATAGCGCCGTATAAAAAGATATTTTTATAGCGCCGCGTGGTATGAGGCTCGAGATGGTGAAGGAAGGGCGGCCAGCGCAGACCGTGTCATACCTGGTAATAATGATCACCATGCGAATGATAACTTAAACCTCATGGCCAGTCATGGTCTCCTACAAGACACTTCCGACAAGAGTAGATAACTGTCTTGACAACATTATATTTAAATCTGAGGCATCGGCGTGTGCCGATAACACATGTTACAGGGCCCCTAGATAATGTCACATCTTCATTATCGATGACGAAGTTAGATTTCCGAAATGTATGGATTTGACATAATTTCATCACGTGAAATATCGAAAGATTGTGCCAATTCCATACATTTCAGATTAATCTAACTTCGTTTTCGATATGGAAATGTAACATTGTCTAGACCTCCAGATCATCTTCCAGTCGCTTTATGCATACACACTAAGAAAACAACAATGTCTCCACTAATCAGGGCCACACTGCGTTACGATTATGAGTACTTTCAATATTTCATAAACTCCTATAAAATTTGAAATATAGTTTTATCCTATCACTTAATAAAGGACAATGGCGAAAAAATTTTTGAGGGAATTAATAAGCGTCTATAAATATCATCTTTATAGATGCATATAAAATTATTTTCTACGTTTTTTCACCACCACCACTAACCTAATGAGTGTTTTGATAAAAACACCGAAATAACTCAGTATCAGTTGCCGGTATCAGTTCCTTCCTAAAAAACATACAATAAAGCATTTTATAAAAAAAATTACATTGGACATATCAGTGCCTCCAGTGAAAAAGGGCACAACTCAAAATGGACACTTTTCAGGAGAGCCAAAAAACCATACTTTTGATGTTTTTTAGTATTTCGGGATTAAAGTATTATATTTCTTTTATTGCACATTCTAGATAAAAAATAGTTCTTTTATTTAACGTAAATAACTTACCCATTCAACCACTCCTTCTATATATTTTTTTACTTTTTGTTGAGTTGTGCCCTTATTAACGAAGCATTAATGGTATAACGTCTTTTATTCTTGTAATTTTGCTCGTTTTTAAAGGAATATTACGACTTATTCCCTTATTTCATCAATGCTTAAGACGATTATGCGACTTAATGTCTTTCTGCTATCAATAACAAAGGTACATGATAAACTTATCTTATATTATAATAAAATAAATAGACTATTAAATACTTCTATTTATTGAAATAATCAACATAAAAAACGAGGAATCAACATAAAACAAAATTAATTTACAGCATTTGTAAGTAACAAATGATTTTTATTTTGACCGCCGCAAGTGTCTGAATACAGGATGAATATGAAATACATGGGACACTCAAAAAGTTTTGAGAAACTAAAAAACTAACTTCTATGAATATTCTTTTATTAAATCTTTTAAAGGAACTTGCCACCATCCCCTATACAAAGTTTCATGCGTCTGAACCAATTTTCAAAAAAAAATTACAATCCTCCGCAGACATCTCTTCCACGGCCTTCTCTTTTGTGCTATACCATTCGGCGTTGATGCTGCTTTGGTCTTGAAGTGGAATTGAAATTAGGTACCCCATCAAAGTGAAGAAACTAGCGATCACAACTTTTCCTGCGCTCCTCGATCGCTTCACTTTCGTAGGCGTTGGTTCATTTTGAAACAGTCAAACTGTCGACTGACGCTTTGTTTCTGGATCGTATTGATAAATCCAGGATTTGAAACCTGTCACATTGTCGTAAACGCGCCGTGACGAGCCTGCATCAAATTTTTGTATCATATCACGGCACCAATCCACATGGGCCTGCTTCTGAGCTTCGGTGAGGTTGTGCGTTACCCAGCGCGAAACTATCATCCTTACGCGAAGGTGCTCGTGCAAAATCTTGTGACCACTTCCTGAACCAATCAGCAGAGTATGCTGAATCTCTTCGTACGTAATTCGTCTCTTTTCTTGAATTAATTTTTTTTACTACCAACACACTTTCTACAGTGACAGCCGTCGTAGGACGACCACTCCTTTGTTCATCCGCCAAACTAAGATGACCGCTATACCAGCCGTAGATGGTTGCTTTTGAAGGCTTCATCCATAAAAGCAATTTAAAGTCGATCAAATTACTCATCAGGTTTTAATCCACATTTGAAATCATTGAACGATATTGTTCTCGATGCAGATCCATTTTGAATTGGCTCTCAAAAAAATGCGGAGGAAATTTGGAAATCGAACAGTGGTATTTTTACTTTAAATAATCGAACTTTTCAAAATAAACTTTGTGTCGCAAAACTTTCTGAGTGGCCTGGTATACCTATTTCTACCAAAGTTCATGTATTAAGAGCATGTTATAGTAAAAATTAAAGTCAAAGTAATTACATAAATGAAATAGGTAGGTACTTACAACTCTAAGCGGAAGCGGCGGTAGCCTAATGGCTAGGGCGTCGGACTTGCGATCATGTGGTTGCCGGTTCGAACCCCACCCATTGCACTACCGACGTGAACCCACTCGTAACACAAGCAATTAGCTTAGCACGAGGGGTTAACAAGAATACTAGTAATGTGTGACCCACATTGCTAGTAGGTAGGTAGGTAAAACTCTAGCCGGTTTTAATACAAATTCAGTATTTTTTTGACTGCGTGTCATTTTCCCCTAGTTTTGAAGTTTGACAATTACAAGTCTTAATAATTGGCTTTAATTAAATTTTAGCTCAAAAAATATGAAATTCATCAATTCATTTATTTCCATTATAGAAGCGAAAAATTCGCGGCAAAATTCTAAATACACAAGACATATCGGTTAGGTTAGAACTGTGACCACAGAACCAAAACCACTTTTGACGGATTCAGTTAGACAAAAGTACTTTTAACCAGGTCCATTGGGCAAAACTACTTTTGAATGTTATTTTAGTCAAAAGTATTATGATCTAAAGCATACGGTTAAAACTACTTTTAACTGATTTTGCTAGTTAAAAGTACTGGTTAAGTACTGCAATATATATATTATTTAAAACAAACACACGAAACAGTATTTACTTTAGAAAAATAAACAAAATAGAAATTATAAAATAAAGAATGAAATGACTTATTCATTAAACACGTGCCAATCCACCAATAGCGATAGGGCTTAGTGGGGATATAAACATTTGAAATTACGCGAATTAAACGATACAAATCGAGTTGTTCCCTTATACACATGCTCACTTAAGGGTATTATCTGCATTTATTTCTTTCTACATTTAAATCGCTTCGGAACAAAATGGTTTGTGTCTTTTCTGTCATGTCAGTAGTTCAATTAACTGATATTATGTCTTTTTGTTGGTTTGTGTTTTCGGATTTATTGCAGTTGTATCTTTTTAGCTGTGAAATTTACTTGATATCAGTGGATATGCCTAAAAAAACGGCGAGTTATGTCCTTGATGCAATTCAAAAAACCAGGTTACGATTGAGCTAGAGTTATGTCCTTTTGATATGTTGTGTAACAGAACACGGAGATTACAATGGTGCAATAAAAACAAAAGGGCATAACTCTACTTATGCCTCTTTTCACTGGAGGCACTGATATGTACCATGTAAGCACCCCAGAACCGACGGGACATTCAAAGTGTTAAGATGTTTTAATTAACAACATGAGCAAATTACATTATTAGTGTGACGAGGAAAATGGTAGTTACACAGATGTCCGTGTTATTAAAATTGTATTTATAGATATAATTAAACATTTTATTAATTAGTCGTGAAGAGGGCAGTAGGTAAGACATAAAAGTATTAAAATGAAATAAACTTCTTCTTGTTTTACGGATCAGATGAAAAAAAAAACCTTTATTACAGAAACAAAGTTAGGTTGTGTTACTCGTATGTCAAATGTCACTTATAGCCTAAAAGCTAGTGAACGATTCCTTTAACGTGCTGACGAAAGGCTAGAAGAGAGAGAACATGGAAAGCGACAGCCTCCTATACAAGCAAGTTATGCGTGCGGAGCTTGCGTAACGGGAGAGAACCCTCTCTCCCATAAGTAGTAGAAACATCGGAAGATAATCCTTGGGGATTTTCCAAACCGTTTTTTTTTCAATGATTTGTTAGTTAACAAGCGTAGGCATTATGTACATGACATTGATCTGATAATATGTGTTGTTGCTGCTGGGCACAGGACTGCTCTTAATGAGAATTTGAATGAGAGCCGGTGAACGAACGAAATTAACTCGGCAAACGAAGAGGCAAGCCACCTGATGGAAAGTAGCATCGCCGACCATGGATATCTGCAATACCTAAGGATTTGCAGATGTGTTGCCGAGCCTATTTAATGTAAGGAAGGGGACTGAAGGTCGAATTGGGCCTCCAGCGCTCCACACTCACCGTACGAAGCGCAACAATATGCATATTGCTACTTGACGTCGATATTATGTGGGAGGGACATTCATGATGGCATGTAGACATGCTAGTGAGGCACTACTGCTACTATTAGGGATTAAGCTATTAAAATATCTCATCTTAACTCCGAAAGGTAAGGCAGAGATGTCCTGTTTACACCCATAGTTCACCGTTAGTATCCATATTTAAGGTCGTATGTAATAATCCGTATATAGTTTCTTAATTCATGTTTAAAACCATACAATAGGTAAGTCATTGTAATGTAAATTTTGCGTTAAAAGTATTACACAGGTGTATAATATTTGAATTGACTCACACATTTAGGATGAAAAATACACTTGCATTTTTGGCTGACAGTTGCCAATAATTAAATAAGAGAATGACATCATTTGGTATTAATAATGTTATCATCTTCAGCGGAACTAACATGCCTTTTATCCCATTTCACATGTCCATACCATGACAAACGTTTACTACATGAATTGATAATTTAAAATCCCAAGCGCTTGGCAACTGACACCACAGATAATTGTTTTTTTAATAAAGCTTACTAGCAATGTGGATCACACATTACTAGTAATCTTGTTAACCCCTCGTGCTAAGCTCAATGCTTGTGTTACGAGTGGGTTCACGTCGGTAGTGCAATGGGTGGGTTTCGAACCGGCAACCATAGATCGAAAGTTCGACGCCCTAGCCATTAGGCTACCGCCGCTTCAAACATTGGCACGAATCCTTAGAGTAGTCTCCGATGTATTATGTTGGCTTTCCAATTCAAAGCCTGCGGGGTTAGATAGATAGGTATTAATGTAATGTGTAAGGATTAGGTAATCTTTATTGTACACCAAAAACAATGACAAGGAAAGTAGTAGTAGTAGAACTAGAAGTTTAATTTATCGGGGCTCTTTCCATTTTCCGCACTCTGCATAGCTTTTAAACGATACGAGAACAAAGATGTCGCAAATAAACAGATCATAAGGGTCAATATCAACAAAGTGAATTTTTTGCCTATTTTAGTGGGGACATGTTTACTTCAGTATTGGTGAAAAATAAGGACCTGTTATTAGAATATTTAGTGGAAGCTAGATTTAAAAAAAAAAAAACAATAACCTATCGTTGGGCGATGCCGATTGATAGCAAAGGGGTCAGTCTGGACATTTTGATAGCCTTCGTTCGGTTGTGGCGCAAGGCGCTTCTTTCGAAGCTTGCTTCTTATGGGTTACCTGAGAAACTCTGCAACTGGATTGCCAGCTTCCTCACGGACCATAGCATCAACGTCGTTGTCCACGGTTTATGCTCCAAAACTAAGCCCGTGAACGCTGGTGTCCCCCAAGGCTGTGTGCTTTCCCCGACCCTGTTTCTTCTCCATATCAATGATAGGTTACATTCTGACAACATTCATTGCTATGCGGATGACAGTACGGTGGATACCTCTTACTTTGGCCACTCCAATATTTCTCAGGCACACGTCCTTGAGTGTCGGAGCAAACTTGTGTCTGAAATCGAGGCTACCTTAGAACAAGCTTCGAATTGGGATCATCACAATTTGGTACAGTTTAAACCCCATATCCAATTGTTGTGCCAGCTCAGTTTCAGTACATATATACACTTGATATTTAGCCAAGTATTGGGATTCTTGGTACCGACATAGAGAGTAACTTTAAATTTCGCGGTCATTTGGAGGACACAGCTAAGTATGCATTCCGTCACAGATCCACTCGCCAGAAAAGGAAATTTCATCTATTTCACCTGGATGAATGATGTCCACCTCCGTGCGTTTCTCAAGACACTTTTTACCGCGCACGACTAGGTACTTTGTAAAATCAAATTACCAGCGGATGTAGTTCCGATCCGGTACAACATGGCAACCTTCAAGAAACGACCCTATTCTTTAACTTATGAGTGTAACCAAGCTTCAGTAACTAAATTATTATACCTATTGTAATTTGAAAACTTCGTAACTTCCTTTTGTTGTAGTACTTATAGAACTAAAACAATGCTGAGTAATAAGAGATTTTGTCAAAAACTATAGATGGCGATCTTTGTTCGATGTTATCTTATTTTTTTTTTACTTTCAAAACCGACTGTCTAATAACTATTAGGGCTCCAATGACTGACAGTTTTCCAAACAACAAATAAACAATAACAAATCGTTCAGTGTTAAATAATTTTGTCAAATAACTATGTTTTTGTAACACTGATATTTTGCAATAAATCGCAAGCGATAAGATTTTTTAAAATCATTTTTATAATAGCTCATTTCATGTAGATTCAAAATATCTATATAGTATCTAAGTAACTATGTCTTTGTTTATATTTTTTGTAACACTGATATTTTGCAATTAATCACTAGTGATAAGATTTTTTAAAATCATTTTTATAATAGCTCATTTTATGTACATTCAAAATATCTATATTAGTATATAGTATCTAAGTTGCTAATTTAATTATTTTATTTGCTTAATTGACCAAATACTGTCTGTTTAAAATGAAATTAATATCACTCATTTATGCGAAACCTAAATCGCTTCATATAACATGTAGTTTAATATTAAAACACTTTAAAATCAACAGCAATTTGAACAACCGAATATTGAACAATTCTTGTTCTTGCCACTCAAGATGATACTTACATTTTTGGCGGGTAATCACAGCACTGATCACACACCTGTTGACGCGCAATCGCTGGCGCATGACTGAGATAATGTTATGCGAAATAATACAACGCAATTGATCGCATACGCTCTAAACTTCATGTAAGTTGAAAAAGTGCTACCAGAATTTAAATTTTTGCTGGGGCAGACTTTGATTTTTTAGTTTTATGGTTTTTAGAAAATGATTGTGTCTTCTATACTAACAGAATTGTTACTTTTGTTAATGCAGTTGAAAATTGTTTTTTTTTATCTGATGTATCAGTATTATAATTTTAATTGAAACTAGATCGAGAAATAGGATACCCATGTTTTTTCTTTTCTCGATATTCAATCAATCTCATATATTATATACTTGGACTTTGAAGTTCGACTGATGTAAGTGCCAAATTACGTCACAATACGGTTGGACTTTGATAATGTGTTAATGTCTTGAAAATTTACGCTTTTGGCAGTGACATTCGACGTATCATGAAATTCCTATCATGCGTTTAAAACCAGAGTTTGATTTCAAAGTAACCCTTAGCAAAGATTTTTATCTCATCCCTCTGTATAACTGACGCCAGCACACGTTTTTGATTACTGTTATTTCTTCTCAGAAATAAAACAATGTTTGTTGTTATGAAAAACAAATATTTGGGACTCAGGATAGGAAAATAAAGAAACGGTATTTTGTTTTTTTTTCTAGCTCTATTTTTATTTTAGGGAGTCAATAATTTTGAAATATTGTCAATTATTGTTTAAAAAAATGGAGCGGGGACAAGCCACCAAGCTTGAATTTGAAGGTGTTTTTTTTTCCGGATTATTTATTTACACTAACACAAAAAATCTGTGGCCCTATTTGGACCAAGTTATATATTTAACTATAAAAAAATAAGTAACATCCTATAATTTAGCAACTCGATTCTCAACGAGGACACGTAAAATTTGCCGCGGAGTTATTCACCCATATCACGAAATCAAATAGATATTGGTGTCTTTGATTAGTTTTAAAAGAACTACATAATTAGTGGACTGGAAACATTGTAATCTTACATTGCTTAAGGCTAAAGCATCAGGCTTGGGCGCAAAATCAAGAAAAAAATAGATTTCACGCGCAAGCTTTAACCAATATTGATGTATTTTGGCACGGAGATAGATTTGATATTGAAGAAGGACTTCGGCTACCTGATGTCTTTCATTCCGCTTGATTTATGTCCGGTTATAGGTTCAACCTATAACAAGACTTAAAAACATTCTGGTGGATAGCAGCGGGTAGCACATTAATTGTACGCATACGCCTTATCCTTATGAGATATCGGTGTGATGGTATTATTTTATATTATTTGAACACTGAACAAACTTTCATAAGGGGTATCTTAACTGACAATTTGATCAACTGGTCGTTTCTATATTAAAATAAATTAAAACACAATGATACTTGCTAGTATGTATTAATTAACGATAAATACCTTATAAAATATGACATCTGGGTAAATTGACGCATTGTTATTTCACACTTGTGTTTAATTTAAACTGTCCAAATAATGATGCAGACAAAACGTCAGAGTCAGTTAATAAATAGGTAGGTACTAAAATGTGGATGTAGGAATTGGATACAATATTCGTGGATTTGCACTATCCCCGACGAACTCAGTCTGAAGTTGTGCTCGTGGCGCAAATGTTTGGCTCGTGGCGCCATTTATTAACATGCGCGGGCAGCATCACAGGGAACCGATTTTGGGAACATTGTGGCGCGTGCCCCTGCAAAAGATGAACAGAAGTTGCTGATGCGATGCCTATTTAAGGAAAAGGGAGGGGAAGGACAAAGACGGGGATTGTGGGAGGAATTGGGCCTCCGGCGCTCCACACTCACTGTCCGGAACGCAACAATATGTATACTGGCACTAATAAAATTGAGAACCACCTCTTTTTCTTTGAAGTCTGTTAAAACACGGAGGTTTTAAATTCGGTTGTATTTATTTTTAACTCTGTCACTTCAAATTATTTGAAAATAAAAAAATGGTTTGAGAGAGAATTCTTCTTGTTTGGTGTAATTTAAATGAGGTGAAGAGATGCTAGGTTAGATAGACCCAAAGTCTTAAAATGGAGACCGAATGAGACGAATTGGACACAGAAACGACGGTACGCAAAGGATGAGATCACACGATCTAGCGAAGGTGGCCGGAAAGGACTGTATACGGAAGCGCCATGAAATTTTTCGGGATAGCGTGCTTATGAAGTGACCTACATCCAGCATTGGATGACAGCAGGTTGATTAGCGTTAACGAGCGCGGGCGCATATTGGCGAGATGATTCTTTTCATATAGGCCGCGCGGGTTTTGAAGGCGACTGGTGTCGCTAAGGCGAGGCGAAGAAAGGCGATTGCGCTTTACTACTTTCGAGTTATAACATTGTAATTTTCTGGATATGTAGTAAGATTTGATCTTGTTTTTCTATAGGTAGTGTGTTTATTAGACTTCACCCACATTCTTTTAGGTTTGTCACTACATTTTTAAAGGCTCATAGTAGTATTTCTTTTTTTGTGTTATTGATATTAGTTGTTCGTTTAGTCTTTCGTCCTTAAAACTGTTTTCGTATGTGGATAATATAAGAAAAAATGTACAGTCACAAAAAAGAAACGAAAATGTTTTTTGTAACAAAAATAAGAAGTGTTACAAAAGTGAAACAAATAGGAAGTAATAGGGCTCTTACACAATGTAAATAAATTTATAAAAAGCAGCTTTCTACTTCTACTAGTTAGATTCAGATTTTTTTTATTAACTTATGAACTAATAAATCAATGAAGATACTACAAAACTCTTAATAAAATCATTAGATTTTATCAAGAATTAAAAATATTAATAAAATAAAATAAATGGCAATAAACTATCTAATATCAGCCTCATAATTTTATTATTGTCACATTATAACATTTCTATAGCTACTACCTACATACGATGCTGCAGTAGTTTAGAACAAGAAATGAATGTGATCAGCCACAGCAGAGTCAATGATAAAAAAGTTAAAAGAATCTTCGAGTAGATTACATGACCCAGTATAATTTAGGTACATGTAGAAATGTATATTGTGCAGTAGTTATTTTTTTATACGATTCAAAATGTAATATCCAGCTTCGAGAGTGAAACTAATGAGGAGATGTCCACTTTGTTAAGCCAAGTAGAAGCATGTCTGAATTCTCGTCCCTTGTGTAGACTATCTAATTCTAATTATGCCGCAGATTCATGAACTCCAGAGCAGTTTCTGATTGGCGAACCAGTTATAAATGCGCCAGATAACAATTTTGACGACGCAAAATATGTAGCCTTAAGAGATGGCACCTAGTACAAAGGATTACGCAACAGTTTTAGCGTCGCTGGTCCAGTAAATATTTGACCACACTGCTCCATCGCTATAAATGGTCTAAACAGACTCCTGAACCGAACGAAGGGGACATAGTTTTAATTAAAGAGGATAACTTACCTCCTTGTCGGTGGCTACTTAGCAGTTATTGAAAAGCATCCGGGTTTGGACAACCTCATGCGTGTAGTCACACTTCGTAGTAACGGTTCTACATTTAAAAGGCCTACCTCGAAACTCTGTCTTACCTGTTACCTAATTATTTAAGTTGTGGATAAATTTAAGCATTACTTTAAGATAAGTTAGCCATTGTTATATCGTGTATTGCAACCTTTCAACATAAATATGTTTATTGTAATTTAACTTTATGTGAAGGACATAATGTTTCACAAAATGTCATTGATGGGCGAAATGAATAGCCATCAATCGGCACATTGCAGCCATCTATCGGCACTATTGTAAAACACCGCCACGATTGTTTTGTTTGTTACCACTAGATGGCAATGTGCATTTTTGTCCAAACTAGATCGCGGTGTTAAGATTCTCCACCGTTAGTTGTAGTCCGTGTGAAATTAAAATGTTAAAACCTTTGATCTATCCTATTGTTCAACACAGTTATGTACAACGGTTGATTAAACATTCTACAATATTATATTGTAGTTTTTGTGAACTCAACCACCCTAGCATCCTCTAGCGAAACCCTCATGTAAGCGAGGGTTTAACAGTAATTCATTTTTTTCTTACTAAACTGACTGACTGCCTCATTAGTCTAGTGGTCCTTAGCACGACTGCCACGCTAGAGGTCCTGGGTTCGATCCCCAGGTCGAGCAAAGTGTTATTGGATTTTTCTATGAAATTCCCAGTGGCAGCTCGGAGTCTGGATTTGTGCCCGGTTAATGGCAATAGGCTCGCCCCCTATTACATGGGACCTAAATATACCGGCGAATAGTGGGTGTACATTGGTACATCTCTGTCTAACCCTTCGGGGAATACAGGCGTGATGGTATGTCATTTTTTTCTTCTTTTACTGTTTTATTTAGAAAGTTTATCTTGTGTACTTAACAAGTTGTTGCAATTTCAAAAGTGTCATACTTACTTATGCAGGCCACTGTATATAACCTAACAGTAAGCGTGTATAACTAAAATTATAAATTGCCAAATAATAGTTTTATTTCGGTATTGAATTACAAATTATACAACGGAACAAATTAAAACAATTACAATGTATAACATTCAACTGGTGAGGCTACGAAGCAATGAAATGTGCAGTACTTAAGTGAACTACGCGTTAAGAATCATGTCAGCGGCTTTTTCAGCTATGACGGTGACTGCAGCATTGATATGGCCGCTGACCAAATTTGGCATGACACTCGCGTCACCCACGCGCAAATTAGCCACACCTTTCACTTTTAAGGTGGAATCCACCACAGTTCCCATACTGCATGTGCCGGAGTAGTGCCACATAGTGGCAACCATAGTTTTAGCATAGCATTTCCAGTAGTCTATGCCACTCAAACCCGGACACAGCCCCGGGTCTACCAGCGAGGAACCACTCTTGGTGAAGTAAGTTGTATTCAGCAACTTGGCAAAATCTTCCAAGCTTGCTGCCATTAAATCTAAATCCTCACTATTACTCAATGTACCAGTGTATACAATGGGTTCAACAGATGAGCCAGTACTTGCTAGCAGAACTTTCCCACTTGACTTTGGCATCAGCAAGCTAAGCACCACAAACATAGTCATCCAGCCCATACTCTCTTTGTGGTACAAATCACAGATAGTATTGTTGTACTTAAATGAATTTGCACAAAGCTGCGTTTGCGCATCTGACGACGACGGGAAGAGAAGAGTTATTGCCTGATAGTCAGGATATTCCTGTGAAGAGTTTAGCGCTGCATATAAAATTGTCATATCTGTAGGAAACAACCCTGGATTCTGGGGTGCACCTGTGTCATTGCTAGGTTCTACCTTTATAACCAATCCACAAGTGGTGTGATCCATTAAATTCTGGCCAACAGGTAGATCTGAAACCACTGAAATATTAAATGATTCAAGGTGTTCCTTGGGCCCAATTCCAGACAACATCAGCAGTTGAGGGCTATGGATTGCCCCAGCGGTCACGATTACTTCCTTGTTCGCATATATCTCGTATGTGAAGCCACCATCTGTGGTTACATGCACACCGTAGGCAGTACCGTTTTCGATTAGAATCTTCTCGACTTTAGAAGACAAACCGACGCATAAGTTTGAGCGTGCAATGGCTGCTCCCAGGTAGCGGTAAGCATTACTCTGACGCTCATTATAAGCTATGTTTAACAAAGGCTCGTTGACTCCGACACGATATTGCGATATATCATCTACTACTGCATGACCAAGTTCATCGAAAGCATCCAAGAGGAATTGGTTCTTAGAGCTGGTTTGACGTTTTATCGGCAGCATGCCATCCGTGCCGTGATAATTGGCGCTAGTCGAATTGAGCAGATCTGAGTCAATCAACTGTTCAAGTTTTTTGAAATAAGAGAACAGGTTCGTGTAATTCCAGCTGTCGTCACCTACAGCTGCGGCCCACATATCAAAGTCACGAGGGTTTCCCTGACAATGTACCAAATGATTCATGCTGCCACTGCCGCCCAGCATTTTTCCTTGCGTTAACCTGGCGATGCCATCTACTAGAGACTGTGCTGTAGTGTAGTCGTTAGTTGACGGAATATTGTAGTCGTACTCTGATCCTGGCAGTAATGTGAAAAGACCGGGCAACTGTGAAAATAAGGAGTGATTGTTTATTATATTAGACACTGAGGAATGATATATGTTACTATTTTATTTCCCGCAGCTTCGCTCCCGTGGATGAATAGAACGAAATTCTGAACTGTTGACAAAAGAGAGGTCAAGCTCTATCTCAGGATCTGCTTAACTGAGATAAAATAGCAGTTCTTAAGTTGAAGCATATATTTTCTAATATAACAGTGACAATCAAATTTAAATCAGTTCAGTAGTTTTTGCGCCAAACCCTAACAAAGAAACAAACAAACGGACACAGTACGGAGTTAGGAGACGTTTATATTATGTAAACTACTTGTTTTTATTTTATTTATAATAGTATCAACATACCTTTGACTGTAAGGGCGGCAATCCCCCGGCTTCAAGTACAAGAACACTGTATTTTCCACTTTCTGTCAGTCTATTGGCAAGAACAGAGCCCGCGGACCCACCACCAATAATGATGTAGTCATAAAAACTTTTGTCTGTAAAAAAGTACAAAATTTTAATGATGACAATTGTTGCACTATTGCACATCTTATAAAACACTGTTTAGATATTGGTACAGTAAGTAGTCAAAAGAATAAAGTTAAGTGCTGAGTTAATCTGCTAAGGCAGGGGAGCTAAGCTCCCCCCGTCTTTTTAAACTATTCATTACAAAACCGGCCAAGTGCGAGTCGGACTCGCGCACGGAGGGTTCCGTATCATTACGATTTATGACGTATTAAAAAAAAACTATTTACTAGATCTCGTCCAAACCAATTTTCGGTGGGAGTTTACATGGTAATCTACATCATATATTTTTTTCAGTTTTATCGTTCTCTTATTTTAGAAGTTACAGGGGGGGGGGGACACACTTTACCACTTTGGAAGTGTTTCTCGCGCAAAATATTCAGTTTAGAAAAAAATGATATTAGTAACCTCAATATCATTTTTGAAGACCTATCCATAGATACCCCACAGGTATGGGTTTGATGAAAAAAAAAATTTTTGAGTTTCAGTTCCAAGTATGGGGAACCCCCAAAATTTATTGTTTTTTTTCTATTTTTGTGTTAAAATCTTAATGCGGTTCATAGAATACATCTGCTTACCAAGTTTCAACAGCATACTTCTTATAGTTTCGAAAAAAAAGGCTGTGACACGATCGGACAGACAGACAGACGGACATGACGAATCTATAAGGGTTCCGTTTTTTGCCATTTGGCTACGGAACCCTTAAAACTCAGTTGGCTCAGTAGCACTAAAGACGTCAGTTGTCACGTGGACGTTGATTGTTCCGTTTCCGCATACCTATTAACCAAGCAGATTTATACTTATACTAGCTTTCCGCCCGCGGCTTCGCCCGCGTGGTTTCTCGGCTTTTCTGTACTATAATACGTATGTATTATACAATTCGACATTTTGTGGTAACTTGATGTGCTGGCCACCGTACTATACGATATCAGCCGGCGTAAAATATAATAATGCTTCTTCGTCAAATATAATCCGCTAGATATTATTATCTATGCACTATGCACAAAAATTGTTAATTCAAAGTTCTCTCCAAAATAACTCAATGTAGATGGCGCTAGCATACAGAAATTCGTATATTTTAAACTGAAAAGTTACTAATCTTATATAGCCTGCATCTCAAAATCCTTTCTTAGGGGATGCTTATAGTAGCTTTATGCATGCAAAGTCTCAGCCCGATCGGTTTAAAATTGACAAAGTTTCATACAACCTTTCATCCCCTATTTTATCCCCTTGGGGGTAGAATTAATCAAAATCCTTTCTTAGCGGATGCCTACGTCATAACATCTACCTGCATGCCAAATTTCAGCCCGATCCGTCCAGTGGTTTGAGTTGTGCGTTGATAGATCACTATGTCAGTCAGTCAGTCAGTCAGTCAGTCAGTCACCTTTGAATTATATATATTTAGATTTAGATACCAGCATCAGCTAGCACTCTGTATTTGGAAGGAAAGTCATGAAATACTACTAGTGTCAGTTTCACGAACAATGCGCTAACTTTACTTATTCCGAGTTACTAGGTAAAAAAGTGAATCAAAAATATTGAATGCCTGTGGCTGGAATGTTAATGGTATAAAAAATATAAACGGAGGAATATTTTCAGCTTTTATACGTCATATCCTCGAACTTGCTTTAAAATAGTCATGATAAACAGTAGGCATGATGATATTATAACGAAGAAACACTAATTTGAACGCTGTAAAACTGAACAGGGGCGAAACGCTGGATTACGTTCAGATTCACAACTAAAAATGTAAATTATCATAAACTGTTGGTTGTTGAGAGTCGGTTAAACCGTTTGATTGTTAGTAAGTTGTTAAGAGGAGCAAGGAAATGTCGGCTGAATGAATAAAGTAAATTATAATTTGGATGCCCTCGAGCCAATCTGGCCACAGAAAATATAATGTGTGGGTGCACTATTTCTTACTTTTTTGGAGTGACATGAGACAACCTGTCCCAAATTTAAGTTTAGTGTAAGGTATCCTAAAGTTCTGGTCACTTAAGTGGACTAAGTGTGTAGCCTATCGTGGTTATGCACTATCTCTAATTTTGTGGAGAGACATGAGACAATCTGTCCTGTTTGAGGCAGCTAGTTAAAATAGCCAGCAGCATTTTTGATATCAAGTCAGTGAGTCAACGAGAAGGTTTTTGTTATAAGTACACACGTACACACGTACACAGTAGTAGTCACAGTCAGTTTTGAGGCAAACGAAATGAGAAGTAGGAACGGCAAGTAAGTAAATTCAGTTTTAAAACGGAAGTGTTGAACGGCGCCTACTCCGTAGAATATAGCAATGTACTGCCCTGCCGTTCCTACGTCTCACTTCACTTGTTTCGTCACTTTCGGTGTGGTACGGTCGCCAGCACATCAAGTTACTACAAAATGTCAAATTTTCTTAGTTTATTTTGAATTTTAATATCAACATTTTAAGAGTTGAAATAATTTGGAGAAATTTGACAGTGTTGTTTATCCTGGTGTACTGGCGACTGTTCAAAGCCCAATTATATCTTATTGTACCTAGTCGCATTGTGTAAAATACTTTTGATCTTCAGCCGCATCTGTAAGTAGATTTTAGTATTTACTAAACTAAATGGATCATACATTAACCATGCAGTAAGTACCAACCTTCATAGGTACAATTGGGTGGAAACATATAGTCCATTAAGCCCAAACTTGTTAAGGTCATAAACGCAGCTTGCATGGACTGGATCGTAGCCAACGTGGACGCAGTAGCACTCGTCATGACTGAAACAAAATAAAAATATAAAATAATCTATACATAAGAATAAGTTTTTGACACTTACGCGAATATTAGACATTGAAATAAAACTACTTTTTACGGATTTTATCGCTTTATATATTTAAAAAAGTGACTGCCTCATTAGTCTTGTGGTCCTTAGAATCAGAATCAGAATATTTATTTGCTAAAATACTGTGACAAATGGTGTTACAGACAAATATATGATACAAGTATTTTGATTATTATATAGCGGCATGCAAAACATCAAGTACAAGAAAGGCACAATAAATAGTTATTTAAAAAGAAACATTATATAATTCATTTAGATGTCATAAAATTAATAGAACATTATAAGAAGTCCAACAATTTATATAAAAAGAAAAATTAAGTAATTTATTAAAATAAATAAAAAATAAAATATTCTTTATTTCGGACAGACAAAGGTATCCATATTTTATTAGTGAAAAACAATAATATAAAGAAGTACTTAAAAGCTATGTTAGTAAAAATATAAAAATAAATAAAAAGTAAAAGTAACATTTTATTGGGCGACTAGCTTAGTGCTTGTAATGCACGTACGAACACAGTGATTAATAATGCACGAGTCGTACCTTCCTGCTATCACCCTAAGGATGGAGTTGGGGCTAGCTCGCAATCTGCAGAGCAACGAGGCAGTTTTCTTGCGGACGATAGCATAAAAATCGTCCGTATTTCCTTCCGCGAACATACCTGATGCGCTGCAGAAACGAGGCAACCCCATCAGCATCCTGAAGCCATTATTGTATTGGACCCGCGAGGCGCTAATGGCCCTCTGCGTATACCGAGCCCACAGGCTGCACGTGTAGAAAACTTGACAGTAGGTCTTAAATAGCGTTATTTTTACTTGTTTGCTACAACGTGCAAACCTGCGCACCAGCATATTGCAGCAGACTGCCAGCGCCCTGCGTTCCCGCTCTATATCAACTTGATCGTCCAGGCTATCGGTGACGTAGTGCCCGAGGTATTTAAATTTATACCAATTTTACCCGTTTTAACTCGTTGCCATTTAAAATGACCGGTGGCATATATTCCGGACATCTACTACCACCACCAACTCAATGTACTGAAATCAAGCATATCAACAAAAAATTAAAACGTGTACAAATTATTATTTCTAACGAACGAATTGTTAAGTACGGTGTTCCCCAAGGTAGCGTACTTGGCCCACTTTTATTTTTAATATATATTAACGATTTGACTCAAGCTGTAAGTAGACCTATGACATTATTTGCTGACGACAGTACTGCTATAGTTGAATGCAATGACATAAATCAATACGAATATGACATTAACAAGACTTTGACATCGATAATAAATTGGATGGAGAATAATAATTTAATAATTAATTTAAAAAAAACTAATATAATTCAATTTAGCCAAAGACTGCCTCGTAAGTTATTAAACATCAGTTATCTTAATACCGAAATTAAAGAAGTGAGTAATACAACATTTCTAGGCTTAGTAATAGATAGCAAAATTGACTGGAAATCTCATATAGAGGGTTTGTGCAAAAAGATCAGTCGATCTGCTTATGCGCTTTATAAACTTTCCTCGATTATAAACGACGACGCGTTACTTATGGCCTACCACGGAATAGCTGAATCCAATTTAAGATACGGGATTATCTATTGGGGAAACTCGACTCACCGAGATATAGCATTTAAAGCCCAGAAACGCTGCATAAGAGCCATGTTTAAATTAAAAACAGAGAATAGCTGTCAGCCCTTTTTTAAAAAATTTAAAATCCTAACACTACCGGCATTGTACATCTATGAAACAGCTATTTTTGTTAAAAAAAATCCAGAACTTTTCGAGACCCTCGGTTCAAATGAACGTAATCGACGAGACAATTCTAGATTGAGAATTCGCAAAGCAAACACTGAATTAATGCACAAAAATATTTGCTGTATGGCGATATTAATATATAATAAAATACCTAAACAAATAAAAGCCGAATTACAACTGAACTTGTTTAAAAATAAGTTAAAGGACTTTCTTGTTAAACAATGTTATTATACGGTTAAAGATTTTCTTATAGACACTAAGATATAGTTTTTATTGGTTTTTAATGAGTGACATAGTTAATAATTAGACATTCCTACTTTTGTTATTATGTTAATTTTATTATTATTTATTACCAAATTTGACAATTATGATGATTTATAAGTGTAAACGAGCCTATTATAATTTTTAATCTTTCTGTTTAAATTGACACGATTATGTACGTAAAACAATTAAAAATTTGCATGCCTTACAGGTAGAACATAGAGAGCATAAATTATATTAAACAACATCTTGTGTACCTACTTTACCTATGCTTCAGCAAATAAATGAATTTGATTTGATTTGATTTGATTTGATTTGAACAGCCTTAAAAACCAAGAGCTCACTTTTTTTAACGTTGTATATCAACCCATGCGTCCGCACGTAGTGCTCACAGGTTGACAACAGACATCTAAGCGCCTTTACCGTTGGGCTCAGCAGCACCATGTCATCCGCGTAACTGAAGTTGTTTACACTAACATCATCGATACGGCAACCTAATTCCTTGCTGCTGAGCTCAACGATAAGGTCGTTCATATATAAATTAAAAAGTTTGGGTGACGTTATCCCCCCCTGTCTCACACCGCAATCAAGGCCATACGGCACAGAAAACTGATCGCCCCATCTCACACCATTCACCTGGTTATAGTACCAGTATTGGAAAATACGTAAGAGCTCTGCGGGCACTTTTCTTTCTCGTAACTTATGCCACAGTACCTCATAAGATACAAGATCGAAAGCGCGGGAAAGGTCTAAAAAGCAAGCGTACACTGGTGTTCGACGCTGTGTATAGTATTGCACAGTATGTTTCAGGGCTAGAATTGCACTCTCAGTGGACAAATTCGGTCGAAATCCAAACTGTGCATCATGCAAGTTTAGTAAGCCGCTTAGTTGAACATCTAGCAAACTGTCTAGTACCTTTGCAGTAATAGTGGCCAGTGAGATGGGTCGATAGTTACTCCTATCAGTTACATCTCCTGTTTTATTTTTAATTATTGGTACAACAATAGTTCGCATAAGATCTTGAGGGAGGTACGAATGACACAGACATAATGAATAAAACATAGCCAACACTCTCGACAAATGAGGCCCGGCGTTTTGCAGGTGCTCGATGCTGAGCCCGTCATGGCCCGGTGATTTTCCCCTGGTAATTTTCCTTATTGCCATATCTACTTGCTTGGTGGAGAAACGAACCAAGTCCTCATCACAACAGTGCCCACCATCGACCACCCGCGAGGGTGCGCCCAGCGGTGACTCTATTTTAAAATGATCAACAAACATGTTGGCAATGTCATCTGGCTGAGTCGCACCCCCAACGCTCAGAGGAAGCGCAGGCTTAATATCCAGTGTTTTAGTAGACTTCCAGAACTTTTTGAAATTATTGGCTTTTCGGAGTGACGCGAGAATATCGAGCTTTATCTGTTCTTGATGCTTCTGGCATCACTGCAATTTACTTCTAAATATCTTAGTGTTAAGCACATATCATCATAAATATTACCAGATGTAGGTTTATTATGCCACAGCCACACTTGATATTTAAGCCTGGCCGCCTCATGGACGTCGCGCACATGTCTATTCCACCCCACCACACGACCGGGATGCTTCTTTGAGCTACATTCTACACGAGTCTGTACAGAGGCTTCAGAGTATCCCGATGTTGAGTATTATCACAGTGTTTATTACTGCACAGGCCAAATTCTTGCGGATACTCAATCAGCCTTAATCTGCTATTACATATCTCATTATATTTACTGATCTGATCATTTCCCCTTTCACCCCATATGACTTTATTATTCGCGGTCTTATTTACTGCCGATTTTATAATCGATTATTATCATTACAATTAAATTCAAATTAAATTTAGTTTTACATTTAATAGAATAAAGATCAATTTAATTTAATGTATGAGTATGACAATATATTATAAGTAGGTATATTCAAAGTATTTACGTAAATGAAGTAGGTAGGTATTGTTTTAATGTTATTAGTCATTTAAATAATCTGTCAGAGTGTAATAACATTTACTTATCAATAATTCATTAAGTCTTTTCTTAAAAATGTTAAAATCTGCCTCTTTGTTTTTGGCAATTTATTATTAATTACAGATGCCATATGAAATATGCTTTTATGCATCAATGCAGTATTAGTTTTACGCACACAAAGTCGATGTACGTCTCGTTGACGCCTATTATAGTAGTCTGAAGCTAAAATAAATAAGTCCGGATTGCGTTTGACGAAAACAGCTACTTCAAATATATATAAGCACGGCAGAGTTAATAATTTATACTGAATAAAATATGGGCGACAGCTATCTGTACTTTTTAATGCAATCATAGCTCTAATACATCTCTTCTGCATTTTGAAAATAATGTCCTTATTTGTTGAGTTTCCCCAGAAAATCACACCATACTTTAATATTGAAACAACCAGACCATGATATCCAGTCACCAAGGAACTAACATTAGTTATTTGAGCCAGCTCGTGTAGCGCATAGACGGCCTTACTGACTTTTTTACAGAGGGCCTCAATATGAGGCTTCCATGTGAGTTTATTGTCAATTATCAGACTGAGGAAGTTTGTAGTCTGAGTCTCACTAACCGGTTGATTGCCGTGATAGATATTCAGATTAGTCCTCGGGCCAGCGCGTTGACTGAAGGCCATAAGGGTGGTTTTGCTTATATTAATTCGCAGATTGTTTGCATCTAGCCATTTTATTATATCCTCTAGTGAATTGTTTATTTCTTGCTCGTATGTATAAGTATTTTTACATGTTATTGTAACTGTACTATCATCCGCAAAGAGCGACATTGGATTTAATGTGGCTTTTGGTAGATCGTTAATGTACAAAATAAATAGAAGTGGGCCCAAGATACTTCCCTGTGGGACACCATACATTATTTTCCGTTGTTTTGAGACGTATGTGATTTCCTTTTTAGTTCTAGCATCAACTTTAGTCACTTTAGTATATTGGAAGCGGTTTTTGAGATAAGTTTCAAAGAGTTTCAGGATGACTGCCACGCTAGAGGTCCTGGGTTCGATCCCCAGATCGAGAAAAGTGTTATTTGGTTTTTCTATGAAATTCCCAGTGGCAGCTCGGAGTCTGGATTTGTGCCCGCTTAATGGCAATAGGCTCGCCCCGTATTACATGGGACCTAAACATACCGGCGAAATGTGGGTGTACATTAGTACACCTCTGCCTAACCCTTCGGGGAATACAGGCGTGATGGTATGTTATGTATAAAAAAAAATCCCGACCTTTCGAATCCGTTACAGCAGACTGTAAATAATTTTTTTTTTAGAGAGCGTTTCCTTAACACTATTCGTGTAAAGGTACGAATATCGCTGTGCAAGGACTTCTGTATCTGTTTATTGAGCAGCTGGTATGCTTTAGCATCACCAGAAGAATGAAACGTCATAATATGCCTTTCGGCAATTAAATTTAGAGTATGGTCGGACAACTTTTTTAGTCTACCTTTACGGGTGGTCTTAAATAACTCAGACCCAACCTTTGGACAGATTTTGTCCAAAGGTTGGGCAAAACTACTATTAATGTCGTCAACAAAAACGCAATTTTCTAGGCACTTGAAGCGATTTGATCTTAATACTTTTTTCTTAAGAATTACAGAAATATGCTTCGGGGATGGATAAAAAATGTGTGTAATTTTGTCCTGATACGCAACAACTCATAAAAGTAAATTTCAAAATCAAGTTAAAATATGAAGTTGGTAAAATGATAGTGCTACTTACTTGCGACTGCTTCGCTGACGACTCGATGAGAAGATGTTTTTGGCTTATTTTGTGCCAGTATTTATACGAAAGTGATTTCAAAAGTTTGTTTGATTGTTTTATATAAATATGTAACCAAATGCTGTTTTGATAAAAATATGGAAAATTATTCATCATTCAACACGTTAACTGTCGGGGCGTTATATGAAACGAATTTTTGATCTGGCTGTGACGTCCGTGCATTACATGTAATGCATTAGGCATAGGCAATTGAACCACGTTTCCTGGGCTGGACGTGTGAGCTAGGACTTTGATTTTCTAGGGACGTATGAACAATGAATTGCCGAAATTTACCCATCATTGTTTTTATTTTTTTATGGGCGTATTAATCAGAATAACAAAACTTTAATGAGCATCGTTAAAACATGTTAGGTAAAACGCTTTTTTGCAAGAGAAGCATTCGTTATGACTTCTGTGGCATTTTTTCTTACATCACTGGTTGTGGAGTCAAGCTAGGTTGTGGTTCAGGTCTCCTGTATAATAATAAACTGTCAACTGTCATGCTTTTAAGAGCCTTGAATTATCTCAATTGTACCCAGGGTGGAAGGTATAGGAAACATATACCTTTGAACGAACCACTTTGTATAATAATTTTCGATGCCAATTGTTCTGTCATCTGGATGGACATTTGCTAAACCAAAGGAGCTGCAGATATCCATGGCGATACCGAGCCTATTTAAGGGAACGTGAGGGGAAGGAAGAAAGGAGAAGGAAGGGGACTGACGGATGAATTGGGCCTCCGGAACTTTCGTAAAACAGAAATAATTTCAAAGTCACATGAAAAGTAAAAAAATCATATTCAAATAGTACTCTTGTGAAACACTCATGTAATACTTTGCTAAAATTTACTGAGAAGGCGGTTACGTCTACAAAAACAATATAGTACTTCGTTATGAGGAGTGTTCCTCGCGAATGCGACAATCTTGCATTGTGGTCGCCGTCTCTGTCGATCAGGATGCAAACGCGAACCCGAGAGGTCAAACAACAACATTTGCCACATTTCGCGCATATTTCTTGTTTCCAAATTTGGAGATTATAGTTTACTTATTATAGTTATGGTTATTACTAGACTCTTATAGTTTAGTCTTATTATAGTTATGGTTATTATATAGATATTTTTTTATAAGAGGATATTAATTGTACTATATGTATGACTTCCTCATTAGTCTAGTGGTTCTAATCGCGTCTACTATGCTTGAGGTCCTGGGTTCGATCCTCAAGTTGAGCAAAGTGTTATTTGGTTTTTCAATAAAATTCTCAGTAGCAGCTCAGAGTCGGGATTTGTGCCCGGTTAATGGCAATAGGCTTGCCCCCTATTGCATGGTACCTACCAGTAAACATACCAGTGAAGTGTGGGTGTACATTAGTACACCTTTATGATATAAATTATATTGTCTCTATTATATTATCTGGGTACCCCACCACTCCATTAGTTAAAATAGTTCTGTATTGATACATTATCTTGAATCTCAAAATTATCTGCATTTAGTTTAGTTTAGATTTTCATCGAAATTTACCACAAATTAGTTCATTTACGACGGTGTTCTGAGGTAACAATCATAAAAACTACAATCGAATTCAAAGCCTCCTTTTTTAATAGACTTCAAAGAAAAGGAGGAGGTTCTCAAACCGTTGTTTTTTTTTTTCATTTATAAATAAGTTATTCGCAGACAGACTACAAGAGCAATTACTGGTATCTAGCTGTGTACTTAGAACAAACATAAGCCCACACATATGGCAGTTAGGCTGAGAAGCAGAACTGTTAGTACTTACTCGTACATATTAATTAATTTATTACCCGCAACAGACTAGAGTTGAACTCAAACAAGCGAAATTTACGTATAGAATTAGTTGAGTGTTTGTATAATTTGCGTTGAAGAATATTTGGATTCACTTCATTGTATTAGCGGAATAGTGAATGTTTTGTGTGATTTTGTGTCTTTTGTTTGTGTTGATAGTGACTGATTTTGTTTGCAGATGAGAGAGAATTTTGATATTCAACGATAAATGTAATTTAGATATTAAATCACCAAAAAGATCTTCATTCATCCTCCCTTCCACAACTTTGAAAAAGGGCTTTTAGACAAGCATCATCATCATATTTCTTTTATCGGACCATACAAAAAAATCAACTAGCTCATTATACACTTAACGCGTTTATCAGCTCAACTTATATTTATAAACTGACATTGACGTTTAGTCTGAATCATTGTTTGAACAGTTTTAATTAAACACAAGTGTGAAATAATAATGCGTCAATTTACCCAGATGTCATCTTCTATACAATACATATAAATTGCTTTGTCATTAATGACTGATTCACTGACTGACTGACGGATCAACGCACAGCCTAAAACGCTGATCGTAGATACCTGAAACTTGGAGGGTGGATTATTTGTATGACTTAGGCATTCGATAATAAAATAATTTTACTAAATTTTATTCCTAAAGTGGTGAAAAAGGGGGGGCAAAGTTTGGATGGGACAACGTGATTTCTTGGTTTTACCTTCATTTGCATAAACATGCTTTAACTAAATTCTTGGAAGACTTGTTTCGTATTTTATTGTAATTAATCCCCCTTCTTTTTATCTGGGGGTGATTTGCGTCGAAATTGATATCAATAATCCTTAGGACCTTTAAAAATTCAATCCGATTTTATTCAAAAAGGGTTGAACTATATATAGCACAACTACATATATACATGTAAAATGCTTTCTATGGCACACAAACGTGTAGTTAAAGATGCTCGAGGCAGCAATAGAGTAATGGGAGGAATTACTGTGTGGCTGGCAGGGAAATTCCGTCAGTTTCTATTAAAGCTAGAGAAACCCGAGCCGACGAAGTCAGAGCATTCTTAAGTTCGTCATACCTATGGGCCAAATAATGATTATCTTTAAAAAGAAATATAAGAGATGTAGATGTAGATGATGTACATGTCTGTTTTAGAGAGTTTTCTGACCTACTTAAAATAGGAAAATGTATATTATAAATAGTCTATCACCTCTACTGAATACACTAGTGACAGGTGAGTATGACAGGTCTTAGAGTGTTTCCTGATTTTTCTAATATAAAAAACAACAATGCAGCTGCTATTAATTACATACTTTTTAAACCGTTGGAGGGCACAGACATTGGATACTGTGCTACAAGCGGATGGAGCAGTTTACTATACTGTGGAGTTCTTTAACAGTATCAACGCTACTTGAGACAACTGTAATGCTGCTAAAAATAACTATAAAAACAAAATAATGTTGCAAGTAATGAAAGTAATGCTGCGTCTCCTTAGACCATGTAACGGGACTAGACTACTACTGTTAAGGATCTCCACAGGATAATAAACTGCTTAATCAGCTTGTAGTACTGAATCGATAGACTCACTGCATTGTATTAAATTTCTAAGCCCTCAAATAACTTATAAAGTGTATAGTAAGCTAGCTGATGATATAGGAAGTAACATATAAGCTATTCAACATCACCTTACGTTCGCAGAAACATAAAGAAAAAAGAAACTGCTTGAGAAAACACGGTGCACATCTAATACTTTGCGTTATACGTAAAGATCTTTCAGTGCCTTACGGGTCCTGTACAATAACGGGTTTCGGATGCTGTTGGGGCTGCCTCGTTTCTGCAGCGCATCGGGTATGTTTGCAGAAAGTAGGACGGATTGTTTTAGAACAATAGTGCGGGAAAGAGTGGCGTCCCTGTTGCGTCGTGTGAGAGACAGTACCAACAGCCTTCTTAACATCATACTGGAAAAAATTGAATGCCCAGTTGCAAGGCACTGGAATTGTGTGCATGGCTCCAAGCTAGCAATATTTAATATAAAATGAAATAGATATATCTTACTAACATCGTTTTTAAGCACTACTTACACACTATGGATGTACATAAACAAATGTGCTCTGAAATAAATAAACAATACTAATTGTAATGTCAAATAAAGAAATTATACAGCTTATAACAATCACTAACGTAGGTAACCTATTATACACACACTGACCGCTTTGTTAATAACATGTAAAATAGTTACCGAGTACAATATAAGACGTTTAACGCAACAAATGGAAAGCAATAAATAATATATTTACATAACAATAACGTTAACTAATACCAGCCTGTAGACACCTACTTAGTGCAAAATTACTGCTCCAAGCACGCCTCTATGGATTTCAAACTATAACCAAAGATTAAAAAAATATGTGAGTATTTACATTTATGCCTAAAAGTGTAACCACTCTTAGAGAACTTTCACTGGTGTTAAAATGATGTGTTTAATCATAGTAATCTACATATATTATATGTAAATGTATCATGTAAATGTAGTATGTCATTAGTTACCTATTTAATTAATCTTTTATTTAGTTTTCTGATACTTTGTTTCTAGTAGGCACGCCCTTGGAAAATATTACGAAACTTACGTAAATTTTTAAAAACATAATTTCGTGAAAAAAAAGGACTACTAGAACTGGAATCTGCGTCGTCCTTGAGTTTAATGATACCTATATTATCACCGCTAAGCCAAAGAGGCAGTTCTATACATCAATATTATTACAAACTCTTATGACTTTTCCAATCAGAAAAAATATTGTAACACACACCGGAGAACGCGTAGTCTTATCTTCTGAATTAAAATTTATTCTATGACAATATTGTGACCACTTGCAGTGCCCGGATCTACCTAATTAAGTGCCTGCAGTTAATGTCTCCGGGATTTATAGAACCGCTAGGAGGCCCTAAACAACGACCTTTATCGCGAGATGTGCAGCTATTTATGTTTCTACTAAATTGGGAACTTTGTCTAATCTGAAGACCACTATATTTGGTTTGGTAATAGCACAACTTTTTTTTTATGGAATAACTCGACAAACGAGCAGGCTATCTATCAGGCTACCTGATGGTAAGTAGTCATCACCGCCCACGGACATCTGCAAAACCAAAGGATTGCAAATGCGTTGCCGAGTCTATTTAAAGAAAAGGGAAGGGAAGGAGAAGGAAGGGGATTGAGGGAGAAATTGGGCCTCCGGCGCTCCACACTCACCGTACAAAACGCAACATTATGCTCCTTGACACCGATTTTCTGTGGGAGGGTAGTACTTCTCCGGTCGTGCGGCCCCATTCATGCTGGCATGTAGACATGCCAGCAGGCACTACTACTACAACTATTTGTAGTTTTAAGATCAGCTACTCATGAAGCATAACACTTGATTTCAAGTAAAGTATTGTTAATTATTTAGCATCAATTTAAAGTGTTTTAAAATAAATGTTTGACGTCGTCATCATCATCATCAACCCATTACATTGTCCCACTGCTGGGCACGGGTTTCCTCTCAGAACGAGAGGTATTAGGCTATAGTCCACCACGCTAGCCTACTGCACGTTGGCAAACTTCACGAAAATCTCTCAGGCATGCAAGTTTCCTCACGATGTTTTCCTTTACCGTTTAAGCGCGTGATAATTAATCTTTATTGAAAATATTGAAAAATCTTATGCTGATAAAAATAATCCTCAATACCCAATATCTTTATTGCACTCCCTAATCCTCATCTCCTCCTCATTTTATGCATAACATTCTAAGATGAACCCACATTGAAACTTTTATAGAAATAAATATTTTGTTGTGGTAGGGCCACGCTGTTCGCAGCATGAATGGGCCGGCTCGACCGGGGAAGTACCACGTTTCGCTACTGCGCTTCGTTCGGTGAGCGAGAGGGCCGGAGGCCCAATTCCTCCCCCAATCCCCTTCCTTGTCCTTTTCTCCTTCCCCTCCCTTTCCCTAAATAGGCTCGGCAACGCACCTGCAACTCCTTTGGTTTTGCAGATGTCCATGGGCGGCGATGACTACTTACCATCAGGTAGCTCGCCTGCTCGTTTGCCGAGTTATCCCATAAAAAAAAAAAAAGTACTGAATATTTTACTGTTGCTTTGCTAAAATTGCTTTTATGTTTCGTTTTATTCTTTTTACCTTTAAACATGACGAATAGATGATACACATACTTAGAAAGCTATTATCCTATCCAAAACCATTAAATTCTCAAATTAAAAACACAGTCAGATAATTTTATGCTCTATCTTTGAAATGCAATGAGCATCTGAATAAATAGGAAAGCACTAAAACCATTGAGTAATCATTGGACCAAGTATTGCATACAAAAACGCAAAGGCATAGATCAAAAGTGTGATATTACAAAATTTACTTCTAATACAATACTGATAGCCGAATGATAAGTAAATTAAAATTTCTAACGTGCAATATCTGCAAGACACATTGTATTGAACACTAAATGTAGTGTGCACACCAAGTATGCAAAAAAAATTGCGATTTTTTTTATCATGGAAATTCGTAAAACTATATTTTTCCTGCTCTAATTTGCAAAAATTGTAGGGAAACGAAAAGGATGGCAATAATAGTCATATATGCACCTGCATACTGCACATTTTTGCATAGGTTGAATTCTAATCGTGGGAGAGGTTAACCTTGTTTCAAACCTACAACATTCACACCACAACACGTGGGCGGGCGCTAATTTGTATGAAAAAAAAAAAATGTTTTTTTTTTTTTATGGGATAACTCGGCAAACGAGCAGGTGAGCTACCTGATGGTATGTAGTCATCGCCGCCCATGGACACCTGCTAAACCAAAGGATTTGCAGATCCATTGCCGAGCCTATTTAAGGAAAAGAAAGGGGAAGCAGGAAAGGAGAAGGAAGGGGACTGAGGGCGAAATTGGGCATCCTGCGTTTCACACTCACCGTACCAATGTCGTCATCGTCGTCACCGTACGAACGACGTCGATATTCTGTGGGAGGGTAGTAGGTAGTTCCCCGGTCGTGCGGACCCATTCACACTGGCATTTAGACATGCCAGCAGGCACTACTACTATAGATTCACATGGACCACATTTTGACGTCATTATTGACGGCGTGTGTGATACCGACCACATCACAAACATCATCCACAATTCCAAATGTTGTACGTACTACAACGCAACCGCAAGAAGATGGTCAAGCTGTGGTTTTGTGAGAAAGATGTTGCTAGATCTTTCTGACAAAACCACAGCTTGACCACCTTTTGTCGCGACGTTTGTAGTTCGGGTACATGTGGATGTTGATAACATTACATAACTATTAAATTAAATAAACTTATGTGTTAATAAAATTATCTCCTTTTATAAACATGAGGCGATTTTAAAGTATTAATGACGTAGTGGCTGAGCCACAAACCGTGGGTTCAACGCCCATATGGAATGCTTACTAGCTATGGTTAACGCGTGGATTCTGTTTTTTATTGTATGTGATCGGTACTTAACATCACAAGTTAATCGAGATGATCTGAAGATTGCATGAAAATTTCATCAAAGTATGTAGTACCAACCAGTTTTGGAGTTCATAAGGAACATACAAACATTGATTTTTATATAGTAATATAGTTTTTTTACATGAAATAGTTTTTTTTATTTGTGTATTATAGTTGTTAGGAAACAATTTGTAAGCGGAATACAGTAAAATCAACCCTGAGGTAATTATTTATTACAAAATAAACTAAGCTTGTCATATTCATACTCTTTGGTGGGGTATAATAACGTGCTTCCGTAGTCACGTGTAGAGCCAGCTGTAAAACGACGGTAAAGGAGTATCGAATACGAGTCTCCACGGAAGAGATCTGATCTCCAACTACTGCTACCTGTTTCTCACTGCATTTGTGCTACCCCAAGGAATTTGTTGTGTGAAGAATGAATGTAAAATATATACTTACACTCCTGCCTTTTGTCCACAGGGGTAGGCAGAAACTTAAGACCGCTAATATCTCTTTCGCTTATTCCACATTTATAAATTTTTTCATACACATGCGCCGGTTGAAAATTACTACGCACCTGACCTTTTTGGACGATCTCGCCTATAAGATCGGTGTACGTCCTCTTAGGGCGACTTCTCTCGACGCTGGCACTGACATTCGCCTTATAAATTCCATTTGTTAATCGTCTTTCATTCATTCTTACAACATGCCCAAACCATCTTAGCATATTTCTTTCAATTCGTGTCACTATATCATCTTTCAGTCCGCAACGTTGTCTTATAACTAGAGATGGGACTATACCCGGTAAAAACCCAGACTTTGGGTAAATACCTATTTATACCCATTTCTACCTTCCCATTTTTAATTTATACCGGGTAAAAATTACAATCAGTTTAATTTAAACTAATTATTGTATTTTTAACAGATACTTTGACACAAAATTTTATAATTGATTTTTATTTGAGACTGTAGTCAGCACAACATACGCGTACATTGTTTTCTCATTAGAACAAGAGAAGAGTATAGCACTATAACTGTGCAATAGTGACGACGCGATGATGATGATAATGATGATGACCAACACTAATCTTACAAAATTACTAAAATAATTATGAAGACTATATTACAATAATTAATGAAGGATATATCAGCTATACGAGTATTAAACTAATTGTGCAATTTTAATATTTTTTGAATTGGTTACTATTTCTTACTGTATTACTGTCCGAGTTTCATTATAATTTAAAATGAAAAAATCTAAGTAATTGTTACTCATTGACTTGTTTTGAAATGTTGTCATGATATATAGACATAATTATGTTACTTATCTATATATTCTTAAAGGTAGTGTGCAGCATTTAGTTAACTTTATAACGTGCAATCAGTACAATATTCAATGCTTGTTTTTATTGTAATTCGTTCATTTCATTTGAAAATTTATGTTGATTAAAGTTTTAAAAGACATTTAACTTCGTTTATTTAAAATCAATACTTTATCTTTAATGGTCAAGGTCAAAATGGTAGATCGTAATATTGATGACAAAGTCAATTAAATAATATTATGACAGTATTCATTTCATGACAAAGCCATTTCAATAATATTAACACAGTCCTCATTTTTTACCCGGTATTTTTAATTAATACCCGGTAAAAAAGGGTGTTTATTCTATTTTACCTATTTTACCCTTTCCTTCCAATTTTTACCTTACCATTTTTTACCCACCCGCCCATCTCTACTTATAACACTATTTCTCAGTTTATCATTCCTAGTTACACCGCACATACTACGTAGGTAGGTACATAATATGTACGCGTACATACTTCGTAAAATATAGTGTGTATAAACACTGTTTATTGCTTTTATCGTCAATCAAATGGAAAGCTACTTGCAATGGATGGGTAGCGCCGTACCTTGGATAGCACGTTCAACTATCATTACTAGTTCTTAAACGAATATCAGCTGATACTTATTCGTTAGTGGCAGTCAGAATCTTATTTGAATCTCGGAAAATCTGACAATCAGATAATTTATCTATCTTCGGATGTATTTTCAATTGTATAACTACCTACGATGTTTTAATTTCACAAATGAATAACAAAAGTTAAAACCAAGAATCTCCCAGTTTTTGTTCAATGTAAATTGAATAACGTAGTAAAATGAGAACAGCGACATCTATGTGAATTCGGATGAACCACTTATATCTGCCATAGAAACCAAAGTTATTTTAGGGAAACTAGCTACACGTTATAGGGAGGGCGTGGCAGACTACAAAATTTTATGTGAACGTAAGACGTCTCGCTTCGAAAACCAAAATTTTGATGAATGAAAATCTGGCAATTCTGTTTCATGGCGTTATGAATTATTTTACTACTGCTGGGCACGGCCTGCCTAGATTGAGATACCTATTACTCCACTATACTAGCCATAATTTACACAACATCAAGACCTTTCTAGAAGTCTTTTTGACATGTACATTTCCTGTTTATGGATGTTTATTCAGGTGAAGGAATTAAATTACCTGGATGGAATGAAAGTAATTGAATTGCAAAAGTGTTTTTAAATTATGCATTCACAGATAAATATCATCATTTGGAAACGTTACACTTGTTTAAACTTACCAAATTGTTTTCGTCTTCAATGGCACAAATATTTTTTTAAGATTACTCGCAATGGCACAATTTTTTTTAAAGCTTTCTCGCGATGTGGGTCACACATTACTAGTATTTTTGTTAACCCCTCGTACTAAGCTAAATGCTTGTTACCTACGAGTGGGTTCACGTCGGTAATGCAATGGGTGGGGTTCGAACCGGCAACCACATGATCGCAAGTCCGATGCCCTAGCCATTAGGCTACCGCCGCTTCAAAAAATAAGTGAACCGAAGTGCAATGTAGTGTTTTGTAATTTAATTTTATTAAAAAGTACTTAAATTAAATTTAGTTGTTGATGTTTTCCGTCACCGTTTGAAGCGATTATAAATAATTAATACGCACACGATTCCGAAAAGTCAGAGGTGCGTGCCTTGGATTCGACTCGAGGTCTATGATTTGGCAGTCAAATCGTCATATTACTAGGCTGTCACTGCTTATAATTAATCAATATTCATTAAAATGGATGGTTTTCGGGTATTTTTATGGAAATTTCAGTGAAATTTACAGTATTTCTTTAGATATTCGTAACCTTTGGTACACTGTGCTTTTGTTTAGCTGGTTTAGTAGTCGCAAGCTGGGCTACTGGTTATGGGTTTGATTGCCAAGTAGAGCAAATTAAAGTGGGTGGTGGGTAGTGCAATCTGACCTTCCTATTAAATGAAAACTTAACATACGATCAAACTGTGGGTATACAACAGTAGGTATCCCATCAACTATCATCTGCAGTCTTTTGATGTCTTTGTTATTTATTTGGTTAGCATATAAAGCTATTATCGTCCCCAAAGCCAAAGCTTACAATGGGACGATAATAGCTTTTATTTTATATGATAACTCGGCAAACGAGCAGGCGAGCTATCTGATGGTAAGTAGTCATCGCCGCCCATGGACATCTGCAAAACCAAAGGAGTTGCAGATTCGTTGCCGTGACTATTTAAGGAAAAGGGAGGGGGAGGAGAAACTGAACCTCCGGCGCTCCATACTCACCGTACGAAACGCAACAGTATGCATACTGCTACTTGGAGTCGATATTCTGTGGGAGGGTAGTTCTTCCCAGGTCGTGCGGACCCATTCATGCTGGCATGTAGACATGCCAGCAGGCACTACTACTACATATATGGCTGGACAAAGATTACATCCTTGTAGTCCAGAATGGCCCGAAAATATTTTTACCATATTTTCGCTTCGCTATATTTCTTAATTAACCCACGGCAAGCCGGAAAGCCGGATTGTCGAGGCCTTAGGTCACGGGGACCCCACAATTTATACGCAGATGTGGGTAGAAGGATTTATTACCACCTGCGTGAGCCCTTTATCAGCACACCATTGTGAGGATTATTCTTTTATTTCTGGGATCCTGAGTAGTACAATATTGGTCTCTTGCAGTAAAGCAGTAACTTTTAAAAAGCGGTGAATACCATCCAATATATTCTGTTTGAACATAAACGCATTAAAGAAAGGATTAAATAAGCAACGGCTAGGGCGTCGGACTTGCGATCATGTGGTTGCCGGTTCGAAACTCACTCGTAATACAAGCATTTAGCTTAGTACAAGGGGTTAACAAGATTACTCCTAATGTGCGACCCATATAAATTGCTAGTAAGCTTTTATAAAAAAACATAATCAACACATTATACGAACGTGGGTATCCTATCTGGATGAAAGGGATAAGGCTATGGTTTTCTACGCTGCAGCTGTTTACGAGAATACTTATTTACACGCCGGCGAAATAATAAAATAAAATAAAACCCTCCGTCAAATTTTCCCACGATGTTTTCCGATGATAATTAAACACGTGAAAAAATAAAATAAAATCAATCAAATCAAATGTTTTTATTTCAAATAAGCTTTCACAAGCGTTTATGAACCGTTATTGACTCTAGTTGCACGGTTCCAAAAAGTTGATCCCATGGAGAAGAATCCGGCAAGAAACTCCATATTGTTTTAACATAATTTGCTGGTACATTATGCCGATAACAGGATGTGAGTGCATTGGAGGTTTATGTCACAATTAGCCTGAAGTCGGGACCAAAATTACAAGAAGGTTCTCAGCAAATGAGAACGCAATGTCAAACTAAAACAGATACACTATGTGTAAGAATACACATCATCAAAAATATGAGCTAGGATAACTATAAACTACTTAGACATAAATAGCTACGATGTACTCACATTTACAGTTCCTGTTTATATAAAGTGGTAAACAATATACAAGATAATTGAGAGTGAATAAAGTAACCTCAGGTTGCCAGGGAGACCACAAGTGCCGCCGTATTTTAACACCACACATTTTTATCATCAACGTAGTCCTTGATTTTGTAATATGCTTTCTTAACAAGGACCGATTTAACATAATTTTTAAATTTCTTACCGGTGAGATCGGTGACAGATTTTGGAAGTTTATTGTAAAAACGCACACAATTTCCTAGAAAAAGTTAACTAAAAAAAGTTTTAAAACTAAAGATCTAGAAAGAAAACTTGGATCTGAGGTAGGATTCGAACATGTGAGGTATTCTTTTTTTACAAGGTGTGAGCTCATTGTAAGTATTGTCTACGATGGTATATTGTATTTGTTGGGAGTATCCCAAAAACGTGTCTTAGTGACGTAAGGAAGTAATGTATAATAGCTATTACTAAGAAGAGAAGAAAAATTAATAAATTAAAAAAATCTATATGAAACAAAATCTCGTTAACTAAAATATACGCATCGTTAAAGGCTAGACTAAATATTATTATGGCACTAATAAATGGGTTGGTTTACCTTGAGGCGTATTTTGATGACCCTCTAAATCATTTCCGCTTTTACTAAATTCGTTTAAGAGTAAATTTATATTTGACTAAATTTTACTCGCTGTGATGCCTGCGTAGGGGGAGCACCCTAAAATACATTATGATCTAAAATTACTTAAGCTGTTCTGAGAAATTTCATTTGAGGACTTCGTTAATATAGTTGTTTTTAGATACAACTAGCTTTCCGCCCACGGCTATAAGTATGTATTATACATATAAACCTTCCTGTTGGATCACTTTATCCAGAGTTCGTCGGAACGTTACACACTAAATTAACTCGGATGGATGAAATGGCGACAGGTCACAGGAACAATACCTTACGACCCACGTATACCTCTCATGATAAAGGGAAAACTATAAGACCTGTCATGTTGTATGAAAGAAGCTTGCATACAGCAGAGATGAAAATTCTGAGCTGAGTGTGCAGAGACTAGAATGGATTAAATAAGTTTTCAAACAATAAACAAACAGTCAAGTGTTAGCCGCTCTACGTAGTCAACTGTTCCGTGCTGTTTTGGGAATTATATCATTGGAAAACATCGTGAGGAAACCTGCATGCCAGAGAATTTCACTAGGGTGCGGTGGGTAACATGTGAAGTATGCTATTCCATATTAGTGCAATAACACATACATACCATCACGCCTGCATTCCCCGAAGGGTTAGGCAGAGGTGTACTTAGGTACACCCACATTTCGCCGGTATGTTGAGGTCCGATGTAATAGGGGGCGAGCCTATTGCCATTTACCGGGCACATATCCAGACTGCTGCTACTGAGAATTTTATATAAAAACCCAATAACACTTTGCTCGACCTGGGGATCGAACCCAGGACCTCTAGCGTAGCAGTCGCGCTTAGGACCACTAGACTAATGAGGCAGTCACTAGACTAATGAGGCAGTCACTAGACTAATGAGGCAGTCACTAGACTAATGAGGCAGTCACTAGACTAATGAGGCAGTATTAGTGCAATGGGGGGCTATAACTTATATAAAGGCCGCTGGGAGTCATTGGATGCAGGCGGCACATAACCGGTGGTTGTGGAAGTCATGTGTCTTTGTCCTTTGTCCAGTAGTGGACCTCATTTTGCTGATATGATGATGGATGATTGTGGGCCGTATCCTTACCCTTTCTGAGATGAGAAAACCAAGGGCACCAAATGGATTGATGATGAAGAAGAGAAAAACATCACACGAGAGACCATGATATCTGTATTATATTAATAAAAACACAAATTCAATTGAAATCTGTAGGTCGATTATAAATCAAGAAAGGCCAAACTATCTTAGAGTTTATTGAAATTTGATTAACCATTGCAGAATCCTATAACTGATCTCAACCCAACCGTCGGGAGCAGGTGGCGTTCTCAACTCGACTCATAAGAAAATAATTATGAATAAAGGTTGGACCACTTGGTAATTTCGGTCGTTTATTAAAATGGTAATGAGCTGGCTTGAAGTTCATAAAGTGAGTTCAAACGCATTTTGAAGCTGAAGTAGTCTATAGTGACTATTATAAGCCTCTGGGAATGGCATCGATACTTCCATAAATTCTTAGTAACATTTCGGAGAATGGATCTGGGCCCGGTAAATGGCAATAGGTGAACAATAGAATATCTCGGCCAAACTTAGTTAATTTCTCAATTGAAATCATAAGAACCCTTCTGAAATCGACTTACAAGCGGATCATATTAGCGAGAGTGCTAATTAGAGGCATCCCTCATCCTAAAGAAGAGAATCTCGCAGAAGACTATAACCTATACACCAAGCAGCCGCTGAGAGTGTTCCACATAGAATCAGATCATGTTTCAGCACCATATGATGTCAAAGTCCCCAATATCGTGAACAAAATTATTGATTCTGATTTATTAGAAGAATTTAAGTACAGTAACCTTTGTGAATATATGCATGTTTAAATGATTTTCTGATGCTTGTATCAATAATCAGTTACTGATGATTATATTTTATTATTTACGGCTAGTTATTTTTTATTTCTTTCAAGATACCTCCATATATTTATAATTAAAGTATCCTTATCTTATTCTCCTTGGGATGGGTGACATTTTTAACACACGAGTCTCCGTGCCTCGGTGTGCACGTAAAGTCGGTGTCGGTGCCATACGAACACCTATACTATGACAATCGTTGTAGTAAAAAGTTCAAAAAGTCTAACGACCAGCCTATCCTTTGAATATCGGTATTGCCCATATATAGGTATTGGGTTGCGGAGGTCTGATGGCAGTCTGCTGCATCTGGTTTGACAGGAAGCCTAACCCAACATAACCGGGAAAAGGCTGGGAGGCCATGTATATAACTGCCTCATTGACCAAGTGGTCGCAAATTGCTGAGTACGAGACCTGGATTGCTATTACCGGGTCGAGCAACGACGATCGTGCCTCCAACTCCACATCAAGATATACATTTCATTCAGGATAATCTGGCACCATCCGAATAGCTTAGCCGTACGGACATGTGGCAGATAGATATCGAGATTGAAGCTCCAGGTTGCGCCAGTTGATCGTTTTAATGTACTGTTAGCCGAGTTATAAAAGTTAGTCTTATCATCGTATCAAGATGATACATGCAACAGATCTTAATTTAGACCTGCAGAAGTACCTACTACTTGAAAAGTTGCATTCAAATTCGTACAGTACTTCTTGCATGATATGCCTACATGCATGCATAGATAAACAAAAATTACCTACATTTATCTTCTCAGCAGATGATTTTACGAAATACAAAAGCGCTTAAGCAGAGATTGACAGAATTCAGGATTCGAGTATAAAGATTTTTTTAAGACTACGCATTTGTGAAAGATATTTATGCAAAATGGAACCACACGAGACATTTTTCTTTGTACATCTATTGAAGAAAACTTATTTTAAAGTGGTCTTAATTCTCATTAAAAAAAGAACCACATGATTTTTTTCCTTGGAAACAAGATTTACTAAAAGCAGAACAGAACCAACAGCAAAAAAGAACATTACATAAAATGGTAAATGATATCCCAAATTTGATATCTCGGAAAAACGTATTTGCCGAGTGGTTCCTCTTTGCATAAATCCGTTTTCTTTGAAAGGGCTGTCTTAATATTTAATATTAAGACAGCCCTTTCAAAGAAAACGGATGGGCAGTTTTATGAAATCTGATGCAGTGGGAAGCATGGTAATCAGCGCAAAATAGACTCTGAAATAGAGGATAGTGTGACTGATTTAATTAACTCTATTCCTAGAATAGAGTCTCATTATTTAAGAATTTAAAAAAACCACAGAGTTTATCTCAGACAATATTTTTTTGGCAGACACTTTTGTTGAGATTGTAAAACTCTTTGATAGCAAAATAATTTAACTCCTGCTTCACCTTCGACTTTATCAGGATATTCAATGACTTCAAAATTTATTTTTATATTCCTAAAGCTACTGATTTAAAAAAAAATTGTTTCAATTGAATAGGTCTATTAAAATCAGAGATTGTTTCCTAATTATGCAATAAAAACTTGAACTGATAAAATCTTGATTGATCTAATAAAATACAGTTTTCCATAGAGATCTATATTGAAGTTTTCTTATAGCTACCCTGTTTAAAGTGTCGACTTTTTTATTTCTTAGTCCCCGCACTATGGCAAGTAATATTTTGAGGTGTGCTTCGTGAAATAGAAAATTAATTATTATATTTTTTTTATTTAAAGCCCACCTACGGGTGTGCTAAGTGGAATACTTTAGGTGTGCTTCGTCTGGGTGTGCGTCGTTTGCGTATGATTCGTGGAATACCTCAACTTGGCATAGGTAGGTAGTTAGGTACTTTTAAATTAGGGACTATTATTTTGTCATTAAATTAAGTATAGCCAAATTTATTTAAATTGTGGACTGTGTGAATCTACACACAATGTAGTGTAGGTATAGTCAATGTATAGTAGGTTTAATACCTATATTTTTGTTGAATATAAAGTCACTTGAAGGAAATTATTCATTTACAATTATTTTGAAAATATCAGTATGCTTACCTACTAAATGATAGATAAATGAGTTATTTTTAAAATGGTGAAAGTTTCAATGCTTCATGTCGATTTTTCCATTCCTGACTTCAATTTTTCTTTTTAAAAAGCTTGGTTATGTAGGTTATATGTATTACACGTTACTAGTATTCTACTCCACCTTTAGCTTAGCACGAGGGGTTGCTAGTTTTGTGTTGCGAGTGGGGCCACGTCGGTAGTGCAATGAGAGATTTTGAACCGGCAATCACATGATCGCAAGTCCGATTAGGCTATCGTCGGTTCAACTACATACTTACACCAAAATATAATAATCTACATCAACATAATATTATAAAAAGGAAAGATATGTATTTTTGTATGTTTGTAACAAATAAACTCAAAAACTTTTAGACCGGAATGACTCTACTATGTCCGTGCCCTGCAGGCCCATAATATATATATACCTTTTGTGATATTATAACATCTAACAAGGTTATGAGTGCAATGAAGATCATTGAGTATTGCTACATTATTCCTGAGTAACAAAGGCTATATTTATTAATAGAAAAAAAATCGATCCCCTAAAAATTCAATAATGTAAACCAAGGTGTAAAAAATAGGCATGAATTTATTTCTTCGCATGTAATTCGGAAATTTTTGATGTAATAACGAAAAAAAATCCTACAATATTAAAAACATAATATACTTAAATATCTATAAAAAACTACGTGACCATCGACCATAATTATGTCCAACTGTTGTTGTTTATGTCACTATAACAAATTTTTATATTTTAAAAGTTTAATGAAATGCCGACCAATATCAGACCATGTTACCTATACCTTTGTATAAATCCTTATTCAAAAAAATCGTAATTCGTACTCAAGACTATTGCAATACCTGTAGATATTTTTTTGAATTATTCAAATTATCATTCCATTCAAAAGATATTCAAATTTAAAAAGTCAATAAATGATAAATGATATTTATTTCTGTAAATAGATCTTTTAAATACACTTTTACAAGTCGATTTTTTTTTTTAACTAGATTTCGCCGACATTTCCTATCTGACGACCTCTGAGAAGAAATATCGAATCAAACTCAGAGAATCATGGTCTCTTTTAAAGTCCAGACAATAGTTATATCATAGATATGCGAGTTTTACAATGTAGGGCAAAATCCTTTTGAAGAAAGAGCCAAACAGTTTTGAGTTGGCCTGTCCTAACTGACGGTACGCATACATCAGTCCTCGTGTAGCTCAACCATTTTTTAGGGAGCTCAATCTAAACAAATACATAAATATAGTAACTTCAATGGAAGCTACATTTTTGAGCCGTTTGGAGTGGAAACGCTCGGGACATGGGATCCGAGTGCGCGCCTTCTTTTTAAGGAAATAACTAACTGGCTAGTTGACTCATCACGTGACCAGAGTATCGCCATTCAACGTGGCAAAGCTGCCAGTCTTCTGGGCACGTTATCAGATGACAGCGATGCGGAGGAGTACTTTGACTCGGTATTTCGGTTTTCGGTATTATTTATATAGGTTATTAGAATATTTCACTTAAATAATTATTATCTAAATAAAATACTTATAGCAAAAAAAATCAACCCTTTCAAAGCCGGGATGGGCCGCTAGCATTTAATAAACATAGTCAAAAGTATTCACACGCGTATCAAAGTTATTAGGAAATGTTCCTGTTTATTTTTTGTGATCATACATTTAAAATCGTATAACCACCTAACAGTGACGTCAGCAACATTACTATGTTCCTCAACCGAAAATACAAATAGTAACAAAGTAAACAATATAATTCAAATAAAGTTTAATTGTAATCAATTAGGTTATGAATAAAATCTACAACCTAGAGACCTAGAGCTATATCGCTATCGAATAAATTTGTAATTATTTAAAATATATTATGTAATATGTCAAAGTATGTTTACAAGAGAAGGCAAGATTGATGCAGACGTGTAAAGGAGAGTGTTAAAGCGTTTATGATTAAGTTCAAAATCGACAGAGAAAATAATAAATAATTCATTATTTTGTGGTAACTAATTAGTTTATTTTATTATATTTATTTGTTTCCTCTGTCCGTAGAAATTAATAAGTATTAAAGCTACGTAAAAATATTACTTACTTACTTTTGTTGAAGTCTGAGTGCTAATTATATACGTATGCATTTTAATTGTAGCTATTGTTATTTTTTTCTTACTAAACCTTCATTTGCCCCCTGCTGGGCAAAGGTTAATCATTTAAATTAATACCACCAGACACTTTCCGTCGCGCAAATCCTAAAGATCACGAAAATAACGCCAACAATCGTATTTTTATTAACCGACTTTAGAAATTTCGAAAATGAGGAGGTTATGTATATTCACCTAAGTCACTCACATAGTTAATTTAAATATTCTAATTATCTATTTCCTATATTATAATATCCAAAATAAATTGTCATGCCCAGGCGTCAAAGTACTTCTCCGCATCTCTGTCATCTGGCAACGTGCCTAGAAGACTGGCAGCTTTGCCACGTTGAATGGCGATACTGTTTTGATACTGTTTAACTCTTTGATCTAAGAATATGCCAGCCCTCTGGTTCGTTTTGTCATTATTTTAATGTTATATGTTTTCTGTGTACAATAAAAAATATGGAAGCCAGCCCTCTGGTCACGTGATGAGTCGACTAGTCTCTTAGAGGTTTCCTTAAAAAGAAGGCGCGCACTCCGACCCCGTGGCCCGAGCGTTTCGACTCTACACGGCCCTAAAATTTAGCTCCCATTTGGTTACTATATTTCCACCACCTGAGAGACTCTGCGCTCGCAACGGCAGCGCCAGCATAGCCTGCCGAGCTTGGAAGATGAGATGGAGCAAGGGTATCGACGCAGGTTGCATCCCTCACCAAAGGCCTACCCAACTTCCACGGCAAAAGTGACACACCATCTGGTCTCTTCCCATCGTCACGTGGCAGGCCATTAGGCTCTTATTATTTATTTCGGGAAAAACAATTACATATTTTTACTTATATTGCTCAAACAAATAATTAAAAGATAGCAAATAGGTATTTCACATATTATGTGAAACCCATTGCGAAGCAAACTCGCTTTTCAACAGACGTCACTGACGTCACCTCAAAGAAGTAAATTTATAAATGTGAAGGCAAATTTCGACCTGGTGGGTGGGATTCGCGGTGGCTTAGTGGTCTGTCTTAGCATCTGGTGTATCTAACCAGAAGACGCAGGTTGGGAGGAATCCTTCTCGAACTCGATTTTTTCCTTCACTATAATAATACAAGCAAAGTGTTATTAGGTTTTTCTATGAAGTTCTCAGTAGCAGCTCGGAGTCTGGATTTGTGCCCGGTTAGTGGTAATAGGCTCACCCCCTATTACATGGGACCTAAACATACCGGCGAAGTATGGGTGTAGGTAGGTGCATTTGGCCACCTCTGCCTTAACCTTCGGGGAATACAGGCTTGATGGTATGTATGTATGTTAATATGAAAACTAATGAAAGTACGGAAGTAAATGGCTGAAGTGTATAAACAAATTATAAGAGTGTAATAATACATACTTACGTATATTCTGAGTCCTAATTTGTATGTATGATTCGGATGGATTTCGATATGATATGATAATTTTTGTAAGCAGCCAGACCAATTGTAGGAGTCAAACATCCCCTAGATACAATTGAAGGGCACTCTTATAACTCAAGCTTATTAAACTGTGTAATGGGAACGTACTTCCAATACTTCCCTTGCACCTGGTTCTCCCACCATGACCTCATCTTCCTTTCCTATATCCTGAAACCTCCTAAACCTAAGCCCATGGTTCTGTACAGGCGTTATTTTGGTCGGATGGACGTAGAAAAGTTATGTAAGGATGCGTCAAATATAGATTGGAAGCCTCTGGTAGACGCCTCAACAGTTGACGACAAAGATAAACTTTTTAACCGGGTTGTGATCGATATTTATGACGCCAATGCCACATTTTAGAATGTCAGGTTAAAACTTCCACCTGCACCATGGTTGACTAAAGGGGTTCAGATGGCAATGAGACGAAGGAACCGCGCTTTCCACTTATATAAAAGAGATTGTGTTGAAGATAAAATAGATAATCCTCTCTATAAAATCCAGGGCAGTGGGCTGTGATAATGTGAGCCGCAGAATGATCTTGACAATATTAGACCACCTCCTCCCGGCTATATCACATATTATAAATTTCTCGTTAGGGTCCGGAACTTTTCCGTCCTTGTGGGGTAAAGCCTACGTACGTCTACTGCCCAAGATTTCATTCCCAACTCTTCCGAGTCATTTTCAACCTATTTCCATTCTTTCCTTTCTATCTAAGGTGCTTGAAGACTGTGTTCATAAACAGTTCTCCCAGTTTATTCATATCAACAAGATCTTAAATCCTCTCTCATCTGGTTTCAGACCAGGCCATAGCACTGTTTCTGCACTCCTTAAATCCAAATCCAATCCAAAGTTCCTGTGTTAGTGCTGGTCGATTTTTCTAATGCTTTTAATGCCGTCAGTCACGAAATTCTTATCCCCCAATCTCTTTTCTCCCATCTTATCGTTTCTGATGATGCCCTGGAATGGTTTTCTTCTTATCTTCGGGATCGTCAACAGTCAGTCCACATGGAAGATTCATCCTCAAAATGGTGTGGCATAGGAACTGGCGTCCCTCAAGGTGGCATACTTTGATACTGAGGTGGTACATATAATTAATGCGATCAATGAAATAAATGCTGACCTTATTGCCATTAAAAAATGGTCTGATATGTTTTGTGTAGCGGTAAACCCAGACAAATGTCAAGCCATTATCATAGGCAGTCAGAGAAATATATGCAAATTAGGTACTTTCGCCCTTCCCTCAGTAATGTTTCATGGCTCAGTCATTCCCCTTATTTCGAGTGTAAAAGATCTTGCATTGCATATCGACACTACTGTTAGCCGGTGAAACCAAGTGGCAAGTATCAGTCAAAAAGTAACGGGATCGCGGCGATCCTTATATCGCCTGAACAACCTGCTTCCACCAAAGACCAAAGCCATGCTTATTCAGACCCTAATTTTCCCTATAATTGACTATGGTGCTGTGTGCTACTATGACCTGAATGCAGATCTACTCAATTAACTCGATCGCCTTCTCAATAATTGCATTCGGTTCATCTTTAACCTTCGCAAATATGATCATGTTTCTAAATTTCATACGTTCCTGAGATGGATGCCTATTCGGCACATGAGAGCACTGAGAATACTATACTCTGTTCCCTTTTCTTCCAATTCTCCTCCATACTTAACTTCTCACTTTCAGTATCTATGTACTAACCATACGGAATATTTGCGATCTACAAAAATAATCGTCGTCTTCAATGTCCCTCTCACCGCTCTGACTTTGTTCACTCTACCTTCTTTGTCCAGGCTACTTTACTATGGAATACTCTCACAACCGAAATCAGGATGACAAACACTCGACTATCTTTTAAGCACAAATTGCGTAAATACCTCCAGGATTGTCCACTCGTGGTTATCATCATCTTGAATTTGCCCTATCGGTATAGTTTTATAAATATGTATTTAATTTATGTATAAGTTATGTAACATACCATCAAGCCTGTATTCCCCGAAGGGTTAGGCAGAGGTGTACTAAATGTAGTACACCCACATTTCGCCGGTATGTTTAGGTCCCATGTAATAGGGGGCGAGCCTATTGCCATTAACCGGGCACAAATCCAGACTCCGAGCTGCCACTGGGAATTTCATAGAAAAACCCAATAACACTTTGCTCGACCTGGGGATCGAACCCAGGACCTCTAGCGTGGCAGTCGTGCTAAGGACTACTAGACTAATGAGGCAGTCAAACTAAGTTATGTATATAATTGTTTTATGTATCTGATGAAGATATAGGTATTAACTTGTTTATGTATAGTTTATTATATAATTATTTTAGTCTACACTTATTTCTCTTTATATTTATAGTGCACTATTGTAATATTATATTTCTCTGCATCACCCTAAGGTTGTCTGGCAGAAAATGCCTAATGGCATTAAGACCGCCTTTGTACCAACGGTGCATGAAGTATTTATAAATTAATAAATATATAGAGATTTATAAGTTGGTATGGCAGAAGAAACATGAAAGCAGAATAAATGCTGTAGAGATGAGAGCTTTGAGAAGTATGTGTGGTGTTATGCTAAAAGATAGAGTGAGAAACAGTGTGATAAGGGAGCGTTGTGGAGTTAAAGAAGATGTAGTAACAAGGATTGAGAAAGGTATGTTAAGATGGTTTGGTCATGTAGAGAGAATGGATGAACGGAGATTGACGAAACAAGTATATATGGTGAGTATGGATGGACGAGTTGGAAAGGGAAGACCTCGGCGAACGTACCGCAACCAAATTGCGGATGTTCTTAAAAAAGGCCAGGTTCCGAGCACCCTAAACCGACGGTCATGCATGAAGAGATTAATGAATGTAGATGAAGCGAAAGTAGTGTGCCAGGATCGTAGCAAGTGGAAATCTATAGTCTCTGCCTACCCCCATGGGAGACAGGCGTGACAATATGTATGTATATGTATGTAGAGCTCGAAATTAAGAAATTCATGATTACATTCCTATAATTATTTTTACGATTGAATATTTCACAATTGAGAAACAATATATGATGAAATGATGAAATGATATTTATTTCTGTAAATAGATCTTTTCAGGACACTTTTACAAGTCGATTTTTTACATTTTTTTAACTAGATGGCGCCGACGTTTCCTATCTGACGACCTCTGAGAAGAAACGTCGAAACAAACTCAGAGAATCATGGTCTCTTTTAAAGTCCAGACAATAGTTGTTGTTAGATATGCGAGTTTAACAATGTAGGGCAAAATCTGAACAGGCCTTTTGAAGAAAGAGCCATAGCAGCTTTGAGTTGACCTGTCCTAACTGACGGCACGCATACATCAGTCATCGTGTAGCTCAACCATTTTATAGGGAGCTCAACGACCCGTCGCACAACGATACCAGATCAGCAGGACATTTGTGTAGGTCATGTGAAATACTCAAAACTGTCAGAGAAGTTTATTATACATCTGATACGTGTTAAAGCTAACCTACATAGTACTCACATTTACATTTTAATATCGTACAATTAACATTTGAAAACAAAATAATATTATATAGAAAGAAATATTGATAAACATCTTATTTTTATAACGCTGGGCCCAGATTCACCCGTCTCCTTTCTAGCAGATAAGTTTCTCGCTGGTATGTCTACTTGCCAGCAAGAATAGGTCAGCACGACCGGGGAAGTACTAGGTACTCTTCAACACAATATTGACGTGAAGTAAAGAAGAAAGAAAGAAATATTCCTTAATTTTTTTTTTTTATTAGTAAAGAAAAATACAGACAAACATTAATTTTAGTTTTACTTGGTTGCAATTTTATTAGATGTATCGATTTTACTGCATTGGGTCACCTAATTGAATGTTAATTTATACCTATGCACAATTGTATAAAAACGAAATAGTCTCTAACACTTATTCATTGCACATATTTGCTTTATCGTATACGTTTGGCGTAAACATCATGGCTCCGGACGCAGCAAAACTAACGTTGGATCCAGAACATCCTCTGAAGACCTTGGAAAGACCTATAACTGGCGATGAGGTGGTCATCAGCGGGATATCGGGGCGATTCCCAAAGTCCGACAGCACTGCGGAGTTTATGGAAAATCTATACAATAAGGTAACGCTTACTTTCTTTCAATAACAGAAAAAGATCAATTATCTTGACCATGTACCTAGACCTAGATGGTGCATGAACATGTAGAAAGAAAGAAATGTACGTACATTTCATTCATAATAGTTGCGGTAAGGTCCATTGAAGTAAGTACCTGTGTCGCATACGCCGGGAGCCATCGCCAGGTGTTTACTATTACGAGGGTCCCAAGCTACACACGCTGGAGGTGTGCTCAACCTCAGTTTGATGCTGTAATTAATCCGATCCATGTCCGAGAGCGAGAGCCCGTCGGGAGCCACCATCTATATTACTTTGAACAAGGTACGCTTGCAAATGAGGTGGTGGAAAGGGGGAGAAACCTATCAACCTTTTTACCAATCCGCAGTAGCTGGATCATATCTATACTTTCATACTTATACTAGCTTTCCGCCCACGGCTTCGCCCGCGTGGTTTCTCGGCTTTTCTGCATTCATTTTTCCCGTTTTTGCAACATTTTTCATTTATGCTCCGCTCCTATTGGTTTTAGCAGGATAATATATAGCCTATAGCCTTCCTCGATAAATGGGCTATCTTTCACTGAAATATTTTTTTTAATCGGACCCGTAGTTCCTGAGATTAGCGCGTTCAAGCAAACAAACAAACAAACTCTTCAATATTAGTATTGTTATTTATTTATAACATAACATACAATCACGCCTGTATTCCCCGAAGGGTTACGCAGAGGTGTACTTAATGTACACCCACAGTTCGCCGGTATGTTTAGGTCCCATGTTATAGGTGGCGAGCCTATTGCCATTCACCGGGCACAAATAAACTCCGAGCTGCTACTGAGAATTTCATAGAAAAACCCAATAACACTTTGCTCGACCTGGGGATCGAACCCAAGACCTCTAGCGTAGCAGTCGCGATTGGGACCACTAGACTAACGAGGCAGTGTTATTTATTTATTTATTCCACACACTATCTTTACAGGATAACCCCAATACAATAGTGGTTTGCAAACCTACACTTTATAATAATACAAACTAATACAAAGCAATAACATAAAGAATAATAATATTATTGCCATTGTTTCCATTTATTCATTTAAATCATATTATTTACATTTTTAAATATTTTTATAAAAAAACTGAATATAAAATAAAAAAATAGTTGCCCACCGGCATAGAGAGCAGGGTCCAAGCTACCGGTGGTTAGGGCCCCAGAGACAGGAACCTCCTCACAATACGCGCCGTATCAAGGAGTACTACTGCCTTCTGAATCAGGCCCTTATCCCAGCCACCCAACTCGAGCCTCCTGAGGTGTTGGTCGAGGCTCTTGGCGATAATTCCATTGGCCGTAACGACTATCGGCACAATGATGGCCGGGTCCACAATGATTATCGATGTCACCGTCCCACATGGCGACCACCTCGTGAGCAAGGTCCAGATATTTCAACTGCTTCTCTCTCTTAGCCTTCACGAGGTTCTCGTCATGCGGGGCGGTGACATTGATAATCATTGTGCGGCTCGCTGATCGATCTATTACCACTACATCAGGCTTATTGGCTACAAAAGTCCTGTCAGTGATAACAGATCGATCCCAGTACAACGTGACATGGTCATTCTCGAGAACTGGGTCGGGCGCATACCTGTAATACGGTACGTCAGAATCCACAAGGCCGTATTTTAGAGCAAGTTGCTGGTGGATAATCCTGGTCACTTGGTTATGCCTGTGCAAATACTCGCCGTTAGCCAGACGAGAAAACCCAGAAGTAATATGCCTAATAGACTCACCGGGACAATGGCATGCCCGACATATGTCGATCGTCCCGTCTTTCATGATATACTTCCGGTAGTTGTTCGTCAGCATAACTTCATCCATAATTGCACAGATCGTAGCCAGGCCACGGACGCTAAAAAATCTACGTCGGGCCCATGAAGGGCACGAAAAAAGCGCCCGTTAAGCTCCTTGCTCTGCCATACTTCCTTGCGGTCGTTGGTACTAAGCACCACAGGTTTGCGCCGGTTCTCTTTAGCCAAAGATAGCGGGGTGAGTCCCTTGTCCACTGCGACCACATCTCGGTGCATACCCACGTCAGCCTTGAGAAAATATTCTCTGAGACTGCAGACCTCGCGGTTGTGGAGGATCTTAGCATTTAAAAAACCTCAACCCCCACACTTCCGCGGGATGTACAGCCTCATTATAGACGAACGTGGGTGATGCATCCGGTTTGCGGTCAACAGCGACCGGACTCTCTTTTCCAAGGTGTCCAACTCCGTCTGGTTCCACTTGAGTATACCAGTACATCAGGACCGGCATGACCAAACCGTTTAAGGCGCGCACCTTGTTGCCGCCTGACAAAGAATTATTAAGTACCTTTTTCAGGCGGCCGAAGAAGCGCTCCTGTAACGTTTGTTTCATGTCAGCTCCGTTGATGCCTAACCCCTCGGACATACCCAGGTATTTGTAGGTATTGTTATTGTTATAGATTATAAAGCTGAAGAGTTTGTTTGTTCGTTTTCTTGAACGCGCTAATCTCAGGAAGAGATTAGCGCGTTCCGTTAAGATATCCCATTTATCGAGGAAGGCTATAGGCTATATCAACACGCTAAGACCAATAGGAGCGGAGCATAAATGAAAATTGTTGCAAAAAATAACCTTTTGCAGAAATGCCGTTTTCTGCAGAAAAGCCGATAAACCACGCGGGTGAAGCCGGAAAGCTAGTACTTTCATATAGGGCAAGGGAAAGCAAGTGCGGTTTTAAGTCGATGCGTGCTTCACATAACCTGCCACCGCACCACGATATAAACAAAATAAACCGGTAAATTGTGACACGTAACTATATTTTTATTTTTAGGTGGACATGGTTCAAGAAGTGAAAAGTGACTTTGTTAAACATCCAGGTTTACCTAAACACTACGGGAAACTGTCACATATTAATAAGTTTGACACGCAATTCTTTAGAGTTACTCCTTGGCAAGCTATAACATTGGATCCCATGAGCAGACTTGCTATGGAAAACGCGTTCAGTGCTATTTACGATTCTGGTAAGAATTGAAATTCCAATATTAAGTAATGGATTCAGTCATTATACATCGTTGACTTTGTATCTTATTTTATCACAATTGCGACATCATCTCAATTATTAGTGTTGAATTGGTGTTCGTATATTCCAGTGGGTCGTTTATCCACTCTGCGAAACGACCTTGACAGTAGCTCACCAGTTTTCTTCATGTTTATGTTGACCTGATACTAAAGTTATGTGTTGGTCCTGGCTCCTAGCTCCGTAAAAGAGATATTTATACCTTCGTATGGTGGTATCTTTGTTACCACCAATAAACATCACTGAAGTATCAGGGTAACATAAACATAAAAAAAACTGGTGACCTATTATCAAGATCGTGATCAGAGCGGATAAACAACCCCCTGAAATATACGAACACCATTTCAACATTCCGACTATAGAGATGAAGTCATGTATTGTTTGAACTTTTCATTGGTGTTCATGTATTCCAGGGAGTCGTTTATTTATTCTGATCACTGTGACCAGGCTATTTTTGTTTATTTTGACTTCTTACCATCATAATTGCGACTCGTATCTATCTATTGTTGGTGCGTTCAATTGGCGTTTGAGTTTCAAAGGGTTATTTATACGCTCTTTAACCTATTGGACTAGGGTCCTGCGAACCAGTAGGACCAAGTTTGAGGACAGTTTATTTAAAAAAAAGCTTACTTGCAATGTGGGTCACACGTAACTAGTATTCTTATTAACCCCTCTTACTAAGCCAAATGCTTGTATTACGAGTGGGTTCACGTCGGTGGTGCAATGGGTGGGTTTCGAACCGGCAACCACATGATCACAAATCCAATGCCCTCGCCATTAGGCTATCGCTGCTTCATGGAGTTTATAATACAATAATATTTTTTCTTTTTTAGGTATAAATCCTCTTTCTCTCAGTGGAAGCAAGTTGGGAGTATTCATGGGATCAGGTTACACAGACGCTGCCACTATTAATCTGTTTGAGTCTTTAAAAATGAATGCCTTCACCGTATCGGGGTAAGAAAACCAATTAAGTTGTATTTTAAGTACGGGTATTTTTAATGTCTACTTAGATTCCAATACAATGCTTACGAGCCCCTCTTTGATGAAATCTTGTTATCGATAGAATTTTTCTTACATCAACGTTTTCAATACAGGTGCAGCAAAACAATGATGGCTAATAGAATCTCCTACTGGATCAACAGTAAAGGGCCTTCTTATACATTGGACCAGGCATGTACCAGCACTATGACTTGCTTGGAGCTAGCCTACAACAGTATGATTCGAGGAGACTGTGATTCTGCTTTAGTAGGCGGCTGTAACTTATGTCTGCATCCAATTTTATCCATAAATTTGAAAAAGTAGGCATCACATATTATTTAATCTTTATTATTAGAACTTCCTCTTAGTGTAGAGATCCTAAGTCAAATCCACGTCTTGCATAGTATTATTGTGTTTTTCTATGAAATTCTCAATAGCAGTTCGGAGTCTGGATATGTGCCCGGTCAATAGGCTCCCCCTGTATTACATGGGACCTAAAATACCGGCGAACTGTGGGTTAAGTACACCTCTGCCTAACCCATCGGAGAATACAGGCGTAATGTTATGTTATGATTTATCGATAATAATTTAATTTAATCGAATAGAGTTGATTGAATTTGGAAGAGACCCGAGTCAAGTAGTGGGACCACGTTCATGATTATGATAACCTAACCAATGTATAAATTACAGTGCTGGCCATACATGCATGGATGGCAAAACTAAGTGTTTTGATAAAAACGGTGATGGATATGTGAGATCTGAAGCAATAAACGTAATGTTTCTGCAAAAAGCTAAAGATGCTAAGAGGTAAAAGTTTAATGAAATCTATAATAAATCTATTCTGCACACAATATTGTCAAATTTTTAAACTAACTTATCTGTAATCCCAGGATTTACACAGAAATTTATCACATCAAAGGAAAATACTTTACAAGACCTGATGAAAATTTTTTACCGATTCGAAGTGCTGAAGATTATGAACAGTTTTTAGAAGAATTTTATGCAGAAATTAAGGTATCTTCTTCGGACGTGGAGTATGTTGAAGCTTTTGGATCAGGTAAAACATAATAACAATATTATTTTTATTTATTTTTCATAAATAGGTACTTCATAACATTTATAAATATTTTTAGATAAATGAAAAAGAAAATGTGTTTTTGTGAATTTTATTACAGTACTAGTTGACCCGGCAAACTTCGTTTTGCCTTAGATTGCACCTTGAGATATACTTCACGTTTTTTATGGTTCTAGAACGAACAACGCTGATCGTTGCCGACTCGACAACGATATTACACTCCACTATGGTATTTTTTTTACGTTTCATCATCATCGTCATCATCAGCCCGTATTCATCCACTGCTGGAGGTAGGACTCTTTAAGCCACAGAGCCCAATCTTCAGCTCTTTCATCCAATATGCGACTTCTTCTTTTGTTGAAGCGTTTGTGTAACTCCAGAGGGTCGTTTATCCGCTCCGATCAAGACTTTGGTAATATGTAGGTCACCAGGTTATTTTCATGTTTATGTTGGTTTGAGTTAGGTGCCGATTTGGACCAGAAAAAATACTTAACAGAATGAAAGTTCATGCTCAAATTCAAGTTCTTCTTATGCTTATGTTGACCTGGTACTGCAGTTATAGCAGTACGTAACTGCAGCTCCCAGCTTCGTGAAGGGATATTAATTATTTAATGATAGTATGGTGCAGCTATCCTGCCCAGCAAACTTCGCTCCGCCTTAGATTGGGATACATTTACCTACATCTAGCAGTGGACGAATACGGTATGATCATCATGATGAAGCGAAACAAAAGGCAACTGTCGTATGAATATCGTTGTCGATTCGGCAAACCATCAGCGTTGTTTGTTCTAGTACCATACAACAAAATGAAAAAGTTTAGTCTATCTCAAGGTACATCAATGAAGGGAATCGATCAGAGTGTAACTAACCGCAACGAAGTTTGCCGGAAAAAAAGAGGACGGATTAAAAATAAACTGCCTACTCTAAATTCACCAAAAAGTATAATTATAACACGGTCTGCCACGAATGCCATTTAATCTTTTAAAAATAAAATGATGAAAAATGACAATATCGCAAGTCATGTACACGATTTTCTATACAAGTATTTATTTATAATTTTCATTAAGTGTTCTTCCAAGATTTCCCTATTATTTTTCTTCTTAAACCACCCCTGTACTACGACAAACAAAACATAAAAATAATTATTCTAATCGCCAAGCCGTTTTTGTGTTTAGGCGAGACTAACAAACAGAGATTGTTGTTTGTTATATATAAGACTAGCTGTCCGCCCGCGGCTTCGCCCGCGAGGAGTATACGTTTCCTTAGGGTTATAAAAAATAGATAGTTGCCGATTCTCAGACCTACTGAATATGCATATAAAATTTTATAAAAATCGGTCAAGCCGTTTCGGAGTTGTATGGTTACTAACATTGTGACACCAGAATTTTATATTTTATATATATATAAAAATCAATCGCCGTTCGTTAGTCTCGCCCCTCGCAATCTATATATTATACAGATTTTATGTATGTTTATGTTTTCAAAGTCACGTAATTATTTTTCTTAGCATTTAATTAATTTATTATTTCAGAAGAAACAGAATAACTATTATTATTTTCCGATCATTGGACTATTTCCCCTTTTGCAAATACCAGAGGGGCGGGCGTTTTTGGGAGGTATTTTACGAAGCACACCCAAACGAAGCACACCCAGATGAAGCACACCCAGACGAAGCACACCTAAAGTATTCCACTTAGCACACCCGTAGGTGGGCTTCAAATAAAAAACTCTAATAATTAATTTTCTATTCCACGAAGCACACCTAAGAATATCACTTGCTATAGGCTGGGACTAAGTAATAAAAATGTTGACACATTAAATAGGTAGCTATAAGAAAACTTCAAGATCTCTTTAGAAAACTGTTTTTACATTGTTTTTGATTATTAGTCCAAAAAATAATTAATAGTTAAAGATTTTTTTTAAAAGGTGAATATGAAATAATCCGTGATTTTGAATAGTGAAATTATAAAAATGACAAGTATTGTATCACATTATTATATCGAAACTAAATAATGTTAGAAATTAAAGTTGGTCTTATTAAATAATAAATATTTTCTTCCGTCGATATATTTATGTCTTAGTCCCCGCACTATGGCAAGCGATATTCTTAGGTGTGCTTCGTAGAATAGAAAAATAATTATTATACATTTTTATTTGAAGCCCACCTACGAGTGTGCTAAGTGGAATATTTTTGGTGTGCTTATTCTAGGTGTGCTTCGTGAAATACCTACCTTGTTTTGGGGATGTATATAATGTAAAAATTACGTTCAAAGAGTACTAACTAGTAGAGTATCTTTAGTAAGTGACTTTATGACTTGACTTGACCAGCAGCTTTCAGGGTGCTACTAAGTTGGCAAGTCTCCGTATACAATCCTGGAGGATATTTGTTTGATTTTGAAAGACAGAAAGTATTTTCTTTCGGAAAGAGAGATTTTTTTAAAGATTTTTTTTTTCCAAATAGCAACATTATAAACCAAATAATTGCAGTTATGGAATATCATGCGTTGTACCTTTATGAGCCCCCTCCCCACAAAAGCCTTCCCAAGAAACGGATGTCTTCCTGCCGGAAGATATGCCGTGATCATACTACTAACTATAAAAAAAATAACTTAAATGATTGTAAATTGAGCTAAAACTGACATATTATTTTAAATAATAATCTGTTATTATTGTTATTGTATATTTAGACAAGTATTTTCTCCAGGTATTGCTAAAGGTGACGCCCAGGAACTAATTGCTCTTGGCAATATTTTTGCAAAAGAACGACCTATTAAAATTGGATCGGTCAAATCTAACATGGGAAACTCTGAGGCAGTCAGCGGATTCTGTTCATTAACTAAGGTAGGCATTTAAAAAAATAGTATTGCTTTGGATAAGGAGACTTAAGTATGTAAATTGTTATGCTTTCGCCCAAGGTTTCTGTCAATAGAAGTCAAAACTATGCCTTTGAGATGTTTTGTTTGTTTTTCTATATATACCTACGCTTGTGCATACAAAACTATAGACAGGTATGTAGCACCACATAAAATCTACCTACTGCAAAGATGCACTAGATGCGCTTTTAAAAAATGTATTGAAACTATTTTTGAGGCTTAATTAAAATTATTTTTTATGAGCTTCTAATGTATCTGTCCAAAAGCGAATTCAGTATGGCGAGATCTGCGTTCGTTTCGGATTTTTTCGTTTCGGAATTATGTCTTATTATTTTATTTTTATTTTAAGCTTTGTTTGGCGTTTAAAAATGGTGAATTGCCTGCAAACCTGCATTATAATGAACCCCAGGATCATATTCCTGCAGTACGCGACGGAAAAATCCAAGTTTTGACCGAGAATACACATTTCGGTCGAGGCTTCGCTGCTATTAACTGTTTTTCTTACACGGGATCTAATTACCACTTACTTCTCAAAGGGCGCTATAAAAAAAAGGTAAGATCATTATTTATTTAAGATATAATTATTTATAATAAACTCATTCGTCAAGTGGTCGTCAGCGCGGTTGTTACAGGTCTTGGGTCCAATTCCCGGTCAAGCTTAGTGTAGTTCTTATTTTTTATTAATTTCTCAGTAGCAGCTCAGAGTTTGTATTTGTCCGCTTAATGTCATCTTAATAATGTAAGGCTAATCATATTGACGAACTGGATTGCACATCTGCACGCCTCTACCTAAGCTATCGAAGTATTCAGTCGTGATGCTTTTAAATAAGAGATCAGCAAATTTATTATATTTATTAAGTACCGTGATAGCCTGGTTAATTATCACGTGCTTAAAACGGTCAAGGAAAACATCGTGAGGAAACCTGCATGCCCGAAGTCTGCCAACCAGCAGTAGGCTAGCGTGGTGGACTAAAGCCTAATCCCTCTCGTTCTGAGAGGAGACCCGTGCCCAGCAGTGGGACAATGTAATGGGCTGATGATATATATAAATTTATTTTAAGAAATTAATAGTTAAAGGCTTAATTAAAATTTTTTTTTAAGACGAATGATCGCTACCTATCGAACGTACCCCGTCTCGTTCTATTGTCTGGAAGAAATCAAGATGCTGTAAATCATGCGGTGGATATACTGAAGAGTAAACCAATAGATCCGGAGCAAATTGCTTTACTTCATAATATCTATAAAACTGATATTCCAGGTCACACAGGACGTAATTACATTATATTAGGTATTATTTTTGATAAATTAATATTGAACACATTTGATAATACAGACTCCTAAGCTAAAGGTCCTGAATTATCTGTAAAATATACCGGAGAACTTTGGGTCTACACGAGTACACCTCATTATTATTGTAAGTGTTCCAATGCATGTATGTACTGTAGAAGCACCAGGTTTAATGTTTAGGGATCGTAATGCTTCTACTTTGAAAACACTTGATTAAGGAAATCACGACTTCTTTTATTGTTCAAGGAATCAAACTTAGTCCTCTGACATTCATATATAATTATTTACTCTAGACATATTTCAAACTACTTACTTTTTTTGTTTAAATATTTCTACATGCCGGGACGCGCACATAAAAACTTCTTGTTACAAACTCCTACATCAGCTACGCCCCCGCATTTGGGTAAAACAAATAAATAAAAATTTAAAAAAAAGTTTTACCCAACTCCAAACAAAAAAGTAACTAACTACCTGCCTAAGACCTAACTCGAAAAATTACTATCAGGCGAAGAAGTCTTTATTATACCTATTACACTGGTGCGTGAGGCTGGTCCCTTATAATGGGATAGTGTATGGCATGTGCATGGTTAAGTTATCATTAAAATTAATAAAGCTTCAGCATAGTTAATAAACACAACACACCATAAACTTTAACGCACCAAAACGCCTGTAAAAGATGCGTAACGGCCTCCTATCCAATGATGCTTCAAAATTAATTACATTAAAAGCTAAGCATCATACCTTAAGGGTTAATGAAACTAAATATAAAAAGAATTAATATTATATGCAAAAACTTTAACTTCTTCTAACGCAATTGAGTCAGAGAGAGGGAAAGCTTAAGAAAACATATTAACCCTGTCATGAATTCATTCCGAACTATAATTAATTAATTTCCGAGACTAATGTTAATACCCATTTTACATTGTATTATTATACAATTAAAAATAATATTTGCTGAATCATATGTGTCCAACTCAGACACCCTTCGTAAGGACTATATCCCTTTCACGAAGTCGATACAGCATGAGCAGGGTCCCCCTCCTACTAGCAAAAAAAAGCCCTTAGAATATATTCGGAATGCCTTCACCCTATAACGCATTGGCATCTTCTTCCCTCTCTCCAGCTCGTTCAGACAGCACATCAGACAGCACATCAGATATATGAAAACACACGAACAAAATCATTAATATTAAATATTCATCTTTTACCAAGCAAAATTAATGAACTATAATATTATGAAACTATCTATAATCTAACATGAAAGGGTTTTAACCTGTTAACATGTACTATATCTCTATATCGATTATTATTTATTTTCCTAATAACATAATTTACATTAGAAATCCTTCTCACAATTTGATAAGGTCCTTTATATAACCTACACAATTTTAAACTTTTACCGTCTATTCTCCTAGGCGTATAAATCATAACTAGTTGGTTAGGCGAGTAATTATTAACTTTAACTTTCTTATCATAACTTAATTTCTGTTTTATTTGTGCTTTTCTCAAATTATGTAAAGCCTTTTGTGATAAGAAATTCTGAAAATCATGTCTTCCAACATAATCAATTATACAATTTCGCCTATCAGAATTAACAACCATATCAGTTTGGAATAAAGGTTCTCTCGCATAAATCATCATGTGTGGTGATATCTTAATGCTTGACTGTTTACTCGAATTATATGCATAACATACTAAGGGTACATAACTACACCAATTCTTTTGATCTGCAGAAACATACATAGACAACATTTGTTTAGTTAGGTTTGTCGACAGTTATTAGATAGAATAGCGACTAACGAGGAAAATGCATATAAAGGATTTAGGGTCATAGATGGTATTTTATGTAGGCAAGCTATGAGATTTAATAGTGTGAAGAATTTAGTGGTATTACCAGAGCGGTTGATATCAGATATATTAAAAGAGTTACATGATGATCCTTGGGCTGGAGGACATCTAGGTTTAGCTAAGACATTAACCAAATTTAGAGATAAATACTTTATTAAAGATGCAGAGAAGAAAATTGAAAATTATATTAAGAGTTGTAGTTTATGTCAGGAGCGGAAAAAGGTGAGACAAGTGGCTCAATTACAACCTGTCTTAGTGAATCATTTAATGGAGAAAGTAGGGATAGATATATTAGGTCCATTCAGAAAATCATTGAGAGGCAATAAATATATAATAGTCTGTGTAGAATATGTTTCTAGGTATGCAATTTGCAAGGCAGTGCCTAGGGCTACAGCCCAAAGAGTTAGCGAATTTTTGATAGAAGAGGTATTTTGTCGTTTTGGAGGGGTGAAAGAAGTTATTTCAGATAGAGGTTCAGTATTTACATCACATCTAGTTAAAGATACTGTTGGTTATTTTGGTGCTAAATCTCGCTTTACTACAGCTTTTCATCCGGCATCCAATGGTCTAGTAGAAAGGTTTAACAGAACGTTAACACAAATGTTGTCTATGTATGTTTCTGCAGATCAAAAGAATTGGTGTAGTTATGTACCCTTAGTATGTTATGCATATAATTCGAGTAAACAGTCTACTGAACTAACTTATTATGTCTGGGGGCACGTTAGTGCCCCCGCCAAGATGACGGCAACGAAGCCAGGCTCATTACTCACACTAAGTTAGTTTGTCTAGCTTATTCATAATAAAATATGACAATTAATCGTCTTAGCAACAAACAATTTTTCGTGGGATTATACTTATAGGGATGAGACCCATTAAATTTTATTACCCATTACTGTAAGACGGAAATAAATTTAAACTTAGGAAATAAATTTAACTAAATTAAAATTATTATGACATAACAATACGTTCATTGCAGATACAAACGAAAAAGACCAAACAGTTTGTTTGGGAAGTAGTTTTGAATTCTATTCGGGCACCAAACGTCCTGTATGCTTCTTATACAGTGGTATGGGATCACAATGGAATGGTATGGGTGCTGAATTGTTGCGGATTCCTATATTTGCTGCTGCAATTGAAAAGTGAGTAAAAACTAGTTTGAGTTGATTTTATGTCTGTATAAAAGCGTGATTGACTGCTGCATAAGTCTAGTGATCTTAAGCGCAACTGTTACGCTAGAGTTCTTGGGTTCGAATCCCAGGTCAAGCAAAGCGTGATTAGGTTTCACTACGAAATTCCCAGTGCTTGGATTCCCAGCTCAGAGTTTGGATACGTGCTCGGATAATGGCATTAGGCTCGCCTACAACACCGACACCCCTACCTAATCCTTAGGGGAATACAGGCTCGATGGTATGTTACTAACAGATAAAAAATAACAATACTTATTTTTTCAATGTCCAAGATTCGTGTGAATCTCAGAAACCACAAACAATTATAAACTATCGAAAAAAAAAACATTTTAGATGCCATAAGGTCCTCGAACCACTGGGTGTAGATTTAATGAGGATTCTCATCGATCAAGACAAAACTATATTTGATAGCATTTTGAACTCCATGATCGGTATAAGTGCCATACAGATCGGGCTGACTGATGTACTCAAAGAAATGGGAATAGTTCCTGATGTGATAATCGGTAAGAAAGATTCACGTGCATGTGAAAATTTATTTACCTATCTAAATTTATTCTCTACTAGCTTCTGCCCCCGACTTCGTCCACGTAGTAGGAAAAAAGTCCCATCTCATGTGTTATTCAGGTAATAAACTGTGTGCCGAATATCATACAAATCAGTTCAATAGTTTTGGAGTGACTGAGTAAGAAACATCCATCCAGACTTTCCCATTTATTGTATTATGTATAGTACAACTTATAGCCTTCCTCAATAAATAGGCTATAACTAACATATTTTTTCAACAAACTCTGCCTCTTTATAATGATTTATCATAGATTTGTGAACTTTGAAAATACTATGGAATTAATCATCTTTCTTAAACAAACATCCGAAATCATTACCATTAAACTGCTACATACACAAAACACAGTAAATCTATTTATCAATTGCTTATTTTTTATTATATCTCAGCATTAAATAATGCAAAAAGAAATGAATTTTTCTAACAGATATGAATTTTCTATTGAAAGAAAATTTCCAAGTGAATGAAAAATTCGGCCTCAGCCGCGGTTTAAACCTGCGTCCCTCTGGTTAAGTATATGGTTATTAAGCTATATACAACGTAAAGTCAATCAAATCACTTACGAATCTACTGAAAGTATCGATTTCAACTTTATTTTCATCTGTATGACATTAGCCTAATCAATGCAACCTTTGTTAGATGAAGATAGTGATATTTTTTTGAAAAATCGTTTATTCATAAAAAGCTTTCGACCGCGAGTTTATACTCGTGTAATTTAGGATCAAGTATCTATTTTTCAAAGAGACTAAAGAATAAAATTTAATCCCATGAAAATGGATTTGAAACGGGTAGATAAACAACGTTCATTTTTGTGCAAAATGAAGCGACAAAAACTAATGAATTTCTTTATATACAACATTTTATAGTCCACCCATAGGATCCATTATAAAAAAATTATCTGAGCTAGTGATCAGTGAGCAAGCAACACAATATATAATAGTTGCCGTGTGAGAAACAGTTTTTCCTGAGAACGACACAGGCGACTCGAAGTGCCTGGCCTTGCAACTTGCTTATATTATGATCATAGCGAAACATACGCTCAGGAGATACTACACGCGTTAAATTTGAAATGGGATAAAACATTCAATGAAACAATGAAAGACTTGAGATAAATCACTATAAACGAAATGAATAAGTTCCTCTACCGAAGCAACAATCTTACAAATGTTCACTGGTAGGGTACTTATCCATTCAATTCAAGAAATGAATCTTCGTCGATTTTAAAAGCATACATACATACACACGCCTTTTTCCCACAGGGGTAGGCAGAAACTATGGACTGCTACGACTTTTGCATACCTCTTTCGCTTCTTCAACATTCATACATCTTTTCATACACACGCGCCGGTTGCGAGTACTACGCACCTGACCTTTAAATTTATTTTTAAAAACGTCCGAAAAATCTTTTGAGAGAAATGAGTCTTCGTCGATTTAAAAAAAAATACCGAATATTCTTATGTGTGGAGGTTGCCACCTAAGTGAGTCCTCATGTTCCGCATCAGGCTCAATTTCTATACCCCGGGCCAGAGCACGGAACATTTGAGACATGCGCTAAACTCATCAACTTTAGTTCCTCGGGATACAACGAATAGAGTCTGAAGAAAATCCCCAAAAAATGAAACAGTAATCCTTCCCATTATGGGATCATTTCTTCGGATGTCTTACAGAGTGCAAATTGAAGTCTTCCAAGGTCATTCCAAACGATTAAGCTGCACTCTGCGTCTATATCCAGGTTGAAGAGTTTCTAAGCAGTGTGGGCAGTTTTACCTCCAGGGTGTAAAGTGTCAGCCATCCCCGAAGAGGCAACAGCTAGTGCAATCTTTCCTTCTTCCTTGCCTTCGCCCTTCAGCTAGTAGTAGGTAGTCGATTCAAAAAGTTTTGGCCTGTGTGATACAGGCAAAAACTTTCGAAAGGCGTCCGGGAAAAATGTTTCACTGTCCTGTTCATTGACACTTCTTGATAGTTATTATTGTTCACAATCATCGCAAAACAACTGTAATTTATCTCTACAACCTAGTCTGACTAACTCATAGAACTAAAGTTTTTTTTGCGGCTCTGGGAAGCAGGATTCAAAAGGTATTTATATAAATAACAATATCTTGAAGCGAGCAGAAGCGAATATTAATAACACGCTCATCAGACTGCCACACTATCTCCATCAGCGCGCTCCAGCTCCGTGAAAGGTAGAATGCTCAACGCCATTAACATCTTAAAATAATATGTGCAGGAAGTGGCTCCGCAGACTGTGTGTAGTAAAAAGCGCATATAATAGAACTCACTTTTTCTTGGATGAACACTGTACACTTATCGCAGTGCGTGCTCGCGAAAGAGATACCCCTCTACAGGCGAACCCCGTTGGCGTCTATTACATACTCTTCTTTGATGCTTTGTAGAAATTAATATCAAGGAATACTGGTCACTTTTTTGTTCACTGTTCTTATTTGTAATTTCTGTTTAGCTTTGTGTGTTTTTGTGTGCAATAAAGTAGGTATATCAAATTATAATATATTCTACTCATATTTTTTTTTTCCGATTTCTACTTTCTTTGGAACCAAGCCAAATAATATATTGTTGTAAGCGGTTGATATACCCATTTAAAATTTGAAACAATGCCATCTATGATTTTATTCCGGAATAACATGTGCTTCGGAAAATATTAAATTTAAAATTTTGTGAATAAGTTATTTTATGGGGTAAAATGTAGCCTATGTTTTAAGTTAGACCTGTAGGAATACATCGGTGAAAACTGCATTCAATTCCATGCAGTGGTTTTTGCGTGATGCGGGTACAAACATACAGACAGACAGACAGACAAAAATTCAATTTTTTTTTGTTTTGGCTTCTCTTGCTCTAATAAAGACACTCCGTGTTATTTTTTTTTAAATACCTTCAATGTACAGACATCGGCCTGTTACATTTTTATTATATGTTGAGATAAGGTGTTTATTTGACACTAGCTTCTGCCCGCGACTTCGTCCACGTAGAAAGGCAGAAAGTCTCATCTCATGTGTTAGCACAGATAATAAACTATATACCAATATTCATACAAATCCGTTCAGCAGTTTTGGAGTGACTGAGCAACAAACATCCATCAAGACTTTCCCATTTATTATATTACTTATAGCGTTCCTTAATACTCGTAAGCAGGCTATTTTATGTAAACATATTTTTTTCAACATACTGCCTCTATCAATTTGTTAACTATGAAAAAACTATCGAATTGATCACCTTTCTTGAACATCATCCAAAAATAATGATTACCATTGAACTGCTAATTACACAAAACACAGTAAAGAAATATATTAAGCTACATACAATGTATAGGCGATCAACTCATTTAGAATCTACTGAAAGTAATATATTAGGTAGATAATTTTCATCTGTACGCCATTTTAGGCTAATCAATGCGACCTTTGTTGGAAGAAGATAGCGATAATTGTTTGAAAGATTGATTGTGATTGTTGATTGTGTGAAAAAACTTTTCACCACGACTTCATACTCGTAGAATTTAGAATTTAGTAGGCATATATTGTTTCAGAGAGTTAAAATTTAAAACCCAATAAAATGGACTGGAATAAATAAACAGCGTTTATTTTTTGCAAAATGAAGCAACAAAAACTAATGGATTTCTTTGTATATGTCACCGTAAAATTGTTAACATCAATAGATCATAATCTATCTTGCGAGATTGTAAACTGTCGATAGATTGTGAACCCCAATATACTGCTTACAATTTAACGCATTATTTTTCGTTAGATCATAATCTATCAAAGCGAAACCTTCAAATTGTGAAATGGCATGCGACGGAACGCACCTGACGCGCTGATGGGGCGTCATGTGCCTCGCGCCGCCGAATAATTAAAAATTTCAAGTTCGCCGTAAAATTCTAGATACATATATCGGTTAGGCTAGAACTCTGATCACACATCGCCAGGACCAAATCGAAATTAAAAAATCAAATAGAAAACGTTCAACCAATCAGCGCGCGAGCTCCGTTCCGTCGCATTTCACAATTTGGCGGTTTCAATTCGATAGATTATAATCTACCGAAAACTAATGCGTTTAATTGTAAGCAGTTGAGGTCAGAATCTATCGACAGTTTACAATCTTGCAAGATAGATTATAATCTTACGGTAGCTATGTGCAATTTTACGGTGACATATACAACATTTCAAATTCCACCCATAGGAGCCACTGTATAATTAACAAATTATCTGAGCTAGTGACATACATACAAAACACATAGCTGTCGCCTGAGAAACATTTTTTCCTGAGGACGATACCGGCGGCTTGAAGTGTCTACCCTTGCGACTTGCTTATGGTCATAGCGAAACATACGATCAGAAAATACTGCACGCGTTAAAATTTATGTAAATGGGATAAAAAAAAAATGAAGATGGAATGAAAAATGAAATTCTTTGAAATACATCTCTATCAACGAAATGAATGAGTTCCTTGACCGAAGCAACAATTTTACAAAGGTTTTCCGATATGGTTACTACCCCATTCAATTCGGGAAATGGATCTTCGACGATTAAAATACTTGTTCATGGAAGTTGCCACCTAAGTTAGTATCCATGTTCCGCATCAGATTCAATTTCTGTACCCGGGGCCGTCTACTCTAGTTCCTCGGGTTATAACGGATAGAGTCTGATAGAAATCCCCGCAAAATGAAACAGAAACTCTACTCATGATGTGATCGTTCCGTCAGATGTCTTACAGTCCAATTGACTTCTTCCACGGCCTTCTTGTGCGCCGGCGTACACCTCCCAAACGATTAGGCTGCACTTCACGTCTATATCCAGGTCGAAGAGTATCTTAAACAGTGTGGGCAGTTTTACCTCCAGGGATTAAAGTGGTGACACCTAGTGCTATCTTCCCTTGTCTTCGCCCTTCAGCTAGTAGTAGTCGTGTCAAAAAGGTTTTGCCTGTACCACCAAGGGCTTCCAGGAAAATGTTTCAGTGTCCTGTTCATTGGCATTTTCTAATATTTTGTCATAAGCAAACTTTTATTGGCTGGCTACCCTTTTACAGGCGAAAACTCTTTTACTCTTCTTTGCTGTTTTGGGAAAAATGTAAATCGAGGAATGGTGTCACCTTTTTGTTCACTGTTCTTTTTTGTAATTTCTGTTTAGCTTTGTGTGTTTTTGTGTGCAATAAAGTAGGTATATAAATTATAATATATTCTACTCATATTTTTTTTCCGATTCCTACTTTCTATGGAACCAAGCCAAATAGTATTTGGTTGATATTTAACCTTTAAAATTTTAAACAGCGCCATCTATGATTTTATTCTAGAACAACCTGAGCTTCGGAAAATATTAAAATTTTAAATTTTGTAAATAAGTTATTTTCTGGGGTATAATGTAGCCTATGTTCTAAGTTAGACCTAAAGGAATACATCGGTGAAAACTGCATTCAATTCCATGCGGTGGTTTTTGCGTGATGCGGGTACAAACATACAGACAGACAGACAGACAGACAAAAATTCTAAAAATTGTTGTTTTGGCTTCTCTTGCTCTAATAAAGACCCCCCGTATTTTTTTTTTTTAAATACCTTCAATGTACAGACATCGGCCTGTTACAATTTTATTATATGTTGAGATATTGAGCATTAAATAATTTCACAAAAATATCCACAAAGCTATTATGAACTTTCTAGTGACTGAAAAATACGATCTCAGACATGAGTCGAACCCGAGTCTCCCCGGTTAAGTACACCGGACGCCTATGATATTGAATTTCTACGTCTTAAGGCGATGTCCCTAGAAAATTCATATCTTTGTATGTCCTTTACAATAACAACATTTTTTTAGGTCATAGTATGGGTGAAATTGGATGCGCCTACGCAGACGGGTGTTTTACTGCGGAAGAAATGATACTTGTATCGTATTATCGAGGATTGGTCTCCATTCAGACACCTTTCATCCATGGCTCAATGGCTGCCGTTGGGCTTGGATACAATGACGTAAGATTAATTAAATTCAAGAAATAAACTAAGTCAGGAATTAAAGATATTCCAGTTTAAAGTATTAGAGGTTAAGTTTTGACAACAAACAATTAAAACAAGTATGAGTGCAAATAAATGAATACCATAATTAGGTATATATCATAATCAGAGTTTCATTACTTTTTAAATATATTTACATAGTTATTATGCCTATTTAATGGCAAACTATTGCATATAAGTATTTTATATGGCAAATAACGAAACGATACTAAACGAATAACGAAACGTAACAGTTGTAAGTGAGCTGACTGACAGGTGACAGACGGATGAAATTTTTTTTGTCGTCTTTGTTGCCATATTGGATTCAAGGTTAAAATTATTATTATGATTTCATTTATTAATTTACAACTGAAACAGTTGTGTTCTTAGCAGAAAAATAATGTTGTCATTTTCGTATTTATTCTGATACTTTGCATTATGTACTTTTTATATTACAGGCCAAAGACTTTACGTTACTCGAAATTTAATTTAATACATATGGCAACACTTATAGTTCAACTGAATATTCGACAAAAAGATGAAGTCATTTGTGTTGAAAGATGATTTGTTTTTCAGACTTAGACATACTTTATTAATTATTCGAAACAACGTAGGAAATAATTTTATATCCCTACTTCCCTACTATCCCTACTAATATTATAAATGCGAAAGTAGTCTTTCTGTCTGTTACGCTTTCACGCCTAAACCGCTCAACCGATTTTGATGAAATTCGGTATTTTAAGGAAATAGGCTACCTTTTATTGCAAAAAATAGTTTTGAAGGGGTTGAAATAGGGGGTGGAAGTTTGTATGGGAGTTCGTCATTTTTCAAGATAAAACCACGAAACTTTATATTAAGGCACTTGATAAGAAATAAATAAATATTTGTTCTAGCGTTTTTAAAATTTCGACCTGTGTGGGGATGAAATAGGGGATGAAAGTTCGTTTAGAAGTCCAAAGAAAGTCACGCTTTCAAGTTTAACCCCGGAACCGATTTTGATGAAATTTGGAACGAAAATAGACTAGACCTTGGGAAAGGATATAAGCTACGTTTTGTTGTAAAAAAGGGGTTGAAATAAGGGATAACAATTTGGATGGGAGTTTGTCATTGTTCAAGATAAAACGATGAAACTTTAAATGTAGGCACTTGATAAGAAATAAATAAATATTTGTTCTAGCGTTTTTGAAATTTCGACCTGTGTCGGGATGAAATAGGGGATGAAAGTTCATATGGAAGTCCAAACAAAGACACGCTTTGAAGCCCAACCTCGGAACCAATTTTGATGAAATTTGGTACAAAAATAGATTAGACCTTGGGAAAGGATATAACCTACGTTTTGTTGTAAAAAAGGGGTTGTAATAAGGGATGAAAAATTTTATGTTGAAGATAGATGCTGAACTTTTGTGTTTAGGCACTTGATAAGAAATAAAAAAATATTTGATATGGGGTTTTTGAAATTTCAAACTGTGTGGGGACGAAACAGGGGATGAAAGTCCGTTTGGATTTTGACGAAATTTGGTACAAAAATAGACTAGACCTTGGGAAAGGATATAAGCTGCGTTTATATTTCAGTAAATAATAAAGTTGGACAAATTTTGTAGTCTACCCGAGCAAAGAAGCGGACGGAAAGATATGTAAGGATAATTTGCAATTTCCCGCCAGAATTGGAAAAAACGAAACATTCAAAATCATGTTTTCCACGCGGGCGAAGCTGCGGGCGGAAAGCTAGTGTATCTATAAAGATGATTATATATAGACGCTTATTAATTCCATCAACAATTTTTTCGACATTGTCCTTTCTTTTTTCAAACAAAAACACAAAATACTCTGTAGTTTTCCTTATACTGTAAGTACTTTCTATTTGAACCAATTTAGTTTTTGTCAAAGTCCTAGAACAAACATTGATCAGTGACCCTGTATAAACGACATAAATATATATTTATTCACAGGTCCTTCCATTGTGTCCGCCAGCAATCGAAGTGGCTTGTCACAACAGCTCCACATCTGCTACTCTATCAGGACCTATTGATATTATGAACGAATTTATATCTGATATAACGAGCCGTGGTATTTTTGCTAGGAAAGTAGCGTCCTCCAATATAGCATATCATTCGAAGTATATTGCAGATGCTGGTAAGTACCTTCGCCACTTGATGAGGTTCCCTATTTCATAACATAGTTCGTTATGGTTACAACAGGAATAAGGGAAGCAAGTGCAGTTTTTAGTTGATATGATTCCGACATACCCTGCAGCCTTCTTAGGTGGCAGATGATCCATGAGAACTTTCCCCCTTTTTTTAAAATCAACTTGTTTTATGAGACAACGTAAACGTGTAACGTGTATGTAACGGTGTTATCTCTGTCTGAATCAATCCTTAAACTACATTTTTATACATTATTTTGTACAAAAAGAGAGTTTTATTTTTGGAACAGATTCCTTTACGTGGCTTGCGGTAGGAGTTGCATGATAGAAAAAGTAATGCGCCGATACCGGACAGTATATTTAGTGGTGCCTTGCTGGCATGGCTTCCTCCCTCAGCCCCCTTCCTTTTCCTTTTCTCCTTTCCCCTTCCTTAAATAAGCTCGTCAACGCATCTGCAACCCCTTTGGTATTGCAGGCAGATGTCCATGGGCGACGACTACTTATCATCAGGAGCTCGTCTGCTCGTTTTCCGAGTTATCCCATAAGAAAAAAAAATCCCTTTCGAAACTTTTAATTCTGTTCGGCGTAGTCCAGATATTATCATCGCGCGCTGACCGCCATACTTGTTTATTTTTGAAAGTGTCGCTTCGTTCCGGGGCTCAAATCAAATAAAAAATACTTTTTATTTGATCTGAGTTCCTGAGCGAATTTCATGATCACACACCTTTGTTTTAAGTAAAGACAGCTTTGCAAAACTTATAAAAATAAATTGATTTTAGGTCCGGGTTTATTAGGCTACATGAAGAAGCTTATCACAGCACCCAAATTACGCAGTAATAAATGGATATCAACATCAGTACCCCAGGAAAACTGGGATCAAGACTACGCCAAATACTCTTCTCCTGAGTATTTTACTAATAATTTACTGGTAAGGTTATATTAATATATTACTTTCACTTCATAATATATACTGCTTGTCGTCCGTGTCGCTGGAAATTCGGTGTTTCCTACGACATTAAACAAATGTATCTACCTCATTACCCTAGCAGTCGTCGGCGCAACTGCTATGTTTACCCAAGACTTCTACTTGGGTTTGATTACCAGGTGTTATGGGGTTCTTTAATGAAAATTTCAGTACCAGTAGAAATCCTCACACCGATTAGGATTTCTGCCGAGTTAATATTAATATGCTCGCATATTGCATGGGACTTAAAACATACCTTCGAACTGTGGTCATACCTCTGATGACCCTTCGGGGAAGGCATTCGTGATGATTTATACTATTTCCTGCTTATTTTTTATTATATTTTAGCATAAATAAAGCGAAACGTTCATCTGCTGAAGACATTATATGCCTCTCAACCAACATGACTTTCTTTACAGTTAGTTCAATGTCGAACGATGTTGCCTTACCGTTTTTGCTCCTAATTTTTTATATTCACAAAAAAGAAAAAAAAATCAGTGATAGCGATATGACCATTGGACTACTAAGTCAAAGGTCTGGAGTTTGAATCCAAGGCATGCACCTCAGACTTTTCTTTTCGAAGTCATGTGCGTATAAATAATTACTAAAATTATCACGCCTTTAAACGGTGAAGGAAAACATCGTGAGGCAACCTGCATGCCTGAGAGATTGCCTTGACGGCGTGTGAAGTCTACCAACCCGCAATAGGCTATCGCGGCTAGCTTATTCCCTCTCGTTCTGAGAGGAGACCCGTGCCCAGCAGTTGGACATTACAATCAATAGGTTGATTATGATGATGATGATGTTAACAAAGATATGAAGTTTCTAGTGAAAGAAGAATTCGGCCTGAGGCACGGTTTGCACCTGCTGGTTATAATTATAAAGTTTCATTTCCTGTATTTTTAGCTTTCTATTTCTCTTCTTCCTGTATCTTTTTCTTTAGTGTTTTGTTCATCTTTTGTAACGATAATTTTAAACAAATAACTAATTTTTTACCTAGAACCCGGTGTTGTTTGAAGAAAGTGCAACGTTGATACCTAAAGATGCAATTATGATTGAAATAGCTCCTCATGGTCTTATGCAATCAATCGTAAAGAGGTCGCATAGCAAGTGTGTCAATTTGGCTTTAGCAAAACGTGAACATTCAGATCCCGTGGGTTTCTTATTACAAACTGTTGGAAAGTAAGTCATAATTACAGTGCTCGTTATAATATTAAGTAGTGAGTTGACAGCAGCTTCGCTGGCAAATGATCCTGGTTATCCCGCACTCAATCGCTTGCGTACTCAAGTAGGTCGCTGCAAGCATAACCTATCAAAATGGGGGATCATAGACCCTTCCCCCACCCAGTGCGAGTGTGGTGCCCCTGACCAGATATATGGTCCATTGGCTGGAATGCCCAAATTGTCTGTATAACTGTACATTTGTGGACCTAAAGCCATTACTGATGCCGCAAATAATGTGACCAGATATTGGGCCCTAGTAATATAATATATATGTCGACAACGGGGTTGGAAATTCTTTATGTACTATCCACCGCCCTGGGGAGAGCGATGGGGTGTGTCGGACTTCGCTCTGAGAAGAGCGATCTACCGACTAAAACCAACCTCGGCGTTTCGCGTCACCACTTTAGTGCCAGGAATACGGGAGCATTGTGACATTCCTCCGCAGACAGATGAGACGATCCGCCTTAACTTTTAATTGATTTGTTTCTTTTTGTTTTCAGATTATATCTAAATGGATTACTTCCTCAAGTAGACGTGCTATACCCTAAGGTGGAATTCCCGGTATCAACAAAAACAAGGATGTTGTCCGACCTGGTTAAATGGGAACATAGTGTTGATTGGTAATTAAAAAAAAATGTTTTACTCGTAATTAACCGCACTACACATTAGTGGTTGGGCTTACGGTGATTAAGGTTTGCCCTTTGTCTTAGCTGCTCATATGTGCCTAAAGAGATGATTAAAACAATTGTAATACCTATAGTAAAAAAATAAAAAACAGCTGATCTGTTACATAGGAATAACGACAGACCTAGCTGTCTTACCACTGTGATATCGAAGGTTTTTAACAGCATGTTCAACTCACCGCTGACCAAACACATTGAAATTTATGACAATAAGTTCGGCGTCCGGGCAGCAGTTGCAGTTTTTTGTGCTAAGCACGCTGTCAAATACTACGCAAGCCAAAACACTGCATATTTTTGATTTTTCCTTTGACCTGATTTCTTGTGATATTTCGCTGATACACGCCATTTCCCATGGAATGGGAAAGCGAAGTTAGCCAAGTGTACACACATATTTATGCTGATAACTATATATGATAAAAATATATAGGTAGTAGCGGATTGTCTTTACATTGATAATACTGCTTATAGGCCTGAAACCGTATACGGACAAAAAGTAATAAAGCAATCATCAGCAAGAAACTTCGTCATGTCTATTTATGATGACGACTACAGTTATGTACAAGGACACATGCGAAATGGTAAGTTTGATCTCGGTTTGACCTATTTTGGTACACACGGCGAGGCATTCCACGAAGCACACCCAAACGAAGCACACCCAGATGAAGCACACCTAAAGTATTTCACTTAGCGCAGCCGTAGGTGGGCTTCAAATAAAAATTTAAAATATTTTTTTTTTATTCCACAAAGCTCACCTAAGAATATCACTTGCCATAATGCGGGGACTAAGACATAAAAATATCGACAGAAGAAAATATTTATTATTTAATAAGACTAACTTTAATTCCTAACATCATTCAGTTTTGTTATAATACAATACTTGTCATTTTTATTATTTTACTATATAAAATTACAGATTATTTCATTATTAACTCAGAATTTTCTTTTTAAGTATTAATTACTTTTCTGCAATTTTTTTATTGTTCTCTTAGTAAAATCAGATTATTATTATTATTATTCAGCCATTATCGTCCCACTGCAGGGCAAAGGCCTCCCTTCCCTTTTTCCATTCCATAAAATCAGATATTGTTTCATAATTATAAATAATAAATAATAAAAAAATAAAAAAATAAAAAATAAAAATCGTTTATTTTCAAGCATCTTAAAATAGGCTCATACAGTGTTAGTACAATACTTAAGAACTATGTTAGTAAGTTACAAATAAATAAGCTACCAACCACAGTGAAATTCATCAAGTTACATTTATATAACATGCAACTTGATAAACCTACCTATAGTTGGCCCATCCAATCTCTCTGCAAAAACCCTCAGGATGCTGTTGGTGCTTTCGCCCACTCTGCGTATTATTGAGGCCACCTTTTTACGCATTATCGCATAGTAGTCATCAGTGTGTGCGTCAGCGAACATGCCTGATGCACTACAGTAAGGTGGAAGCCTCAGCAACGCCCTGAAGGCATTATTATATTGTATTCGCAAGGCGTTGTCCGCTTTTTGGGTATGGCTAGCCCAAAGGCTGCTGGTGTAGAATGTTTGGCAGTAAGCCTTGAAAAGTGTAATTTTAACAGATACTGAACAACCAGCAAACCTTTGTGCCACCATATTACCCCTTACAGCCAACGCCCTACGTTCTCTTTCCATGTCCGAGTCGTCTTTTAGATCATCGGTTACAATGTGTCCCAGATATTTAAATTGAGTTACTCTCTGTAAAGGTGTACCACTAAGTTGAATGGGAGGGATGTATGTTGGACTTTTATTTTTCCCTCTAAACACTAATAACTCGCTTTTCATAGGGTTATATTTAAGACCATGCTGCTTGGCATATACTTCACAAACTGAAAGTAACTTTCTAATTCCGCATATTGAAGGACTCAGCAGCACCATGTCATCTGCGTAGCTTAAGTTGTTTACGCATACTCCATCTATATGGCATCCGCTATGTGTGCTGCTGAGCTCCACAAGTAGTTTGTTTATATAGAAATTGAAAAGCCTCGGGGAGGTAAGACCTCCCTGCCTAACCCCGCACTCAAGTTTATATGGATCAGACAATATATTTGACCACTTTACAAAGTTTCTCTGCTTCTCATACCAGACAGACAAAACAGAGACCAGTGACACAGGAACGCCCTCCTCCCGAAGCTTTTCCCACAAGACATTGTAGGAAACCAGGTCAAAGGCTTTAGATAGGTCCAGAAAACAAGCATACACTGGTGTTTTCCTATCAGTATAATACTTGACAGTGTGCTTCAGTGCAAAGATTGCACTCTCAGTAGATAGCCCAGCACGAAACCCAAACTGTGAGTCGTGTAACTTTGTGTACCCACTGAGGTGAGAATCAAGCACACTGTCAAATACTTTGGCTATCACAGTTGCCAGTGAAATAGGCCGGTAGTTACCCTTGTCTGCTATGTCTCCTGTCCTATTTTTTACAATTGGTACAACTATTGTATCCAACAACTCTTGTGGTAAGTAAGAATGTCCTATACATAGATTGAAGAGCATCGTCAACACTCTCGGCAGATGTATACCAGCATTTTGAAGGTGCTCAATGCTGAGCTCGTCGTGACCAGGAGATTTACCCCTCTTCATATAATTTATTGCATCCTTAATTTCTTTACAAGTAAACCGTACGGGGGATTCTGATAGACAAAACTCAGCATCTTTCACCCTCGGCTGAGACTCGAGAGGTGAACTCACTTTAAAATGTTCTTTGAAGATATTTGCTATTTCAGTATAGTCACTCACACCCTCCACGCTAATCGGGAGGCTACTATTATTACTATTATTTAGTTTTCTAGTCCCTTTCCAAAATGATGAAAAACTTTTTTTGGAATGAAGTGACGCTAAAATGTCCATTTCTATTTTCTGTTGGTTCTTAATACACCATTTTAGTTTCGATTTGAATATCTTACGGCTTAATCTCATTTCTTCAAATATATGCCCACTACTGGGTTGCCCATACCACATCCATATTTTAAACTTAAATCTAGCCTGTGTGTGAAATTCTTTTACATGTTTGTTCCAGCCCTTTATTCCCCTATTCTTTCCTACAATGCCCTGCTGTGTTCTACTGTTACACGCAGCCTCACTTAATATATAAACAATACTTCTATACAATTCATCCAATAACATCTTATGATGTAAGTTATTACAACATTTATCCGCGCAGCCTTCAAATTGTTTAGGAAAATCTATGGTTTTTAATTTATTATTACACAATTGTGAGTATTTTTCAATGTCTTTCGTATTTCTCTCCCCCCAACGAAAACCACTATATTTAGATGCAATAACACTGGTTTTTAATCTAATAACAGTAAGATCACATTCTAATTTCAATGGAAAATGATCTGACCAAAATGAATCAAGAATAACCTCAATGTTTACAACTGTTTTTGCCGCCGATTGTGTCACAAGACAGTGGTCTAGCCAACGCTTGCACCCATGTGAGTCACTAATGAACGTATACGTTTGCGATAACATACCAAGATAATTAATATCAGCACACAATAATTCTTGCTCAGTACAGAAACTAAGAAGTTCATTACAAAATGACTCACCTGGGTGCGCGTTGAAATCCCCCAAAACATACACAGATTCAATATTATTATTTTGTATTATAGAGTTTATTTCACTGATACATTCCGTAAAACTCGGAAGATTTTCACTACAATCCGTCGGCATGTATGTATTTATAACCATAAAGCATCTGCCGTTGACAACAACTTTTATTGCACAAATGCGATTACTATCACTTTGCACTACAGTTACACAATTAAATACACTTTTTCGCCACAATATTGCAAGCCCTCCGTATGGTCTACCTTTACAGATACCAGCTGAAGTATCCACTGAAGACTTCGCAGTATAGCTGAATTCTTCATTTATATTTTCAAGATAGCATAAATCATGGGGGTATAACCATGTTTCTTGTAACAATACAATGTCAGCTGTCCTGCACAGTGATCGCACACAGTTCACTGACCTCTTCACATTTTTACAATTAAATGTTATTATATTCATATTCATTTTTGAAGCACTATCCATTATTTGTTTGTATTAATTATTTCACTTGGCGAAAGGGGTTTTCCTTCCTCTTTTCTGTATTTGAAATGTATAAAGCGCCTAAATGTGATACCATCAGGCCAAATCTGGTCATCCAAAAATATTTCCAATTTATTTTTGTTTATATTTATTTTATATGCGTTGTACGGCCTTTCCTTTTTCATTTTAATTTTCTCAAGTGAAACAACTTCTGAGGTTTTATTTTTAATATATTGACAAATATCCTCTTCTGCGGTTTCTTTGTTTACATTTGATATAAACAATGGGATAAAGATTTCAGCCGCTTTGAACTTCTCAGTAAGGTCCGTAGCTGCTTTTCCTGTTCTTCCGGCAAACCGATTTCTAGACCTTCTTTTTTGAACCGTTATCCACTCATCCGTTTGTGGATTATTTATTTTCCATTCACCTTTTTTTGCAATATCCGCCATCGTAGGTTGTTTTGTTTCAACATTAGTAGTATGACAGGCCGCAGTCTCAGTCATCTCAATGCACATTTCATTTTCTAATAACGTTGAGTTACTCAGTGCGCACGCACTTGTCTTTTCTAAGTCGACCTGAGCCCGAGCGAGAGAGCGATACTTTGGTGACTCAGCGCAGTCTGAACTTGACCGCCTCGATATTGTGTTGATACCGGCCGGCGATAAACCGACAGGCCCACTGTCAAGCAAATACCCTCCTCTTTTTTTCATATTGATATTGCGGGTCAATAATGATGCTGGTGGTCGGATTGTTTCTAAATCCATTTTCAACTCGTCTAGTTGATTCAAAGATACATAGCTGCCTTTTATTTCATTTATTTCGGTACGCATAATCAAAAGGTCTTTCAATAATTTGGTAACATCGACATGGTCGAAGGTAACTGGCGGCAATTTTTGCAAGTCACGCGCCACAAAAATTGGTATTAGGTCCGGTTCGGTTACTTTGAAAACACATATCATATCCTCTAAATTTCTCTGCTTCTTGCCTTCTTTGCGCCTTGATACATTCTTCAGGCTACTTTTAACAGAATTAAATAGTAAGTTTTTCGCACATTCTACCTCCTCTTCAGAAAAAGCAGATGCACAGATCCTTATTAGACTCTCATTGTCTATCACTGCAATCTTATTCTGGATAAATGATAATAGTTCACTGATCACAATATTACAGTTCACACAACTAAGCGTATTCACAGTATTCACAGACATCGTCGCGGAATTAGCCATAACCGATCCGTTCGGGAGCGCGGACGACCGACGAATGAATTGAATGAATTATGCAATAACACTTGGACTTATAATCAAAAACATTGTAAGTACAGTTTTCCATAGAGATCTATATTGAAGTTGTCTTATATGTAGTACCAGTGTAATGTGTCGACATTTTTATTTCTTAGTCCCCGCACTATGGCAAGTGATATTCGTAAGTGGGTTTCGTGAAAGAGAAATTAGTTATTTTAAACCCAGTTTAAGCTGATCTCGCGTTGTATAGGCTTTCATACCATATAAGTCCAGCCCCTGCCTAACCCTTTCGGGAAATACAGGAGTGATGGTATAGTGACTGAATCCACAGCTCATAATAATGTCAACTTCACTATACTAGTACTATTATTTTAAAGGTAATATTGAGGTACCTGAATCTACTCTCCTAGTGTTAATTTGGGAAACCCTAGCAATGAACAGTGGAAAATACTACAAAGACATGTCAATTACATTTTATGATGTTACGTTCTATTGCCAAGTGAAGATCGATGCTAAAGATGTGTTGAGGCTGAGGATCGCAATACAAAGTGGCTCCGGACAATTTGAGGTGAATATAATATTATTTTATAGTAGTTGTACTTCTCTGGCTTGATTGCCTCGTTAGCCCGGTGGTCCCAAAAGCGACTGCATTTTTACTGTTTACTCGGCTCCTTGTAGTCAGAGAATAATATTGACGAACCTAAATTACTCCTTTAAAGGTAGCTCTTGGTGAAAGCTTCGTCAAAATATGCGGTAGCCTAATGGCTGGGGCTTTGGACTTGCGATCGTGTGGTTGCCCGTTCGAAACTCACCCATTGCACTACCGACGTGAACCCGCTCGTAATACATGTATTTAGCTTAGTACGAGGGGTTAACAAGATTATTAGTAATATGCGACCTACATTGCTAGTAAGCTTTAAAATGGTCCAGAGATTAAAGAAATAAACTGCTTTTTTTTATAAGCACCGTTTTTACTTTCACATTATGCATCTCAAAAAAGTAGTTATTTTGGAAGAGCTAACAGATACTTTAAAGTTTATTTATTTGAAACTGTTTCATTGCAAGAATGAAATATTTTTTAAGAAATTTACACACAATATTAAATAGATAAGATTAAATTAAAGTACAAAATATCAATAAAATATATAATAGATCTAATATTTTTTTTCTTTCTGTAGATATTCACTGGCAACACCCATATCGTTACTGGTTTTGTAAAAACTGTGGCAGACAATACTTTGTATGCTACAAGTACAGAGACAAGTGAAGATGATATTCTGTTAAGCGGTGAAGATTTTTATTCACTTTTGCAAATGAAAGGGTACTCTTATGGGTAAGTTATTATAAATTAGCGACTCGCTACACACAATTACACAATTATCGTCAAATCAATTTATACAAAACCTAACAAAGCGTTAAAAAAATATACACTTAAAACCTATGATATATTATGATTTATTATGATCACTGTCTATTAGTGAAAACCGCATGAAAACCCGCTCAGTAGTTTTTGAGTTTATCGCGAATACACAGACAGACTGGCTCGGCGGGGGACTGTAATTTATAATATAATTGTAGTGTTACGTTCATTCATTGAATGATATTTATCGTACATCTTCGTGGGTAGTTAAATAAAATAATTATGAGCGCTCGATATGTTTTACACTGACAGATATGAAAGGTGACGGTCAGTGTCAAACATACCGAGCGACAGTCCGCCATTCGAATGCGAACATTGGAGTGTGAAGCACGGTGAATAAGTTGTGTGAATCCAATAAACGAAATTGTGAATTGTTGCTGCCTATTTTCCTGAACCCCTTCTGAGCGTTTTATCAGCTCAGAAGTGGGATTACCGTCAAAAACATACCGTTTTTGCAACGCCCACATCAGTTCAGAGAATCACAGGTACGATTACGTTAATATTTTTTTCCACTTAGTTTAAAAACGTGAAATATACATTAATTAATTAACAAAAATTCATAACTAATTGAATATTATAAACGGATTACAATAAAGAGTGGCGACCGAGTAGATTTGCATGGATTAGAGTTATTCATCCACACGTGCAAAGTGAACCACCTATGTGTCACTTGACTATATTAGTTTGGGTACCTATTTAATTATACCAGAGCCTACGAAACTGATTCGAAAATACGTTACCTATAACATTTCATTGCAATTTTGCAAACCTTATATAACTCGTAACGGACGTCTTAATGGCGCCAGGTGGAGTTATAGGTACACTGTAGGTAGCACCCTTAAAATATGCTTTTACTTAGCTTGGTAATTTCAAAAGCCACAGTAAAATTGTTTTTTTTTTTACTAAATAACGTGACAATTAGTGGATGCAATTGGATTAAATTAATACAAATTCCTAACATATTTCGACGATGCAAAATTTGGAATCTGGGACAAACAAGGTTGCCCCGAATTACACCATTAGCCAATTCAAAGTTAACTCTAGCTCTAAAATAATGATTATTATAATGATTACTCTGTTAAAATTACTAAGAGAATTTTATTCACATAAATATTTTTTTCACATAAATTATTGTAAATATTCTCATCAAACTTATAGGGACGTTCAGCGATTGAGCAGTTGTCACGGGTTCGATACCTACACAGCTCAGATATATATGGCTTACATAATTATAAAACCTGGGAGGCCCAGATGTATTTCATACATATGAGATTTGTATTGTGGGATATAAAAATAAAATCGTAATGCAGTGCAATGTCAGTGTCTAGAATAGTACATTATTAGGCGATGAACTAATATAAATCTTATGTACGAGTTCCAGATGAACGACCATGAGGAAATTGGACGTCGTAGGCGAGAAACTCCCTCGAGACATTCTACCCAACTGGAGGGACGGAGTCCAAGAGTTCGTGAGGGTGATCGTCGTAGCCGAAGCCGTACTAAGGGCGATAGCCAGCGAGGTAACACCCGATATGCACGGAGTAGGAGTCGAAGTCGTAACGACGGAGAGGTAAGCAGGCGATTAGGCCGTAGCCGCACACGGCAAGGCAGTGATCGTCACAACCCCAATATAGGTCACGGAGAATCAAATAATGACGACGACTTGTATCAGAGGTTGCGTCTGTTAGAGGATGAACTGTTAAGGCGAAATGAACGTCGTAGGTGTACGGACGCGTCAACTAGTGATAGGCTAGTTTCTACGCGCTCGCGGCAAGCATCCGCCCCTCCTAGAAATGACGAGAGAAGCCCGGATCGCAAGAGGACGAGGTACTCTGAACATACTGATTTTTTTGAAGAATTTGTTAATATTTTTAAGAGAAGGGATCGTGAACCGTTTCTTTCTTCCACATTAAATAACGTTATCCCAGAGTTTGATCCACTCTCCAAGGAACAGACCATCGATGTCTGGTTAAATAAAGTAGACGAGTGTGTAGAGATTTACAATTGGAACGACAAACAAACGGTTCACTATGCCCTGCCCAAATTGACCGGACATGCCAAAACTTGGTATCAGGGCCTGCCTTCTATTAAGCATACGTGGTCGAAATGGAAGTGTCTGTTGAAGGAATCCTTTCCATCAACCGAAAACTACGCGGAATTGCTGACGGAAATGCTCAATAGAAAGGCACGCCCTGGTGAGTCACTTGAGCTATATTATTTCTCGAAAATTAACTTACTTAACCGTTGCAAAATATTTGGGAAACAAGCGGTGGACTGCATTATATTCGGAATAGAGGATAAAGGTGTTCGGTTAAGTACGCAGGCGGGGAAGTTTGATAAACCCGAGGAAACCCTAGAATTTTTCAAAACGGTTAGAAGTCAACAACCGCGGGACATCCATGAGTTTAAGAGGGATACTCAGTCGAAAGATACGCGATCTTTGAACTTCAGTTCTACCTCGACTAGCTCGTCTCAGCGCCACAACGGCGTAATGAGGAGTCGACCTAAGGGAAGTGTGACTTGTTTCAACTGTAATGACCCTGGACACATGAGCTGGCAATGTCGTAAGCCTATAAATAAATGCACTACTTGTAATTTTCTAGGTCATAACTCAAGTAATTGTCCTAAAAAGATCAATACTACTGGAACTAACTCTAACGGTGGTGTTCAAACTAATTCTACCCAAAATAGAACTAAAAATGTACTTGAAGTTGCTATCGATGATATTGAAGATGATAAATATAAGATAGGTATTAAAATAAATGGCGTAGATACTCCATGTCAGGTAGATTTAGGTAGTCAGGCTACGTTAATTCGAGAAAACGATGCGCGCAAGTTACATATCAAATGGGAGGCGGTACAGGGCCCCTTATTGAGGGGACTAGGTAATGTCACCCACCTACCTATCGGTAAAGCACTTGTCTGCGTCGAGGTACAAAACGTTAAGGAAGATGAGGTAGAAATACTTGTCGTTGACGATTCGGTCATTAATGTGCCGGTTCTGCTTGGACATAGCTTTACCGAACGCCCTGGACTTAGACTAGTCAAGACCGCTTCCGAGCTGTTGTTCGAATCTGTCGAATTAGATGAAATCGTCAAATTAACTCTGATAACCGTCGATAATGTCGTCGTCGAGATCGGCAAGCTCAAGGCGATAGTCGTAAGTTCTGGCGACGATACTTATAGTGGCAACGTTTACGTAGGTGGATCAATTAGGGGAAAACCAGGGATGGAATACTATTTACTACCTGGTGAGTACCAGTTGTGTAACGGCGTCGGTCGCGTACTGGTTCAAAATGTTGGTTCACAAACTCTTCTTTTTAAGCGAGGTTCTCTCATCTCTAGGGCAAGAGTTGTGTCACGAAATACTACATTAGACATTTTAAATACATATCAGGTTACTTCTACGTCTCAAACTGACGTAAATTTTGGAGCACAACTCACACTTGATGAAAAGCGACAGTGCCAGGACTTGCTTACAAAATATAAGTCTTGTTTTAGTACGGGCTTACATGACTTGGGCTTTACTACCATTACTGAGATGAAAATACATCTTTTAGATTCTACACCAGTTGTCTATAGGCCATATAGGTTGTCACACTCGGAACGAAAACATGTTCAGGATATGGTTGATGAAATGGTTCAGAATGGCATAGTACGTGAATCAAGTTCACCTTACGCTAGTCCTATTGTACTTGTGCAAAAGAAGTCGGGTGAAAAGCGATTGTGCGTGGATTACCGCGCCCTAAACAGACGCACTAAGCGTGACCACTACCCGCTTCCACGCATAGAGGACCTTCTTGACCAACTCTCGGGGCATTCTTTATTTACGACACTCGATTTGGCCTCAGGGTACCATCAAATACCTATAGCCGAGGAATCTAGGGAAAAGACTGTATTTGTCACGCCCGATGGGCAATACGAGTATAATCGTATGCCCTTCGGATTGGCAAATGCACCAGCAATATTTCAGCGGGTAATACACAAAATCCTCAATAAAGCCAGGGTTCCATATATAATTATCTATATGGATGATATTTTAATCCCTTCAAAAACCTTTGAAGAAGGACTGGAACGTCTTGAGGAAGTCCTACAGCTGTTACACGAAGCAGGCTTGACCCTCAAGATGGAGAAGTGTCGGTTCTTTTTAGAGAACATTGTTTTCCTTGGTTATGAGGTTGACAAATCAGGCATACGTCCCGGAGAACAGAAAATCCAGGCGGTGTCAAGGTTTCCCGTTCCGCAAAATCAGAACGACGTTAGGAGGTTTCTCGGTTTAGCTGGGTTCTTCCGTAGGTGCGTTAGGGGCTTCGCACTCATAGCCAAACCCTTGACAGAGTTGCTCAAGAAGGATGGGGTTTGGCAATGGGCGGAGACCCAGCAAACTTCTTTTGACACACTAAAGAAGGTTCTTACTGAGCGGCCAGTGCTTGCATTATACGATCACAGTGCGGAAACGCAACTGCACACTGATGCGAGTAAGTTTGGGCTAGGCGGTATTTTATTGCAGAGGTCAGGGGATGATCCCTGGAGGCCTGTGTCATACTATAGTCGCCAAACTAGCCCCGATGAGCAGAAGCTACATTCTTTTGAGCTCGAGACGCTTGCAGTTGTAAGTGCACTCAATAAGTTTCGAACATACCTCTTAGGTTTAAAATTTACAATAGTGTCGGACTGCAATGCTCTGCGATCCACCTTCACGAAGCGTGACCTGGTACCTCGTATTTCACGTTGGTGGATACAATTTCTTGAATACGATTGTGACATTGAGTACCGCCCAGGCGAGAAAATGACACATGTAGACGCGTTGAGCAGAGGAGCCACTGTAGTAGAGCAGGAACCAGTTCACGTATTGGACATAATGCCTGTAAAGGTTAATGACTGGGTCACAACTGTTCAATCAGCAGACGAAGAGGTTAAACGCATAAAAGATATTCTACAGGATCCTGAAACCCCTAAGATTGCCGCCATTCACAAGGAATATCAAGTCAAAAATGGACGGGTATTCCGAGTCCTTGAGAATGGTGAATTGAGATGGCTGGTGCCAAGAGGAGTTCGTTGGCAGGTTCTCAAAGCCAATCATGACGAAGTAGGTCATTTTGGTTTTGAGAAGACCCTGCAGCGAATCAAAACTCTGTTCTGGTTTCCGAAGATGAGGAAATTTATCCGAAAATACGTCATGGCGTGTTTAGAGTGTGCACATCACAAGATTCCATCGGGATCTAAGGAAGGTGCTTTGCACCCGATTCCAAAAGTAGATGTGCCACTTCATACGCTGCACGCGGACCATCTCGGTCCTTTCCCTAAAAGTAAACGCGGTAACACCTACATACTCGTTATCATAGATGCCTTCACTAAGTATGTGTATCTGTCAGCAGTTCGAAGTACCAAAAGCAAGGCGAGCATCAAGGTTTTTAAAACGTATTTTAGTTTGTTTGGTCCACCAAAGCGTCTCATCACTGATCGTGGGACTAGCTTTACCAGTAAAAAGTTCAGGACATTTATACAATCAGTCGGAGCTAAACACATTCTCAATGCAGTTGCAACCCCACGCGCTAACGGCCAAGTTGAACGGTGCAACCGCACAATCCTGGCTTCGTTAGGCAGTATGACTCATGGGAAAGCCGGGGATACTTGGGATGTATGGTTACCAGACGTGCAGTTAGGTATAAACACCGCAGTGCATGACATTACAAAGAGAACACCTACTGAATTATTGTTCGGGCGCAAGGTAGGAAATCCGTCTGACGGTGTACTAAACACTATATCTGAGGAAATCGACGAAAGTGAAAAAGGGGAGGATATTGACGATATACGAGCGAATGCGCGGCAGCTAATAGAAAGTAGCCAAATAAAGACAAAAAAGAGGTTTGATAAGGGCCGCAAAAAGGCTACAGAATTTAAGGTAGGTGATTTAGTTAGACTAATAAGAAACATAACAGGCGGATCGGGAAAATCAAAGAAATTAGAACCTAAATGTCAGGGCCCGTACCGAATCAAAAGCATACTTCCTAACGATCGATACCTCATTGTCGATACACCGCTGACTAGAAAGGGTAAGCCATATGAAAATGTAGTGTCCATCGATAAAATTTATTCGTGGATGAGTTTCGACGCACCCGCTTGTTCCTCAAGTGACGAAAGCGACGCCGTTTAATTATTTAGCTGTGACTTATACACTGTATCATGTTATTGTTATTCGTTATGTAATTAGTGATTAAATTGTAAAGCGAAACTGTCGGCATAGCTCGCAGCTCGAGCGGATGTGAGCTGAGCATGAGTGTTATGTATGACAAGCCTATCAAGTGGGTGGTGAAAGAATAGAAGTAGCTATCCGCTTGTGGGCTATAGTGATATTATGTCAGCGATTATATATTATAACTAGATTTAGTTCAAGGTGGTGGTGAAAGAACAGAAGTAGCCGCCCCCTTGGGAGTTGCGATATTATAGGATAGCGACTTCGGGCAAGATGGTAGTGAAAGAATAGAAGTAACTCCTCTTGCTCGACTTCAAGTGATATTCACACCGTTGAATGATTTATGTTGTATCGTAATGAGAATCACATGTGATTAGTAGTATAGTACTTAGCAGAGTCATAAAGAGTCACATACTTTGTCAATTACTAAGCATAGAATAAGTATTAATGTGAACTAATTATTTCAAATAAGTATAGCCTTAACGAAGGGACTCGTTACTGTGACGGATGGCCGACTGTTACGTTCATTCATTGAATGATATTTATCGTACATCTTCGTGGGTAGTTAAATAAAATAATTATGAGCGCTCGATATGTTTTACACTGACAGATATGAAAGGTGACGGTCAGTGTCAAACATACCGAGCGACAGTCCGCCATTCGAATGCGAACATTGGAGTGTGAAGCACGGTGAATAAGTTGTGTGAATCCAATAAACGAAATTGTGAATTGTTGCTGCCTATTTTCCTGAACCCCTTCTGAGCGTTTTATCAGTAGTGATAATGATTTCATTAAATTCACATTATTACACTATTAGATTTTAGTATGAGAATTTTTTTTTTTCAGTGACCAACAGTGATGATCTCATCACTGTCACTGTCACTGTGTGTGTGTGTTATTATCTTTCATTCCATCGATCTGCATAGCACAGAGAGGTCAGGCTCTATCTCAGTGTTTAAGTTAAGATTACTGTTATTATTAAAATGGAGCATAATGGTTTCTTGCAGTGAAAAAATAAATTAGAATCTGTTTAGAAGTTTTTGAGGTAACCCCTAGCAAACAAATGCATAATTTGGCCTATAATGTTCCGCCTGCTGGCACACAGACCTCCTCTCAGTGAGAGGGAGTCTGCCGTAATCCACCACTCGGGCCAAGTGAGGAATGGCAGATGCCACTACCGCTCCTAGCAAACAAATAAGAATTCTAAAATTCAATTTCTTGGCTTCGGGAACGTTTATATAAGAACAATAACTAACTTTCTTTATATCTTCAGTATACAAAATTTGGTTCATTACAATTTTATAATATCAAAAAACTATTTCTATGCTTCGTTAAAAAAAAAACTCTTTTGTTTTGTTCGCAGAAATAACTTCCAATCTATTATTTCATTAAACACTACTCGTAACACTGCATATGTTAAATGGACTGGAGAATGGGCAACATTAATTGATTCACTGATACAGTTGACTGCATTTTCGAGAAACCACGATGGAATATCTACCCCCAAGATAATAAAACATCTTATAATAAATACACTTTGTCATAAAAATGAAGATTTAATTGAATTCGATGGTATAAACTGTTTTAATGCAGAGTTAATGCAATTAAACACTATGGTGAGGTAAGACTAGACACAAACTAAGAAATTTTATATACCTAGAGATAAGCCCTGCACTACGCGACAATTATAAAGTAAGTAAATAAGCAAACGATGACGCAATCTATACGGCTAGAAAAAATGGGATGTGAGGACATTAGGGTTGTCGGGATTAAAATTAAAACAAGGTTCCCAGTATCTGGGAACTCAATGACATCCTAAAAATAAAACACCTATGTGAAAGGAAACACATAATCAAATATACAAACTATGCAATGTATCTACATAGACAAATATTATGTGTAATGTTTTAGATGTGGAGGAATAGAGTTGAGCGGTGTACTCTTTGATGATAAACCAAAATTAAATAAGTTTCCGGATGTGCTTTTAACGCATGAGTTTATACCATATGATCTTGATGAGCTTGTACATGTAAGTAAAGAAATAATTAATAGTATTTTATCAACATAATGACTTCAGTAAAATTTTTGTAATAATTTTGATTTATTATTTGCAGCTAGATACTGCCATTTCTATAAATCTACAAATAGTGGCAGATAATGTGAAAGAAAATAAAACTAAAATATTTGAACTTGCCAATCCTCATTGTCAACCGTTATGTAATATCATTGAAGATGTAACCAGAAAACTTCAATTCCATAACTTCAGTGTGAACTATCTGAATGTTGGCAACTCTAATATTGATGAGCGCACTGTTACCGACGATAAATTATTTGTTGCGAATAATTTACTTGGTGATGAAAAGGCAAGTATTTATTTTCAACTGCATTCATGTATGATAAATGATAGTGATAAATGAATTTATTTCTGTAAATAGATCCTTTAAAGACACTTTTACAAGTTAATGTTTTAATTGTTTTTTTGAACTTGTGGGCGCCGAATTCAAATTTAATATTACACTTTTGAGCCGTTTCGAGTTAAAACGCTTGGGCCATATTTCCATGAAAAAAGGACTTGAAGCCAAAAGCGCGCTATATTTTAAGAAAACCTCCAAGAGACTTGTCGTCTCATGGCGTAACCAGAAGGGCTGGCTTATTCTTAGGTCAAAGAATTAGTATTTCCATTCAAGGTGGCAACACTGGCAGTCTTTTGGGCATATTACCAAATGACAGCGATGTGGAGGACTACTTCCACGCCTGGGCTTGATAATTTATTTTGTAAATTTTCTACCTACGTAGATATTTGAATATTTCGGTTTTATAAAGATTTTCAAACTAATTTTGTATATAGATTTACGTTAACGTATATGTTAGGTGGAGACGATATTAGCACACAACCGGTACTAGTCTAAAGTAGCCCATTAAATAAGGAAGAAGAATATTAGCAGTTTGAAGTTTCCTGCAATATTTTATCGTCCATCCAAGTGCATGAGGTAATACCGTCGTCTGCTGTCGATTAGTCGATAGACTGTTCGTTTTTCATGACTGACTTGGCTCCGACATGGTTTATACAATATATGTATAATACAAATCTTTACAGATTCTTAAATATATAAATACAAATTTGAATGAAGATTCATTCGTTATGACTTTCGAACATAACGTATCTAATATAGAAACAACTGATTTTGAAGTTATTACGACACTGAGAGTAGATGGAGGAATATTAGCTTTGCTTAAGCAGGCAGACCAAAGTAAAACAGAAAATGTCATTTACATTCCGATAGTTAATGATAATAAATTCTCGTGGTTATCTCTTGTACAAACTGAACTGAATAAATCAAGACGTGTTGTGTTAGTTTCTGAGAGGCAGCCGTATTGTGGTTTATTAGGTGAGTATGTTTTTTAGTCACGTAAAATATTTTTGCTAAACAATAATGCTTCATATATTTATTTTGATGAGTATTTTGTGGTGTTTTTACTCCTACGTCATTAATGAGTTTTATAACCATTTTTGGATTAAAGGATTGATCAAATATTATAAAGAAAATAAGGGAAAGAATATCAGTGTAGTTGTTGTGGATGATTATCATGCTTCCAAGTTCAATCCTGATGTTCCAATTTTCAAGGAACAACTACAAAAGAAACTGACATTTAATGTTTTGAATAAGGTTGGTATTTAGGCTTTTGTTTCCAATATATTTGTAGAGAAGAATCAAAGTTGGGATAGCGTTCACTCCGAAGCTGTTATAGGTTATACGTTGATTTGTGGGTTGACAAAATGAGGATTAATTTCATCTAGACTCTACAACTTGTACGTAAATGAGTTAATCATTGAATTGTCTTTGCAACTTCTGGGAGACATTTAAAATAAACACATTCCGTAACAGTCAATAGAAGACCACTTAATAAGGTCACCCAAATTAAGTACTTTGATCACTGTCACTAGAGACCTTAACGATCAGGTAGATATTGAACGTGAACGTAAGACACTAGCAGCTGAGATAAGGTACAACATGCTGGCTCATTGGTAGTAACTAGATCAAGAAGTTCACAGTGTGTTGCAGTTATTGTTATCATTACGAGTATATTATATTGTTTTTTTTTTTTCAAATATATTACTAATATAGCCATTCTTTTTCATAGGGAAAATGGGGTAGTTACTACTATTTGAAAAAATTTAAACCACTTGAAATACGAAATGTTTCGTTAACTAGTACAACTTTTGGAGACCTGGATGATTTTATTTGGATCGAAATACCTAAACAATCTGGAACCCTCATAGAGGTAAATATGACGAGAAGTATCATTTTAAAATAATTAATTAAACAAAATCAACTGTCAGTTATATGTTTATGCTGATTATATATTCATTATTAAAGTAAAACTAATATAAATAATACATAACCTAGCCAATGCCCATGAAAATATTTGAAGCTGTAATTCCAATAAAATACTATGAGTTTGCTATTAACAGGTTAGTTACGCAGGAATATCAGCAAAAGACTGTCACAGAGCTCTTGGGAATAGCAGTAATCCGACATCAACTTACGGAATGGATTTCAGTGGAATTGATAGCAAGTATGGTGTTAATTTATTTTTGAACGAAAGAAAATAAATGCTTAGAATTTCTAAATAAATTATGGATATGTTACCAGGGGTAATCATGTTATGGGTTTGGTGGCTAATGGTGCACTAAGCAGTACAGTGGATGCAGACCCAACGCTACTTTGGCCAGTACCACAGCATTGGAGCTTGCAAGATGCTGCCACCGTTCCTTTGCCATACGTACATGCCTACTACATTCTGGTAACACATTGTTTCGAATTAATTTTATTTATCTTTGCCTGACCTTTTAGGCCTTGACTTAATTCATCTATTGTTCTGAATGTTTAGGTATTCAAAGCACATATAAAACGGAAGCAAAGTGTATTCATATCAGGCGGCGCTGGAGCTTTAGGCCAAGCTGTTATCTCAATATGTCATAGTTTGGGCTGTACTGTATTCACTACAGTGAGCAACAACTCAAAGAAGGAATTCTTATTGAAACGCTTCCCGAAACTTAAAGGTAATATTATAAAAAAAAGCTTAATATTAACGAAGTTCGAAAGGCTAATGTTGTTACACATATTTTACCTTTTGAGACATTTCCGAAGAATTTTAGAAGGTACATTCGCCAGCACATCAGGTTATACAAAACTGTCAAATTTCTCCAAATGATTACAAACATTAAAATATTGACAATTAAATACGAAATCGACTGAGAAATTTTGAAATTTTATGGTAACTTGATGTGCTGGCGACCGCGCTTCATATCTCATATCATATCTTTTATTCTCTGATCTCCCATTTTTTGATCTCACTCCTTCTAATAGTATCTAAGTAAGTGTAGAGCAAATTACTTGGCTCGCTTTTACAGAATGTTTTTGTTGGGATTGGGTTTTTTTACTGAACTGTCAGAAGCAGTTCGGAGTATTGATTTTTACCGAGGCAATGGCAACAAGCGTGCCCCTTATTACATGGGACCTAAAAATACTTCTGACTGTGCGTTTGCAGACATGATGATATGTTATGTTGTCTTTGGCAGATGAAAATGTGTTTGCTCGTCAGGAAAGCTTTTACACTGAAATAAGAAGAGTAACTAAAAATGAAAGATGTGATATTGTAATTAACTGCAGCAACGGAATACTTCGAGAAGTAAGTATTAAACTATATAGTTTCAATAGGACAACTAATTTTATATGATAGCCTCAAAAAATTTAAACTTTCGCACGATCTTTCATTGCTTAAATATGACTTCTCCTCTAGTCTATGTTTGCGCGTTGGTGATTTTTATGTTGTACGCTGAGCTTTATGTTAAAGTTTACTTTAAAGGAACACAAGGATTTTTTTAATGGGCATGTGCCCAGTATCGTAAGCAGAGCCGTATTAAAATCGCTAAATGAGTGTACATAACGTAATATTAAACATAGGTTTATTGTTATGAAATCTTTACGTCAAAAGCTGGCTCTCCTAATCAAGGCTAAGATACTGATGCTTTTGAATATAACGTTTATTAATCCTTTCTTTTATTTACAGAGTGCTAAGAAATGTGTCGCGTTTCATGGCACATTAATAGATGTTAGCAACGTAGATATTGATGCAAACAAAGATTTTGGTATGTCGTATTTATACGAATGCAAGTCGTATAAGTTTGTGGATATTTGCACGTTATTTAAACCGGGATATGAGCATGAAAAGAAGGTATATAGTAAAAAAGTAATTAATTATCAAATATTTAAGTAAAAAGATCCATTATAATACATTAAGATACATTTTAATTAATATGAATTTTATAAAGGTTCTTCAAAGTCTTATGGCTGAAGGCATAGCAAACGGAACAGTACAGCCACTGAGCCGAGTGGTGTATGATCTAGTTGAGGTATCACGTGCGTTCAAACTAGTGTCCGCAAACAGAAACCTAGGCCGAGCTTTGATAAGAATTAACAACGCAAAATCACTATCTTTGCATACTAACGCTGTACCGAGGTAGAGTATTTTTTACGAAATTGTTTTTGATTTGCTTAAAAAAATAAATTTTTGAATATGACTTCCTTCCGTTTAATAAACATCAATATAACAAAGCAAATGGTCGCAACGTTTGCAATGTATTCATTATAGAGTTACAATGGTTTTTGAAAAATTATTTAACGTGTCTTACAGTTTTTATCACTTTTTCAGCATCTTATTTTCAAAAGGTGTCCATATTGTGGTAAGCGATGAAAACTACTTAGCAGTTGCACTGATCGACCATTTAATCGGCAAAGGAGCAAACAAAATCATTGTACACTCAAAGACTAATGATCAAGCAAATTATTTACTTGCTAAAGCCTCGTAAGTTTATTTTTATTTGAAGAACGAATGAAACCTATATGTCCTTCCAGTATTTAAAATACCACTTTAATTAATCATAGAGTTATTAAAATATATTTACAAATATTCCGACCATTGAATGTATGTTTTGTTAATGACACAGAAAACACTACCTTCTTTGTATTTTATAATTTACAAAACGTGCTTATAGGTTGTGGAGAAAAGAAAACGTAACAGTGAAGTTCAATTCGGAAAACCTTCAGACAGAACAAGGTTGTGAACGTTTGCTAGAAGCTGGGAAAAAACTAGGTCCAATAACGAGTATCTTCATAGTTCAAAATTACAACCAGAATGTTGACAAGGAACTCAATGAGCAAGAAAATCTGAAATTCAGTCTTGAAGAAACGATTATGGTAACAGCTAACTTGGACATGGTATCTAGACACAGTTGTATTGATCTCAGGTAAAATGAATTACTAATAACTAATAAAGTGAATAAACTTCTTGTATAAATACTGGTAGAACCTATACTATTTTTTTCTTTTTTCAGTCATTTTGTGTTTGTTTCTGTTTCGCCACTAAATATTGGCAGTGAATATGCAGCATCAGCATGCGAAACAATTTCTGAAGCCCGTAAAAAGATTGGATTACCAGCCCTTAACTTATGTGTTCATCTATCAAATATTACGGTAATGATTGAGTTATAATGGTTACAATAAGTTTTTATCTATATTTATTTTTTTGGATAACTCTGCAAACGAGCATGCGATCCACCTGATGGTAAGTAGTCATCGCCGCCCATGGACATCGGCAATACCAAAGGAGTTGCAGATCCGTTGCCAAGCCAAGGAAAAGCAGGGGAAGGAGAAAAGAAGAAGGGAGGAGACTAAGGGAGGAATCGGGCCTCTGGTGCACCACAATCACCATACGAAACGCAACAGTATGCAAACTGCTACTTGACGTCGATATTTCGTAGGAGGGAAGTACTTCCCCAGTTGTGCCAACCCATTCATGCTGGCATGTAGACATGGCAACGAGACACTGCTAATAATTCTTAATTATTTTTCAGACCACTCAAAAGAAAGCTAAATTGCCATCAAAATTAGCACTATCAACATTGTCTTCCCTTTTCAATGCTATGGACATAAGTTTGAGATATAAATACAATAACGTTCTTACTTTTAACTTTGAAAATACTCTTACTACAACGATAGCCGAAAAATTAGAAAGAATTTTGGGTAAGCTCAAAAAATATACAAAATGTATTGTTTGCACTCCAAAATATTTCATTACTAATAATAATTTGCTAAACGATTTATCTTCTTATAGGTGTACAAAATATTGATGAGATTGATGAAAAACTAACTGTAAGAGAAGTAATTACTATCAATGAAATAATTATAGACGAAATCAAGTCTAACTTAGCTCCCTGTACTTATTCAACGGACGAATTATTGGACATGACGGTTGGATGGTAAATATTAACGTCTACCGTACATTTCCACATACCCTCACTCGCACACTTTAACGATACTGATACCTGGACCAGAGTGGTACATATCAGTGGCGCTAGCCAATGTGAACCAAGCAAATTGGACGCTATAGATTTACTGGTAGAATTCGACAATGATAACTTAACAAATTTTAGATAAATATTATTAATCAAAGAAATGAAATTTTGAATTCAATTAGAATTCTTAATAACTTAGAGATAAGCGCCATAGGTTTAAGGATGACCAATGCGAGTGAGGGGATTTCACACTCAGCACTATGCTGAGTGTGAAAGACAATGATGTCAGACCGATGCAAGAAAACGTTGCCGATTTAAAATTGCTTATGCTTTCTTAATTGCGTACCATTTACTTTATTTATATTTTCGTAATATGCAGCGATAAACCTAGTACTTACCTTGATTTTCAGTCTTAAAAAATTGTACTTAAATGCAAAGAACAAAACTTGTACCCATTTGGAACGTGGTCTAGGTGCATTTTACAGCCATATTGAAAGAAATGAATATATTGCTGCCGACGCCGTGATTCCGATGAAAACACAGCTCTCATTTTTTGAGGTAATGTTCGGAATCGTTTATTTATAGAATGATTGCTAACCATATTGCGATGGAAGTTTATAAACTTACCATTACGCTTTTATTCCCCGAAGGATTAGGCAGAGGTGGACTAATATACACCAATAGTTCGCCGGTATGCTTAGGTCTCTTGTGAGCGAGAGAGCCTATTGCAATTATAGCGTGCACCAATCCAGACTCCAAGCTGCTATTTACAATTATGTAGAAAAACGCAACATCACTTTGTTTGACCTAGAAATATAAACTCTAGAAATTAGAAATGGGATGATTATAAAATACATGATGTTATTTCTTTGAATAGCACGGGAGGGTTTTGACCGGCAGTATACCAGACAAGTTAGTGATATGACCATCGAACTGCAAATTCAAAGGTCTCGAGCTCGAATCTTAGGCACGCACCTCTGACTTTTAGAAGTCCTGTTTTCATTCATAATTAAATATCACGCACTTAAACGGTAAAGGATAACAAAGAACGGAACTGTAATGGACAATGTAATGGGTTGCTGATGATGAAATAGCAGACATAGACAGCCTGATACTGGCAAAAAATCGGTATATTCAATCATCTTAAAATTTTCATCTCAATTTTTAGCAAGGCGGATTCGTGGACCAAAGTGGAAATCATCTGATGTTAATACCAAGTTTTGAAGGCCGCTATAGTATATTTGATTCGCTGGCTGAACGACTTAAAATCCGAACTGTCACCTTACAGTTAGCCCCCGATGTGATTTGTGACAGCATTCCTGAAATGGCAAAAATTCTGGCAAATGTAAGTTTTAATTTGTAGACGGGAGCGGTAGTGGCCCAGTGGTAATGGCCGCGACTAACGAATTGTAGTTTGTAGGTCTGAACCCAGACAGGCGCTTTACTTTGTGTAAATTATTTCATCACCACTACCCTCAAAACGGTGAAGGAAAACGGAAAACATCGTGTGGAAACCGGCATGTCCTAGAACCAAGAATGCGATAACATGTGACATCTACCAAACAGCACTGGGCCCTCATGGTGGATTACTGTGTCCCAAGCAGTGGAAACATTATAGGCCGATTATGATGATTGACGCAACCTAAATATTTTAAAGTTACAAATTTCAGCAAATGAAAAATTGTGGGGCAGGGTTCGAACCCTCAGTAGGTGGCGGGCGTGTTTGCCACACGCGCGCCACCATCACTACACATTATAAAGTTGCGAGAAGACGCTTCGCCCTTTGCAGGAGTCACACGAGCGCTGGGTGACTGGGTCACAGCTTGTCATGATCGTTGCGAATGACTGGAATCTCATGGCCAAAACAATCAGTACGAGTCTGACTTAACCTGCCGCTTCTTCAGACGGCAAAAAATCCATGAGAATTTTTCATACTATAAAAAAAGAGTTCGAACCAGACTCTTTCTTCGTCTTAAGTTGACGTTAACGACACGTACTAATGACACATTAAAGGAAAAAATAAGAAAGGAGTTATTGTACATAGTAGGAAGGTCCCAGGTTCGGACTCTGTTTTAGATTGAATTTTTTCGAGGCAAAAAATTATATTTTTAATATAATTATAGTCTTCACATAAAACAGATTCTACAAATAAAACACCTAAAACTGAAAAAAATCTTTTCACAGAATATCAAAGTACACCTGGAGAAAACGTCAAAATTTTACATTCTTGGTTACTCATTTGGAGTCAATGTTGCTTTGGAAGTTGCAAAACTTTTAGAATCTGAAGGTACTTGATCTACTTCACTTATTTAATTGAACTTCGTAGAAATACTTATAATTCTAGATGAATCCATATTCATAATATCATCACATCATAGATACCTACCTGCCCAGTACAGTGACAAGCGAAGTTTACAAACAGTAGTAAAATTATTAATCAATATCCGTGACTGTGTCAATAAATATTCTTTTATTTGTTTCAATTTAGAAAGAAGTTCTAACTAAAATTTCGTCTTTAATTTCGTCTATCTCTAACATGCTCATATATACAATAAAATTATCTTTCTTTAACGATCGCTTTCGAGAAAGAAGAAAAAGATATTTATCAGTACAAGTCATACTTCAGACTACTTACTTAATAATAAATACCCGTGCAGCTTCATCAGTCCCTTGTAACCATGAACTTACCCGCAAATACCTTCTATCAACTTCAGAAGGCAATTATCAGAAACACCTGCAGACTGGTCAGAAAGTTCTTTTACTGTGAACCTGTCAACTCACAGTACCGCTTGGACTTAATATAACTAATGCTTTAACTACTGATGTACACTTTGCTTAGGCTTGTGTCATCGGTTGTCCCGTTCAACCGGAGAAAAAAAGAAGTTTAGAATAAAGGATATAATAATATATTTAACTAGCTTTCCGCCCGCAGCTTCGCTCGCGTGGACAACACGATATTGACTGTTATTTTTTTTCTATTTCCGGCGGGATATTGTAAATTATCTAAAATTAAGACCAAATAATTTGCTCCACTATATTATTTTATTGAAATATAAAAATAACATATATTTTATTAATTTATTCATGTCCTTTTAGCTAGAGCGATGGTTATTCTGGACGCCTCGTAGGGTCGATTTCAATGAGGAGGTAAAAATGCCGGAAGACCACTTTGCTCTCAAGAATTAAAATTGCACTTCTTTGTATACCACATTGGTTTTTCTGTCTGGTATCAAAATGACCAGACTGCTTTTAATACAGTAACAGGCAAGGTAGAATTTCCCGTGTGAGATACCGTAATTCCCTTAAATCTATGCCTGCTACCCTTAATGACTGAAATTTTATTTATAGCATTACAAAGCATCTTCTTAAAAACATAGGCATCAATTCACACATTCGAGGTATGAAAACTGAATCCCCCCGAGCACATCCAGTAATCACACGACCTTTTAAATATTTTTGTGCAATGCTGATACTGTCAGTGTAGTCCCGTTACATAGGTTAAGTGCCATTCTATAGACTTCGTTTGTATATTAGAAAAATCAGGATATACTCTAAGATCTGTCATAGTCACCTGTCACTACTGTATTCAGGAAAGATGATAAACATATTTACAATCTCCATTTACTATTTTAAGTAATAGCTCAGAAAACTCAGAAAACTCTCTAGCAGACGCCTCTCTCGTATCGTCTCGTATTTCTTTTTAAAGATAATCATTATGTTGGGTCATAGGTATGACGATGTCAAGGAAGCTCTGACCGTCTGCTCGGGTTCCTCTAGGTACAACAGAATCTGACGAAATTCCCGTGCCAGCAGCACAGTAACTCCACCCATCACTCTATTGCTGCCTCTAACATTTTTAAGAAGGGTTCTATGGTGTGCCTCTCAATCTCAATTCCACTTTTGTGTGCCATAGAAAGCATTTTATATGTTTATCAACCAACGTTTCTTGAATAAAATCACATTGAGTTTTCAAACATGACATGACATGTGTCAAAATAAAAAGTAAATTAAATCAAAAGCACTAAGGAGTATTGATATCAAAATTGAAGCAAATCATCCCGAAAATAACTTTCCCCCCTTTTTTAAGTCCGTTATGGGATGAATTTCAATAAAATACGAAACACGTCTTCAATCAATTCTGTTAAAGAACGTTTATGCAAAATTTGAAGCAGATTGGACCAAGGAATCACGTTGTCCCATACAAACTTTGCCCCCCTTTTTCACCCCCTTAGGGGTATAATTTCGGAAAATCCTTTCTTATCGGATGCCTACGTCATACAAAGAATACACTCTCCAAGTTTCAGGTCTCTACGATCAGCGGTTTAGGCTGTGCGTTGTTCCGTCAGTCAGTCAGTCAGTCATTCAGGACAAAGGATTTCATATGTATAGATTGGCATAAAATGATTTAAAAGTTGTTTATAACTTTGGGCACCGAGGTTAATATAAACTGTACAACAGGAGCCAGTGCCATCACCAAATTATCAATACTGACAACAAAAAAATTGTTCCTTTTGTCATGGTTCATAATAAAAATAATAATGAATGTTTCAGGGTCTACTGGAGTAGTATATTGCTTAGATAGCAGTCCAGAAGCATTGAAATCAAAAATAAAAGCCTATGTCGGTAATCTTACTGACACTCAGTTACAAAATACAGTACTAGTGCATATGTTCAACCTTATGACTGGTCGAGAAGATGTTGATTTGAATAATGAGCTGGAGAAGGCTGATACCTGGGTGCATAAAGTTGAAATTTGTATGGCAAGACTTAGAAAATTAGTTCATTTCTCAAATGAATACATAAGAACGATTCTTGAGTCGGCTTACAAGCGGATCATATTAGCGAAAGATTATGAGCCTCATGTTACGTTGGAGTCAGAACTGGTGCTAATAAGAGCCATCCCTCATCCCAAAGAAGAGAATCTCGCAGAAGACTACAACCTATCGAAATACACCAAGCAGCCGGTCAGAGTGTTCCACGTAGAATCTGATCACGTTTCAGCACCATACGATGTCAAAGTCCCCAATATCGTGAACAAAATGATTGATCCTAATTTATTAGAAGAATTTAAGTACAGTAACCTTTGTGAATATATGCATGTTTAAATGATTGCTTGTTAATGCTTGTATCAGTTACTGATGATTATAATTTATTATTTACGGCCAGTTGTATATTTTATTTATTTCAATATACCTCCATATATTTATAATTAAAGCATCCTTATATTATTCTCCTGGGGATAGGTGCCATTTTTAACACTTCGAGACCCCTCCGTGCCTCGGTGTTCAAGTTAAGCCGTCGGTGTTGGTTGCCATTCGAACACCTATGACAATCGTTGTAGTAACAGGTTCAAAAAGTCTAACGACCAGTCTATCCTTTGAATATCGGTATTGCCCATATATAGTTATTGGGTTGCGGAGGTCTGATGGCAGTCTGCTGCATCTGGTTTGACTGGAGGCCTAACCCAACATGACCGGGAAAAGGCTGGGAGGCCATGTATATAACTGCCTCATTGGCCAAGTGGTCGCAAATTGCTGAGTACGAGACCTGTAGTGCGATTCTGTAAATAACAGATTTCGAACTCGAATCTCATCTCGAATTCACTCTCACTTCGATGGTCACTTTAGATGAAAACGTTTAGGTATTCTGTAACACATGTCAAGGTTGCGTGAAGTGAAATGAGTATCGAAAACTCAAGTGAGATCCACCGATAACACTAGTGCCGACCTCTCATGGTTTCGGTTATCGGTTAATATTTACGATTGCTTTTTTTTTTCAAAAATATGATAAGAAAAAAATACTTTTACAGTATTTTGAACACTATTTATCTAAATCATTATGTTTCCGAGTTTACTTTGTTATTAAGTTATATATTTAACATAATTTGTGTTTGGAAGAGAACTAAATGCCTTGGCGTCATTCCTCCGATGACATTTAAGAAGTTTGACTTTATAAATTAAATAAACAAACTCTACTCATGGGTACATAGGTAATGTATCTGATCTACGATAACAAAGTTTTGTGGGGCGTAGTTTGTTTGTTTCTTTGTGTTTTAACAGTGAATAACTTAGATAATTTCAATCAACATAAAGTAAGTATTTCTGATGAACATAAGTATCGCCAACTAACTTCTGCGTGGAAATACTTATAATAATTAATGAATTGCTTGATTTCAGATCCCTCGAACTTTCTCACCTTCAGAGGCTCAAGTCAAGACTTTGGTGCAGTGTTTGGAAGATAAATTCCATTGGCAGAAGGTTTTAATCAATCAATTCGAGGTCGCTGCAATGCTGCAATGCTGCTGCAAAATGTATTGTGGTACAAAATTACAAGATATTTGAATGCATTGGAGGTACATAAATTCTAAAGAAAGAAGTTGATTAAGGTAGATCCCCATGTAAGCTGCCTTTTTTAGTGTCTTTGTATTTACAACGATGCCTTGAAATTTCCTAGTATTTAAACAAATGTGTAATAAAAAACTATAACATGAGCTGCTCTGGTGGGATTAATTATACATATAATTATGAAAGAATTTCCCGAATAGGGAGAATAGTGATTATTATGAATTAGAAAATGGTGGTTTTGCAACTAATTATGAACAATTGAACATGTGAGGCTGCAGTTATAATAATAAAAACTATTTTACAGGAACACACCAATTAGCAGTCCCTCTATTTTCGTTGGTCACTCTATATATCTACCTACGCATTTTCCAAGAGGGTGAACTAAACTAAGAATGGGATGCAAGAGTCCTAACTGTACTCGCGAATCAAGTTCTGGAAGACTGAAGTCCCTCTTCAGTCTAAAGGCTAAACCAAATCTCAACATAAATATAATAAAATTGTAACAGGCCGATGTCTGTACATTGAAGATATTGAAAAAAAAATAACCCGGGGGGTCTTTATTAGAGCAAGAGAAGCCAAAACAACATTTTTTAGAATTTTTGTCTGTCTGTCTGTCTGTCTGTATGTTTGTACCCGCATCACGCAATAACCACCGCATGGAATTGAATGCAGTTTTCACCGATGTGATTCTTTAGGTCTAACTTAAAACATAGGCTACATTTTACCCCAGAAAATAACTTATTCACAAAATTTTAAAATTAATATTTTCCGGAGAACAGGTTGTTCTGGAATAAAATCATAGATGGCGCTGTTAACAATTTTAAAGGTTAAATATCAACCACTTACTATAATACAAATGTTACAATAATATATTATTTAGCTTGGTTTCATAGAAATTAGAAGTCGAAAATAATGCCGAGTGGAATATATAACAATTTAATGTACTTTATCGCCAACAAAGGTAATCAGAAATTACAAATACTACAAGCAGCGCACAAAAAGCTGACCGTATTCCTCGATATCAATTTAACAAAGCAGCAAAGAGGAGTATTTAATAGACGCCGATGGGGTTTGCCTGTAGAGGGGTATCCAAGTGTCTTTTGCGAGCACGCACTGGGACGAGTGTACACTGTTCATTCAAGTAAAAGTGAATTCTATTATATGCGCTTTAGACTAACACAGTCTGCGGAGCCATTTCGTACACATATTATTTTAAGATTGTTTTTGGCGTTGAGCATTCTACCTGTCACGGAGCTGGAGCGCACTGATGGGATTAGTGTGGTAGAGTTTGATGAGCGTGTTAATAAACGTCGCCCTTGCTCGCTTGAAGATATTGTTACATCAATAATAATGCCTTTTGAATCTTGCCTCCCAGAGCCGCAAAAAACCACTTTAGGTCGGTGAGTTAAATTATCTCTACAACATACTCTATGTTGTAGAGATAAATTACAATTATTCTGCGATGACCTTAATTGCAAACAATAATATCAAGACTCTTACCGATGAAGAAATATTATGAAGTGTCACTGAACAGGGCAGTAAAACATTTTTTCCGGACGCCCTTGGTGGTAAAGGAAAAGCCTTTTTGACTTGACTATACTAGCTGAAGGGCGAAGGCAAAGAAGAAGGAAAGATTTCACTAGCTGTTGCCTCTTCGGGGATTGCTGCGACTTTACTCTCTGGAGGTAAAACTGACCACACTGTTTAAGATACTCTTCGACCTGGATATAGACGCAGAGTGCAGCTTAATCGTTTGTAACAAGTGTACGCCTGTGCAAAAGAAGGCCTTGGAAGACGTCAATTGCACTCTGTAAGACATCCGACGAAACGTCGTCGTCAACATGGGAAGGATTACTGTTTCATTTTTGGGTATTTTCTCCAGACTCTATCCGTTATCACCCGAGGAACTAGAGTTGATGAGGTGCGCGCATATCTCAAATGCTCCGTGCTCTGGCCCCGGGTATAAAAATTGAATCTGATGCGGAACATGAGGACTCACTTAGGTGGTAACCTCCACCCACAAGAAATTATGAACGTTTTTTTTTTTAAATCGACGGATTCATTTCTCGAATCGAATGAGTTAGTACCTAACTCTACTAAAATTGTTACTTCGGTAGAGGTTATCATTCATTTCGTTTATAGAGGTTTATCTGAAGTATTTGATTTTTTTCATTCTTCGATTCTATTTTTATCCCATTTGAAATTTAAGGCGTGCAGTCTCCTGAGCGTATGTTTCGCTATGACCTTAAGCAAGTTGAGTTGGTGCACAGCAAGCACTTCGAGGCGCCGGTGTCGTCCTCAGGAAAATTTGTTTCTCACACGGCAACTATTATATATTGCGTTGCTTGCTCACTGGTCACTAGCTCAGATAATTTTATTTATGAGGGGTCCAATAGGTGGAATATGAAATGATTTTTTGTACAAAAATAAACGCTGTTTATCTACCCGTTCCACATTCATTTTATTGGGTTTTAATTCTCAACTGTTTCTGTAAAAATAGATACCTACTTGATTCTAAATTCCACGAGTATAAAGTCGCAATTATGAAAAGTTTTTTATGAACAAATGATTTTTCAAAACAATTATTGTAATTTTCATCTAACAAAGGTCGCATTGATTAGCCTATAATACAGATGAAAATAAAGTTGAAATCGATACCTACTGAAGGTATCGATTTCAACTTCGATTTGAAAGTTTATTAGATCGTCTATACGTTATATGTAGCTTAATAAATTAAATAACTGTGTTTTGTGTATGAAGCAGTTTAATGGTAATCATGATTTCGGATGTTTGTATAAAAAAGATGATCAATTCCATAGTATTTTCAACAAATCTATGATAACATTATAAAGAGGCAGAGTTTAAGCGTAAGCCTTAGTATAGCCTGTTTATTTTATTGAGGAAGGCTATAAGTTGTATTACTTATACGTTATACAATAAATGGGAACATCTGGGTGGATGCTTCTTACTCAGTCACTTCAAAACTACTGAACGAATTTGTATGAAACTTGGCACACAGTTTACATACATACATACCATCACGCCTGTATTCCCCGAAGGGTTAGGCAGAGGTGTACTTAATGTACACCCACAGTTCGCCGGTATGTTTGGGTCCCATGTAATAGGGGGCGAGCCTATTGCCATTCACCGGGCACAAATCCAGACTCCGAGCTGCTACTGAGAATTTTATAGAAAAACTCAATAACACTTTGCTCGACCTGGGGATCGAACCCAAGACCTCTAGCGTAGCAGTCGCGATTGGGACCACTAGACCAACGAGGCAGTCACAGTTTATTTACCTGAATTAACACAAAAGATGGGAATTTTTGCCTACAACGTGGACGAAGTCGCGGGCAGAAGCTAGTCAGTAATAAAACAAAATTATATACACCTAAATGTTTTTTTTATTTTTTCCCAACTAATAAAGTTCCAAGTATTCAATGGCCTATACATTATGTTTTGAGGTCTAGTAAATAATAACAAGCAAACGAATCAATCTATTTTGCAATATTTATCCTTAAATATTTGCTTACATCCTATTTTGATAGTCAATTAAGTAGATTAGTCTTTCTGTAATGTCATCCGTTTGAGGTTCTATGACGTTCATTGTGTATGGAAGACCTATCATCATCACCATCATAGGTCACCCTGCTCAATTGCACATGTCGTTGTGAAGCATGCCGTAAATTATTCGTAGTCCGACGACAAAAGTGATAAAATTATTAGGTGTTGAAAACCAGCCTGCGATGATAAGCCCAACGGCTTATCATCGCAGGCTGGTTTAATAGTTTTCATAGCCTATGCGCAGGCTTCGCTCAATAAAGTGTAACAAAAGAAACGATTGTGTCAACTGAAAAAATAAACGTTATTTTACGGGAAATTTGGTAAAAATGGGAATAATATAAATTATATATTTTTTTAAGATACTAAACTTCGTACTTATTTTTCCTTAAAATCGTTAAAATCAAAGAAATAGAACTTCTAAAACTTTTCACCTGAGATATCACACGCAAAATACTAACTTTTGATTTGACATATAGAATCGAAGTGACTTGCGAAGTGAGTATCGAAATCTTAGTTATAGAATACCAACTAATGTCAAATAATCATGTTCTCACTTGAAATAAGTTCGCATCACTTACATTCTCATTTAGTAGCGCTAGTGTAGATTTCACATTTGTTACAGAATACCAAATAGAGTTTTTGTTGGTATAACTCAATGCAATACCTTTAGGTTGGCAATACTTGTCTTTAAAATTAAAAAAGTAGAAGAACTGTCATGGCGGTCTGTACTACGTTTTGTGTTTTGATTTGGTGCGTAATAAAAACTGCAATATAAAGAAAAGCACTTGTTTATTTATAATTCCTTCAGGTTATGGGCCCAGGCACATAATCCTGCAAGATTTTAAATAAACTTGGTTTGAAAACGTCGTATTATATACTGTCGGCGTTTCGGCGTCTGTGTGACCGCGTGGTGCAAAAAAGCCGGCCGGCAGGAAGAAAACACTTGTACAATTTACAAGGACGGGACGAGCAAAAACACAATGGAAGAAATTAAAGTACCTGTTTCTCACATAAAACTAGAAGGAGCATCCAATTGGAATGTATGGAAGTTCCAATCCATAATTCTATTGCGGAGTCAAGATCTACTAGATGTGGTTCAGGGGACAAAGGTGAAGCCCGAGGTGGCGACGGACAGAGAAAAATGGGAAAAACTGGACGCAAAAGCTCAAACATGGCTGGTGACAAGAATATCAGAAACCGTGATGACACACATTTTGACATGTACTACATCTGCAGAAATGTGGAAGAAACTTGCTAGCGTTTACGAGCAAAAATCAGAAACTAGCATACACATCATCCAGCAACGTTTCTTCCAGTATAAGTATGAGGAGGGAACAGATATGTCCACATTCTTATCTAAAATCGAAGAATTAAACAATCAGTTAAAGCAGATGGGAGAACCAATCTCAGAAAAATTCATTATTACTAAAGTGCTGATGTCGCTACCAGAAAGGTACAAACATTTTGTGTCTGCGTGGGAATCGGCACCGGACAACAAACAAACATATGATAACCTCGTAGCTAGATTACTTATTGAAGAGGAACGATTAAAAGATAAAGAAGAAGTGTCTCAGCAATCATCAGCTTTCGTTGTAAAGAAGATAGAAAAGAAAAACGTAAAGTGTTATAAATGTAATAAAATGGGACATTTCCAGAGTGAGTGCAGTAACCGTTACATAGAACAGAGAAATCGTAATTACTATAACAGTTCGAACAATGGTGGTAATAAACCGGTCAAAAAGTGTTATTATTGCAAGAAAACGGGACATTTGAAAAATGAGTGTTGGTTTAGAAAAAATAAAGAAAATGATAATAAAGTGGGCAATGCTTTCGTTATCGTGAACTCAAGTGGACATTTTCATAAATCGCAATGGCTAGTGGACTCTGGTGCAAGCCAGCATATGTGTCAAGACCGCCATCTTTTTACGACATATCGTGATTTGGCAAATAAATCTGTGATTATTGGAAACGGAAGTGCAATCAGAGCGCATGGCTGCGGACAGGTGGCGCTACAGGTCTATGACGGAAAGCATTGGATAGACACTACCATAGACAATGTGTTATATGTACCGGAACTAAAAACAAATTTATTGTCTGTGAACTGCGTCGCAGATAGAGGTTATGTTGTGGTTACGAAAAACAACATGTGCAAATTTTATAAACAGGACAAACTGTGTGCAGTAGCTAAACGTAAAGGTGATATGTACTTTATGGACGTACGTTACGAATTGGAAGTGGCAAATGTATCTCAAGTGCAATCAAGTCTCAAAGAATGGCACGAAAGACTAGTTCACCAAAATATACAACATGTGAAAAGTGTACTTAAAAATAATAACATCTCGGTGACAGATGATACCGATGTTAAATGTGAGAGTTGCTTGGAGGGCAAGATACATCGATTGCCTTTCAGTGCCAGTGAAACAAAATCGACTAGGACGTGCGAAGTCATACATGCGGACACATGCGGACCTATGGAGGTGCCGTCGGTAAAAGGTTCCAGATATTTCATCATCATGAAAGACGACTACTCCAACTTTCGATCTGTGTACTTTGTTAAAGGGAAGGATGAAGTGAAGGCGTGTATTGAGAACTTCATAACTAAATCAGAAAGTATTACCAACAACAAGATAAAATACTTTAGAAGTGACAACGGGCTAGAGTTTGTAAACAAAGGAGTGCGAGACCTGTTTAATGCACATGGCATTATACATCAAACCACAGTGCCATATACCCCGGAACAAAACGGCAAAGCAGAACGAGAGAATCGAACCCTGGTTGAAGCGGCAAGAACAATGTTATGTGCAAAAGGACTACCCAAAAAGTTATGGGCAGAAGCTGTTCAGACCGCAGCATATGTATTAAATAGGACCAGTAAAAGTAATGAGTCTGGAAAAACTCCATATGAGACATGGACAAATAAACATTTTGATATAAATAGCTTAAAAACATTTGGCACGCCTGTTGTTGTTCATATCCCAAAAGAAAAGAGATTGAAATGGGACCCTAAAGGAGAGAAAGGAGTCATGGTAGGGTATGGAGAAGAGGTTAAAGGTTATAGAATATTCTTTCCAAAGAAAAATAGTGTACACATAAAAAGAGATATTGTTTTTCTAGATCAAGGCAAAGCGAAGACAGAGCAAGTGGTACTGTTGGAATATGATATAAATAATAAAGAAGAAAATAAAATAATTACTGGAGAGATAGTCAAAGATACGAATGAGCAGTCCAATGAAGGTGTTCAGCAGGCGGAATCCAATGAAAGTGAACAGTACTCTAGGAAACTTACAGAAAACTTAGATGAATCTACAGAGAATGACATAAGTATGTATTTACCATGCTCCAGCGAAGAGAGCTCTAGTACTGAAGAAAATGAAAACCTACCACCACCACGTCAGAAAAGTTCTCGCATTAGGAAGCAGACTTCATTCTACAATTGTCATCATGTTTCTGCTGAGAAGAATGAACCTAAATCCTATAAAGAAGCCATACAGAGGCAAGATGCTGATAAGTGGAAAGAAGCCATAGATAGAGAACTGGAAACTCTAAATGAAAACAACACCTGGGAAGTCTGTAATCAGCCAATTGATGTAAAAACTGTAAGTAGCAAGTGGGTGTTCAAAATTAAAAATGGTACTCAATATAAAGCTAGGTTAGTGGCCAGGGGTTTCGAACAAAGTGACATATTAGATTCATATGAAACTTATGCTCCAGTAGCAAACTTATCCACCTTTAGATTATTTGTGTCAGTTGCTACAAAGTGGAGTTTGCCTATTTATCAGATGGATGTGACTGGTGCCTTTTTGTATGGAAATATAGATGAAGTAGTATACTTAGAATTGCCAGAAGGTGCCTACAAGGGTGATAGAAATATTGTTAAATTAAATAAATCACTGTACGGCTTAAAGAAATCACCAAAATACTGGAATGAAAAATTTAATTCTGTAATAACAACACAAGGTTTTGTAAAATCTCATAGTGATAATTGCTTGTATATTAAACTATGTGGTGATGTCAAAACATATGTATTATTGTATGTAGACGATTTATTAATTTTTGGCAATAATAGTAAAGAAATATTACTCCTAAACAGTGAATTTAAGATGAAAGATTTAGGGCTGGTATCAAACTTCTTAGGCATACAGGTCAGACAGGATTTAGAGAGTAGAATCACTAGCTTAAGTCAAAAAGAATATCTTGAAAATATTCTAATAAAATTTGACATGCAAAATTGTAAAGGAATGTCCACTCCTATGGACCTTAACTTTAATGTCAAAACTTTAGAAGAAAATATAGATAATGCTGAGATTGATAAAAATATTGAAAACAAATGTAGAAAGATTATAGGTAGCCTATCATATGCAGCATTAGGCACAAGGCCAGATATATGTATAGCTGTGTCAATTTTAAGCAGATATCAAAACAAAGCAAACGAATTGCTATTAACAGCGCTTAAACGAGTGTTGAGATACATTAAATGTACTATTCATTATAGCCTCATAATATAAGTGTAATAAGTGTAATAGTGTAATATAAGTGTAATAGTGATATGTTAATTGGGTATTGTGATGCTAACTGGGGAGGAGATTTGCATGATAGAAAGTCAACCAGTGGTTATTGTTTTATGTTTGCTAATTGTCTTATTTCTTGGTGCTCTAAAAAACAGACCAGTGTTAGTCTATCATCAACTGAGTCTGAATATGTGGCAATCAGTATGGGCGCAGCTGATGTCTGCTGGCTAATAAATTTATTAACTGATTTTAATATTAAAAATGTCTGTCCAGTAGTGATATTTTGTGACAACCAGAGTGCGATAATGGTTGCAAATACTGACTGTGTTAAGCGATTGAAACACATAGATATTAGATTTCATTACATTAAAGAATTGATTAAAAAGGGTACAATAATATTAAATTATATAAAAACAGAAGATCAGATTGCAGATATGTTTACAAAAGCCCTAAATAAAGTCTTGTTATGTAAATTCACAGAAAAATGTGGTGTGTATGAATACTAAGTTTTAGTTTTATTTTGTTTATGTACCTTCAGGTATTACCTTGAGGGGGGGTGTTGGTATAACTCAATGCAATACCTTTAGGTTGGCAATACTTGTCTTTAAAATTAAAAAAGTAGAAGAACTGTCATGGCGGTCTGTACTACGTTTTGTGTTTTGATTTGGTGCGTAATAAAAACTGCAATATAAAGAAAAGCACTTGTTTATTTATAATTCCTTCGTCTTCCACCGTCGTCTTCCACCGTCGATTCACGTGAATTCGATTGTGAAATCTTTACAGAATAGCATAGCTGGATTGCTATTACCGGGTCGAGCAACGGTGTGCATCAGAATGGCGGGTGTATGACTACCGATGGCGATGCGATATGCATGTGAGGAATGTACGAGCAATGTACCGAATGTACGTTCAATTTGAAGCAATGTACTATTATCAAACCAAAGTTATTAGAAAAAGTAAATGAGCCGCCAACCTGATATCAGAATGGCGGGTGTACTAAATCTGAACAAATTACCAACTATCTGAGTGTAAAATGCCTACCGTAGCAATGTACGAGCAATGTACGTTATCATATTAAAAGCATAAGATTCTGCTATTAACGGTTAAAAAGTAATTTAAAAAATAAAAAATATTCACACTAAGAGCCTGTTCAATTTTATTAGTAACAAATTTTTGCCCGGCTAACGTTGCTATGTCTAAATTAAAAGGATTTTTGTGTGAAATGACATTTCGTGTTGTGACTTTTAGTGAAGTAGTTTTAATTTTAACATATCGATTATGTTTCATCATTCAGCTAATAGCCCGGATTAATAAAATTATTTTTGACTATAAACAAGGCAATGCATAATCATATTTTTCTGACATATTTTTGTTCTATTGCTTAAATAATCAAAATAGGTATATGTTCTGGGGCACATATTCATATTTAGCCTAGGGCTTTCAGAACTCTAAATCAGGCGCTGGTGCTGTCCACTAGCTAGTTAGCTATTGTGATAGTGACGTCGAATCTCTGTCCGATCATTACGTGTAATTATTGTGTTTGCCCTGATGTAATAAATTCTGACTCTGTAAATTCTGTAAAAAAAATAAATGTTTCTTTAATAAATATAAATGTTTTAAAAAAACCACGCCCTGTCATAATTTCTAATAATATAATAATTATTGTATATGTTATTGTATATTGTGGTACACAATGGGGCATTAAAATGAATACACTTGATATGTTAAGTATAAAAAAATCTTTAATGCGTGAGACGTGGTCGCTAGCACGGCAAGTCGAAGAAGAAGGAAAAAAAGATGGCGTCAACCAGTTCATTATATAAAGCAAGACGCCTGATGAGATGAAATAGCACTTGTGTTTAAATATAAAGTTGCCTTTTTACATTGTAAGGCTTAAGAGCCGTAACTTATTCCCGGCCGTTGAAAGATCCTTTCAACCCTGTAGATCCTCAGCTGTGGGCAGTGGACACAGCTGAACCAAAGGTCGACGAATGCAGCCTCTGGACGTGTAGACATCGGCCACTCGCGACACACCATCTGGTCCGGGGAAGAGCCGTAAAACGCGTCCCAAGCGCCAGCTTAACGGGGACAAGCAGTCTTCGGATATTAACACCATATCCCCTACTTTTAGGCGAGCAATGTTATCTTTCCATTTCGTCCTTTGTTGAAGCTCAGCTATATATTCACGTTGCCATCTTTGCCAAAAGTGTTGTCTGATACTTTCGAGACGTTCGTAGCGCTTCAGAAGATGATTGCTGCAGTCTTCTATGGCAGGAGTTGGTAATGCAGTCAAGGGTCTGCCGATGATGAAGTGCCCTGGCGAAAGGGAGAGGAGATCGTTAGGGCAGGAAGATAGAGGGCACAAGGGACGACTGTTCAGTATAGCCTCCACTTGTGCAAACAGTGTTGAGATTTCCTCGAACGTTAAATGGCTATTGCCCATTACTCGTTTTAAGTGATGTTTAGCGGACTTTACACCGGCTTCCCAAAGGCCGCCGAAATGAGGAGCGTAAGTGGGTATAAATTTAAAGTCAATACCCTACTGACATGCAAAATCAGACAGAGGCTCCACATTTTCTCTGATAAAATTACCTATGTCTTTAGCGGCGGCTACGAAGTTGCGACCGTTATCACTAAATATTTCTTTCGATTTGCCCCGCCGCGAAATAAATCGCTTAAGAGTCATAGTAAAAGCATCCTTAGTTAGGTCACTAACAGGTTCCAAATGAATACATTTATACCGAAGACAAACAAACAAACACAAATAACACTTTATCAGGCGACCACCACGGCCCTTTCGGTTTATAATTTGGAATGGCCCAGCATAGTCTATGCCAACCGACAGAAATGGATAATCTGGATTAATACGTTGACATGGTAAATCACCCATTTTATAGCATAACATTTTACCACGCAAGCGTCTGCAACGTACACAGTTATTAACTATGCGTCGAGCTAAGTGTCTACCATTCACTGGCCAGACAGTTTCTCTCACCGTAGCGAGTAATAATGTGGACCTGCGTGCATAGTAAGTGAATGTTGCCTTTCAAAATATAATTTTGTTAATTTGTGGGCAGCATGAAGTAAGATGGGATGTTTTTATCATATGTGTATATTGATGCATCTATGCGACCCCCTACACGAATTAAATTATCTTTATCAAGAAAGGGAGAAAGACACAAAATCTTGCTTTTAACATTTAGTTGTTTACCTTTCATAAACGCGTCATATTCCGCAGCGAATGACTCACGCTGTGCGAACATGCATAACAGATGAAACGAACTATTTAATTCCTCAACTTTTAAGATACCGGTTTGTTTACTTTTAGTATTTTTGAGATTATAAATAAATCTTTTAACATATGCAACACTTCTTTGTAATTTAGCTCGATTATTTCACTTATACGGTTGCATACAAACGATTTTAACTTAGTTATATCACTATTTATCCAACCTAAGACAACGCTTGAATCGCACCAATGTACTATTCTTCCCGGCCGATACCGGAGTGAGTCCAATACAGCCTTACAAAGCTTGGCTGCTAATAAAGCGGCTCATAACTCCAGCCGGGGTATGGTGGTTGGTTTCAGTGGACACACCTTTGATTTAGCACACAATAATCTAACAACATTAACGTTAGCTGAATTCGTTGACTTCATATAGACACAGGCACCGTACGCGCACTGCGATGAGTCACTAAAGGTATGCAGTTCTATTGTTCTAGCCGAATTAATATGGAAAACAAAGAATCTTGTAAGTTTAGACCTACCAATAGGATATCATTCAAAGCATAACCGGATGTGGACCGGGCAGAACCATCAAATACTATGCGTAATTTTGTAGATTCACTATCCTGCTTTAATACTGCATGGTGAAATAAATAGTAATTCGTATTTACCTTGTTAGTAGCCACTGAAAGATGACCTAGACTTGCATACTCATTAATGAAATTAGAATATTCAGCTTTTAACAAGGGATTATTCTTAATTTTTTTTTTCTAAGTAATGAAAACGTTTCGTAGCTAATTTAGCTGTATCTCCGAGACAATCAGGAGAATCTTTTATAGGTAACCTTACACAAAATCTACCTGATTCGTCTCTACGGGTGTTGGTGACAAAATGCATTTCGCAATATTTGTCCTTTTCGCTCATTGTAATTTCCTTAGATACTACTTCTAGATTCCAAAATTATTTTAACGAATCTAATATAATACCATATTCTTTAGAAAGCTAGTGGAAGCTACTGCATGATTGCAATTAATGGTTTTATTTGTGACCATTGAATTCATAGAACCGGATATTATCCAGCCTAATTGAGAGTACCTTAACTTTGGATTACCGGGACCAAGAGAAACCTGTTCGTTACCTAGCAGATCCCGAAATAGATCAGCCCCTATTAGAACATCTACCGGCGCTGGCTGATGAAAAGTAGGGTCAGCCAATAACATATTCTTGGGTAATTTTAACTGGCTAACATTGACAGGGTATTTCGGTAAGTAGCCTGTCAATTCATTTAGAACGAGACATGAAATAGTTGCACTGTAATTGCTATTTAGAGATTTAATTTGTATATTGCAACTTTCACTAACAAAGGAGGTAACACTGTTATTCCTATGACCTTTAGTGAGTCAATGGGATGTGATTTTAGTAAAATTTTGTCCTTCAGCGAACTTGTTATAAAGCTTTTTTGACTACCACAGTCTAAAAGTGCACGAACCTTTTCCTTTTAATTGGTCAATGGATTCGATACCTGGATAACCGCAGTTGATAAAAGTATTTGACTTGACCTTTCATTGCTGAAGTTAACAATTGATTGTTGCTGCTCATCAATAGTAACATGGTGATTATTATTAGACATAATCGGACGGTGAAGAAGACTGTTGTGTGCTTCGTTATACTCGCGACACCGACCCATGCGACATTCATTAACAGGATGACCTTGTCTGAGACAGTTTATACACAACTTATATTTGTTTACATCCTGTAACCGTTCGTCGATTCCTTTAGCACGGAAAGTGGGACAATCATAGATTTTATGATTTTTGTTACAAATAATGCATAATTAACTATAACTCCCTCTAAATGGTTTTCTATCCTTTGATTTGAAACTTGCAAATGATTCCGTAAAGGATTGCCCTTGTTTGAAATTATTATTTTGTATGCTATTATTGCGCAGTGAAGCAACTGAACCTTCTGATTTATTATTGCGATTCAAAGACTCCAACACATCTGCACGATCAGTTAAAAATTTAAAAAACATATCTAAAGTAGGAGTATCACCTTCCAAAGTGTTGTGGTATTCCTCCCATTTAATTAAGGTATTGCTATCTAATTTTGACGATAACATAAATATAATCAAGACATCCCAACTATCTGTCGGTTGCCCTAGACTAGACAATGCTCGTAAATTCTTTGTGATATGATCTACTAAAAATCTTAAGGACCTTTCCGACTCGCGTGTAATGGGCTTGATACCTAATTGAGAATTTAAATGGTGATTAATAAGGATTCTTTTATTATTATATCTACTCCACAATAAGTTCCAGGCTTCAGAATAATTCGCATTTGAGACTTCCAGGTTCGTTAGAATCCTGGCAGCGTCACCTTCTAAATATGACATTAAATAATGAAATTTATTTATTGATGAAATCCGTGTATTATTATGTATTAGACTCTCAAATGTGTCGCGAAATTCCATCCACTTGAAATAGGCACCATCAAATTTAGAAATTTGGATTCTAGGTAGCTTCAAACCAACGTCTTGTGAATCGTGACAGCAAGAATGTTCTAGAATTGAGCTACGCCTAGTTTCACTAAACCTTTCGAGCAGTGCTTTAGCTGTAGCGATATTATTGATAATTTCCTGTTCGATATTATCACGCTCATCTATTTCGTCATCCATGTTAGCAGCATTAAGAACCTTTATATCACTTTGCAAGCCCTCAAACCTAACCGACAATGCCTCAAATTTAGCTAATTTTAAACCTAATTCAGTTATTTGAATATTATCTAAATCCGAACTTTGCGTAATACTAGATAAATATTTTTTAAATTTAGTAATCTGTCCCTTTATCGAGGATCTTTGAAGAATCAATTCTTTAAAGTGACCCTTTTCTGATTCAGTAGGCATTGCGAGTTAAAGTGTAGGTACCAACAATAAATTATATAAAAAACCCCCGACACAAAAAATAGCATGAACGTAAAGCCTAAAACAAGTAAAAAAAAACTATAAAAAATTGCGACAAATATAACAAACAAGGTATGAAGGCGAAACCTATAAAAAGAAAAAAATAACCATCAAATTATGACCCTACGTAAGTACGTATGAATTTTTCTGCCCAGTCCCATACTGGGCAGAAAAACTAAAAAAGCTCAAAACGAAGCGAAAAGGCGCATATTAACTCAGCCTAAAGAGAATAATTCTAAAAATAATAGCTTTTTATTGTCAGAAGCTACTCGAAAAGCTGAACTGCGTAGTCAAGAGAGTTCATTAGATAGATAGCGTCGTTTGGATAGTGATGCTGCATCTAAGGCTTTACGGAGATCAAAAGAAACTAGGGTTGAACGTTGTTTACGTAATACAAAAAATGCTAAATATACTAGTTCTTCGCGATCTAATGAAACTCCAGATCAACGTGCTTCCAGGCATTCCAGAAATGCACAGTGTACTGCTGAGTCTCGTTTAAATGAGACTCGAGAACAAAGTTCGCTAAGGCGTACTACGAATGCTCAGTCTACTGCCGAATCTCGCTTAAATCAGACTCCAGAACATAGTTCGCTAAGGCGTACTACGAATGCACAGTCTACTGCCGAGTCTCGCTTAAATGAGACTCCAGAAAAAAGCTCGCTAAGGCGTGCTACGAATGCACAGTCTACTGCATAGGCTAGTTTAAATGAGACTCCAGAACAAAGTTCACTAAGGCGTGCTACGAATGCACAGTCTACTGCTGAGGCTCGTTTAAATGAGACTCCAGAACAAAGTTCACTAAGGCGTGCTACTAATGCACAGTATACTGCTGAGTCTCGTTTAAATGATACTCCAGAAGAGCGGGCTTCAAGGCTTACTAGAAATGCAGCAGCTACAGCTTTGTCTAGAACCAAATTTAGGATAGATTTTAATAATTCAATAAACGAATTTGCTGATACAGTTTGTTTAATTTGTAATAAGCTTTGCTATCGTAAGCAAGTACAGTCCTACTGACTGTACTAAGCCAGCTAAGACTGTAGCCAATTTTCCAGGAGATATACTACCAAATGAGTTAATGGCACAATATGACGTTATCTCTGCCTGTCACCGATGTGTCAGAACACTTCGTAAGTTAAGAACTCCTACTCAAGCCTATTGGAATGGTATGTCATTAGACGAAGTTCCCCCAGAATTAGCGACACTATCTGATGTAGAAATACGTTTGTTAAGTAGGATAATTCCATTCGTAAAAATGGTCAAACTCAGTGGTCGCTTCGGACAACAGGGTTTCCATGGTCAAGCCGTACTTTTCGGTCAAGATGTTGAAGAAATCGCTGAGCGGCTTCCTCTGAGAATTAATAGTGCAGGTCTAGTGAGACATAAAAATATTTTTCAAGTTTTTAGTTTTCATTTCGTTAGTTAATATTCCTCATTCCCTTTTAATATAGTGCACATTATTCTACTAGTCTAGCCCTTTCATTTGATACCCATATTGAGGGAATTATGAAAAAAAACATTTAATTCGCCATTTTGTGGTGGCGGCCATCATGGGTTTGAAATTTGTCTTAGTGTGTAGTATTTTACTAGTTAAGCCCTATAATTTCATACCCATATTGAGCGAGTTGTGAAAAAATATGTGATCCACCATTTTCTGGCCGCGGCCATCTTGAACCGATTTTCATCAAACATAGCTAAGAACACTCCCGACTAATTCACCTTTCAAATAAAAAAAAACAAAATTATAATCGGTTCATCCATTCGGGAGCTACGATGCCACAGACAGACACACACACACAAACACACACACACAGACACGTCAAACTTATAACACCCCGTCGTTTTTGCGTCGGGGGTTAAAAATAGCCACAAGTTATTAAAATAAAGAATCTCACGCTCCTCGTTTCGACGACACTCGATCGCTGCGCCGCCGCTGCCGCGTGCCGCTAGGAGACCGGTTTGATATCAGTCACCACTGATTGAATGATTCGCACCCCGACCGGCGCGCGTCAGGATGATCAGCGATGATAATTTACTGCAAAGTATTAGCGGAAGAGTAAGTAATTTGCATAATATTTGGCATAAAGTTTTAGATACTAGTTTCGAACCACTACACGAAGATTTGTGTACAAATTGTGGGTAACTGACCATAACGTAATCAAAATTATGGGTAGAATTAACTTTGGAAGCAGCTCACTATGAATATTAAATGCATAATTATTTAGTTAATGAGAAAATATAAAAAAAAATAAAGAACTAACGGTCAAAACTATTAACAAGTTATAAATTTAATAGTGGGTAGTATGATGCACTGACACAATTCTTTCTCTTATTTTAGAAAATCTCCGTTATACTTTAGTATGCACAAGCAGAGACCATCCCCCAACTGTATGTCCACTGTGTTTAGGCACCTGGGAATTGGGTTATAGGATGGGCAAGGAAAATTCGTCATGGGCACTTATCTTTGGCATTCCCTCGTTGCACGATGTGGCACTTTAGCTGTGTCACTGATCGCCTCCAACGTCTCAGGCACGTGGCTTGTTCTGCAACTCCGGCTGCATGACCAGGTGTCTTGAACGGCTTTGACCTTCAGCATTGACCTCGACGACTCAACGACTTTTCTTGAAATTATTGCTTCGCGGACTCGATTTCGCGTTTTAGTTCCCCTCATGGGCCACCATTATGTATATTGTGGTACACAATGGGGCATTAAAATGAATACACTTGATATGTTAAGTATAAAAAAATCTTTAATGCGTGAGACGTGGTCGCTAGCACGGCAAGTCGAAGAAGAAGGAAAAAAAGATGGCGTCAACCAGTTCATTATATAAAGCAAGACGCCTGATGAGATGAAATAGCACTTGTGTTTAAATATAAAGTTGCCTTTTTACATTGTAAGGCTTAAGAGCCGCAACAGTTATAATTAATACCCATCTGTTACCTACCTACTGTTTTAAAATTATATAAATTTTTAGATTTGACAGTAAAATTGAGGTTTTACATAATCGATATATTAAAGTCTAAAGTTATTCCAATTTTATCGACTTCACTAAAAGCACAATAATAGAATCTATACTTTGTCCATTATGTGAACCGTTTTTTGACAGTTGTTTAGACTGCCTTAGAGCGTATGCGTAGCTGTTCCAGATAACGTAAAAGTTAACTTTGAAATGCGTAACAAAATAAATATATTATCTACCTTATGTTATTCAATTATCTTAATTATGATTCCTTGCAGACATTATAATACCATAAATGTAACGGATTTTCAAAAAAAAATGATTGTTGTTAAGCGTATTAAATTTAGTTACATTCTACCACATTCTACGGTGTCTACTGATGCAATCGAATGTATTCGCTGCAATCATTTTTAATGAATACTGATTTAATGTCATTGTTCGAATGTATTCGAACAATGACAAAAAATACTAACTAACCAATTTTAAAAGATGGTTGGATTAACTTTGGAACAATTTTATGTCGGCTAAAACGGATATACAGAGTATACACTACGGCCGCAGTTTGCCGGTATGTTTTGGTCCCATCAGTATCGGAAAATGGCATCCACTCTAATATCAATAAGATATAAATTAAACAATATTTTTGAAAAGAAATGGATGGAAATGAATATTATATAAAACTTCATATAATCAGATGAATTTTATACATATTTATTGATTATTGGTCGTCGTTGCACCATTTTCGATTCGACAACCAAACAATCGATAATCAATACTAGACAGTAATCAAAGTGTCAATAATCGCATCGATAATTGCATTATTAAGTTCCTGCAATCACTAGTTGCACCTGTCAAAAAGTGGTTACCTGGTGGACAAGGTATATACAGTATTCGCACTCGGGCCATGGCCTTGAAGTTATTACCGACAGCCGCGCAGAACGTAAACACGCGATAGGGCTGCCCGCCTACACTAGTTTAAATAATCCTGGTATTTTACTCGGAAGAAAAAGCGAAACACCACCTATAACACAAAAAAAAATATGTACCTAGTAGGTACGTAAATGTACGTACGTACGTAGGTACGTGAATGTAGATGAAGCCAAAGTACTGTGCCAGGATCGTGGCAAGTGGAAATCCATAGTCTCTGCCTACCCCCATGGGAGACAGGCGTGACAATATGTATATATGTACGTAATTTGTTAAAACTTTATAAAGGTATAAAAAATTATTATTATATACTGACCTCGCAACTGCGAAGGTAGTATAAAAATGTTATCTCTGGGTGTGTTATTGAAGAATTCAAGCAATATCTTTTTGCCATACCTACAATCTTATATTGTGACGATACTTTATATCTACCATCGCGTATATGCGCTACCTACAGCAATGAAAACCTCTAACTACGTACTACACCTAGAGATGGGCGTCTACCCGGTAAAAATCCGATGTTTGGGTATTTTATTCGTAGGGGTAAACAATATTTTTAATAAATAAATAATTTAATATATTATTATCTCTACATGTACAGTGGGTTATAGCTGTAACCTGACCCGCCCTAGGTGGGACGGCGGGGTCTCGGTGGGTCAGGTAACAGCTATAACCCACTGTACATTTAATTATTATTTTTATATGTAGGTACAGTATATTTTTGATAAAACTGTATTGGAAAACTAATATTGGAACATTACAATTGCATAATTATTTTACTTTAATTAATGTATTGCCGTGTACCATTTTAAGATAGTACAGAATAGCCGTACAACAAATGGCAACACTGAAACTGCTGGCAAACATGTGAAAATTATAATGTTATTTGGTTTTTTTTTTAATTTCTACCCGGTATAAATTATAATTGGGAAGGTAAAAATTGGTATTAATTATTATTTACCCAAAGTTCGTATTCTTACCGGGTAGACGCCCATCTCTAACTACACCATTTACTAATAAGATTTACATTATAGTTTAAGTAAGATTTACTTAAACTATAATGTAAATCTTATTACCTAGGTAAATTATAATATAAATCTTACCTATCATTTATTACTCTCATACTCATTTCATAATTAGATTTCGTCTAATTCAATAAAATACCTAATGTAAGTACGGTGGCCAACACATCAAGTTACCCACAAAATTTGACAATTTTCTCAGTTGATTTTGAACTTTATCTTCAACAAATTAAGTTTTAATATCATTTGGACAAATTTGACAGTTTTGTATACTTTGACCTGCTGGCGACTGTACATAAGTAGATAGCCTAGCCTAGGAAGCTTCTTCTAGTTTTTATTATTGTGAGCGTAGGTAGGTCACTCATGTGTCACTTTTTCCCAACATCCACTAATTTATTTATTTATTAATCCAAGTTTTTTAATCCGTCGAAAAAGCGAAATACCTACCTATTAAAAAGAAACAAATTACGTAATAGCAGGTATAGAGAATAAAAATATTTTCCAGGAGAAAGTTTCCAGATAATTTAAAAAATCTCTCTCTCGTATATTGGAAATTCAAGCAACCAAAAACAGCACAATATAGTAAAAAACTTGCCGTTTTCCATAATACGCAAGTAGGACCGCACCACCGCGTACCCTGACTACTAAGGCGCGTAGGTATGACTCGTGTTCCGACCCTTTGTATGAAGTAACGCTACTGTTAGATTCTTTCATTGTGCTATAATTCACAAACAAAATGTCATGTCACATAAAAATCCCTTTAATTTAGACATAGCAACGTAAGTTGGGCAACAACTAGTTGCTAATAAAATTGGACAGGCTCTTAATGTGAATGTATTTATTTTTTAAATTACTTTTTAACCGTTGATAGCAGAATCTTATGTTGAAATAAAACTACTTTTTACGGATTTTATCGCGTTATATTGATATTTTTAAATTCCCGACGTTTCGGATCCTTTACAGCATCCATGGTCACGGGTGGACTGAGGTGTTGGTCGTCCTAATGTCAAAATTATCAACAGCTACCCTACATTTTGTTTATTATTATTTATGCCGGTCACGCAGAATGAGCTCTATCCTTAGGACTCACAGTCTTGTGCTTGGATTTAATGGAATCTATGATGGGGTTCCAAGCAGATGGTAAGACCCAGCCATCTTCTCTATTGAAATTTGGATGTTTTTTAATTTCAATAGCCTCGCGAATCATCCTAGGTAGGAATCGGTTTTCTTTTGCAAGGACTTGTGGTTTATCAAATCTGATGTAGTGCTGGGCCTTGTCAAGTGTATATTCACAAACTGCTGACTTCCCGGAACGGCGGTGTTTGACATCGGCGATGTGTTCTTTTACGCGGGTCCCTATGCTTCTTTTAGTTTGGCCTATGTATAAGAGACCGCAATCACAATCAAGCTTGTATACTCCTGCATCTTGTAGAGGTATGTGGCACTTGACAGGTGGTAGGAACTGACTAATCTTCTTCAGCGGCTTGAAGTAAGTTTTGATTGAAGCCCGCTTCAAGATATAGCCAATCTTGTCTGTGACTCGGTTTCTGTGATGAGGTTTCAGTATTTGGAGCTTGTTGTCGTGCAGTACTTGCTTGACATGTTGAAGCTCTGCATCCAGGTGTTGCTCATCACAGATCCGTCACCGATCACGTGCTCTCTGAAACAATGATTTACCGACGGTAGATAACTGTGTTGGGTGGTGGTGTGATTCACCATTTAAGTATTTGTCTGTATGGGTTTTCTTTCGATACACAGTGTGACTCAAGGTGTTATTTATGTTACGAATTATTAAAACATCTAAGAAAGGTAAAGAGTTATTAGCCTCTGACTCCATAGTAAATTGAATTTTAGAGTTTAAGGAGTTAAGGTGGTCTAGAAATGCTGTTACTTTATTAGATGGTAATATTGTGAAAGTATCATCTACGTACCGCTTGTAGAATTTCGGTGTTACAGGAGCAGATTTTAGAGCAGTCTCCTCGAAATCTTTCATGAAGATGTCAGCAACAATGGGAGATACTGGAGAGCCCATTGCTACACCATCCACTTGCGTGCAGAATTTATTACTCCACAATAGATAGCCAGATGTTAGGCAATGTTGTAATAGTTCAGCATATTCAATAGGCATGTTATTCTCTAATAGTTTCCTAGATACAATTCTGATGCAGTCTTCAACTGGTAGGCATGTAAATAATGACTGGACATCAAAACTGACCATAGTATAGTTTCATCATCAGCAAGCTGTAGGTGTTTTATCCCAATGACAAAATGGTATGAGTCCTTCACATGTGCAGCCGTGTTTCCTCTGGGTGGTGAGAGTACTTTCGCCAGGTGTTGAGCCAATCTGTAGGTTGGTGAGTCGATTTGGCTAACAATTGGTCGAAGCGGCGCATTGGGTTTGTGTATCTTGGGCAGCCCATACAGTTTTGGTGGTTTTGCACAACTAGGAATTAGATATTTAACGTCTAGATTAAATGTATCGGAGTGCTTTTTTATCAGATCACTAGTAAACTTGAATGTTTTTGTTGTGGGATCCGTTTTGACTTGTTTATAGTTGAAATAAAATGTAGGAATGATGCTGTTGTCCCTGAATCTCTTCAAGAAATTCAAAGATGTTGTAAATCTTGCGCGCTTTGTCTTGAGATCTTCTAACCGGCGGATTTTATTAGCAATAGACAGTCCGTACTGGCTAAGTACGGTTAGCGTAAGTTAACGTAAGTGTTAGAAACCAGTATAGAATCTTATGTTTTTAATATGTTAACGTACATTGCTCGTACATTGCTACGGTAGGCATTTTACACTCAGATAGTTGGTAATTTGTTCAGATTTAGAATACACCCGCCATTCTGATATCAGGTTGGCGGCTCATTTACTTTTTCTAATAACTTTGGTTTGAGAATAGTACATTGCTTCAAATTGAACGTACATTCGGTACATTGCTCGTACATTCCTCACACGCATATCGCATCGCCATCGGTAGTCATACACTCGCCATTCTGATGCACACGAGCAACGACGATCGTGCCTCCAACTCCACATCAAGATATACATTTCATTTAGGATAATCTGGCATCGTCCGAATAACTTAGCCGTACGGACATGTGGCAGATAGATATCGAGATTGAAGCTCCAGGTTGCGCCAGTTGATCGTTTTAATGTACTGTTAGCCGAGTTATAATAAGTTAGTCTTATCATCGTATCAAGCTGATACATGCAACAGATCTTAATTTAGACCTGCAGAAGTACTACTTGAAAAGTTGCATTCAAATTCGTATAGTACTTCTTGCATGATATGCCTACATGCATGCATAGATAAACAAAAATTACCTACATTTATCTTCTCAGCAGATGATTTTAAGAAATACAAAAGCGCTTAAGCAGAGATTGACAGAATTCAGGATTCGAGTATAAAGATTTTTTTAAGGCTATGCATTTGTGAAAGATAATTAAGACAGCCCTTTCAAAGAAAACGGATGGGCAGTTTTATGAAATCTGATGCAGTGGGAAGCATGGTAATCAGCGCAAAATAGACTCTGAAATAGAGGATAGTGTGACTGATTTAATTAACTCTATTCCTAGAATAGAGTCTCATTATTTAAGAATTTAAAAAAACCACAGAGTTTATCTCAGACAATATTTTTTTGGCAGACACTTTTGTTGAGATTGTAAAACTCTTTGATAGCAAAATAATTTAACTCCTGCTTCACCTTCGACTTTATCAGGATATTCAATGACTTCAAAATTTCTTTTTATATTCCTAAAGCTACTGATTTAAAAAAAAATTGTTTCAATTGAATAGGTCTATTAAAATCAGAGATTGTTTCCTAATTATGCAATAAAAACTTGAACTGATAAAATCTTGATTGATCTAATAAAATACAGTTTTCCATAGAGATCTATATTGAAGTTTTCTTATAGCTACCCTGTTTAAAGTGTCGACATTTTTATTTCTTAGTCCCCGCACTATGGCAAGTAATATTCTTAGGTGTGTTTCGTGAAATAGAAAATTAATTATTATATTTTTTTCATTTGAAGCCCACCTACGGGTGTGCTAAGTGGAATACTTTAGGTGTGCTTCGTCTGGGTGTGCGTCGTTTGCGTATGATTCGTAGAAAACCTCAACTTGGCATAGGTAGGTAGTTAGGTACTTTTAAATTAGGGACTATTATTTTATCATTAAATTAAGTATAGCCAAATTTATTTAAATTGTGGACTGTGTGAATCTACACACAATGTAGTGTAGGTATAGTCAATGTATAGTAGGTTTAATACCTATATTTTTGATGAATATAAAGTCACTTGAAGGAAATTATTCATTTACAATTATTTTTAAAATATCAGTATGCTTACCTACTAAATGATAGATAAATAAGTTATTTTTAAAATGGTGAAGGTTTCATAGAAGGATGCTTCATGTCGATTTTTCCCCTTCCTGACTTCAATTTTTCTTTTTAAAAAGCTTGGTTATGTAGGTTATATGTATTACACGTTACTAGTATTCTATTCTACCTTTAGCTTAGCACGAGGGGTTGCTAGCCTTGTTTTACGAGTGGGGCCACGTCGGTAGTGCAATGAGAGATTTTGAACCGGCAACCACATGATCGCAAGTCCGACGCCCTAGCTATTAGGCTACCGTCGCTTCAACTACATAATTACACCAAAATATAATAATCTACATCAACACCAATATTATAAAAAGGAAAGATTTGTATTTTTGTATGTTTGTAACATATAAACTCAAAAACTTTTAGACCGGAATGACTCTACTATGTCCGTGCCCTGCAGGCCCATAATATATATACCTTTTGTGATATTATAACATGTAACAAGATTATGAGTGCATGATTATTGCATATTTATTAATAGAAAAAAATTTCGATCCCCTAAAAATTCAATAATGTAAACCAAGGTGTAAAAAATAGGCATTACTTTATTTCTACGCATGCGCTTCGGAAATTTTTGATGTTATAACGAAAAAATTTCCTACAATATTAAATAACATAATATACTTAAATATCTACAAAAAACGACGTGACCATCGACCATAATTATGTCCAACTGTTGTAGTTTATGTCACTATAACAAATTTTTACATTTTAAAAGTTTAATGAAATGCCGACCAATAACAGACCATGTTACCCATACCTTTGTATTAATCCTTATTCAAAAAATTCGTATTCAAGACTATTGCAATACCTGTAGATATTTTTTTGAATTATTCAAATTATCATTCCATTCAAAAGATATTCAAATTTAAAAAGTCAATAAATGATAAATGATATTTATTTCTGTAAATAGATCTTTTAAAGACACTTTTACAAGTCGATTTTTTAATTTTGTTTTTTAAACTAGATGGCGTCGACATTTCCTATCTGACGACCTCTGAGAAGAAATGTTGAATCAAACTCAGAGAATCATGGTCTCTTTTAAAGTCCAGACAATAGTTATATCATAGATATGCGAGTTTTACAATGTAGGGCAAAATCCTTTTGAAGAAAGAGCCAAACAGTTTTGAGTTGGCCTGTCCTAACTGACGGTACGCATACATCAGTCCTCGTGTAGCTCAACCATTTTTTAGGGAGCTCAATCTAAACAAATACATAAATATAGTAACTTCAATGGAAGCTACATTTTGAGCCGTTTGGAGTGGAAACACCATGCCATGGGGTCCGTGTGCGCGCCTTCTTTTTAAGAAAATAACTAAGAGACTAGTTGACTCATCACGTGACCAGAGGGCTGGCCTATTCTTAGATCAAAGAATTAGTATCGCCATTCAACGTGGCAATGCTGCCAGTCTTCTGGGTATGTTATCAGATGACAGCGATTTTTTTTCGGTATTATTTATATAGATTATTAGAATATTTCAGTTAAATAATTATATAAGTATATAAACAAAATACTTATAGGAAAAAATCTCTACCGCGACGCTGTCCTGCATACATTTATTGTACATATAATATATATATATATATATAACTAATATTATAAATGTGAAAGTTTGTGAGGATGGATGGATGTTTGTTACTCTTTCACGCCAAAACTACTGAACGGATTTTGATGAAACTTTACAGTATTATTGTTTATACATCAGAATAATATATAGGCTTCAAATCTTCAATTTATAACGATATTTTGGGTAATTTCCACAGGATTGGGAAAAATCTATTTCACGCGGACGAAGTCAAAAAAATCAAAAAGGGCAAAAGCTAGTTGTACATACGTTTATCCCAAAAAAAAAAAATCAACCCTTGGAAAGCCGGGATGGGCCGCTAGCATGTAATAAACATAGTCAAAAGTATTCACACGCGTATCAAAGTTATTAGGAAATGTTCCTGTTTATTTTTTGTGATCATACATTTAAAATCGTATAACCACCTAACAGTGACGTCAGCAACAATCCTATGTTCCTCAACCGAAAATACAAATAGTTACTAAGTAAAGCAACATAATTCAAATAAAGTTTAATTGTAATCAATTAGGTTATGAATAAAATCTACAACCTAGAGACATTAAGAGCCCAACGAGCTATATCGCTATCGAATAAATTTGTAATTAATTAAAATATATTATGTATGTAAAAGTATGTTTACAAGAGAAGGCAAGATTGATGCAGATGTGTAAAGGAGAGTGAATGCGGGAAATAGAGTGAATGGTGCTATACATGCGGTTGTGGCTAACCAGTCCTTGTCAAAAAAGGCACGGCTGGCTATCCACAATGGCGTGCTGGTACCTACCCACACTTATGTATGGAAGTGAATGTTGGGTATGGCAGAAAAAGATGAAAGTAGAATTAATGCTGTAGAGATGCGTTCCTTGCGAAGTATGTGCGGTGTAACTCGGAATGATAGATTGAGAAATAGTGTGATAAGGGAGCGTTGTGGTTTAAAAGATGATACAGTGACACGCATTGAAAGGGGTATGCTGAGATGGTTTGAACATGTTGAGAGAATGGATGAAAGGCGATTAACGAAAGGGATTTATAAAGCGAATGTCAGTGGAGTCGCCGGGAAGGGACGCCCTAGAAAGACATACCACGACCTTATTGGTGAGATCCTTCAGAAAGGTCAGGTGCGTAGTACCCGCGACCGGCGCATGTGTATGACTAGATGTATGAATGTGGACGAAGCAAAATAAGTATGCAAGAATTGTAGTAGATGGCGTTCTGTAGTTTCTGCCTACCCCTATGGGAAAAAGGCGTGAGTGTATGTCACTTAAAATATAAGGGATAATATTATTAGTGCACAGGCGCAGTGCAAATTGAAAAACAATCTTGTAGTTTGTGAATGAATATTATAAGACGTGTCCGACTTGCTGAAATACAATCATACCTACATAAAGAAGGTGTCGTGCGAACACGTGAGCGCCGCGTGCTGCGTTTCTACTGCACCCGTTAGCGTTCATATCGCAACCCACTATTCGACATTATAATTTAAATATTTATGTAGTGTCATATAAATTTGTTTATATAATTTTATTGCAGTGATAGCCTTGTGATATGACCTTTGGACCTCTATTTTTTCGAAGTCATGTGTGCATTAATAATTAATTATGACGCGCTTAAACGGTGAAGGAAAACATCGTGAGGAAACCTACATGCCAGAGAGATTTTCTTGACGGCAGGTGACGTCTGCCAACCCGCAGTAGGCTAGCGTGGTGGACTATAGCCTATTCCCTCTCGCTCTGAGAGGAGACCCGTGCCCAGCAGTGGGACAATGTAATGGGTTGATGATGAATTTTAGTACGGGTACAGTCCCCAGCACATCAGGTTATACAAACCTGTCAAATTTCTCCAATTGATTTTAATCCTTAAAGCGTTTATGATTAAGTTCAAAATCGACAGAGAAAATAATAAATAATTCATTATTTTGTGGTAACTAATTAGTTTATTTTATTATATTTATTTATGTTTCCTCTGTCCGTAGAAATTAATAAGTGTTGAAGTAACGTAAAAATATTACTTACTTACTTTTGTTGAAGTCTGAGTGCTAATTATATGTATGTGGCATTTTAATTGTAGCTATTGTTATTTTTTTTTTACTAAACCTTCATTTACCCCCTGCTTGGCAAAAGGTTAATTAATACCACCAGACACTTTCCGTCGCGCAAATCCTAAAGGTCGCGAAAATAACGCCAACAATCGTATTTTTATTAACCGACTTTAGAAATTTCTAAAATGAGGAGGTTATGTATATTCACCTAAGTCACTGACATTGTTAATTTAAATATTCTAATAATCTATTTCCTATATAATATCCAAAATAAATTGTCATGCCCAGGCGTCAAAGTACTTCTCCGCATCTCTGTCATCTGGCAACGTGCCCAGAAGACTGGCAGCATTGCCACGTTGAATGGCGATACTGTTTTGATACTGTTTAATTCTTTGATCTAAGAATATGCCAGCCCTCTGGTTCGTTTTGTCATTATTTTAATGTTATATGTTTTCTGTGTACAATAAAGAATATAGAAGCCAGCCCTCTGGTCACGTGATGAGTCGACTAGTCTCTTAGAGATTTCCTTAAAAAGAAGGCGCGCACTCCGACCCCGTGGCCCGAGCGTTTTGACTCTACACGGCCCTAAAATTTAGCTCCCATTTGGTTACTATATTTCCGCCACCTGAGAGACTCTGCGCTCGCAACGGCAGCGCCAGCATAGCCTGCCGAGCTTGGAAGATGAGATGGAGCAAGGGTATCGACGCAGGTTGCATCCCTCACCAAAGGCCTACCCAAATTCCACGGCAAAAGTGACATACCATCTGGTCTCTTCCCATCGTCACGTGGCAGGCCATTAGGCTCTTATTATTTATTTCGGGAAAAACAATTACATATTTTTACTTATATTGCTCAAACAAATAATTAAAAGATAGCAAATAGGTATTTCACATATTATGTGAAACCCATTGCGAAGCAAACTTGCTTTTCAACAGACGTCACTGACGTCACCTCAAAGAAGTAAATTTATAAATGTGAAGGCAAATTTCGACCTGGTGGGTGGGATTCGCGGTGGCTTAATGGTCTGTCTTAGCATCTGGTGTATCTAACCATAAGACGCAGGTTCGAATCCTTCTCGAACTCGATTTTTTCCTTCACTATAATAATACAAGCAAAGTGTTATTAGGTTTTTCTATGAAGTTCTCAGTAGCAGCTCGGAGTCTGGATTTGCGCCCGATTAATGGTAATGGGCTCGCATAGGCATAGGCTTACATGGGACCTAAATATACCGGCGAAGTATGGGTGTAGGTAGGTACATTAGGCCACCTCTGCCTAAACCTCCGGGGAATACAGGCTTGATGGTATGTATGTTAATATGAAAACTAATGAAAGTACGGAAGTAAATGGCTGAAGTGTATAAAAAAAATATAATAGCAGAGTGTAATAATACATACTTACTTATATTCTGAGTCTTAATTTGTATGTATGATTCGGATTTATTTCGATATGATATGATAATTTTTGAAAGCAGCCAGACCAATTGTAGGAGTCAAACATCCCCCAGATACAATTGAAGGGCACTCTGAGTATGTGCGCTAGCGTGATAGATGGTTTTATAACTCAAGCTTATTAAACTGTGTAATGGGAACGTACTTCCAATACTTCCCTTGCACCTGCTTGCACCTGGTTTCTCCCACCATGACCTCATCTTCCTTTCCTATATCCTGAAACCTCCTAAACCTAAGCCCATGGTTCTGTCCAGGCGTTATTTTGGTCGGATGGACGTAGAAAAGTTATGTAAGGATGCGTCAAATATAGATTGGAAGCCTCTGGTAGACGCCTCAACAGTTGACGACAAAGATAAACTTTTTAACCGGGTTGTGATCGATATTTATGACGCCAATGCCACATTTTTGAATGTCAGGTTAAAACTTCAACCTGCACCATGGTTGACTAAAGAGGTTCAGATGGCAATGAGACGAAGGAACCGCGCTTTCCGCTTATATAAAAGAGATTGTGTTGAAGATAAAATAGATAATCCTCTCTATAAAATCCAGGGCAGTGGGCTGTGATAATGTGAGCCGCAGAATGATCTTGACAATATTAGACCACCTCCTCCCGGCTATATCACATATTATAAATTTTTCGTTAGGGTCCGGAACTTTTCCGTCCTTGTGGGGTAAAGCCTACGTACGTCTACTGCCCAAGATTTCATTCCCAACTCTTCCGAGTCATTTTCAACCTATTTCCATTCTTTCCTTTCTATCTAAGGTGCTTGAAGACTGTGTTCATAAACAGTTCTCCCAGTTTATTCATATCAACAAGATCTTAAATCCTCTCTCATCTGGTTTCAGACCAGGCCATAGCACTGTTTCCGCACTCCTTAAATCCAAATCCAATCCGAAGTTCCTGTGTTAGTGCTGGTCAATTTTTTTGTTCTTTTTTTAGCACTGAGAATACTATACTCTGTTCCCTTTTCTTCCAATTCTCCTCCATACTTAACTTCTCACTTTCAGTATCTATGTCCTAACCATACGGAATATTTGCGATCTACAAAAATAATCGTCGTCTTCAATGTCCCTCTCACCGCTCTGACTTTGTTCACTCTACCTTCTTTGTCCAGGCTACTTTACTATGGAATACTCTCACAACCGAAATCAGGATGACAAACACTCGACTATCTTTTAAGCACAAATTGCGTAAATACCTCCAGGATTGTCCACTCGTGGTTATCATCATCTTGAATTTGCCCTATCGGTATAGTTTTATAAATATGTATTTAATTTATGTATAAGTTATGTAACATACCATCAAGCCTGTATTCCCCGAAGGGTTAGGCAGAGGTGTACTAAATGTAGTACACCCACATTTCGCCGGTATGTTTAGGTCCCATGTAATAGGGGGCGAGCCTATTGCCATTAACCGGGCACAAATCCAGACTCCGAGCTGCCACTGGGAATTTCATAGAAAAACCCAATAACACTTTGCTCGACCTGGGGATCGAACCCAGGACCTCTAGCGTGGCAGTCGTGCTAAGGACTACTAGACTAATGAGGCAGTCAAACTAAGTTATGTATATAATTGTTTTATGTATCTGATGAAGATATAGGTATTAACTTGTTTATGTATAGTTTATTATATAATTATTTTAGTCTACACTTATTTCTCTTTATATTTATAGTGCACTATTGTAATATTATATTTCTCTGCATCACCCTAAGGTTGTCTGGCAGAAAATGCCTAATGGCATTAAGACCGCCTTTGTACCAACGGTGCATGAAGTATTTATAAATTAATAAATATATAGAGATTTATAAGTTGGTATGGCAGAAGAAACATGAAAGCAGAATAAATGCTGTAGAGGTGAGAGCTTTGAGAAGTATGTGTGGTGTTATGCTAAAAGATAGAGTGAGAAACAGTGTGATAAGGGAGCGTTGTGGAGTGAAAGAAGATGTAGTAACAAGGATTGAGAAAGGTATGTTAAGATGGTTTGGTCATGTAGAGAGAATGGATGAACGGAGATTGACGAAACAAGTATATATGGTGAGTATGGATGGACGAGTTGGAAGGGGAAGACCTCGGCGAACGTACCGCAACCAAATTGCGGATGTTCTTAAAAAAGGCCAGGTTCCGAGCACCCTAAACCGACTGTCATGCATGAAGAGATTAATGAATGTAGATGAAGCGAAAGTAGTGTGCCAGGATCGTAGCAAGTGGAAATCTATAGTCTCTGCCTACCCCCATGGGAGACAGGCGTGACAATATGTATGTATATGTATGTAGAGCTCGAAATTAAGAAATTCATGATTACATTCCTATAATTATTTTTACGATTGAATATTTCACAATTGAGAAACAATATATGATGAAATGATGAAATGATATTTATTTCTGTAAATAGATCTTTTCAGGTCACTTTTACAAGTCGATTTTTTACATTTTTTTAACTAGATGGCGCCGACGTTTCCTATCTGACGACCTCTGAGAAGAAACGTCGAAACAAACTCAGAGAATCATGGTCTCTTTTAAAGTCCAGACAATAGTTGTTGTTAGATATGCGAGTTTAACAATGTAGGGCAAAATCTGAACAGGCCTTTTGAAGAAAGAGCCATAGCAGCTTTGAGTTGACCTGTCCTAACTGACGGCACGCATACATCAGTCATCGTGTAGCTCAACCATTTTATAGGGAGCTCAACGACCCGTCGCACAACGATACCAGATCAGCAGGACATTTGTGTAGGTCATGTGAAATACTCAAAACTGTCAGAGAAGTTTATTATACATCTGATACGTGTTAAAGCTAACCTACATAGTACTCACATTTACATTTTAATATCGTACAATTAACATTTGAAAACAAAATAATATTATATAGAAAGAAATATTGATAAACATCTTATTTTTATAACGCTGGGCCCAGATTCACCCGTCTCCTTTCTAGCAGATAAGTTTCTCGCTGGTATGTCTACTTGCCAGCAAGAATAGGTCAGCACGACCGGGGAAGTACTAGGTACTCTTCAACACAATATTGACGTGAAGTAAAGAAGAAAGAAAGAAATATTCCTTAATTTATTTTTTTTATTAGTAAAGAAAAATACAGACAAACATTAATTTTAGTTTTACTTGGTTGCAATTTTATTAGATGTATCGATTTTACTGCATTGGGTCACCTAATTGAATGTTAATTTATACCTATGCACAATTGTATAAAAACGAAATAGTCTCTAACACTTATTCATTGCACATATTTGCTTTATCGTATACGTTTGGCGTAAACATCATGGCTCCGGACGCAGCAAAACTAACGTTGGATCCAGAACATCCTCTGAAGACCTTGGAAAGACCTATAACTGGCGATGAGGTGGTCATCAGCGGGATATCGGGGCGATTCCCAAAGTCCGACAGCACTGCGGAGTTTATGGAAAATCTATACAATAAGGTAACGCTTACTTTCTTTCAATAACAGAAAAAGATCAATTATCTTGACCATGTACCTAGACCTAGATGGTGCATGAACATGTAGAAAGAAAGAAATGTACGTACATTTGGTCAATCGAAGGGTCATAATAGTTGCGGTAAGGTCCATTGAAGTAAGTACCTGTGTCGCATACGCCGGGAGCCATCGCCAGGTGTAAACACCTGGCGATATTACGAGGGTCCCAAGCTACACACGCTGGAGGTGTGCTCAACCTCAGTTTGATGCTGTAATTAATCCGATCCATGTCCGAGAGCGAGAGCCCGTCGGGAGCCACCATCTATATTACTTTGAACAAGGTACGCTTGCAAATGAGGTGGTGGAAAGGGGGAGAAACCTATCAACCTTTTTACCAATCCGCAGTAGCTGGATCATATCTATACTTTCATACTTATACTAGCTTTCCGCCCACGGCTTCGCCCGCGTGGTTTCTCGGCTTTTCTGCATTAATTTTTCCCGTTTTTGCAACATTTTTCATTTATGCTCCGCTCCTATTGGTTTTAGCAGGATAATATATAGCCTATAGCCTTCCTCGATAAATGGGCTATCTTTCACTGAAATATTTTTTTTAATCGGACCCGTAGTTCCTGAGATTAGCGCGTTCAAGCAAACAAACAAACTCTTCAATATTAGTATTGTTATTTATTTATAACATAACATACAATCACGCCTGTATTCCCCGAAGGGTTACGCAGAGGTGTACTTAATGTACACCCACAGTTCGCCGGTATGTTTAGGTCCCATGTTATAGGTGGCGAGCCTATTGCCATTCACCGGGCACAAATAAACTCCGAGCTGCTACTGAGAATTTCATAGAAAAACCCAATAACACTTTGCTCGACCTGGGGATAGAACCCAAGACCTCTAGCGTAGCAGTCGCGATTGGGACCACTAGACTAACGAGGCAGTGTTATTTATTTATTTATTCCACACACTATCTTTACAGGATAACCCCAATACAATAGTGGTTTGCAAACCTACACTTTATAATAATACAAACTAATACAAAGCAATAACATAAAGAATAATAATATTATTGCCATTGTTTCCATTTATTCATTTAAATCATATTATTTACATTTTTAAATATTTTTATAAAAAAACTGAATATAAAATAAAAAAATAGTTGCCCACCGGCATAGACAGCAGGGTCCAAGCTACCGGTGGTTAGGGCCCCAGAGACAGGAACCTCCTCACAATACGCGCCGTATCAAGGAGTACTACTGCCTTCTGAATCAGGCCCTTATCCCAGCCACCCAACTCGAGCCTCCTGAGGTGTTGGTCGAGGCTCTTGGCGATAATTCCATTGGCCGGAACGACTATCGGCACAATGATGGCCGGGTCCACAATGATTATCGATGTCACCGTCCCACATGGCGACCACCTCGTGAGCAAGGTCCAGATATTTAAACTGCTTCTCTCTCTTAGCCTTCACGAGGTTCTCGTCATGCGGGGCGGTGACATTGATAATCATTGTGCGGCTCGCTGATCGATCTATTACCACTACATCAGGCTTATTGGCTACAATAGTCCTGTCAGTGATAACAGATCGATCCCAGTACAACGTGACATGGTCATTCTCGAGAACTGGGTCGGGCGCATACCTGTAATACGGTACGTCAGAATCCACAAGGCCGTATTTTAGAGCAAGTTGCTGGTGGATAATCCTGGTCACTTGGTTATGCCTGTGCAAATACTCGCCGTTAGCCAGACGAGAAAACCCAGAAGTAATATGCCTAATAGACTCACCGGGACAATGGCATGCCCGACATATGTCGATCGTCCCGTCTTTCATGATATACTTCCGGTAGTTGTTCGTCAGCATAACTTCATCCATAATTGCACAGACCGTAGCCAGGCCACGGACGCTAAAAAATCTACGTCGGGCCCATGAAGGGCACGAAAAAAGCGCCCGTTAAGCTCCTTGCTCTGCCATACTTCCTTGCGGTCGTTGGTACTAAGCACCACAGGTTTGCGCCAGTTCTCTTTAGCCAAAGATAGCGGGGTGAGTCCCTTGTCCACTGCGACCACATCTCGGTGCATACCCACGTCAGCCTTGAGAAAATATTCTCTGAGACTGCAGACCTCGCGGTTGTGGAGGATCTTAGCATTTAAAAAACCTCAACCCCCACACTTCCGCGGGATGTACAGCCTCATTACAGACGAACGTGGGTGATGCATCCGGTTTGCGGTCAACAGCGACCGGACTCTCTTTTCCAAGGTGTCCAACTCCGTCTGGTTCCACTTGAGTATACCAGTACATCAGGACCAGCATGACCAAACCGTTTAAGGCGCGCACCTTGTTGCCGCCTGACAAAGAATTATTAAGTACCTTTTTCAGGCGGCCGAAGAAGCGCTCCTGTAACGTAAGTTTCATGTCAGCTCCGTTGATGCCTAACCCCTCTGACATACCCAGGTATTTGTAGGCATTGTTATTGTTATAGATTATAAAGCTGAAGAGTTTGTTTGTTCGTTTTCTTGAACGCGCTAATCTCAGGAAGAGATTAGCGCGTTCCGTTAAGATATCCCATTTATCGAGGAAGGCTATATGCTATATCAACACGCTAAGACCAATAGGAGCGGAGCATAAATGAAAATTGTTGCAAAAAATAACCTTTTAAATGCAGAAAAGCCGATAAACCACGCGGGTGAAGCCGGAAAGCTAGTACTTTCATATAGGGCAAGGGAAAGCAAATGCGGTTTTAAGTCGATGCGTGTTTCACATAACCTGCCACCGCACTACGATATAAACAAAATAAACCGGTAAATTGTGACACGTAACTTTATTTTTATTTTTAGGTGGACATGGTTCAAGAAGTGAAAAGTGACTTTGTTAAACATCCAGGTTTACCTAAACACTACGGGAAACTGTCACATATTAATAAGTTTGACACGCAATTCTTTAGAGTTACTCCTTGGCAAGCTATAACATTGGATCCCATGAGCAGACTTGCTATGGAAAACGCGTTCAGTGCTATTTACGATTCTGGTAAGAATTGAAATTCCAATATTAAGTAATGGATTCAGTCATTATACAACGTTGACTTTGTATCTTATTTTATCACAATTGCGACATCATCTCAATTATTAGAGTGTTGAATTGGTGTTCGTATATTCCAGTGGGTCGTTTATCCACTCTGCGAAACGACCTTGACAGTAGCTCACCAGTTTTCTTCATGTTTATGTTGACCTGATACTAAAGTTATGTGTTGGTCCTGGCTCCTAGCTCCGTAAAAGAGATATTTATACCTTCGTATGGTGGTATCTTTCTTACCACCAATAAACATCACTGAAGTATCAGGGTAACATAAACATAAAAAAAACTGGTGACCTATTATCAAGATCGTGATCAGAGCGGATAAACAACCCCCTGAAATATACGAACACCATTTCAACATTCCGACTATAGAGATGAAGTCATGTATTGTTTGAACTTTTCATTGGTGTTCATGTATTCCAGGGAGTCGTTTATTTATTCTGATCACTGTGACCAGGCTATTTTTGTTTATTTTGACTTCTTACCATCATAATTGCGACTCGTATCTATCTATTGTTGGTGCGTTCAATTGGCGTTTGAGTTTCAAAGGGTTATTTATACGCTCTTTAACCTATTGGACTAGGGTCCTGCGAACCAGTAGGACCAAGTTTGAGGACAGTTTATTTAAAAAAAAGCTTACTTGCAATGTGGGTCACACGTAACTAGTATTCTTATTAACCCCTCTTACTAAGCCAAATGCTTGTATTACGAGTGGGTTCACGTCGGTAGTGCAATGGGTGGGTTTCGAACCGGCAACCACATGATCACAAATCCAATGCCCTCGCCATTAGGCTATCGCTGCTTCATGGAGTTTATAATACAATAATATTTTTTCTTTTTTAGGTATAAATCCTCTTTCTCTCAGTGGAAGCAAGTTGGGAGTATTCATGGGATCAGGTTACACAGACGCTGCCACTATTAATCTGTTTGAGTCTTTAAAAACGAATGCCTTCACCATATCGGGGTAAGAAAACCAATTAAGTTGTATTTTAAGTACGGGTATTTTTACTGTCTATTTAGATTCCAATACAATGATTACGAGCCTCTCTTTGATGAAATCTTGCTAGCGATAGAATTTTTCTTACATCAACGTTCTCACTACAGGTGCAGCAAAACAATGATGGCTAATAGAATCTCCTACTGGATCAACAGTAAAGGGCCTTCTTATACATTGGACCAGGCATGTACCACCACTATGACTTGCTTGGAGCTAGCCTACAACAGTATGATTCGAGGAGACTGTGATTCTGCTTTAGTAGGCGGCTGTAACTTATGTCTGCATCCAATTTTATCCATAAATTTAAAAATGTAGGTATCACATATTATTTAATCTTTATTATTAGAACTTCCTCTTAGTGTAGAGGTCCTAAGTCAAATCCACGTCTTGCATAGTATTATTGTGTTTTTCTATAAAATTCTCAATAGCAGTTCGGAGTCTGGATATGTGCCCGGTGAATGTCAATAGGCTCCCCCAGTATTACATGGGACCTAAACATACTGGCGAACTGTGGGTGTGAATTAGGTACACCTCTGCCTAACCCATCGGAGAATACAGTCGTAATGGGATGTTATGTGTTATCGATACTAATAAATTTAATCAAATAGAATTGATTGAATTTAGAAGAGACCCGAGCAAAGTAGAGTGGTACCAGGTAGTGGGTAGATGATTATGATAACCTAACCATTAATGTTTACAGTGCTGGCCATACATGCATGGATGGCAAAACTAAGTGTTTTGATAAAAACGGTGATGGATACGCGAGATCAGAAGCAATAAACGTAATGTTTCTGCAAAAAGCTAAAGATGCTAAGAGGTAAAGGTTTAATGAAATTTATAATAAATCTATCCTGCACATAATATTGTCAATTTGTAAACTTACTTATCTATAATCCTAGGATTTACACAGAAATTTACCACATCAAAGGAAAATACTTTACAAGACCTGATGAACATTTTTTACCGATTCGAAGTGCCGAAGATTATGAAAAGTTTTTAAAAGAATTTTATGCAGAAATTAAGGTATCTCCTTCACACGTGGAGTATGTTGAAGCTTTTGGATCAGGTAAAACATACTAACAATATTCTTTTTATTTATTTTTCTGACACAGGTACTTCATAACATTTATCTTCCAAAGGATCGGATGTCTTCCTCCTGGAAAATATGCCGTGATCACACTTCTAACTATAAAAATATTTTAACTTAATCGATTGTAAATTGAGCTAAAACTGACATATTATATTGAATAATCTATTATTATTGTAATTGTATATTTAGATAAAAAAATTGTCCAGGTATTGCTAAAGGTGACGCCCAGGAACTAATAGCTCTAGGCAACATTTTTGCAAAAGAACGACCTATCAAAATTGGATCGGTCAAATCGAACATGGGAAACTCTGAGGCAGTCAGCGGATTATGTTCATTAACTAAGGTAGGTATTTTTTCAAAAAAGTATCGCTTTGGTTAGGGAGACTTACGTATGTAAATTGTTACGCTTTCGCCCAAGGTTTCTATCAATAGAAGACAAAACTGAAAAGGATTTTGAGATGTATTGTTTGTTTGTCCATCTGTACCTACCTTACCTTCTCAATAGTTTGCCTTCCAGTTTTAGAAGTGAAACCAAAAAAAGTAAATTTGCGAAATTGCTTAAGGAATTTCTCCTTAAGTCCCTCTAACTGTTGTATACGCACCGAACTACCTGCTGTCTTCTAACCAAAGAAGTCATTAATTAAGACTTATAATATTTAGTGCTTATGTTGTTTCTGTTCCCACAGACAAACCGTGAAAACGGTTTTGTCGGGCCTTGTTTAAAAATGTTATTTATAAAAGTTTAATAAAGATACATGCATACATACATACATACGCTTGTGTATACACAACTATAGATAGATATGAAGCACCACATAAAATCTACCTACTGCAAAGATGCAAAAATGCATTGTTCGAGTTGTAACTTAAAATCTGATATTACGCCGCCTGGAACCCGCGAAGTAAGTAAATCCTTTCGGGATACGAGTGTGGGCAAAACGCTTGTACTATTACTTAAGAAAGAAAATTTATTTGTAATACTTACTTATTATTATTTATGTTGAGCGGTTCTATTTATGGTGAACATTAATGTGTAATTCTGTCAAAGGCCTTTGAGTAATCGACAAATGCAAGGTAAAGCCGAATGTTGAATTCTTGGTGCTTTTCTATTATTTCTTATTTGTTTGATAGTGTGCAAGTGGTCTGTAGTAGAGAGTCCGGGGCGGAAGCCTGCTTGATAAGGAGGTTCTTGCTTATCTTATTCACCAGTTTTATAAACATGTGAAATTAAACTGATGGGCCTGTAATTATTTATGTCCGACTTGTCTCCTTTTATGTGCAGAAGCATAATATGAGAATGACAAACGTTTTTTGTGATTTACCGGAACGAAGGATATTATTAAATAGTTAATATGTAATGTGGGGAAGTAGTATGGGCTCTCCAACTTTTAAAGCTTCACTGCTCACACCATCTTTGCCACGACATTTATTATACTTCATTTTGTTAATTGCTATATGGACTGCAATTTTATTTATACGAGATATACTGTGGGAGTGTCGGAACATGAGTAGGGTGTTGCAGCTGAGTTGTATTGGAGTATAAGCTTTTGTAAAATGTTGTGCATTTGTCCAGTATCTTTTTTATATGAATTAATTTATTTCCTTTCCTTAAGTTAATCTTAGTGAGCCATTTTTTTCTAATGCGTTTTGTACTATTTGTTAGTTGTTATATGGTTAATTCGGGTCTGTGTCTTTATTATCTAAACCAAGAATAACGAAACTATTTTTGAAGCTTAATTAAAATGAAAAAAACAGCAACAAGTGGTCCTAGTTGCCGCCAAAACCAAAGTTGTACCACTCAACAAAACAATAACATTGCCTAAATTGGAGTTATGTGGCGCGCACTTGTTATCTAAACTCATTAGCAAAGTTAAATCGGCGTTGAGTCAGCATGAGGTGGAAATGTATGGGTGGTCAGATTCCAAAGTGGTTCTTGGTTGGCTGCAAGGAGATGCGTGCCGTTGGAAGCCTTTTGTGGCCAATAGAGTACAGAAAATAACAGACATAATACCTACATAACAGTGGCGCTATGTCAATACAATGGAGAACCCCGCAGATGCAGCTAGCAGAGGGATCTACCCCTCGCAGTTGAAGGAACATGCGTTATGGTGGTCAGCTCCATCTTGGATATCAACATTTCAAAGTCATGAAAACATCAATCAAATATATAAAACTTGTGAGGAACAAAAACAGTGTCTATCAAATGTAGGCCAACAAACACAAAGCAAAAACGTAATAACTAACTTACTTATAAAATATAGTACGTTCACTAAAGTAACAAGAATTGTAGCATGGATACAAAGGGCATTGACACCTAAACGAAACAGACATCCACGCTACCTAACAGTTGACGAACTGCGCAATGCAAAATTAACAATAATTAAAGTGATGCAATCGATAGATTTCGCAGTAGAAATTGAACATTTACGTAAACACGGAAAACTTCCAACTAATAACAAATTGTTGAATTTGAACCCTTTTCTCGACAAAAACAATATCTTGCGGGTAGGCGGACGTCTATCCCAAGCAGACTTAAGCATGGAGATGAAACACCCAAAAATTATCCCGAAAGACTCTTGTCTGGCCGACTTACTGATTGATCAGGCTCACAAGTTGACACTACATGGGGGGCCAAGGCTTACCTTAGCGAACCTGAGGCAAGAGTATTGGATTATTGGGGGCAACAATTACGTTAAGAAACAATTACGAAAGTGTGTGACTTGCCGAAAACGCGACGGAACCAAGCTACAACAGCTAATGGGAGACCTCCCGGCAGCACGTGTCAACCCTGCTCACGCATTTCAACACACTGGAGTGGACTATACCGGATTTGTGGAGGTGAAATATAACAAAGGGAAAGGAGCCAGGACAACTAAAGGATACGTTGCTATTTTCGTGTGTATGGTGACTAAAGCGGTGCATCTGGAACTTGTCTCAGACTTGAGCAGTTCAGCGTTTTTAGCCGCATTACGGCGAATGGTCGCTCGACGAGGAGCACCACTACATTTATACAGCGATAATGGTACTAACTTTGTCGGGGCGAACCGCATACTCAAACAAGAGTGGGAACTAATTCAAAACACCTTCAATGATAGTTTGCTAACAGATATATCCGAAATGAACATTACTTGGCACTTTAATGCCTCAGCCTGGCCTAGTGCCGGTGGGCTGTGGGAACGCGCAGTGAGGAGTTTAAAGCACCACTTGAGAAGAGTCATTGGCGAACAAAAACTGACGTTTGAAGAGTACTCCACTATTCTATCCCAGCTAGAAGCGTGTCTTAATTCAAGACCCTTATGTGCTTTAACAGAAAACATAGAGGATTTAGATTTTCTAACACCTGCACACTTTCTAACAGGAAGGGCAGGAATTACAATAATTGAAACACCTGAAGATGCTCGGACGCGCTGGCATTTAACTCAGAAATTATTTCAGGATATTTGGAAGAGATGGAAAACGGAATACCTCTCTCAATTAAACGCCAGACCAAAGTGGCAAACACCCAAAGAAAACCTCAAAAAAGGAGATATTGTTGTTATTCACGATGACAATGTGCCCCCTGGAAAGTGGGCTTTAGGCAGAGTGGTCGAGGTTCATCCAGGAAAGGACGGTTACGTAAGGGTAGTAACCTTAAAAACTAAAAATGGCTACATCAAGAGGCCTATTGTGAAACTGTCGGTGTTACCCTTAGATACGCGAACCGAACAAGAATCTACATACCAAGAAAAAGAACCAACAAACCAAAAGATTAAACAGAAATCGGGTCAAAGGTCAAGTCTGGTGACTATAGCTTTAATGTGTTTGTATATTTTGAATATGATTACCAGTGGACTGTGTTTTAAAACTACCAAATTAGATGAAAACCAAGGGCTCTATTTCGACAGATTAGCCAACATGCAGCTTATCAGAGATGAATGGAAGATAGTTGCTTATTACGATATGCAGCCCTACTGGGAAGGGACAGTGGCATATCAAAAATATTATAATCATTTAAGCTTAATTTGTGCAGTTATAAAACAATTAAGTAATTGTGAGGCGCTCATGTTACAATTGAATCATGCATACAGTGAGTTAGAACATAGTAATAAAGTCTTACTACATCAGCAAATAAGCGCTCGTGCCCGCAGACGGCGGCGCGGTGTAATCAACGGTGTCGGATATCTAGCCAACACATTGTTCGGAGTATTAGATGACCGATTCGCCGAACAGTACGAAAAGGACATTGCACTCATACGCTTTAATCAGCAACATATCGCCAATCTATGGAAGAATCAAACATCTGTTATTGAAGCTGAATACAATTTATTAAAACGTACCGAAAAATCCATGAAGATGCTACAAGAAATAACAAACAAACATATTATCAATTTAGTTAATAGTACAAATACCCTCGCGAAGTATGTAAACGATTTCGGGTACAAGACCGACTTTACGCTTTCCGCAATGACTGCAATGAATCTACTAACCCAGCTAAGAAACATCCAAGAAACTTTACTAGACACTGTCACTAATGTATACAACGGAAAAATTAATATACACCTGATTGACCCGACACAACTCCAAGGGCAACTTAACATAATTTCTGGGCAGTTGGCAAAAGAAGTGACACTCCCAATAAATAATATACAAACAGATATGCCGAATATTTATCATTTATTAAAAGTAAAGGCTAAGATAACAGTTAGATACATGATCATTGAAATAACAATTCCTTTGATCAGTAGGGACAACTACATCCTCTACAATATCTTAAGCATACCACATCAAGTTAGAAAAAATATTGCTTCGGTTATCCCAGTTGAAAATCACGTGGCTATGAACTTGCACAAGGACTCATATATACCGATTACTCAAGCTGACTTAGAGAATTGTGTACTACGAGACGCATTCAGCTATATATGCCACCTAAAAACACCAATTTTTAAATTGAACTCAGACAAGGATCTTTGTGTTAAAGATAAGGACAACTCAACCAAATGCAAAACAAATATCGCGGCATGCATCAACAAATGGATTAGTTTGAGCAAACCAAACCAGTATTTGTACTTCTGTTGTGATCAATGCCAACTACGGGTTATATGTCACGACGAAGTGACCGCTCAGCAGTTTACGGGAACCCACGTGGTGAATATCGAAGATGACTGCATGGTGAAAACGGAGAACTTTATGATACACAGTCAAAAGATCCTGAGCAGCCGTGTAGACTTAAGGAACCAACTGAAAATTCCCAAGATAGATCCCATAAACTATGTCTTCAATATAAGTCTTAACCAATATGACCTTAACATTACTAGTGACTGGAACCATAAACAGGAACTCCAAGAATTGGAACAAAAAATAAAAACACTGAAAGACAGCGATGCTACTTTGCCCAACGGTATTACTATCCATGATGTTCACCACTACATATTTATATGGATCATCGGACTGGCGAGTAGCATAATTGGCATAGGATATTTATATCGACGGAGAAGACTTTGCTGCAGGCCAGTGACGTCTGCAACGGTGGAGGGAGCGGAAATGACGCCTAGAACATCTGGAGAAGTGAACTCTCATACTTCTGAACAAACAAATGAGGGTCGTGAAAGTGTTTCTGTGAATGAGTGCTCGCATCAAAATAGGGGTACAACCCCTGTGTTGCGTAAAATTTCATTTAGTGCAGACTCGTAATTAGGAAACCATGTATTAGACAATTATTAGACTTTAAGTTATACCATTGTTGATCATCTTGTATCGTTCCCTATTCATCCTCCTCCCTTCATCTGCCCCTCGGCAAGATGTTCGGTGTAATGCTACCGAACAGATATTATTGACGTCATAAACGCGCCCACTTATAAAGCGATGAGTTAAGTAAACTAATTAGTGCATTACACGGAACCATCGCGACCGGGTGCATTCATACCTAAACATTATACATAACATTTACGTTCATAAACAACCACTAACAAACCATTTAGTTGATAGTTTTCTTTACATAACATTTGATTATAATAAACATTTATTTAACTTAACATACTCTTGACTTTTTCCAACCTATCACGCTCTTACACCGCACATTTTGGTCCTTCGAGCCGGATCTCGCGTCTTGATCGGAAGTGTTTCTTACGTGAAAGTGTCGCGAGTGAAGTGTATGAACTAGTGAAACATTGGTGAAAGACATTAGTGAACAGTGTTGGAAACGGAAGGAGGAACAAGGAGTAGCAGTCGTCGGTCTGTAAGTCAGCATTAGCGACAGCTGATTCTCAAGTAAGATCTGTCCTTTTCTTTATTTTCTCTAACCATCAACATGGTATCTCTTGAATCTCAATACTTACTAGCTGAAGAGATTGAGCAGGAGTATAAAAATTATAAAAAGGATGGGGCTAGCAGGAAGAACAATATCGAATATTTTAAAAGACGGTGGAACAGGTTAGAGGAGTTATGGAATGAGTTTCAATTCAACCATGACCAACTGTGCTCCAATGTGAGTCGTACTGACCCATATTTCATCGAACAGAGATATGAGAAACTTAAGGTGTTGTATTCGAAATTCAAGAACCAAATAAATGAAGAGTACAACGCTTTCACAAGTCAATCCAGCGGTACTGAGGAGAAACCCGTTGGCGTGGAAGCTGCAGGACCATCTTCAGATAAACAAGAAAGTTCGGGGCAATCGAAGCCTGATCAACAGTTAAGTTTAACTTCCGAGCATGGAACGTACAGCAAAATCGACGAGGCGTTGCGCAGACAGCAGGCAAATTTTAAGGCCTTTAGTAGAACAATAGCTAACATTAACTGGGAATCGCTGACTGAAAAGTGGGAGTTTGAAGATGCCTTAAAAACATTGGAGACGCGCTGGTCTGCAATCGACTCTCTCCATTTGGAGATCGATAGTGAATTGGAAGGCAAGAACTTAGAATACGAAGCCAAATTCACTAAAAACGAAATTCAGTATCACACGTTGAAGAAAAACATTAACAAGAAAATGTGGTCGGTCTCCTATAAAGAAAAATGTACACCGAAATTAGAGATCCCCATTTTCAACGGTAATCCCACGCAATGGGTGTCTTTTAAAGATTTATTTACTGAGGCCATACACAATAACAGCAATCTATCCAATGGCCAAAAAATGCAGTTTTTGAAAGGTAAGGTCAAAGGAGAAGCCGAACGGCTAATCCAACACTTGGTCATCAGCTCCGATAACTATTTAGCATGCTGGGAAATATTGAATCCGGCTCGAAGGACCAAAATGTGCGGTGTAAGAGCGTGATAGGTTGGAAAAAGTCAAGAGTATGTTAAGTTAAATAAATGTTTATTATAATCAAATGTTATGTAAAGAAAACTATCAACTAAATGGTTTGTTAGTGGTTGTTTATGAACGTAAATGTTATGTATAATGTTTAGGTATGAATGCACCCGGTCGCGATGGTTCCGTGTAATGCACTAATTAGTTTACTTAACTCATCGCTTTATAAGTGGGCGCGTTTATGACGTCAATAATATCTGTTCGGTAGCATTACACCGAACACTTTTTAATGTGCTTCTAATGTATCTTTATCTAGTTTTTTATAAGGTTCTTGAATTATATTTTTACTTTTATTTTGTTGTGTTAAGTATAATAATGCTCTGATTGATCTATGATCCAAACTTAATTTTATTTGATTGAAAACTTAGATTTTATTTATAATTTATCTATCAGACAGAGGTCTATTTCGATTTTTGTTTTATTATCTGGAGAGATCCAAGTCCAACGTATTCGTTGTTTTTTGTAGAAAAAATGGTTACTTAATACATAGCCATTGTCCAAAAGCAAACTCAATAAGGAAGATCCGCGCTCGTTTCGGTTTTTTTCGTTTCGGAATCTATATATTTTATGATTTTATTTTTAGCTTTGTTTGGCGTATAAAAATGGTGAATTGCCTGCAAACCTGCATTATAATGAACCCCAGGATCATATTCCTGCAGTACGCGATGGAAATATCCAAGTTTTGACCGAGAATACACATTTCGGTCGAGGCTTCGCTGCTATTAACTGTTTTTCTTACACGGGATCTAATTACCACTTACTTCTCAAAGGGCGCTATAAAAAAATGGTAAGATCATTCTTTATTTAAGATATAATTATTTATAATAAACTCATTCGTCAAGTGGTCGTCAGCGCGGTTGTTACGTTACAGGTGTTGGGTGCAATTCCCGGTCAAGCTTAGTGTAGTTTTTATTTTTTATTAATTTATTAGTAGCAGCTCAGAGTTTGTATTTGTCCGCTTAATGTCATCTTAATAATGTAAGGCTAATCATATCGACAAACTGGAGTGCACATCTGCACTCCTAAGCTATCGAAGTATTCAGTCGTGATGCTTTTAAATAAAAGATCAGCAAATTTATTATATTTATTAAGTAGCCGTGATAGCCTAGTGATATGATCATCGGACTGCCAAGTCAAAGGTCTCGAGTTCGAATCCAAGGCACGCACCTCTGACTTTTCGAAGTCATGTGCGTATTAATAATTAATTATCACGTGCTTAAAACGGTCAAGGAAAACATCGTGAGGAAACCTGCATGCCCGAAGTCTGCCAACCCGCAGTAGGCTAGCGTGGTGGACTAAATCCTAATCCCTCTCGTTCTGAGAGGAGACCCGTGCCCAGCAGTGGGACAATGTAATGGGCTGATGATATATATAAATTTATTTTAAGAAATAAATAGTTAAAGGCTAAATTAAAATTTGGTTATTTTTTTAGACTAATGATCGCTACCTATCGAACATACCCCGTCTGGTTCTATTATCTGGAAGAAATCAAGATGCAGTAAATCATGCGTTGGATATACTGAAGAGCAAACCAATAGATCCTGAACAAATTGCTTTACTTCATAATATCTACAAAACTGATATCCCAGGTCACACAGGACGTAGTTACATTATATTAGGTATTATTTTTGATAAATTCATATTGAACACATTTGATAACATAGACTGCTAAGCTAGAGGTCCTGATTTGTCTCTAAATATACCGGAGAACTTTGGGTCTACACGAGTACACTTCATTATTATTGTAATTGTTCCAATGCATGTATGTACCTACTGAACTAACTTATTATATCTGGGGGCACGGCAGTGTCAGATATAATAAGACTTTTCTGGAAGCGTTTCGTCTTATTATTGATCTGGGTAAATAGTTAGTACACTAATTACTCACACAAGTAAGTTTGTCTAGCTTATTCATACCTAAAATATGACAATTATTCGTCTTAGCAACAAAATGTTTTTCGAGGGATTATAATCATAAGGATCAGACCCAGTACAACTGTAAGACGGCAATAAAATCGACATAGAATTAATTAAACTTTACTTTAAATTTAACTAAATTAAAATTATTATGACATAACAATACGTTCATTGCAGATACAAACGAAAAAGACCAAACAGTTTGTTTGGGAAGTAGTTTTGAATTCTATTCGGGCACCAAACGTCCTGTATGCTTCTTATACAGTGGTATGGGATCACAATGGAATGGTATGGGTGCTGAATTGTTGCGGATTCCTATATTTGCTGCTGCAATTGAAAAGTGAGTAAGAACTAGTTTGAGTTGATTTTATGTCTGTATAAAAGCATGATTGACTGCTGCATAAGTCTAGTGATCTTAAGCGCAACTGCTACGCTAGAGTTCTTGGGTTCGAATCCCAGCTCAGAGTTTGGATATGTGCTCGGATAATGGCATTAGGCTCGCCTACAACACCGACACCCCTACCTAATCCTTCGGAGAATACAGGCTCGATGGTATGTTACTAACAGATAAAAAATAACAATACTTATTTTTTCAATGTCTAAGATTCGTGTGAATCTCAGAAACCACAAACAATTATAAACTAACGAAAAAAAATTATTTTAGATGCCATAAGGTCCTCGAACCACTGGGTGTAGATTTAATGAGGATTCTCATCGATCAAGACAAAACGATATTTGATAGTATTTTTAACTCCATGATCGGTATAAGCGCCATACAGATCGGGCTGACTGATGTACTCAAAGAAATGGGAATAGTTCCTGATGTGATAATCGGTAAGAAAGAATCACGTGCATGTGAAAATTTATTTACCTACCTAAATTTAGTCTCTATAAGGTTTTTATTTGACATATTGAGCATTAAATAATTTCACAAAAATATCCACAAAGCTATTATGAACTTTCTAGTGAATGAAAAATACGATCTCAGACATGAGTCGAACCCGAGTCTCCCCGGTTAAGTACACCGGACGCCTATGATATTGAATTTCTACGTCTTAAGGTGATGTCCCTAGAAAATTAATATCTTTGTATGTCCTCTACAATAACAACATTTTTTTAGGTCATAGTATAGGTGAAATTGGATGCGCCTACGCAGACGGGTGTTTTACTGCGGAAGAAATGATACTTGTATCGTATTATCGAGGATTGGTCTCCATTCAGACACCTTTCATCCGTGGCTCAATGGCTGCCGTTGGGCTTGGATACAATGACGTAAGATTAATTAGAATCCAGAAATAAACCTTTATAATCTATGAAAAACAAATTGATAGTTACTTCAACCTGTTACCATTATAACCTGAGTTTTAGTTTTGATGACATAATATAATATGTGTGCTAGCCAGCCATGTAGCAATGGAAATTTAACTAAGCACTTCAAGAAACCATTAATTCTGTATATTATATTTTATTTTATTTTATTTATAACTTTTAGGAAGACTATCAGCTATTTAACTAAAATACACAGCTTAATAGAAATATGAAGCCATTTAAGTCTCCACAGGTAGAAACAATATATGTAAATATGGGGGAAACAAAGCTCGTATGCCAAAGTATATAAATTACATACTAACTAAATTAATCAAAGTAATTACAGTAACATAAAAAATAGAATAGAATACCTGCCAATTAGCTCCATATAAAAACATTCCTGTCATTGAAACCATGACTAACATGACCATTCAAAAGTTAATTGAATTCAATACCTTTCTCATTGAAGATATACTCGAGATAGTTAGATCAAGATCATGATTACGTATGAGTTTATTATAATTGTCACAAGAGCGGTACAAGAAACTGTTCTGACGATAATTTGTAGCAGCCAAAGGAATAGCGAAAAAAGGCGCGTGGCGCAACGAGTGTCTTGGAATGTAAATATTATTTTATTAAGTAATTCAGGACAATGGAATGACGAAGAAGTTAAAATTTGTGTAAGAAATAAAATATCCGCAATTTCACGACGTTTATGCAATTGCAGAAAGTGATGTTTTTGATATGATTTAACGTAATCTTGGCAATTGGATTTAGTGCGGTAATTTAAATATTTCATAAACTTCTTTTGGATTCTTTCAATGCGCATAATATAAACATTATACCTAGGGTTCCAGACCTGTGAGGCATATTCCAAATGGGGACGTACATATGTGGAATAAAGGATTTTCAGCGTCTTGGCTTGCTTGAAATCTCTGGACGTGCGCATTAAGAAGCCAAGAGCTCTAGAGGCCTTATTGACTATAGATGTTATATGTCGATCGAATATTAATTTGGAGTCGTGAAGTACGCCAAGGTCCTTGACTTCGTTTAACTTTTGTAGTCTATGACACTTTAGTGTATAATTAAATATAACTGGGCATCTGCTCCTAGTAAATGTGACACTAGAACATTTTTCAACATTTAGATCAAGTTTATTCTGTATACAATAAGCGGTCCAATCGTAAAAGATCATCTTGCAAATCCTGAGCATCACTTAAGCAAGATACGAGTTTAAAAATTTTCATGTCATCGGCAAAGTTTAAAATGTGGGAATTGGAAAAACATTTATCAATATCAGATATAAATATGAGGAATAAAAGTGGTCCCAGTAATGAGCCTTGCGGCACACCACTTGGAACGCCCATCCACTTAGACATATAATTACCCAGTACAACTGCTTGACTTCTATTATCAATGTACGATGCAAACCATCTCAACAGGTCACCTCTTATACCCGCACTTTCCAGCTTAAGAATTAAAATTTTATGGTTAATTCGGTCAAAAGCCTTGCTGTAATCTGTGTAGATCACGTCTGCATGGCTGCCGCCCTCCATGGAATCAGTTAAAAATTCGTTGAATAAAATTAGATTGCTGATAGTTGACCTTCCTTTAATAAAACCGTGTTGAGATGGAGGAAACTGATGTTTTAAAGAGTCGTATACTTGTTCATAGACAATCTTTTCGAACACCTTTGCTAAAATTGATAATTTGGATATAGGCCTATTGTTAAAAACTAAATGTTTAGGTCCCTTCTTGTGAATTGGCGATATAAAGGCAGATTTCCAAATAGAAGGCATGTTACCTTGGAGTAATGATTCCCGAAACAGGTAACTCAACGGTAGAGAAAGCTCGTCGGCGCAGTTAATAAAGAAAATTGGGGGATAATGATCAGGACCTGCAGACTTACAGGGATCCAATTTCCGTAATTTAGATTTAACTATATCTCGAGTTACTTCAATAGTTGAGATATTAGCATCCATATTAATCTGAAAGTGAGATGAGTCTCCAACTAGGTTATTGTTACTGTTATTTGACGAGAGAAAATTAGAATGAAAGTAATCAGAAAAAAGGTTACAGATTTCACTGCCGCATGTCGCTATCTTGTTTTCATAAACCATATTTCTGGGAGTAGTTTTGGACTTCGAGAGTGATTTTACATGTGTCCAGAAGTATTTCGGATTACACTTGATAGATTCTTCCACTGACGCTAAGTATTAAGTATAACACTCCTCTTCCAGTGCTTTCGCACGTTTACGAAGTAATTTTAGTGTAAGTGCGTCAGAAACCATACCGTAACGTTTAAACTTACAGAGAAATTTGAATTTTTCTTTCAAGACTTTTTTAAGTGCTGGGGAATACCATGGCGGAAATGTCTTTCGACGAATAATTAAGCTAGGCACGAACATATCCCGTAATGTGTTTAAAGACTGATAAAAGAAATCAACTGCCTCGTTGAAAGACTGCTTAGAGAAAATGTCTAGCCATTTAATACTTGACAGGCCCTCATTAATAGCTTCATAATTGGCCTGCCGAAAAGAATATTTTATGTAGGAAGCGGGTTTCAAAACTCGTTCCGCCGCGAACTGAACTGTTAGACACAGGGCTTTGTGGTAAGGGTCAAGGGGGACGAGAGGATCCGGACATTCGATGACATTAACATCATGATTTGAAAGGACTAAGTCTAGCAGTTTACCGTATGAATTTGCCACGTGGTTATATTGCTGTAAGTCGACTACTGACAATTCGTCAATAAATTCCGCCTCATTAACACCCAAAACATTAATTGGCTCAAGAGAATATGTGTTGTCAACCTTAACCCACTCAATTGAGCTCATATTGAAGTCTCCCACAACTAAAAACCGGTCATTAGGGCGGGAGTTCACAGTATCTCGTAATTTGGTTAGAAAGTTGCTTAGTTGTTGAGAAAAATTTCGGCCCCTATTCTGATTACAAAGGTAGATTACACAAATATGAAATTGACTCCTATTGTTATCAGTACAGATGGATACCCACTGATCTTCGGCCGATGAACACCACTCGGGATGAGCATGCACAGTAAGGTTACTACGCGTAGCTATAAGAACTCCACCACCCATCGACTGACCCGTTAGGTCATAGCAGCGGTCGCGCCGCCACACTGAATAACTATCGTCGAACAGTTCCCCGTCAAATACACTATCATTTAACCATGTCTCCGTTAATAAGACAATATCATACTGACGTAAACAAATATTGCGTCGAAAAATAGAGGTTTTAGTACGCAACCCGCGAACATTCTGGTAGTACAAGTTAACGTGCGTCATGGTAACAACAAATGCAATATTAGAATAAAACCATAACGCATACCTGCGAATACAGGTACTTAAAATAAAACGTAATAATATGGGTAGCAGTAAAAAAATGTATACTATAACTACCATCACACATTCGCGGATACAATATAATAACAAATAAATAATTACGGACCACCCAAGTTGCAGAAAGAGTAAACCGCAATCATGACAAATTACAATATCCATAAGAGTGACAAAGATAGATAAATGACACACTATGCAGGCATCAATTAGAACGGTTTCAATTCTTGGAATGAATAGAATTAGCAGGTAATATTTTTTAACAAAAGGCTCATTAGTGAGTACAGGAGTTGACAACATTTGTATTAAATAATTGCAACAGAAATTAATATAAATGCGAAACAGTAATTTTGTAAGGTATGTAAATAGTATAATACATACAAGGCACTTACTTACAAACAATGAATGGCATAAGTAATAGATTATTCTAGTTTGTTTAAATCAAACGGGGAATTTATAATAAAAGTGTGAGTAGTGTCATGTTTACGTACGTGGATTTAAGAAAACTTAACCCACACATATTGAAATCCTTTTTCTTTTGCGGTTTGCTTAGTTTTAGTAAGCAGCTTCTTATATTCTGGTGAAAGGTGGTCGTTGACGAAAATTCTTTGTTGAACATCAGAGAATCCCAAATCATGAGCGAATAATGACTTCAATGCACGGGCTGATGCAATAAAATCCTCCTTAACGTATCGATTCAGGAAGCTCACCACAATATATTTCTCCTTGCTATTCAGGATAGGAACACGGCTGATGAAATTAATTTGATTCTTTTGGACCTTGAAATTGATAGCAGTGCCTATTTGATCCAATATACAAAACAAATTTTCATTCTTTTTTGTAGGTACACCCCTAATTTCAATATTATTAAGGCGAGACCATTGCTCCCGTGCAAGATCGTTGCGTTGAAGTACATCTATTCGGTGTTTATAATCTGATGTGGTAGCTAATGTAGACTCCAGCGAGGATAAGCGCGACTCAACGACATCCACCCTTGTAGTAAACTCCTCAATTTTCTTCAAAGCTCCGTCACATGATGATTGAACCTTGATCATATTTGATTTAATCCCTTTCACATCATCTAATAAGGATGGAAGACACTCAAGTTTAAGGGACATGTCATTCAGCTTACTCAGTATGGCTTCCATGTGACCGTCCTGTGCCTGGAGTACTGGTTTAGGCGACGCTATACGGCAAGAGGAGCATTTCCATGCAGCCCTTCTGACCACACCAAGACGCCGATAGCCAGCCTCAGAAATACCCGCACAATTAAAATCGAAGTGCTTTTCACAACTGCTACACTGAACACCATCATTGAATTTTATATTGCAAGATGCACAATTCATTTTAGTATGACTTAGTAGTAGATGCCAAAGGTTGTCAATCACTGGCTGTCTATGAAGCTAGTGTGAACGTATTAATAGCACCGGGGCTCGTGAGCGACTGAAAGTAGAAGTAGCTTGTAATGTCTTAGTAAATGAACAGACAGTCATTTGTTGCTGGGGATTTTGTTTCACCGCTTCTTCTTCCCAGCAAAAAGACTAGGATGCGGTGAAGGGAGAATAAATTTCGTGGGCTATTGTCTAAACAATTACAGGCGGTTGCTACCAAGTTGCTGCCATCAAGTAGACCGTTTAATCGTCTACCACAGATAAAAGGCTCGGAAACGCATCTGCAACTCCTATCCTTGCAGGTGTCCATGGGCAGTGATATATGTATACTTACATTCGTTACAACTCGTTTGCCGAGTTAACCCATAAAAATACAAGTAGTTATAGTAGGCACCGGAATCAAAACATTACTGTGTCCGAGGTGTGTCCGGAAATGCAACCCAAATTCAATCCCAAGTGTAGTAATAAGCAAATAATGACTTATTGCTTTACTGTACTAAGGTGGACACAACGTAACAATTTTTAAAAATAACTTCCCTTAGAACTAAGTCAGCTCAAAAACATAATTTACCTATTTCAAAATGCTTTTTCTCACTAATATAGTTTGTTTGCCAGAATCATAAAATCTGTTTTATTTATTAATTGCCAAGCGATAAGCAGGCATTCCCGCCGATTTTTTCTGTATATATTGTTTTGCAGAAGAAAATAAACGTGGATTAATTTTGTCATTTATGTAAGACTTACCCTTGCATGAGATTATTAAAGAAATGCCAGAAACCATCAACAATTTTTTCGCCATTGTCCTTTCTTTTTTCAAACAAAAACACAAAATACTCTGTAGTTTTCCTTATACTAAGTACTTCCAATTTGAACCAATTTATATTGTTCAGTAACCCTGTTTAAAAGACATCAATATATATTTATTCACAGGTCCTTCCATTGTGCCCACCAGAAATCGAAGTGGCTTGTCACAATAGCTCCACATCTGCTACTCTATCAGGACCTATCGATACTATGAACGAATTTATATCTGATATAACGAGCCGTGGTATTTTTGCTAGGAAAGTAGCGTCCTCCAACATAGCATATCATTCGAAGTATATTGCTGATGCTGGTAAGTACCTTCGCCACTTGATGAGGTTCCCTATTTCATAACATAGTTCGTTATGGTTACAACAGGAATAGGGGAAGCAAGTGCAGTTTTAAGTTGATATTATTCCGACATACCCTGCAGCCTTCTTAGGTGGCAGATGATCCATGAGAACTTTCCCCCTTTTTTTTAAATCAACTTGTTTTATGAGACAACGTAAACGTGTAACGTGTATGAAACGGTGTTATAGTCTATGTCTGAATCAATCCTTAAACTACATATTTATCCATTATTTTGTACAAAAAGAGAGTTTTATTTTTGAACAGATTCCTTTACGTGGCTTGCGGTAGGAGTTGCGTGATAGAAAAAGTTATGCGCCGATACCGGACAGTATATTTAGTGGTGCCTTGCTGGCATGGCTTCCTCCCTCAGCCCCCTTCCTTTTCCTTTTCTTCTTTCCCCTTCCTTAAATAGGCTCGACAACGCATCTGCAACCCCTTTGGTATTGCAGGCAGATGTCCATGGGCGACGACTACTTATCATCAGGAGCTCGCCAGCTCGTTTTCCGAGTTATCCCATAAGAAAAAAAACCCCTTTCGAAACTTTTATTCTGTTCGGCGTAGTTCGGATATTATCATCGCGCGCTGACCGCCATACTTGTTTATTTTTGAATGTGTAGCTTCGTTCCTGAGCTCAGATCAAATAAAAAGTAAAGATGGAACTTTGCGAACAAAGAAGTGAGGCTGGTTAAAACTACGCCCGCCATGCGCCATACGCACACATGTATTAGTTAACTACGCTGTATCTTGTCAGTCGAGCTTTCGATAGCTCGATAGCTCGATAGCTCGACTGACAAGATATGGCGTAGTTTCGGTATACGTGTGTGCGTGTAATTGTGTGTTGTACACGGCATGGCGTAGTTTTAGCCGGCCTCACTTCTTTGTTCGCAAAGTTCCATCTTTACTATTTATTTGATCTGAGTTCCTGAGGGAATTTTATGATCGCACACATTTGTTTTAGATAAAGACAGCTTTGAAAAACTTATAAAATAAATTGATTTTAGGTCCGGGTTTATTAAGCTACATGAAGAAGCTTATCACAGCACCCAAATTACGCAGTAATAAATGGATATCAACATCAGTACCCCAGGAAAACTGGGATCAAGACTACGCCAAATACTCTTCTCCTGAGTATTTTACTAATAATTTACTGGTAAGGTTATATTAATGTATTACTTTCACTTCATAAAATATACTGCTTGTCGTCGGCGTCGCCAGAAAGTCAGCTTTTCCTATGACTTTATACAAATTTATCTACCTCATTACCCTAGCAGTCGTAGGCGCAACTGCTATGTTAGAAGTCTTGGGTTTGATTACCAGGTGTTATGGGGTTTTTCAATGAAATTTTCAGTAGCAGTAGAAATCCTCATACCGATTAGAATTTCTGCCCAGTTAATATTAATATGCTCGCATATTGCATGGGATTTAAAACATACCGGTGAACTGTGGTCATACATTAGTAGGTACACCTCTGATGACCCTTTGGGGAAGGCATTCGTGATGATTTATATTATTAACTGCTTATTTTTTATTATATTTTAGCATAAATAAAGCGAAACGTTCATCTGCTGAAGACATTATATGCCTCTCAACCAACATGACTATCTTTACAGTTCAATGTCGAACAATGTTGCCGTACCGTTTTTGCTCCTTATTTTTTATATTCACAAAAAAGAAAAGAAATTTCAGTGATAGTGATTGGACTGCTAAGTCAAAGGTCTGGAGTTTGAAAACAAGGCATGCACCTTTGACTTTTCTTTTCAAAGTCATGTGCGTATAAATAATTACTAAAATTATCACGCGTTTAAACGGTGAAGGAAAACATCTTGAGGAAACCTGCATGCCTGAGAGATATTCTTGACGGCGTGTGAAGTCTACCAACCTGCAATAGGCTATCGCGGCTAGCTTATTCCCTCTCGTTCTGAGAGGAGACCCGTGCCCAGCAGTTGGACATTACAATCAATAGGTTGATTATGATGATGATGATGTTAACAAAGATATGAATTTTCTAGTGAAAGAAGAATTCGGCCTGAGGCAGGTTTTGCACCTGCTGGTTATGATATAAAGTTTCATTTCCTGTATTTTTAGCTTTCAAGTGTAATGTTCATCTTTGGTAACGATAATTTTAAACCAATAACTTATTTTTTACCTAGAACCCGGTGTTGTTTGAAGAAGGTGCAACGTTGATACCGAAAGATGCAATTATGATTGAAATAGCGCCTCATGGTCTTATGCAATCAATCGTAAAGAGGTCGCATACCAAGTGTGTCAATTTGGCTTTAGCTAAACGTGAACATTCAGATCCCGTGGGTTTTTTATTACAAACTGTTGGAAAGTAAGTCATAATTACAGTGCTCGTTATAATATTAAGTAGTGAATTGCCCTCAGCTTCGCTGGCAAAGGATCCTGGTTATCCTGCACTCAATCGCTTGCGTACTCAAGTAGGTCGCTTATTATTCTTATCATTAACTACAGAACTTTACAGCGAATCAACGCGCCTTAGGCGAGATATAAGAGAAACTATTATTTCAAAATCGTTTTCCTATCCGATCCGAGTACCTAATAGTGTAAAATAGAGAATACTGTTATAAATGAAAATCTACACTACCCAAGATGAGACGATCCGCCTTAACTTTTAAATTGATTTGTTTCTTTTTTTTCAGATTATATCTAAATGGATTACTTCCTCAAGTAGACGTGCTATACCCTAAGGTGGAATTCCCGGTATCAACAGAAACAAGGATGTTGTCCGACCTGGTTAAATGGGAACATAGTGTTGATTGGTAATTAAAAAAGAAACGTTTTACTCGTAATTAACGGTACTACACATTAGGTGTTGGGCTTATGGTGATTGAGGTTTGCCCTTTGTCTTAGCTGCTCATATCTGCCTGAAGATATGATTAAAATAATTGTAATAACTATAGTAAAAAATAAGAAAGCTGATCTATTAGATATGAATAACTACAGACCTATCTCTCTTGCCACTGTGATATCGAAGGTTTTCAACAGCATGTTGAACTCACCGCTGACCAAACATATTGAAATTTATGACAACTAGTCCACTTCCGGGGCGGACTATCCACTGAAAGTGCAGTCTTGTGTGTTATGCACGCTGTCAAATACTATACAAGCCAAAACACTGCACTCCTTGCATGCTTTCTTGATTTCTCTTGATTTATCAAAAAAGTTGGAAAACACTAATCCAACCAATAGCACTCATCAATATCTGCAAGTAGTGGTATGGAAATCAGGTCAACAGGGTACAATTCGCAATCGTACAGATTAGAGTTCGGGGTGAGGCGGTGGGGATTGTCCTCGCCAATTACTTTGACATTATGTCCTCAAGTAAAATGATGACATTAGATTGAACGGAGGTCGCTCGCAGTGTGGGCGAACATGATAGCTCGTAGGTTTGCACATTGTTCGACACACGTCAAGATTATACTTTTTAGGTCTAACAGTATTTCATTCTACACGTGCAGCCTGTGGGCTGACTATACTCAAAAGTCTTACAGTGCCCTCCGACTCCAACTTAATAATACGTTAAGGGTGCTGATGGCTGCGGCTGATGGATGGTGCTGGGGCTGCGGCGATTTTGTAGTGTATCAGGGATTTTTGCTGATTATTGCAGTAGACTGCTGGTACGCCACGATGTGTAAAAGATGTGCATCCCTAGAGTACACAGAGTACGTGGTGACAACAGCATCCTTATCATGATCGCTAGTCGGCTGGACTGTAGTTACATCAATCATTGCTACGCCATTTCCCATGGAATGGCGCAGCAATGAGTATTTAATGTATTTGTTATGAGAAGTATACGTATTGCTAACACTAGTCTATAAGAATTGTTACTAACATAACGGATACCATAGTCTGAAATAAAGTCTTTATTATTATTAGAAAATGCAGTTTGTAAATACTATTAAGTTCGCAACATCATCAAATAATCAATCAATGAAAAGATGAAGAAGTTAGCCAAGTGTATATACATACATATTTATGCTAGTTACTATACATGATGAAAATATATAGTAAGGATATATAGTATTGTCTTTACATTATTAATACTGCTTATAGGCCTGAATCCGTATACGGACAAAAAGAAATAAAGCAATCATCAGCAAGAAACTTCGTCATGTCTATTTGTGATGACGACTACAGTTATGTACAAGGACACATGCGAAATGGTAAGTTTCGGTATCTCGGTTTCACCTATTTTGGTACACACGGCTACACAAGTAGGTAACGTAGAGCTATACAAATCTAGTATTAATCGAACTCGCATCGTAAATGCTTTTCATAAATGCGAGGCTATAGTTTACTTGATTGATTTTGAGTTTTATTGCTTTGTATAGAGGCTTGGTGTGCAGCCGTGTGTACATCCATACTTTACTATGTTGTTAGTGTTCCTTTGAACCATAACATGGAAATTATGATTGACTGTACGTTTGGCGCAGCCATTTAGATGTACTTCTACCACGACACTATAATATGCAATGGTAGTGACTTGGCTTGTTACAACAAGCCACTACCATTGGACGCTATCGGAGGATAGAGGTCTAGCGAGTGAAACCTCCCGAAGACACGTCCAGTAGTACCGCTTTCTGCATCACTCTTGATGCAGCCGCCAAACGAGAGTTTCCCCAGATGTAAGTCGAGGCTCTTGGTTATTAAGCCATTGGCCGAAACGTCTATCGGCACAATTACTGTTGAATACACATCTCAAAGGTCAACAACTTGACTATTATCTTCCGTATGTTTTTATTCATATTACTTTACATCCTTAAATATTTTTACAAATAATATATAATATAAAAAATTTCTTATCGGGAACAGGGTCCAAGCTCTCGGCGGTCAGGGCTCCGATAGAAGGAACCTCCTAACAATACGTGCCGTACCTAGAAGTACCGATTTCTGTATCAAGCCCTTAATCCAGCTGCCTAACGAGAGCCTCCGCAGGTGTGAGTTGAGGCTCTTGGCTATGAGACCATTGATGGACCACTGCCGAGTCACATGTCGACAATCTCATTGGCCAAGTAAAGATATTTAATTTGCTTATCTTTTTCGGCTTTCACGGGTTTCTCGTCATGCGGAAAACTGACATCAATAATCACTGCACAGCGCTCTGGTCGATCTATTAACACTATATCGATAGATGATAGTCCTGTCAGTGATAATAATAGATCGATCCCAGTACAAACTAATATGGCTGTTAACGAGAACTGGGTCGGTCACATACCTACAGTATGGTACCTCTGAGTCCACAAGAGACAATGAAAGAGTACATCAAGAGTGGCATGACCCAACCATTATAAGCGCGCACTTTATTTTACCTGATTAAAGACTTTTAGGTACTTTTTTGAGGCGGCCAAGGAAGTTCCTGCAATGATCATATCATGTCAACCTCTTTGATTCCAAACGCTTACAAAATACCCCGATACTTTTATTTTATTATTTATTTATTTATAGGTTTCAGTTGAAGAGAGGTATTGAAGGTTTATGGAATCTGTTAAATGGAATTCTTCAGATTTCATAATCCATCATCTCTTCACATGCATGATCGCACATTTGCCTCCCCAACTCCCGCAAATTCCAACCTACTAGACCCTGAAAATTTACCAATACCTTCAGTATTGGTAAATCTCAACTAGGTGCAATTTGTTGGGGGCAAACAGTTTTAGATCATTCATGTAAAGGAGGTGGGATATCAACTGTCCACCTCTTCTCAACTGAAAGTTAAGCTTTGACCCCTCAAGCAATGTGCTAAGAGGGTTCAAGGCTAAGAAAAATCATAACGGACTCAGACTGTCGCCCATATACTTACAGAGGAACTGTTCTCCACTGTCCCATACATGACATCAGAAAGTTGCGTAGGGTTGCTGTTTTTTTTGTATAACCTAGTACTGATTTTTTTAATGTATTTTAGCATTAAATAATGTGAAATGTTCACAAAGACATTCATTTTCTATTGAAAGATTATTATTAAGATTATTACCTAGCGAAAAAAAATAATTATTTAATGCTAAAATACAAAAAAAAACAGTAAAATACGGTAAGGCAACATAGTTCGACATTGAACTACCTGTAAACGAAGTAGTGCTGGTTGAAAGACAGAAATGGCTTCAATAGATGTTGCTGACGTCACCCGAAGACGTAAAATGTGGAAAATCAATTCGACATCACAGGCAGCGGTTTTGGTAGCGCGTTAGTCGAACATTGCCTGAGGCCGAATTTTTCTTTCACTAGGAAATTTTCTTTCAATAGAAAATTCATATCTTTGTTAACCCTGTACTGTTATTTTTAAGGTAATATTGAGGTACCTGAATCTACTTTCCTAGTGTTAATTTGGGAAACCTTAGCAATGAACAGTGGAAAATACTACAAAGACATGCCAATTACATTCTATAATGTTACGTTCCATTGCCAAGTGAAGATCGATGCTAAAGATGTGTTGAGGCTTCGCATCGCAATACAAAATGGCTCCGGACAATTTGAGGTGAATATTTTATTTTATAGTAGGTAGTTGTAGGTACTCCTCGGCTAGATTGCCTCGTTAGTCTAGTGGTCCTAAAAGCGACTGCTACGCTAGACGTTCTAGGTTCGATTCATATTCATATTCATATAGGTATATATATTGCATTCCATAATGTACACATACAGGTGATTATTATATTAGATAGACACAATTATGGACCCTGTCGGGCACAGCAACATCAATTTAATATGAATTTAATGGACCATGGATATATATAATATGTTAGTAATCTATAATAATAACATATAATATTGTTATTTATTATTTTATTTATTATCATTCATATAGTTTTTAGTATTGTTGTAATTGCATTTTATTGCATATTTTTATTCCCAGGTCGAGCAGTGTTATTGAGTTTTTCTATGAAATTTTCTGTACCAGCTCTGAGTCTGGATTCGTGCCTGGTTAATTGCAATAGGCTCGCCCCCTATTACATGGGATTTAAGCATACCGGCGAAGCGTGGGTATAAATGAGTAAATCTCTGCCTTACCCTTCGGGGAATACAGGCGTGATGATATGTACTTCACGATTCGTGAAGACGATTCGACGTCGTTTCTCCTTCATTTTACTGTTCAAACGGCTCCTAGTAGTCAGAGAATAATATTGACTAACCTAAATTACTCCTATAAAGATCAGCTCTCAGTGAAAGTTTCGTCAGAATAAGCGACGATAGCCCAATGGCTAGGGCTTTGGACTTGCGTTCATGTGGTTGCCCGTTTCAAACTCACCGATCGCGCTACCAACGCAACATAAAACCACTCGTAATAAAAGTATCAAGCTTATTACGAGGGGTTAACAAGATTACTAGTAATATGCGACACACATTAATAGTAAGCTTTAAAAAAAATCTGTTCAGCTGGAAAATAGATAAACTGATTTATTTTTTGTTATAAGCACCGTACTTAGATAGATGCATTCATAATTATGATGCATTTCATAAAAAGCAGGTATTTTGGAATTGCCAACAGATCATCATGAACCCATTACATTGTCCCACTGCTGGGCACGGGTCTCCTCTCAGTACGAGAGGGATTAGGCTATAGTACGCCACGCTAGCCTACTGCGCTTGCCAACAGATACTACAAGTTTATTTATTTGAAACTTTTGCCTTAAATAACACATTTTTTTTAATTTTAAACTAAGACAAATTAAAGTAAATGCTAAGATGATTGTTCATACATTCAATTTGCGATATGATTAATAATATAAGATTATTAATAAGCTGTGTTCAATAATTTGTAATTTTCCTCAATAATAAGTAGTTCTCAATAATGTCTAATAATGTATATTCTTATCTATTCTTATCTTATTTAGTTAAATTTATTTTGTAAGTTATTTTGTTTATTTTAATTTAATTCTATATTGTTTAAAGTATATTATAATATAATCAATTTATTATTATTGTAAAGCGAGATCAAAACAAAAATGCTGTGCTTTCCTTTAATTTAGAATCATGCAATTCTATCTTATTGTAAGTGATATATGCCATGAATGTTTTTGTGTGTATTTAGTTGGTTTGCCATAATAAATAAATATATTGCAACTGTTTTCAGAATAAAAAAGTTACCCATAAATTGTAGTAGCTCTAATTTTTTTTTTACTTTTGTAGATATTTACTGGCAACACTCATATCGTTTCTGGTTTTGTAACAACTGTGGTAGAAGATACTATATATGCTACAAGTACTGAGACAAGTGAAGATGATATTATGTTAAGCGGTGAAGATTTTTATTCACTTTTGCAAATGAAAGGGTACTGTTATAGGTAAGTAATTATAAATAAGCGACTCGCTACACACAATTACACAATTGTCGTCAAATCAATAAAATTTATACAAAATCCTACAAAACGTTCAAAAATTATACTGAATAAGAATTCTAAAATTCTAGTATATAAGTACAATAACTCACTGTTTTTTTTTTATATCTTCAGTATACAAAATTTGGTTCATTACAATTTTATAATAGCATATAAATAGTAAAAAACTCTTTTTTTTGTTAGCAGGAATAACTTCCAATCTATCATTTCATTAAACACTTCTCGTAACACTGCATATGTTAAATGGACTGGAGAGTGGGCAACATTCCTTGATTCACTGATACAGTTGACTGCATTTTCGAGAAACCACGATGGAATATCTACCCCCAAGATAATAAAACATCTAATAATAAATACACTTTGTCATAAAAATGAAGATTTAATTGAATTCGATGGCATAAACTGTTTTAATGCAGAGTTAATGCAATTAAATACTATGGTGAGGTAAGACTAGACACAAACTAAGAAATTTAACATACCTAGAGATAAGCCCTGCACTACGCGACAATTATAAAGTACCTAAGTAAATAAGCAAACGATGATGCAAACTATACGGCTAGAAAAAATGGGATGTGAGGACATTAGGGTTGTCGGGATTAATATTAAATCAAGGTTCCTCGCATCCGGGAACCAATGACATCCTAAAAATAAAACACCTATGTGAAAGAAAACACATAATCAAATATACAAACTACGGAATGTATCTACATAGACAAATAATATGTGTAATGTTTTAGATGTGGAGGAATAGAGTTGAGTGGTGTGCTCTTTGATGATAAACCAAAACTAAATAAGTTTCCGGATGTGCTTTTAACGCATGAGTTTTTACCATATGATCTTGATGAGCTTGTACATGTAAGTAAAGAAATAATCAATAGGACTATAATCATTTTTACTCCAGTGACATTTTTGTAATAATTTTTATTTATTATTTGCAGCTAGATACTGCTATTTCTATAAACCTACAAATAGTGGCAGATAATGTGAAAGAAAATAAAACTCAAGTATTTGAACTTGCCGATCCTCATTGCCAACCGTTATGTAATATCATTGAAGATGTAACCAGTAAACTTCCATTCCATAATTTCAATCTCAATGTTGGCAACTCTAATATTGATGAACGCAATGTTACCGAGGTAACATTATTTGTTGCGCATAATTTACTTTGTAATGAAAAGGCAAGTATTCATTTTCAACTTCATTCATGCATGATAAATGAATTTATTTCTGTTCATAGATACTTAAAGACACTTTTACAAGTTAAGGTTTTAATTTTTTTTTAAATTAGAGGGCGCTGAATTTAAATTGACTTTTTGACTCATCGCGTTACCAGAAGGGCTGGCTTATTCTTATGTCAAAGAATAAGTATTGCTATTCAAGGTGGCAACGCTGCCAGTCTTCTGGGCACATTACCAAATGACAGCGATGTGGAGGAACAATTTGACGCCTGGGCTTTATAATTTATTTTTGTATTTTGAAAATTCTCCTCACAGATAATTGAATAGGTATTTCAGTTTAATCACCATTTTCAAACTAATTTTGAATATAGAATTACGTAAACGTAAATCAATATACAAAATTAGTTTGAAAATTACCTATACCTTATATATTATGTACCTTATATATTATATAAGGTAGATACAATATTAGCACACAACCGGTACAAAGTCTACAGTAGCCCTTTAAAATAGGAAAATATATTAGCAGTTTGAAGTTTATTGCAATATTTTATCGTCCATCCAAGTGCATCAGGTAATACCGTTGTCTGCTGTCGATTAGTCGATAGACTGTTTGTATTCATGACTGACTTGGCTCCGACATGGTTTATACAATATATGTATAATACAAATCTTTACAGATTCTTAAATATATAAATACAAATTTGAATGAAGATTCATTCGTTATGACTTTCGAACATAACGTATCTAATATAGAAACAACTGATTTTGAAGTTATTACGACACTGAGAGTAGATGGAGGAATATTAGCTTTGCTTAAGCAGGCAGACCAAAGTAAAACAGAAAATGTCATTTACATTCCGATAGTTAATGATAATAAATTCTCGTGGTTATCTCTTGTACAAACTGAACTGAATAAATCAAGACGTGTTGTGTTAGTTTCTGAGAGGCAGCCGTATTGTGGTTTATTAGGTAAGTATGTTTAGTCACGTAAAATATTTTTGCTAAACAATAATGCTTCATATATTTATTTTTATGAGTATTTTATGGTGTTTTTATTCCTACGTCATTAATGAGTTTTATAACCATTTTTGGATTAAAGGATTGATCAAATATTATAAAGAAAATAAGGGAAAGAATATCAGTGTAGTTGTTGTGGATCATGCTTCCAAGTTCAATCCTGATGTTCCAATTTTCAAGGAACAACTACAAAAGAAACTGACATTTAATGTTTTGAATAAGGTTGGTATTTAGGCTTTTGTTTCCATTATATTTGTAGAGAAGAATCAAAGTTGGGGTAGGGTTCACTCCGAAGCTGTTATAGGTTATACGTTGATTTGTGTGTTGATAAAATGAGGATTAATTTCATCTAGACCCTACAACTCGTACGTAAATGAGTTAATCATTGAATTGTCTTTGCAACTTCTGGGAGACATTTAAAATCACACATTCAATAACAGTCAATAGAAATCACTTAATAAGGTCACCCAAATTAAGTACTTTGATCATTGTCACTAGAGACATTAAGGATCAGGGGCTCTAGCCAATTTCACATCTTCATTATCGATAACGAAGTTAGATATCCGAAATTATGTCAAATTCATACGATTTGACATAATTTCATCATGTGACATATCGAAAGATTATGCCAATACATTTCAGACTTATTGAACTTCGTTATCGATATGGAAATGTAACATTGTCTAGGGCCCCAGGTAGATATTGAACGTGAACACAAGACACTAGCACCTGAGATAAGGTACAACATGCTGGCTCGTTGGTAGTAACTAGATCAAGAAATTCACAGTGTGTTGCAGTTATTGTTATCATTACGAGTATATTATATTGTTTTTTTTTGTCAAATATATAACTAATATATCCGTTATTTTTCATAGGGAAAATGGGGTAGTTACTACTATTTGACAGAATTAAAACCAGTTGAAATACGAAATATTTCGTTAACTAGTACAACTGTTGGAGACCTGGATAATTTTACTTGGATCGAAATACCTAAAAAATCTGGAACCCTCATAGAGGTAAATATGACGAGAAGTATCATTTTAAAATAATTAATTAAACAAAATCAACTGTCAGTTATATGTTTATGCTGATTATATATTCATTATTAAAGTAAAACAAATATAAAAAATACATAACCTAGCCAATGCCCATGAAAATATTTGAAGCTGTAATTCCAATAAAATACTATGAGTTTACTATTAACAGGTTAGTTACGCAGGAATATCAGCAAAAGACTGTCAAAGAGCTCTTGGGAATAGCAGTAATCCGACATCAACTTACGGAATGGATTTCAGTGGAATTGATAGCAAGTATGGTGTTAATTTATTTTTGAACGAAAGAAAATAAATGCTTAGAATTTCTAAATAAATTATGGATATGTTACCAGGGGTAATCATGTTATGGGTTTGGTGGCTAATGGTGCACTAAGCAGTACAGTGGATGCAGACCCAACGCTACTTTGGCCAGTACCACAGCATTGGAGCTTGCAAGATGCTGCCACCGTTCCTTTTCCATACGTACATGCCTACTACATTCTGGTAACACATTGTTTCGAATTAATTTTATTTATCTTTGCCTGACCTTTTAGGCCTTGACTTAATTCATCTATTGTTCTGAATGTTTAGGTATTCAAAGCACATATAAAACAGAAGCAAAGTGTATTCATATCAGGCGGCGCTGGAGCTTTAGGCCAAGCTGTTATATCAATATGTCATAGTTTGGGCTGTACTGTATTCACGACAGTGAGCAACAACTCAAAGAAGGAATTCTTATTGAAACGCTTCCCGAAACTTAAAGGTAATATTATAAAAAGAAGCTTAATATTAACGAAGTTCGAAAGGCTAATGTTGTTACACATATTTTACCTTTTGAGACATTTCCGAAGAATTTTAGAAGGTACAGTCGCCAGCACATCAGGTTATACAAAACTGTCAAATTTCTCCAAATGATTACAAACATTAAAATATTGACAATTAAATACGAAATCGACTGAGAAATTTTGAAATTTTATGGTAACTTGATGTGCTGGCGACCGCGCTTCATATCTCATATCATATCTTTTATTCTCTGATCTGCCTTTTTTTGATCTCACTCCTTCTAATAGTATCTAAGTAAGTGTAGAGCAAATTACTTGGCTCGCTTTTACAGAATGTTTTTGTTGGGATTGGGTTTTTTTACTGAACTGTAAGAAGCAGTTTGGAGTATTGATTTTTACCGAGGCAATGGCAACAAGCGTGCCCCTTATTACATGGGACCTAAAAATACTTCTGACTGTGCGTTTGCAGACATGATGATATGTTATGTTGTCTTTGGCAGATGAAAATGTGTTTGCTCGTCAGGAAAGCTTTTACACTGAAATAAGAAGAGTAACTAAAAATGAAAGATGTGATATTGTAATTAACTGCAGCAACGGAATACTTCGAGAAGTAAGTATTAAACTATATAGTTTCAATAGGACAACTAATTTTAAATGATAGCCTCAAAAAATTTAAACTTTCGCACGATCTTTCATACCTTAAATATGACTTCTCCTCTAGTCTGTGTTTGCGCGTTGGTGATTTTTATGTTGTACGCTGAGCTTTATGTTAAAGTTTACTTTAAAGGAACACATGGATTTTTTTAATGGGCATGTGCACAGTATCGTAAGCAGAACCGTATTAAAATCGCTAAATGAGTGTACATAACGTAATATTAAACATAGGTTTATTGTTATGAAATCTTAACGTCAAAAGCTGGCTCCCCTAATAAAGGCTAAGATACTGATTCTATTAATCCTTTCTTTTATTTACAGAGTGCTAAGAAATGTGTCGCGTTTCATGGCACATTAATAGATGTTAGCAACGTAGATATTGATGCAAACAAACATTTTGGTATGTCGTATTTATACGAATGCAAGTCGTATAAGTTTGTAGATTTTTGCACGTTATTTAAACCGGGATATGAGCATGAAAAGAAGGTATATAGTAATAAAGGAATTAATTATCAAATATTGAAATATTTAAGTAAAAAGATCCATTATAATACATTAAGATACATTTTAATTTTTAATTAATATGAATTTTATAAAGGTTCTTCAAAGTCTTATGGCTGAAGGCATAGCAAACGGAACAGTACAGCCACTGAGCCGAGTGGTGTATGATCTAGTTGAGGTATCACGTGCGTTCAAACTAGTGTCCGCAAACAGAAACCTAGGCCGAGCTTTGATAAGAATTAATAACGCAAAATCACTATCTTTGCATACTAACGTTGTACCGAGGTAGAGTATTTTTTATTTTTGTTACGATATTGTTTTTGATTTGCTTAAAAAAATAAATTTTTGAATATGACTTCCTTCCGTTTAATAATCATCATTGTAACAAAGCAAATGGTCGCAACGTTTGCAATGTATTCATTATAGAGTTACAATGGTTTTTGAAAAATTATTTAACGTGTCTTACAGTTTTTATCACTTTTTCAGCATCTTATTTTCAAAAGGTGTCCATATTGTGGTAAGCCATGAAAACTACTTAGCAGTTGCACTGATCGACCATTTAATCGGCAAAGGAGCAAACAAAATCATTGTACACTCAAAGACTAATGATCAAGCAAATTATTTACTTGCTAAAGCCTCGTAAGTTTATTTTTATCTTAAGAACGAATGAAACCTATATGTCCTTCCAGTATTTAAAATACCACTTTAATTAATCATAGAGTTATTAAAATATATTTACAAATATTCCGACCATTGAATGTATGTTTTGTTAACGACACAGAAAACACTACCTTCTTTGTATTTTATAATTTACAAAACATTCTTATAGGTTGTGGAGAAAAGAAAACGTAACAGTGAAGTTCAATTCGGAAAACCTTCAGACAGAACAAGGTTGTGAACGTTTGCTAGAAGCTGGGAAAAAACTAGGTCCAATAACGAGTATCTTCATAGTTCAAAATTACAACCAGAATGTTGACAAGGAACTCAATGAGCAAGAAAATCTGAAATTCAGTCTTGAAGAAACAATTATGGTAACAGCTAACTTGGACATGGTATCTAGACACAGTTGTATTGATCTCAGGTAAAATGAATTACTAATAACTAATAAAGTGAATAACCTTCTTGTATAAATACTGGTAGAACCTATACTATTTTTTTCTTTTTGCAGTCATTTTGTGTTTGTTTCTGTTTCGCCACTAAATATTGGCAGTGAATATGCAGCATCAGCATGCGAAACAATTTGTGAAGCCCGTAAAAAGATTGGATTACCAGCCCTTAACTTATGTGTTCATCTATCAAATATTACGGTAATGATTGAGTTATAATGGTTACAATAAGTTTTTATCTATATTTATTTTTTTGGATAACTCGGCAAACGAGCATGCGATCCACCTGATGGTAAGTAGCCATCGCCGCCCATGGACATCGGCAATACCAAAGGAGTTGCAGATCCGTTGCCAAGCCAAGGAAAAGCAGGGGAAGGAGAAAAGAAGAAGGGAGGAGACTAAGGGAGGAATCGGGCCTCTGGTGCACCACAATCACCATACGAAACGCAACAGTATGCAAACTGCTACTTGACGTCGATATTTCGTAGGAGGGAAGTACTTCCCCAGTTGTGCCAACCCATTCATGCTGGCATGTAGACATGGCAACGAGACACAGCTAATAATTCTTAATTATTTTTCAGACCACTCAAAAGAAAGCTAAATTGCCATCAAAATTAGCACTATCAACATTGTCTTCCCTTTTCAATGCTATGGACATAAGTTTGAGATATAAATACAATAACGTTCTTACTTTTAACTTTGAAAATACTCTTACTACAACGATAGCCGAAAAATTAGAAAGAATTTTGGGTAAGCTCAAAAAATATACAAAATGTATTGTTTGCACTCCAAAATATTTAATTACTAATAATAATTTGCTAAACGATTTATCTTCTTATAGGTGTAAAAAAAATTGATGAGATTGATGAAAAACTAACTGTAAGAGAAGTAATTACTATCAATGAAATAATTATAGACGAAATCAAGTCTAACTTAGCTCCCTGTACTTATTCAACGGACGAATTATTGGACATGACGGTTGGATGGTAAATATTAACGTCTACCGTACATTTCCACATACCCTCACTCGCACACTTTAACGATACTGGTACCTGGACCAGAGTGGTACATATCAGTGGCGCTAGCCAATGTGAACCAAGCAAATTGGACGCTATAGATTTACTGGTAGAATTCGACAATGATAACTTAACAAATTTTAGATAAATATTATTAATCAAAGAAATGAAATTTTGAATTCAATTAGAATTCTTAATAACTTAGAGATAAGCGCCATAGGTTTAAGGATGACCAATGCGAGTGAGGGGATTTCACACTCAGCACTATGCTGAGTGTGAAAGACAATGATGTCAGACCGATGCAAGAAAACTTTGCCGATTTAAAATTGCTTATGCTTTCTTAATTGCGTACCATTTACTTTATTTATATTTTCGTAATATGCAGCGATAAACGTAGTATTTACCTTGATTTTCAGTCTTAAAAAATTGTACTTAAATGCAAAGAACAAAACTTGTACCCATTTGGAACGTGGTCTAGGTGCATTTTACAGCCATATTGAAAGAAATGAATATATTGCTGCCGACGCCATGATTCCGATGAAAACACAGCTCTCATTTTTTGAGGTAATGTTCGGAATCGTTTATTTATAGAATGATTGCTAACCATATTGCGATGGAAGTTTATAAACTTACCATCACGCTTTTATTCCCCGAAGGATTAGGTCTGCCTAATCCAAATGCCATCCTTCGGGGAATAAAAGCGTGACGGTGGACTGATATACACCAATAGTTCGCCGGTATGCTTAGGTCTCTTGTGAGCGAGAGAGCCTATTGCAATTATAGCGTGCACCAATCCAGACTCCAAGCTGCTATTTACAATTATGTAGAAAAACGCAACATCACTTTGTTTGACCTAGAAATATAAACTCTAGAAATTAGAAATGGGATGATTATAAAATACATGATGTTATTTCTTTGAATAGCACGGGAGGGTTTTGACCGGCAGTATACCAGACAAGTTAGTGATATGACCATCGAACTGCAAATTCAAAGGTCTCGAGCTCGAATCTTAGGCACGCACCTCTGACTTTTAGAAGTCATGTTTTCATTCATAATTAAATATCACGCACTTAAACGGTAAAGGATAACAAAGAGCGGAACTGTAATGGACAATGTAATGGGTTGATGATGATGAAATAGCAGACATAGACAGCCTGATACTGGCAAAAAATCGGTATATTCAATCATCTTAAAATTTTCATCTCAATTTTTAGCAAGGCGGATTCGTGGACCAAAGTGGAAATCATCTGATGTTAATACCAAGTTTTGAAGGCCGCTATAGTATATTTGATTCGCTGGCTGAACGACTTAAAATCCGAACTGTCACCTTACAGTTAGCCCCCGATGTGATTTGTGACAGCATTCCAGAAATGGCAAAAATTCTGGCAAATGTAAGTTTTAATTTGTAGACGGGAGCGGTAGTGGCCCAGTGGTAATGGCCGCGACTAACGAATTTTAGTTTGTAGGTTTGAACCCAGACAGGTGCTTTACTTTGTGTAAATTATTTCATCACCACTGCCCTCAAAACGGTGAAGGAAAATGGAAAACATCGTGTGGAAACCGGCATGTCCTAGAACCAAGAATGCGATAACATGTGACATCTACCAAACAGCACTGGGCCCTCATGGTGGATTACTGTGTCCCAAGCAGTGGAAACATTATAGGCCGATTATGATGATTGACGCAACCTAAATATTTTAAAGTTACAAATTTCAGCAAATGAAAAATTGTGGGGCAGGGTTCGAACCCTCAGTAGGTGGCGGGCGTGTTTGCCCCACGCGCGCCACCATCACTACACATTATAAAGTTGCGAGAAGACGCTTCGCCCTTTGCAGGAGTCACACGAGCGCTGGGTGACTGGGTCACAGCTTGTCATGATCGTTGCGAATGACTGGAATCTCATGGCCAAAACAATCAGTACGAGTCTGACTTAACCTGCCGCTTCTTCAGACGGCAAAAAATCCATGAGAATTTTTCATACTATAAAAAAAGAGTTCGAACCAGACTCTTTCTTCGTCTTAAGTTGACGTTAACGACACGTACTAATGACACATTAAAGGAAAAAATAAGAAAGGAGTTAGTGTACATAGTAGGAAGGTCCCAGGTTCGGACTCTGTTTTAGATTGAATTTTTTCGAGGCAAAAATTTTTATTTTTAATATATTCTTCTTCTTCGTCGTATCCTCATGACTGAGGGACGTGACGGCTGTGGGCCCTCTTCACCATCGCTCGCCAGGCTGCACGATCTTGGGCTTGGTGTACGCTTGCCTGTAGTGTAGCTCCAGTTGTTGCTGTTATTGTATCCACCCATTGCATAGGCATACGACCCCTACTCCTCTTCCCCGCCATGCGGCCAGTGATAATGAGTTTTTCTAAATTATCTGGACCAGACCTGGCCAGATGGCCGAAAAAGCGCAGGACGCGTTCTGTGCAGGTGGTCGAGAGCCGCGTTCCTATGTTAAGCTCTTTTAGAATAGACTTGTTTGTGCGGCGTTCAGTCCATGAAATCTGGAGCATTCTGCGCCAACACCACATTTCGAACGCGTCTATTCTTTCCCGGGTGCGAGCCTTGAGCCAGGTTTCCGAAGCGCACAAGAAGATCGAGAAGACAAGGGTCCGCATCAGTCTTATTTTCGTTTTGCGGTTAATGCTTCTGTTCTTCCAAATCTTCTCCAGTCTTTTTACAGCAGCTTTAGCCATCTGAGATCTTCTGACCACCTCTTGATCGCAGTTGCTGTCGTCGCTAATTTGTGAGCCCAGGTATACAAATTTATGCACGACTTCGAGATCTCGCAGCTCATTGCTTCTCTGCACGGTACCAGTCCGATCAACAAACATAAGTTTGGTCTTGCTCCTGTTGATTTTGAGGCCATACTCATTGCTGATGTGCTCAATTCTGCGCAAGAGAACAATATATAGTCTTATAATATATAGTATAGTATTTTAATATATAGTCTTCACATAAAACAGATTCTACAAATAAAACACCTAAAACTGAAAAAAATCTTTTCACAGAATATCAAAGTACACCTGGAGAAAACGTCAAAATTTTACATTCTTGGTTACTCATTTGGAGTCAATGTTGCTTTGGAAGTTGCAAAACTTTTAGAATCTGAAGGTACTTGATCTACTTCACTTATTTAATTGAACTTCGTAGAAATACTTATAATTCTAGATGAATCCATATTCATAATATCATCACATCATACATACATCATCATCCTACCTGCCCAGTACAGTGACAAGCGAAGTTTACAAACAGTAGTAAAATTATTAATCAATATCCGTGACTGTGTCAATAAATATTCTTTTATTTGTTTCAATTTAGAAAGAAGTTCTAACTAAAATTTCGTCTTTAATTTCGTCTATCTCTAACATACTCATATATACAATAAAATTTTCTTTCTTCAACGATTGCTTTCGAAAAGAAGAAAAAGATGTTTATTAGTACAAGTCATACTTCAGACTAATTACTTAATAATAAATACCCGTGCAGCTTCACCAGTCCCTTGTAACCATGAACTTACCCGCAAATAACTTCTGTCAACTTCAGAAGGCAATTATCAGAAACACCTGCAGACTAGTCAGAAAGTTGCTTAGGCCCGTGTCATCGGTTTTCCCGTTCAACCGGAGAAAAAAAGAAGTTTAGAATAAAGGATATAATAATATTTTCAATTGGCATAAAAATGTCTTAAAAGTTGTTTATAACTTTGGGCCCCGAGCTTAATATAAACTGTATAACAGGAGCCAGTGCCATCACCAAATTATCAATACTGACAACAAAAAAATAGTTCCTTTTGACGTGGTTCATAATAAAAAATAATAATGAATGTTTCAGGGTCTACTGGAGTAGTATATTGCTTAGATAGCAGTCCAGAAGTATTGAAATCAAAAATAAAAGCCTATGTCGGTAATCTCACTGACAGTCAGTTACAAAATAAAGTACTAGTGCATATGTTCAACCTTATGACTGGTCGAGAAGACATTGATTTGAATAATGAGCTGGAGAAGGCTGATGCCTGGGTGCATAAAGTTGAAATTTGTATGACAAGACTTAGAAAATTAGTTCATTTCTCAAATGAATACATAAGAACCATTCTGGAGTCGGCTTACAAGCGGATCATATTAGCGAGAGACTATGAGCCTCATGTTACGTTGGAGTCAGAACTGGTGCTAATAAGAGGCATCCCTCATCCCAAAGAAGAGAATCTCGCAGAAGACTACAACCTATCGAAGTACACCAAGCAGCCGGTCAGGGTATTCCACATAGAATCTGACCATGTTTTAGCACCATACGATGTCAAAGTCCCCAACATCGTGAACAAAATAATTGATCCTAATTTATTAGAAGAATTTAAATACAGTAACCTTTGCGAATATGTACATGTTTAAATGAGTTTTTGAGGGTTGTACCAACAATCAGTTACGCATAATTATATTTTATTATTAACGGCCAAATATGTTTTTTATTCCACCAATATCCTAGTAGGTAATCGGCATAATTACGAGTCCATTGGTATCTATATGTTATACAAAAATTCTAACAGGCAGATGTCTTTAGGATAGGGCCGCATAAATAAAAATTGTATTAGTTAACAGTAACTCGTTTTTATAAATATACAATCTATGAAATATTTTTTTATAACAACGCACACCCTTTTCTTGCTTCCAACGTCTTTCTTCCCCAATCTATTCAATCGGTCATCTTCCATATTATCTCTCTTCCCTTTCTTCACATATATTTGTCTACCTCGCTCATTTACATTCCGTTCCACCCAGTTCTTATACATTCCGTTTTCTTAATCCTACACGTCTGTACATTATGGATATTGAAGAACGAAAATGTTGTAGTAGTAGTGCCTCGCTGGCATGTCTACATGCCAGCATGAATGGGTCGGCAAGACTGGGGAAGTACTACCCTCCCTCAGAATATCGACGTCAAGTAGCAGTATGCATGTCGCAGTCAGATAGATAAAACCGTAATATAGTTATATCCCTAGGGATATAATTATATACCGTAACATAGTTATACGAAAGCGATTCTTTACTATCTCACTAGGAATATAGTTATAAAACCGTCGAAGTTTAGTGATATACTTATATTACTAGATTAAGTTCAGTGTTATAAATATATTAGGGTTTGTCTCAAAAAAGTCATATTGTATCATACTGTCATTGTAACATTTTGTCACGACCACCATTTCCTGTGTTTTTATGAATTTCTGACAAAGCATTGTAATATTCTTCGGAGGGCAAAATTTTTATAACAGGATCAGTAGTCGATTTTCGTTTCAAAGCTAAATACTTTTCTGCTCCTACCTGCATTACGTCATAATGGATTGCATAAAAATGATCGTTAGGATTACTCTTTACGATAAGCCGAGGCGCCGCTTCATACTCTTCTATGTAATTTATTACTTCACTTATTCTCTGCCGCGTCCACTCTGGTTTTTTGCATCTCGCATTGTAAAAGGCTTGTGTTTAAACGCCCCCCAAAAATGTACCTATTTTACTACCATTAAAATTCGAAATGTTCACCAAAATGGATAAATGGTCACCAAATTACGTTTCCTAAAATTATATAAATCCAATTTTTCTTATTATTGACTGCCATAAAAATATATGGACGCCTTTAAAATTCACGAAATTAATTAAAATATGATAATATAGCCAAATAGTATAGGTAATAGGTAATACTTCAGTAACATGTTAGTTAAATAGGCCGAATTCGGTCCTGGCACGTCGCCGGCCGCTGCCGCGGCACGCTCGCTTCGCTCGCTCGGCTCGTGCGTTGTGGTCGCAGTTCTAACCTAACCTAAAGCCTTATTAAAATCATCAGCTTGACAAAAAAGTAATTTCAGTCTTACATTAAAGTAGTCTGTGTTCAAATTTGGTGACCATTTATCTATTTTGGGAAGCAAAAAGAATATTTGGTGCTTAGGGTTAGGATCTTAAAAACATTTCTGGTGATCGTCTAAATTATACGTAAAGTTCCTGTTCAAACCGTCGCCTTGCATTCATTTCTTCATCTTTATCCATAGCTGGCACAAGTAATTAGCAATGATAAAACAAATATTAAGGAAACGTAGCGATAATTAAATGAACATGCACGAAAACTAGACGTGAACGCCGTACAACTGTTCTCGGCCGACTGACTGCGGAGTGGGGAGCGCGTAAACACAACGAACCCCTCCCGCCGCGGGGGAGGCGGCGCGCGCCTGCGCCTTACACTCCGAAAGCTATTTCACTAAACTTAATCTAGTATAATAATAATAGTTTAGTATATCACTAAACTTCGACGGTTTTATAACTATATTCCGAGTGAGATAGTAAAGAATCGCTTTCGTATAACTATGTTACGGTATATAATTATATCCCTAGGGATATACCTATATTACGGCTTCATCTATCTTACTGCGACATGCATACTGTTGCGTTTCGTACGGTAAATATGGTGTGCCGCCCAATTACTCCTCAAACCCCTTCCTTTTCATGTTCTCCTTAACTTCCCTTTCCTTTTCGTTGGCTCGGCAACGCATCTGAAACTCCTTTGGTATTGCAGATGTCGACGACTACTTACCATCAGGTGGCTCGCCTGCTCATTTGCCGAGTCTTATCCCATTAAAAAGAATATTTAATATGGGGGGCTTTTATTAGACTAACAGAAATCAACACAACTTATTTCAGAAGCAAACCGAAACACATCATGTGTAGGCTCTTACCTATAGCTTTCACAAGATATTAAACGGTAGTAACAATATCAAACAATCATACCTGGTTTGGCTATCTAGCTTTCACTTCGTGGTATCCATTTTATAGCTGTGGTTGCATTGCTTTTTGCTTTCAGTTGTTTTTTTTTTTAATGTGGGTAAAAGTCGTGATGTCTTAAATATTTCTCCTCCCAAATAATAATATAAATAATTAATGCAATTTGTAAATTATTGTATGTCAGTAGTCTGGCGAAACTTTCTACACTTATACTTTACCTACCTTTATCATAACCAGATGTACCATGTTTTAAGAAAATAAACACATTCAATCAACAGCAATCGAGTAAATATCAGTCACAGCGAAAGTGTCAGGCTCCCATATATCATAAAAAATTACACCAAGTTCCTCAAAACTTATTGAGTCCACCAACTGATTCTTACACACGTCTATTCCTCATTATACTTAGTATCGTATCCTTAACTTTCGGATTGATAATATACTTTTTTAAATTATTTTTATACTTATACAAATTTTTATCATTTATTTGTTCAGGTAATTAGAATGACTTAGTAGATAATAACACAACGATTGGCGCAACTAGGCGTCAAAGTACTCCTTCATCACATCATCGCTGTCATCTAGAAACGCAACGCAACGGTGCTAACTATTAATTGGTACAAGACTCCAAAAAGTCAGAGTTGCGTGCTTCAGATTCGAACTCGAGACTTGGCAGTCTAATCGTATCACTAGGCTAGGATTAGGATTTAATCGTGTGCATTCCTTCCGAATATATTTATTGCTTGGTATCTGAGGCGGGTTAGCGCAGTAACTTTTCAGTTTTGATGTTAATCAATAAATCTCTGATATGATCCGATCGCCTTCAATTCGAAATAGTTTCGCTTTACCCTACTCGTGCCTTGGCGTTTTTCTTTTGTCTTCCATATATTTCAATCTTGTTTTCAGAACAGAACCCGTTCGTTGAAAAATTGGGGTCGAATTGTTTTTTTTTTGTACATTCCCTGCTTGAAAACTAACTTAGTACAGTTTGTTCGAAATAAGTAAGCCGATCGGAAGTTGACTGCAAATGGTTTAAAAGTGGTAAATTTAAATAGAAAGAGTCGGTGTAAAGATAATACGAGTCGTATACGTTTCGCATTTCTAATTATTTTGTTCACGAATTTCGATATTTATGTATTAAAACACTTAATTAAACAATTTTATCACCGCCGTAGTTCGGAATGGCTAACTTCCGATCGGCTTACTTATTTCGAACAAACTGTACCTAACTCGTTTTTAGAATATAAGTAATAACAAAAACCATCTGAAATCTATGTTCTAATATTTCAAAGGTTTCGTTCAAGGATTTCGAATAACTCATTTGAGTTTCGGTTAGGTAGGTACCTCGGTACAGGATAATGATAATTTCTAATTAATGTTGTCGAGATTTAAGTAAAAAATCAGAAAATCAAAAATTTCCCACTTGTAAATTTCAAAATACAAAAAGTATGTAGTAGTATTAAAAGTATTTTTATATGAAATTCTCTATAGGAGCTCGGAGTCTGGATTTGTGCCCGGTTTATGGCAATAGGGTCGCCCCCTATAAAATGGGACCTAAACATACCGGCGAAATGTGGATGTACATTAATACACCTCTAGAAACGAAATACAGTTCCTTTATAAAATCCACTACCTCTTTATACTCCTTCACGCTGACGCTCTAATGGTTCAGCGACACACAATTTCTTACTGCGCGAGCAAGTGCTAGAGTCCACTTTTTCACTGTCTGCCTTTATTTTCTAAAGTGAATTTTATTTTCAATTCTTAATTAACGTGTGGTTACAACACTTACATCTGAAAGTCTATGGTCACTCGTTACTTAACACTTTACAGATTATTCAAAAAGGAGCAACTCGCTGACTGCCTCATTAGTCTAGTGGTCCCAAGCGCGAATAGTGCGCTAGAGGTCTTGGGTGCGATCTCCAGGTCGAACAAAGTGTCATTGGGTTTTTTTGAGAAATGCTCAGTAGCGGTTCGGAGTCTGGATTTGCGGCTGGTTAATGGCAATAGGCTCGCCGCCTGGTAAATGGGACCCGCAAATACCGGCGAACTGTGGGTGTAAGTTGGTAAACCTCTGCCAAATCCTTCGGGGAGTAGAGGCGTGATGATGGTTTGAGAAACTATCCATGACTTGGATAGCATGTTCAATAGTAGCGATATTACCTAAGGGCAGATTGATTGTCAGGCTTCATGGTCCCCGGAGTAAAATAATAATTATCACAGATGTTTGTACCATACTCGGGACTGACGTAAACATACATTTAAGGAAAATGTGCTAAGAATGGTCTCCAATCCATAGACTAACCACTGCAAGTGCTTAACCCTCCAGATCAAGTGATCAGCGTAGTCATTATTAAGCCACGAACCTCGAATAACAATCCACTGAAATATTAAGAAGGAATATACTTACTTATTCATAAATTATGAGCACTTAGATGATAGGAAGCTAGACTTTCAATTTAGGAAAGTAAGGACAAAACAACGGATGTCTTGTAATGGACGGGATATACAAGAATGACAAACATGTTATAAATATTTGAAACAAACGTCTCGAAGAATAAAGTGACTCGGAGGTTTTAAGATACGCTTTCTAAATACATAGACCGTTTGTACTAAATTATACCCTTCTGGAAGCGTAGCCTAATGGTACTAATATTAAACATATTAAACATTATATTAAACATACATACATACTATCACGCCTGTATTCCCCGAAGGGTTAGGCAGAGGTGTACTTATGTACACCCACATTTCGCCGGTTTGTTTAGGTCCCATGTAGGTAATAGGGGGAGAGCATATTGCCATGACCGGGTACAAATCCAGACTCCAAGCTGCTACTGGGAATTTCATAGAAAATCCCAATAACACTGTGCTCGACCTGGGGATCGAACCCAGGACCTCTAGCGTAGGACTAATGAGGTAGTCTGCTAAGGACCACTAGACTAATGAAGCAGGCATATTATGTTAAACTAACTCATTATATAAATATTAACTAATTGTATGAATATAAATTTTCTCATCTATTGTTTCTAATATCCTTATTCATTATAGCCCTAAATCGCGTGCGGTGGTCATGAAAGATATCTAGGTCATACAAAATACACCAACTGTTGTAAGTAAACATCAACCTGGCTATCGGAGTATTCATGCCCTTATCCTATAGTCACTGCCATGGGATTTATGAAATTCGCCACGACCACGAAGGTTCTTTTTCACAGCTTAGGCAGGTGCATTAACAAGTCACTACATAGTATAAAACAAAGTCGCTTCACGCTGGCTGTCAGTATGTATAATAAACGATCGACTGGCGCAACCTGGAGCTTCAATCTTGTACACGCTGCAAAGCTATTCTTTCGGTGCCAGTTTATCCTGAATGAAATGTTTAGCTTGATGTGGAGTTGGAGTCACGGTCTTCGTTGCTCAACCGATATTTTTGCTCATTATATTAGGTTTGGCTTCTAGGATAACCAGATGCAGCAGAATATCTGTATTTTACGCGCAGCGACTGCCATCAGACCTCCGCAACCCATTATACGCAATACCGATATTCAAAGGATAGATTGGTTGTCAGACTTTTTGAGCTTGTGACTACAACGACAGTCATGGTATATTGCACCGACGGCTTTACGTGCTCAACAAAGCACGGGGGGCACGAGGTGCCTCGATGTGTTAATAATGGTCACCCATCCCCAGGAGAAAAGGATGAGGATGCTTCGATTATAAATATGCCCAACACTATAAGGAGGTATATTGAAAGAAATAAAAAAATAACTGGCCGTAAATAATAAAATATAATTATCAGTAACTGATTGTTGAGACAAGCCTCAAAAAATCATTTAAACATGCCTATATTCGCAAAGGTTACTGTATTTAAATTCTTCTAATAAATCAGGATCAATAGTTTTGTTCACGATATTGGGGACTTTGACATCATATGGTGCTGAAACATGATCTGATTCTATGTGGAACACTCTCACCGGCTGCTTGCTGTATTTCGATAGGTTGTAGTCTTCTGCGAGATTATCTTCTTTAGGATGAGGGATGCCTCTTATTAGCACCAGTTCTGACTCTAACGTAACATGAGGCTCATAGTCTCTCGCTAATATGATCCGCTTGTAAGCCGACTCCAAAATGGTTCTTATGATTTCATTTGAGAAATTAACTAATTTTCTAAGTCTTGTCATACAAATTTCAACTTTATGCACCCAGCTATCAGCCTTCTCCAGTTCATTATTTAAATCAACATCTTCTCGACTAGTCATAAGATTGAACATATGCACTAGTACTCTATTTTGTAACTGAGTGTCAGTGAGATTACCTAGATAGGCTTTTATTTTTGATTTCAATGCTTCTGGGCTGCTATCTAAGCAATACACTACTCCGGTGGACCCTGAAACATATTCAATTTTATTTTTATAATGAACTTTGAGAGAAGGAACCATTGCTTTGTTGTACTTTAGTATTAATAATTTGGTGATGGCACTATTACTCAGTTTATATTAGCGGGAGCCAAATTTATAAACAAAATATATAACATATATCTACGTCAATTTAAAATATTATTATTAAATAATTATTCTGAGTTATGAATTATTAATATCTTTTTCTTCCTTCTCGTAAGCGACCGTTAAAGAAAGATGATCTTATTGTAAGTATAAGTATGGTAGATATAGACAAAATAAACTTAAATTGTAGATGGAATGTCATTCTAAATTGAAATAAAGAAAGAATATTTATTGACACAGTCACAGATATTGTCTATAAGGATATTGTTGGAAATAAATAAATAAAAATTATTCTATATTAAATGAACTACTGTTTGTAAACTTGGCTTGTCACTGTACCGGGCAGGTAGGAATCCATGATGTGATGATATTATGATTATGGATTCATCTAGCATTATAAGTATTTATACGAAGTTCAATTAAATAAGGTGAAGTAGATCAAGTACCTTCAGATTCCAATAGTTTTGCAACTTCCAAAGCAACATTGACTCCAAATGAGTAACCAAGAATGTAAAATTTGGACGTTTTCTCCAGCTGTATTTTGATATTCTGTGAAAGTGTGTGAATCAATCATCGCCTGTTTCCCTATTCTTAGAGTTGGATTTCCTAATGTATATGGGAACAACTTGAACCCTTTCTTACGAAAAAAGAATTATTAAAATAGGACTTCTCTGTAAAAAGTTATGCGTGGAATTACATATTTCTTTAAATATACGCGTCTGCTTGAGAACATCCTCCGTCTTAATTCGTAAATTTCACCCTCGAAAAAATTCAAACTAAAACAGAGTCTGAACCTACGACTTCCTACTTTGTACAATAACTCCTAATTTCTTCTTTTAATGTGAAGGTATTGTTCTAATTAGGACTTACAAAGCGTCCGGTTCGAACTCTTTTATATAGTATGGAAAATTCTCATGGATTGTTGCCATGAGATTCCAGTCATTCGCAACGATCATTACAAGCTGTTACCCAGTCACCCAGCGCTCGTGTGACACGTTCGCATCTTGCTTATTGGCGCTTGTGAGGAAAACACGCCTGCCGCCTACTGAGGGTTCGAAGTTTCGAACCCTGCCCCACGGATTCCGAAATTTTCATTTGATGAAATTTATAACTTTATAATATTTAGGTTGCGTCAATCATCATAATTGGTCTATAATGATCCTACTGCCGGGAAACAGGCCTCCTCCTCAGATCAAATAAAAAGTTAAGATGGAACTTTGCGAACAAAGAAGTGAGGCCGGTTAAACTACGCCTTGCCATGTACAAACACAATTAAACGCATACACGCACGTGATACGTTAATGATGTTTTGATAGACGTGTAGCGATAGCTCGACTCTGCTCTACTGACAAGATAAGGCGTAGTTTCGGTATACGTGTGTGCATGTAATTGCCTTGCCGTATCAAGGCGTAGTTTTAGCCGGCCTCACTTCTTTGTTCGCAAAGTTCCATCCTAACTTTTTATTTGATCTGAGTCCTCCTCTCGGTGAGAGGAAGTGGGCCATAATCCTCCACGAGGGCCTAGTGCGGGTTGATAAATGTAACGACTTCGGATTTTTGGTTCTGGGACATGCCGGTTTCCACACGATGTTTTCGGTTGCCCTTCACCGTTATGTGGGCAGTGGTATAAAATTATTAACACAAAGCAAATCCCCTGTCTGGGTTTAAACCTACGCACTACAATACGTAATACGCGGCCATTACCACTGGGCCACCACCACTCCCGTTGGTTGCATCAATACCAATCAATACCAAATGCAGATTAAAACTTACATTCGCCAGAATTTTTGCCATTTCAGGAATGTTGTCACAAATCACATCGGGGGCTAACTGTAATGTGACAGTTCGGATTTTGAGTAGTTCGGCCAGCGAATCAAATATAGTATGGCGGCCTTCAAAACCTGGTATCAGCATCAGATGATTTCCACTATGGTCCAAAAATCCGTCTTGCTAAAAATTTAGGTAAAAAAATTTAATATAGACCAAAATGCTGCTTACAATAACGGCAAACCTGGTATGTCTACTATTTCGCCATCATCAACCGATTACATTGTCCCACGCTAACCTTCTGCGGGTTGGCAGACTTCACTCGTCGTCAACAAAATCTCTCAGGCATGCAGGTTTCCTCACGATGTTTTCCTTATCGTTTAAGCGCGTGATAAATAATTATGAATACGCGCATGCCTTCGAAAAGTCAGAGTCGCGTGCCTAAGATTTGAACTCGAGACCATCAAATTGGCAATCCAATGGTCATATCACTTGTCTGATATACAGCTGGTCAAAACCCTCCCCTGCTATTCAAATAAATCAGTATGTTTGTATTTTATAATCATCCTATTTATAATTTCTATTTCTAGGTCAAACAAAGTGTTATTGCGTTTTTCAACAAAATTATAAATAGCAGCTCCCTCGATCAGAAGACATACTGGCGAACTATTGGTGTACATTAGTCTACCTCTGCCTTACCCTTCGGGGAATAAAAGCGTGATGGTATGTTTATAAACTTCCATCGCAATCATTCTTTAAATAAACGATTCCGAACATTACCTCAAAAAATGCGAGTTGTGTTTTCATGGGAATCACGGCGTCAAGAGCATTATATTCATTTCTTTCAATATGGCTGTAAAATGCATCTAGACCACGTTCCAATTTGGTACCATTTTTGTCTTTTGCATTTAAGTACACTTTTTTTAGACTGAAAATCAAGGTAAGTACTACGTTTATCGCTGCTTTTTACGGAAATATATATAAAGTAAATGGTAAGCAACTAAAAAAGCAGTGCGGTCGCGGTGGCTTATTAGTCATAGCGTCGGGTTTATCAAACAAGAAGACGCAGGTTCCAATGCTGCCCACAGTCGATTTTTTTCAATCGATAATCTTAGCATGGAAAATGCATAAAAATACATAAAGGCTTATTTATAATAGGTATATAGTGGCATGTACTACATAACATCGAACTAGCTGTAAAGCAAGTCATGTTGGGTGACATTCAATAATTTTGCATTTCAACAGATGTCACTGACGTCACCTCAAAGACGTAATTTCAAAATGTGAAGGCAAAGAAGAATGGCGAAATCGGACCCACACGTTATAGAATTAACGAAGCGCCGTTCACGTAGAAGTTTATATACATTATAATAACAAGTTTATATAAGCATTAAAAAAATGACCCTAGGGGTTGAGAATTAAAAGTTAGAAAATTTGTGATTTATAAAAATGTAAGATTACATTTCAATCTACAGTAACGATAAAACGGATTCACATTATACACTTTATGTACGTTTTTACTTGAGTCGTTTTTATACTAAACTTATTTATCTAGCTAATTATAACATCTCTCTTATTTAAGAGCTCAGCTCTTGTCAGTGGAGCAATCGCCTCTGTTCTCTATTCTCTGCAAAGACACTACTACTATTAAATCTCTTTGATTCTCTGCCTTTTTTTGACCCAAAGACATTTAATACATTACTGCTAATATTAAATCTCTTTGGTTTGACCTCTTGATACAACTGTACTCCCACTTTTTTCTTCACTTGTTCAATAAAACTTCTTCTAGGACTTCCCCTTCCTCGTGAGGGGAAACGAGGAAGGCGAGGAAAATGTATTAGCCCGTAAATAATAGAATTGTGAATGATTATAATAATTATAATAATTAGTGTGACAATTTAGACTGGCTGTCAGTGTCAGTTCCTATTCTGCTTGTACGGTAGCCAGCACATCAAGTTGCCACAAAATGACAAATTTCCTCAGTTGATTTTGGAGCTAATTATCAATAAATTAAGGTTTAAAATCATTTGGAGAAATTTGACAGTTTTGTATCACTTAATGTGCTGGCGACTTAATGATTTGTTAAAAACAACTGTGCCTGGTTTTGTAGTTTTGAATATTAATACAACAACATGGTGTAAAGACAATATTAGGATTAAGATTCGCTTTCGTGATTATTATTGAATAGATAAATATTAAAGGTGTAACCATCGATAATACTTTTAGATATATTTCCTTTGTAAGAGTAGCAACTCCTTACATGCTTGTCTATTCTTTGTCATTGTCGCTGTTGTAATTTTGTACGTTGCAATATACAGAATTCTTACTCATTCAGTTTGTTGAATTATATTAAAACCCCAATAATTATTGCCTTTAATAACTTAAATATTGATGTATAAAAACAGTTCCTTAAGTTATTTCACTTGCGCGACTTTTTGGAACGGCTGAATTCATACGCGCGCAGTTATTTCGAATGAATTGTATTTGTGGAACGGCGCTTGTAGGACTTTAGGGATATTTTTGCGATTTACTTTAATTCGTTACATTTGGTACATCATAAATAAAAAAAACCATTCTACTGCTTCCTATTAGTTAATAATGTCCTTTTAGCTCTGATCAAATAAAAAGTTAAGATGGAACTTTGCGTACAAAGAAGTGAGGCTAAAACTACGCCTTGCCGTGTACAAACACAATTACACGCACACACGTATACCTTATCTACCGAAACTACGCTATCTTGTCAGTTGAGCTTTCGATAGCTCGACTGACAAGATAAGGCGTAGTTTTAGCCGGCCTCACTTCTTTGTACTCAAAGTTCCTTCTTAACTTTTTATTTGATCTGAGCCTTTTAGTACTTTTGGATTAATTGTAGGTAATTTTCTACATAATACCTATATTCTTTTTCTCCCAACTTCTGTAACTTACTTTTCATTAGCTTTTCATGTACGAGTTAAAACATAAGGCCCATATTTCTCAGCTATTAAGAATTTTGAATGAATTGAATCTTCCAATTCTGTTTTAACAATAATTTATATTGAAAAAAGTAGTCGAAGGACATATGACATAGTCGAATTCTAAAATCTATCGCGTCCATCTTGCTTGGCTAGTGCCACTCGTATTTACCACCCGAGACGACAATTGCGGATGCACATCGTTACAGTACCACTAGTCTTGAAAGTGTGCACGTGAGGGTATGTGTAAATGTGCGGCAGACGTTAATAATTACCATCCAACCGTCATGTCCAGTAATTCGTCCGTTGAATAAGTGCAGGGAGCTAAGGTTGATTTGATTTCGTCTATAATTATTTCATTGATAGTAATTATTTCTCTGACAGTAAGTTTTTCATCAATCTCATCTATATTGTGTACACCTACAGGGAGATAAATCGTTTCGTAAATGATTATAAGGAATGAAATATTTTGGAGCGCAAACAATGCATTTTGTATATTGAGCTTACCCAACATTCTTTCTAATTTTTCAGCTAGTAGGACGGTCGTAGTGAGAGAATTTTCAAAATCAAAAGTAAGCGCGTTATTGTATTTATATCTCAAACTTATGTCCATAGCATTGAAAAGGGAAGACAATGTCGATAGTGCTAATTTTGTTCGCAATTTAGCTTTGTTTTGAGTGGTCTGAAAAAGAATGAATGAATTGAGAAATACATAAATTATTTAATAACTTATAGCAAACATTTTTACTCAATAATTACCACATTTGATAGCTGATCACGTAAGATAAGGGCTGGTAATCCAATCTTTTTACGGGCTTCACAAATTGTTTCGCATGCTGATGCTGCATATTCACTGCCAATATTTTGTGACGAAACAGAAATCAACACAAAATGACTGCAAAATATTTGAAATAAAAAATAAAATTATACGTTCAATCAGTATTTTCAACTGACTTCAAAAAGGAGGAGGTTCTCAATTCGTCTGTATGTTTTTTTTTTGTATGTTTGTTACGCGATATCTCCGCCAGTTGTGGACCGATTTTAATGATTGTTTTTTTGTTTAGTAGGTCATACTTCAGAGATGGTCCCGTTCAATTTCAATTTTATCGAAATCGGTTGAGCAGTTTTGAAAATATCAACAAAAATCTAAAAATTGTTTACATCGATGATATTATCGTTTACTCCGAAACATCGCTGTCTTATTGGAGCAGTGCGTTTAGTTGGCTAACAAGTACTTCTAAACAAAACTTTCCACATAAAAAAACAAAATAAAATTACTTTTAACAAAAAAGTTAAACCGCCTTCAAAAAATAATTTTATCTAAAACAGTTTGGGAAGTCGGTGGCGAAAATAAAAGACCCACTCAAATAGAAGTCACCGACTTCCCAAACTGTTTTAGACAAAATTATTTTATTATTTTTTGAAGGCGGTTTAACTTTTTTGTTAAAAGTAATATACTAGAAGGTTATCCACTTTATATTAGTAATTCATTTTACCTTAGGTCAACACAGCTGTATCTAGATAACATGTCTAAGTTAGCTGTAACCATGATTGTGTCTTCAAGATTTGATTTAAGATTTTCCTTGTCATTGGGTTCCGTTTCAACGTTTTCGTTGTTATTAAGAACTATAAAGATACTCTTTATTGGACCAAGTTTATTCCCAGCTTCTAGCAAATGTTTACAACCTTCTCTTGTCCGAAGGTTTTCCGAATTAAACTTCATCGTTACGTTTTCTTTTTTCCACAACCTAAAAGTATGTTTTATAAGTTATGAAATACAAACAAAGGTAGTGATTTCTGTGTCATTAGAAACATACATTCAATGATAAGATTATATTAAATAATTGTGTCCAAGCGCGTTATAGCGTTGCCTATACCTACCTATGTGTCTATGTTACAGTCCATTTTATTCTCATTAACTTAGTTGACAATAAACTATCACACGGGTCACACGTAGTTTTATTGCAATAAATCTTGTACAAACCATATTCAACCTTAACGCCGTGAACATATGGTCCTAATTCGAGCGGATACGAGCCACTGACCGGCAGTAGTGCACCGCATCGCGAGAACAAAAGAAAGGCTTAAGGATTATTATTAGTGCTATTATTAGTGAATGCAAAATAGTTTTTTACGTGCAATTTATTGAACTGTATCAAAACACGAACATAACTAAGTACTTATATTATTCTGTGTGATTGGACTACGAGTTTAACGAACAAATAAGTGCATAGTTAATAAAAAGTGCAGCGTGTGACTACCTTATATTTGCGGATATTGTGAACATACTTTGACGATTTGAATTACTTTAATTTACGTTAACTGTCGAGTTTATTATAGTGAAACGTTACGTATTGCATATATTACGATGGAAGAACTTTTAGTTTATCAATATGAGCTATTAGAAAACTTAAAAAATGCAGAAAGAAACTTTAGGAAGTCTCCAAAGGACAGAATTAAAAGAACTTACCTAGAAACGAGGTTAGAATTACTGGAAGAACTTTGGAAGAACTTTAAAGACGGACACAAAAGTATTATTTTAAGTGTCACTAAAGATGAAGAAAGAAAAGATGCATATTTTAAGGAGAAAATATATGATATATTTCAAGAATTATATGTGCAGTATAAAGCATCAATGAAGGAAGCACTTCAGCCATTTCTCGATTCAACGCTTGAAGCTTCCATGCTCAGTGCTGGTCAGGGTCAAGGGTCATCGGACTGCAACGAAATTAAACTGCCAAAGATTAAAATACCTACATTCAGTGGCAAATATGAGGACTGGCAGACATTCTATGACTTGTTTTCTTCCTTGATTCATAGAAACACAAAATTGTCACCAGTACAAAAACTGCACTACTTGAAGAGCAATTTATCAGGAGAACCAGAAATGATACTACGTAATTTTACTACGACCGATGCTAACTATGATGACGCTTGGAACGAGTTAGTGAAACGTTATAACAACAAGAGGTTTAATTGTAACGCAATTTTGAGAGTTCTTTTTACCCAAAAATGTGTTCATACCGAGTCTGCGAGCTCAATTAAACACCTGGTAGATACAACTTCGACTTGCTTGAAAGCCTTGAAGAATTTAGGTATTGAGACTGACAAATGGGACTTGATTATAAATTACCTAATTGTGTCCAAGCTAGATCCAGAATCAATGAAGCAATGGGAACAACAACTTAGTACGTCTAATATTGACTTACCCACTTGGCAAGATTTGAGAGATTTTATGGAGTCGAGGTTTAGATCGCTAGAAATGATCGAGAGTAATAGAATAAAGTCTTCGCAACCGAAACCAGTAGTTAAACCTAAGGCTTTTCATTCGAACGTCAATAAGGATGACAAAAAAGATGGCAAGGAACGCCAAATAAAGTGTGTATTATGTGACAGCGATCACTATATTTACCATTGCAAAACTTTCGCCGACATGTCTACTAAGGAGAGACAGGAGTACGTCAAGAACAGCAAATTGTGTTTCAACTGCCTTGCGCCATCACACTCGGTGAACAAATGTCGACAGTCAGCGTGTTGCAGGAGATGTGGACGGCGGCATCATTCGCTTCTCCACTTCGAGAGAGAGCAAAACACGGAGAAATCTAACGAAGGAGAAGACGCGGGTACAGGTACCGTTACTGATGTGCCTAGAGGTAAGTCCACACCTTTATCAACAGATGCGCATATTGTTTCTAATTTTTGTGAACATATACAAACAAATACTGTGTTATTAGCAACTGCAAAGGTGTTAGTAAATAGCAAGAACGGTTGTAAACATATTATCAGGGCTTTGTTAGACCAGGGGTCGCAAGCTTCATTTATAGCTGAGGCTACCGTTCAATTATTAAATCTTCCACGTAGATCAGTGAGTGGTTGGGTGTCCGGTGTGGGAGAGGGGCAAACTAGGATCAAACACATGGTTTCACTCTGCTTGAAGTCACGCCACAATCCCAGAGAGTTAATTCAAGTGAATGCGTATGTATTGCGAACACTGACAACACTGCTACCAACCATTAATCTTAAATTTCCTGAGTGGTCAGAACTTCGTCAACTGGAGTTAGCAGACCCAGGATTTACAACACCAGGTAGAATCGATATTCTGCTTGGAGCTGAGGTTTACAGCGACGTCGTAGTAGATGGCGTTATTAAGCATCCTGAGGGTAATCTATTGGCACAAAATACAACCCTAGGATGGGTGGTATCTGGAAGACTGTTCCAAGAATCCACCTCAGCAAAGAGACACGTTACAACCTTACACGCTCAAATAAAAGAAGATGAGTTGTTACGACAATTTTGGGAGATAGAAAAGGAACCTAACAGCATACAAAAGAAGTTTTCAAAAGAAGAGGATAGATGCGAAGAGTTTTATGAAGCTACTACAGTCAGAGACGAAGAAGGAAGATTTGTGGTAAGGTTGCCGTTTCGCAATGAAGAGCCAGAATGTCAACATGGTGGTTTAAGAGAGATAGCCGCTAAAAGGTTCAATTTTTTAGAGAAAAGGTTGTCAAAAAATACTAAGTTTCGAGAAGAATATCACAAGGTAATGAACGAATATATTGCTTTAAATCACATGATGCAAGTTGATTCTTTAGATATTGATAACCCCAAGGCAGTCTATCTTCCTCACCACGCCGTAATTCGAGAAGATAAGACTACCTCAAGGCTTCGCGTGGTCTTTGACGCATCTTGTAAGGGTTCCAATAACTTTTCTCTGAACGATAACTTGTGTGTGGGTCCTCAACTACAGCAAGACTTGCGTCACATATTAATGAGATGGAGGACACACAAATTCTGCATCACCGCAGATATCATTAAAATGTATAGAATGGTGCGTGTAGCGGAAGAAGATACGAATTACCAGAGGTTATTATGGAGATCTACACCGCACGAGCCCATAAAACACTTTAAGCTTTTGAGATTAACTTTTGGCACAGCGTGTGCTCCGTATCTTGCTGTAAAATCACTTCAAACACTTGCTAACGAGGAGAAATTAAAGTATCCTATTGCATCAAAAATAACCAAAACAGACTTTTACATGGACGATCTTCTATCAGGATGCGAGACAGAAAAAGAAGCTGTGATCATCTATAACGAGATGAACAACCTCATGAACTCGGGAGGGTTTCAACTTCAAAAATGGAGCAGTAATAGTAAGGCTTTATTACAGTACATTGGTGGAAACAAACGGGATGATAATGAGTTGCGTTTTAAGGACAACAGTGTTGTTAAAGTCTTGGGAGTGAGCTGGAATCGGGAAGCTGATACCTTTGAATATACTGTGAACTTGCCAGAACCTAAGCAACCCGTAACCAAACGGCATATTCTGTCCGAAATAGCTAAGCTGTATGATCCTTTAGGTTGGATAGCTCCGGTTGTTATAATAGCCAAAATTATCATGCAGAAGTTGTGGAAGACAGGACTAGAATGGGACGAACCCATTGATGGTATTTTGTTAGCAGAATGGTTACGGTATCGAGAGAACTTGGCACACATTAAACACCTTAGCATACCAAGATGGTTGCACTACACCAGTGTGTCAAAGGTCGAGTTGCATGTTTTCGCAGACGCGTCGCAAGCAGCATACGCAGCAGCGGTGTATATGCGAGTTATTATCGAAGAGCAAGTGTACGTAAGCCTAATATCCTCCAAAACAAAGGTAGCTCCAATTGAGAAGCAAGTTTCAATTCCGAGATTGGAACTTTGTGGTGCTGCATTAGCCGCTAAACTAATTTCCGAGATATCTCAAGTGTTGTGTGTACCTAAAGATAATTTATTTGCATGGACCGATTCTACAATCGTGTTAGCTTGGTTAAAAGGTGGACCAAGTCGGTGGAGCACATTCGTGAGCAACCGAGTGTCAGATATACTGAATATTGTAGATTACGAGCAATGGGGTCACGTGTCTACAAATATGAACCCAGCTGATTGTGCTTCACGAGGTTTACAAGGTCAAGAGTTATTAAATTACTCACTATGGTGGAGTGGACCAGAGTGGTTGTCTGGTCTCAATATAAATGTCAGTATTCCTAATATCGAAGACACACAAGAAGAGGAACGCATGAGAGCCTTAACTACTATAAATAATACTGAAAGGGAGTTTATCTGGTTTAAATATTCTACTTTATCAAAAATGTTGAGAATAATTTCATATTGTAGACGGTTTCTCAATTTTAAATTACCTAAAGACAAACGTGAGCCTTTTTCTACATTTATTACGGCGAGAGAGTTAAATGAAACATTAAACAGTTGTGTTAAACAAGTTCAAGCTATGGAATTTAATGATGATATAAAACACTTAAAATCACTCGGTTATGTACCTAAAAGAAGTAAACTCCGCAATCTTTGTCCCATTATCGATGATAATGGGATTCTAAGAGTTAGCGGACGAATTCAAAAATCTCAAACAAATTATGATACACAGCACCCTATAATTTTGCCCGCTAACAGTCATCTTAGCAGGCTAATAATTCAGGATGCTCATCATAGAACATTGCATGGTGGTCCTCAAGTAATGCTTAACTATTTGCGATCAAAATATTGGATACTGAGAGCTAAAGACCTAACTAAGAAAACTTACCGAGAATGTGTCACTTGCATTAGGTACACGAAAAGGAATAATACGCAACTGATGGGTCAGTTGCCAGACGTACGAGTAAAACCCGATCGAGCCTTTAAATCAGCTGGTGTCGACTACGCGGGTCCCATCAACATTCGTTTTTCGCCAGGCAGGGGATCTAAATCATACAAAGGTTATATATGCTTGTTTGTTTGTATGATAACACGAGCTATACACCTGGAAGCAGTTACCGACATGACCACGAAGGGATTCATAGCAGCCTTCCGACGATTCACAGCGAGACGAGGCCATTGTCACGATATTTACAGTGACAATGGCACCAACTTTGTGGGAGCAGAGAAGCAGCTGCGAGACATGGTCAGGAATGCCAAGTCGTCGATCACTGGTGAGGTGGCAGAGTTGTTAGCTCTAGAGCGTACTACATGGCATTTCATACCCCCCCATGCACCCAATTTCGGTGGGTTATGGGAGGCTGGGGTGCGCAGTACAAAAACTCATCTCAAAAAAGTCATTGGTGATGCTACTCTTACCTACGAGGAGTTAGCCACAGTGTTATCACAAATCGAGGCATGTTTAAATTCCCGGCCAATAACCGTATTAAGTGATGATCCTGATGATCCTCTTCCACTAACGCCGGGACACTTTCTGATTGGCGAGCCTTTGTTAAACTTATGGGATGAAAATTATACAAATTGTAATATATCTAGTTTAGATAGATGGAGGTTAACGCAAAAAATGGTCAACGATTTCTGGAACAGATGGTACAAGGAGTACCTCGTAAATTTAAACCAAAGATATAAGTGGAATATGAAACATACTGATCCAGAAATCGATGACGTAGTGATCTTAAAGGAAGATAATATTCCTCCAAGTAAGTGGATATTAGGTAGAATAATTAAAAAACATGTGGGCCCCGACGGCATTACTCGTGTCGTGTCAGTTAAATGTAAAAACGGTATTTATAAACGTCCTGTAAGTAAATTGTGTATCCTACCTAAACAAAATTCAACTTAAATTTACCTACATATTGCTTAATCAAACTAAATGTTGTACTAAACAAAAAAAAAATTACTTATATACTAAATGTCGCATACTTACCTAGTTAAATAATGTTGTCTAAGTATATGTAATATTCTATTAAGTCATACTTATTCTAAAAACATACCTGTTCATAATGAATGAAAATTCATAACTTCTTACAACCTATCTACAGGTGTGTGTGCTTATTACTTAACAAATTAAAAGGATGAATAGTAACAAATAATTTGAAATGGTGGGCGGTAAGAAGTTACGAATGCAATAATGTTGTAAACACCTACCTTCACATAAAAAAAAAAAACCAACTAGTTTCTTATTGAACTGTTGATTTATATTATTGTTAGCTACATATCTGTTATAATACGTGTATCTTTACCTATATACATATACCTATGTTGTAATGATGAACGAATCTTTGTTTCTAATGTCTTGGTCAGGGTTGTATAGCTTAGGTATATTGTAGTTTTAGTTTTATAGTTTTCAATTTAAAGGATAAATCCTTTGGTGGGCGGAATGTCCAAGCGCGTTATAGCGTTGCCTATACCTACCTATGTGTCTATGTTACAGTCCATTTTATTCTCATTAACTTAGTTGACAATAAACTATCACACGGGTCACACGTAGTTTTATTGCAATAAATCTTGTACAAACCATATTCAACCTTAACGCCGTGAACAAATTGTGTTTTATAATTCTATGAATAATTAAAATAGTATTTTAAATACCGGTAGCTCTATTTCATTCTTAAAATAAAAAATATACTTACGACGCTTTAGCAAGTAAAAAATGTATTTGGTGATTGGTCTTTGAGTGTACAATGATCCTTTTTGCTCCTTTGCTGATTAAATGGTCAATTAGTTCAACTGCTAAGTCATTTTTATCGCAAACAACAATGTGGACACCTTTTGAAAATAAGATGCTAAAACAAAATTTTAGTTCTAAAAATTGTTGCACACGTCAAATAGAATTTACAAAGCTAGTCGTTACTCTGTAATGAATATAATTAAAAATATTTCGAACAGTTGCTTTGCTACAAAGATGTACGCAAGGCTACACATCAAGCTTTACTAAACCCGTATAGGCTGGCATTAAAAAGTGCGAAAACCTTTACAATGGGAGTTCAGTCTAAACTGGTTTTGTATAGCTTAATATGTAGCCATGCGTACATTTTAATATATGTCCATATCCCACTGTTTATGTTATTATTGTTGATATGCCTTAATAAATATATAAAAACAGACGGAAGGCGTTTCCTTAAATTAAAATCATTTAAGCAACAAAAAAATATACACTACCTTGGTACAACGTTAACATGCAACGATAGTGATTTTGCGTTACTCATTCTTATCAAAGCTCTGCCTAGATTTCTGCTAGCTGAAACTAGTTTGAACGCTCGTGATACCTCAACTGGATTATAGACCACTCGGATCAGTGGTTTTACTGTCCCGTTTGCTATCCCTTCAGCCACAAGACATTGTAGAACCTTTATAAAATTCAATTCAAAAAATTAATATTTAAGCGGCTGTAGCCTAATGGCTAGGGAGCCGGACTTACGGTCATGTAGTGGCCGATTCGAAACCCTGAGTGGGTTTGTACTGCCAACGTGAATCCACTCGTAACATAACCGTTTAGCTTAGTGAGAGGGGTAACAAGAATACTAGTGATGTGCAACCCACATTGCTATTAAGCTATAAAAAAAATATTACCTTTTTTTCACGCTCAAATCCTGGCTTAAATAATGTGCAAAGATCCACCGATATATATGTCCTGGCTTCGTATAAATACGACATACCAAAATCTTTGTTTGCATCAATATCGACGTTGCTAACATCTATAAATTTGCCTAAAAAGGCAACACATTTCATGGCATCCTATAAATACAAAAGAGATTATCAAAATCACCATCGTGCAAAAAAAGAGAAGTTATATTTAAGGTGTGAAGCTCATGCAAACCTATGTTTGTTGTTCTGTACTGTGATTCTGATGTTTGAGTTTAGTTGGTACCTTTTGGGAGGAGTGGTCCTGTTAAAACTATATTACCTAATACTTACTTCTCGTAGTGGTCCGTTGCTGCAGTTAATTACAATATCACATCTTTCATTTTTAGTTACCCTTTTTATTTCAGTGTAAAAGCTTTCAAGACGAGTATAAACATTTTCATCTGCCAAAGATAACAATAATATCATTACGTTTACACACCTACAGTTCACGGCATATTTAGGTTTCTAATATTGGGAGCCTATTGCCATTGGCCGGGTAAAACTCCTAGCTGCTACTGAGAAATTCATTAAAAAACCAAATCCCAACAAATACGGACTGTAAAAAGGAATGAGAACTAATAAAGAATCAAGTTTAAGTGAAGAAAAGAAAACGAGTGACTCGAACGTTAAAAATGTTGTAAGAGTAGCAAGTGTCGAAAGGTTAATAATAAATGTCAAGAAACAAGCATAAGCAGGACCTTAGGAAAGGCCTTAAAGGTCGGTAAAGTGTGTAAAACTACAGCAGCTTTTATTTTTATTTTTTTAAATATCACCTTTAAGTTTCGGGAAGCGTTTCAACAAGAATTCCTTCTTTGAGTCGTCGCTTACTGTAGTGAAAACAGTACAGCCCAAACTATGACATATTGAGATAACAGCTTGGCCTAAAGCTCCTGCTCCGCCTGTTATGAATACACTTTGTTCCCTTTTTATTTGTGCTTTGAATACCTTAGGACAAGAGATGGATCATGTAAAGGCCAAGGTCATGAAAAGATAAAGAAAATGCAATATTAGTCAAACCAGTGTCTTACCAGAATGTAGTAGGCGTGTACGTATGGCAGAGGAACGGTGGCAGCATCTTGCAAGCTCCAATGCTGTGGTACTGGCCAAAGAAGCGTTGGGTCTGCATCCACTGTACTGCTTAGTGCACCATTAGCCACCAAACCCATAACATGTTTACCTCTGGTAACACATACATCGTTAATTTAGAAATTCTTAGCATTTCATTTATTTTCTAACGTTAAAAAATAAATAAAAACCATACTTGCTATCAATTCCACTAAAATCCATTCCGTAAGTTGATGTCGGATTAGTGCTGTTACCAAGAGCTCTTTGACAGTCTTTTGCTGATATTCCCGCGTAACTAACCTGTTCATAGTAAACTCATATTATTATCGGATGGATGGGGATTATAACTTCGTGGCGTTTATAGAAACGCACAACCACACAAACTCTCGCAGCGACGTCGCGTCGGTTAAGAATTCCCGTTACAAATGACCATCATCGGTCGCGCGCCGCGCCGTGCCTCTGCGGAGATCGGAGATGCCCGAACAACGATCGTGCGCGCTCGGTTTTCTCGGCCTCACCAGTCGATATCCGAATGCTACGCCAGGAGGCTGCGCGCGCGCTCCCTGACGGCTGTTAATTTAAATAGGTACGATACCTACGTTCGCTTTGTTATTATGTGCTATGCTTTCTTTCTTTTCTAAGACTTTTCTGCTTGTACCAGTTCCTTAACCTATGTACTTTCTCTTCTGTGTTTGGTGACGATACTGACGATACAAGTGAGTGTTTGTGTTTTCACTGAGTTTTCTTTGTCACTGCTTAACTTACCTGCTAGTAGCTGAACAGAATAATCCTATAGCTTATATGAAGCGTCGGTAGCCTAATGGCTAGGGCGTCGGACTTGCGATCATATGGTTGCCGGTTCGAACCCCACCCACTCGTAACACAAGCATTTAGCTTAGCACGAGGGGTTTACAAGAATACTAGTAATGTGTGACCCACATTTCTAGTAAGCTTTTAAAAAAAAAAACTTAAAATATTTTCATTGGAATTAGCTGGGTTTTGTAGTTTTACAATTCGTTTTAATTAATATTATCTAATCTAATCAGTTTACATATAACCGACATTTTTTTTTAATATAAATGATACTTCTCTTCATGTTTACCTCTATAAGCTTTCCAAATTGTTTAGGTATTTCGATCCAAGTAAAATTATCCAGGTCTCCAACAGTTGTACTAGTTAACGAAAAATTTTTTATTTCAACTGGTTTTAGTTTTGGCAAATAGTAGTAACTACCCCATTGTCCCTATGAAAAATTAAGTTAGTTAAGTTAAGTTATTAGTTATATATTTGAAAAAAAAAACAACAAATCTCGTAGTAAAATAAAAATTAGTGCAACACACTATGAACTTGTTTTCATCTCGTTAGTACTAATTAGTTGAACCACCAAGTTGTACCTCATCTCAGCTGCAGTTGTGCCCTGCGTTTTCATTCAATATCTACTTGATCTTTATGATCGTCAGCGATAGTAAACCAAGTATTTCATTTATGTGACCAATAACCTAAATAGATACTAACCTTATCCAAAACATTAAACGTTAGTTTCTTTTGCAGTTGTTCTTTGAAAACTTGAATATCAGGATTGAACTCGGAAGCATGATAATCGTCTACGACAACTACACTGATATTATTTCCCTTATTTTCTTTATAATATTTGACCAGTCCTTTAATCCAAAAACAGTTATGAAACAAATTAATGACGCATCAAAAATAAAAATAAATCTGAAGCATAATTTTTCAGCAAATGTTTTTGTGAATGAAAAACATGCTCACCTACTAAACCACAGAACGGCTGCCTCTCGGAAACTAACACAACACGTCTCGATTTATTCAGTTCAGTTTGTACTTGTGGTAACCACGAGAATTTATTATCATGAACTATCGGAATGTAAATGTCATTTTCCGTTTTACTATGGTCTCCCTTCTTAAGCAAAGCTAATATTCCTCCATCTACTCTCAGCGTCGTGATAACAATAAAATCAGTTGTTTCTATTTTAGACACGTTATGTTCAAAAGTCATAACGAACGAATCTTCATTCAAAATTGAATATATATATTTTAGAATCTGTAAAGATTTGAAAATTGATTAAACAAAATTTATACGTGAATCCAAAATTATATAAATACAAAATTAATTACTTTGTAAATCGATACTTACCTTTTCATCACAAAGTAAACTATGAGCAACAAATAGTTTTGACTGAGTATCATTGTATTCTTCAATATTAGACTTGCCAACATTGAGATAGTTTACATTGAAGTTATGGTATGGAAGTTTACTGGTTAGATCTTCAATGGTACTACACAACGGTTTACAATGAGGATTGGTAATTTCAAATACTTTAGTTTTATTTCCTTTTACATTATCTGCCACTATTTGTAGGTTTACAGAAATAGCAGTATCTAGCTGCAAATTATAAATTAAAATTATTAATAAAAATGTAACTGGAGTCATTGTAATGATAAAATCTTATTAATTTTTCTTTTACTTACATGTAGAAGCTCATCAAGATCATGTGGTATAAACTCACGCGTTAAAAGCACATCCGGATACTTATTCAATTTGGGTTTATCATCGAAGAGTACACCGCTCAACTCTATTCCTCCACACCTTAAACATTGCATATAACGAATCATTTATGTCCAAGTAGTTATAAACTATAGTCATTACAACTTGATGGTAACTATAAAAAAATGTACGTATCGTAATTCGATTCCGTAATGTTGGCATCTTCCTTTCCTTATTTACTTTCGCTTACTCAAAACTCAACTTTATGTTCATGGCGCCGTAGGTAGGACTTATGTATACTACATGTATGTAAAATTTCTTAATCTGTGTGTAGTCTTACCTCACCATAGTGTTTGATTGCAGTAACTCTGCATTATAACAGTTTATGCCATTGAATGCAATTAAATCTTCATTTTTATGATTAAGTGTATTTATTCTTAGTTCTTTTATAATCTTGGGGGTAGATATTCCATCATGATTTCTTGAAAATGCAGTCAACTGTATCAGTGAATCAATGAATGTTGCCCACTCACCAGTCCATTTAACATATGCAGTGTTACGAGTTGTGTTTAATGAAATAATAGATTGGAAGTCATCACTGCGAAGAAAACATAAGGGATTTTTTCATACTTCTATGCTATTATAAAATTGTAAAGAACCATATCTATATGTTTAAAGTATTTCAATTTTTATTCACATAATATGCTCTTACTTAAAAACTACGGTACATTTTATTTCAATTATTTGAACAAATCCTGAGATAAATTTTGACTTCTGTGTGTACATATTTGTATACATATTCATAGAAAGAAGAGATCGTCTCTCTTGGTTACTGATTAATTTGTTTTATATTGAATTAAGTTATTTTAACGAGATACCTATTAGTTGTAGTATAACATTTTAGTAGAAGTAGTGTCTCGCTGGCAGGACTACGTGTCAGAAAAAAATAAATAAAAAAACGACCTTCAGATTATTGTTTTCGAATAAAGTAATAAATTTATTTGTATCGTCATTACAGTTAGTTTCAGTTATTATAACTGATATATCACCTGCAAAGAGTCAGCATTTATATGACGTAGCGTCGGGCAAATCATTTATACAAATTAGGAATAATAACGGACCCGGTATGCTACCCTGGGGAACTCCGACAGTGTTATGTAGTAGTTCGGACTTGTAATAGCACTCTTCGCTGTTTTTACCAATATTTTTCGTACCCAGGATCTCTAGTGTAGCAGTTAGAACATTTTTAGGCACTATTTAGGCAGTTGTTGATGAAATCACTACATATTAGTAATCACAGTCCCCCACCGAGTCTGTCAATCTCTCTGTTCGCGATAAAGTTAAAAACACATAACCAATAGACAGAGTGATTCATGTGGAAGGTTTAAGAGTATAATTTATTAACGTTTTGAGTACATTGGTTAAAATATTATGATGATTGTGTAGTAGTGCGTAGCGAGTCGCTAATTTATGATAACTTACCCATAAGAGTACCCTTTCATTTGCAAAAGTGAATAAAAATCTTCACCGCTTAACAGAATATCATCTTGACTTGTCTCTGTACTTGTAGCATACAAAGTATTGTCTGCCACAGTTTTAACAAAACCAGTAACGATATGGGTGTTGCCAGTGAATATCTACAGAAAGAAAACAAAATATTAGATCTACAACAATGTATGGGTAAATTTTTTGTTCTGAATGCAGAAAGTTATTTTATGTAAGCTTGCTCTTAACAATCTTATTTTGTACTTGTTGTTTTTTCTGAGGTTGTACAAAACCAGTAACGATATGAGTGTTGCCAGTGAATATCTACAAAAAGTAAAAAAAATATTGCAGCTATGACAATGAATGGGTAGGTATATTTTTTATTTATGAATACAGTTGAACATATTTTTTATCTAACCGCAAATTAGATCAACTCTGTTTTTACTTTAAAAATATCGTGTGTAATTTTCGTTTCAAATAGGTAAATAAACTGGAAGAGTCTGTTTGCAATTGTAAAAAAATTGCTTTTTATAAAATGCATAATATGAGAGTTATATAAAACAAACAAAATAATAGTTTATCTCTTTTCCAGCTAATCTCTGGAGCAGCGCAACAGATTTTTTAAAGCTTACTAGCAATGTGGGTCGCACATTACCAGTAATCTTATGAAAACCTCGTGCTAAGCTAAATACTTGTATTACGGGTGGGTTCACATCGGTAGTGCAACATTAATGGGTGAGGTTTGAATGGCCAACCACATGATCGCAAGTCGGAAGCCTATTTTGACGAAGCTTTCACCGACAGCTGATCGTTAAAGAAGTAACTTCGGTGTGAAATCGCGGAGTACATACCATCACACCTGTATTGCCCAAAGGGTAAGGCAGACGTGCACTAATCTATACCCACGCTTTACACTCTTCGGTATATTTAAGTCCCATGTAATAGGGGGCAAGCCTATTGCCATTATCCGGGGACAAATACAGACTCCGAGCTGCGACAAACTGCTCATAGTCAAACTCAATAACACTTTGCTCGACCTGGGAATCGAACCCAGGACGTCTAGTGTAGCAGTCTCTTTTGAGACCACTAGACTAACGAGACAATCAAGCCGAGGAGTACAACTACTATAAAATAAAATATTCACCTCAAATTGTCCGGAGCCATTTTGTATTGCGATCCTACACCTTAGCACATCGTTAGCGGCGATCTTCACTTGGCAATAGAACGTAACATCATAAAATGTAATTGACATGTCTTTGTAGTATTTTCCACTGTTCATTGCTAGGGTTTCCCAAATTAACACTAGGAGAGTAGATTCAGGTACCTCAATATTACCTTTAAAATAATAGTACTAGTATAGTGAAGTTGTTGACATGTGAGATGTGGATTCAGTCACTGTGCCGATAGTTGCTTCGGACAATGGCTTAGCCAAGAGCCTCGACTTACATGTAAGGAGGCTCTTGCTAGGCTGCTGGGTCAAGGGTGTGATGCAGAAAGCGGTACTCCTAGACACAGCACGTATCGTCAGGAGCTTTTGGTCCACTTTCGGCCCCTCGATCCCCATTAAATAATGTGTCCTCTGGACCACTGACTATAGTTTATTGTCGACCCTTTGGGGGTGGAGAGTCAATTTTATTTTTCAGTCAAGTTTTAGTTTCTCCTCGCCTCCCAAAGTACAGTCATGATGATAAATAATCTACCCTATAGTTGCGTAGTATTTAATAGGTTAGTATCCACTCCGCGCTCCATACAAACGTAGTTTGGCCCTATCTTTAATTTTAACAAATGCACTAATAATCTGATCATTAAAATATGTGTTCCTTGAACGTAAAAAAATATTTCAGTACACAGTTAAAAAGTTACACGAGCTCAAAGATTGGTAATTTTTGATGAAAACGACCCAACTTTATGCTAGTATTTCAAGATAATGTATCAATACAGACCCATTACGACTCATGAGGAACCCAGATAATATAATGAATATCATTTTACAAAGAAAACAAACTAGATAATAACTATATTAAAAGAGTAATCTCCAAATTTCCGAACAAGAAATACGCGCGAAAATGATGCATATGTATTGTTGTTTCACCTCTCGGGCACGCGTTCGCATCGTGAGGGATAGAGATAGAGACAGCGACAACAGTGCAACATTGTTGCGTTCGCGAAGGACTCTCCTCTCAACTAAAATACCCTCAGTAAATGTTGTATTATAATACTTACTAAACTGATTATTATACATTTTAGTAGTTATCAAGTGATTCGTGCATGCGCAAGTTATATTTGCAGACATGTCTGATATACCGACTACAAGTGGTAGTAGGTATGTAGGGTAATTTAAAAATTATAACTTCCCAGAGAGGAGGACGTATACTGCTTCTGGGAGGTCATCAATATAATCATATTGATGACCTCCCCTCCCGTATTGAGGGAAAGTTTAAAAACGGAACATCATACTGGCGGTGTATATAAAGGCCTACATGCCACGGAACTATGATGATATAAGAAGTGAACAAACTAATAGTGCCTAAAATTAAGTGCTGTTCAGATTTTTTTAATAGATGAGTTATCTAATAATGTTACTACTGTCTGAAGTTGAAAAGAGACGACTTTTCATCTTAGAGGTCGTCAGATTGGAAAAGCTAGCGCCATCTATGATGTTGTTAAAAAAAAATAAGACATTGTAAAGTGTCTTTAAAGGATCTATTTACAGAAATAAATATAATTTCATTCCTAGATTGACCAAAACCAAGACCGAACTTACCATTTCGTATGTGTCCTTGTACATAACTGTAGTCGTCATCACAAATAGACATGACGAAGTTTCTTGCCGATGACTGCTTTTTTCCCTTTTGACCGTATACAGTTTCAGGCCTATAAACATTAAATTATCAATGTTAAGACAATCACTATGTGATAATAAATATGTTTCACACGGCTAACTTCTTGAAATTTGATGATAATATATATATAGTATTTTCGAACCCTATTTATAAATCGTAATTTTTTATCGTAAATTTGTAAATACCGTTACATAATCTATCCCGCAATATTGTAAACTGTCGAAGGATTGTAAACCGTAACATATTGCTTACAATTTAACGCATTATTTTTAGCTAGATTACAATCTACCGAAGTGAAACCGTTAAATTGTGAAATGGCATGCGATGGAAGCAATTCGCGCGCTGATTGGTTAAACGTTATGTGCCCCGCGGCGCCCTGTTGTTTTGCTTATTTTTGCTATTTGAAAGAAGAAAAGAAGATCGTTTATTTGGAACGAAAGACGCACATACAATAAGAAAAACCATTGTAATTATAATGAACTATGTTTGACGATAAAAAAATATTATATATATCTATTGTTTAGATATGTGTGTGCCCAACCACACCAAATGGGTGTCCAGCTCAGCATGTGCCTGAATGTTATATCCTAGCGCCTACACAGTATTCTATGTGTCATAATAAATTGACAAAAATCTGAAGTGGTCTAAATCTTCACGAAATATATACCAAAAAACTGTACCTTAGATAAATAGCCTAATTTTATATACCCTCAAGCGAAGGTATAGGTATAAAACACATGGTGTTTTTGTCAAGCTATCCTGAGAATAATTCTGTTCTTGGATATGTACCAAAACAGTACCTTATAAAACAATCATTCAAAAAAGAAAATCTTGCAAAAACTAAAATTGACTTACAAGCCGCCATTTTTCTAGCGTTCTTTTACTGACTGGGCCTGAAAACTGTCGATTGTTGCTAATCAATAACATTAGTAGGAATATTGTTAGTAAGTGCCCAATTCAATTTATAAGAAATAAGTAATAGACTTAATTAATATTTTTGTTATTCCTGGATTTCTGCCCGCGACTTATAAAAAACGCTAGAAAACATGTTTGTTTATGTATTTTCAGAGATATCCTTTATGATTTCATTTTTATTATTTTTGTTACATAAAGTACTATTTAGGTAAAGTTTATTGGTAATATTATCAATAACATACATTGACAAAGTACACGTATCATAATTTATCCTTGTATTAGTTAAAAACGTATAAAACACTTATTTTAAAAGCGTGATGCTTTTAGCGTAAATATCTATAGTCCATCTAATCTAAGAAGTACCGTTAGACATTTCATACTTTCCAAGCCGAAATAAGTGCAGTGATAGCCTTGTGATATGACCATTGGACTGCCAAGTCAAAGGTCTCGAGTTCGAATCCAAGGCACGCACCTCTGTCTATTCGAAGTCATGTGCGTATTAACAATTAATTATCACTCGCTTAAACGGTGAAGGAAAACATCGTGAGGAAACCTGCATGCCTTAGAGATTTTCTTGACGGCATGTGAAGTCTGCCAACCCGCAGTAGGCTAGCGTGGTGGACTATAGCCTAATCCCTCTTGTTCTGAGAGGAGACCCCTGCCCAGCAGTGGGACAATGAAATGGGTTGATGATGATGTGTGATGAAGCCGAAATAACGTAGCATAGGCGTAACCGGCGTAACTCACACAATTTCAATAATCTTCACTGTAAAACCATGGAATTATGAAGCTATTTTTATTTTAATCACAAGATGTACACCAGGCTACACGTCAAGCTATACAAAATCATTTTAGAATGACCTCCCACGTAAAGGTTTTTTTTTACAGCTGCTTTAGGAATAATACAATAATTGCCAGTCAACAAAAGACTTAGGTATACAGGCAGCTACCGACAGCTGTCTTGATATACAATATGTTATTAATAATTATACGCCAAAACGTGTCATATGAAGGCTGCTAACAAAACGAGCATTTCGACACGTTGTCAAAACACATATATAGCTAGCTGCCTGTATACCTAACTCTTCTGTTGAATGTACTACGCGGTTAGTTAAAAAATAATAATAATAATTACCAATCAATACTATGTTCCCATTTGACCAGGTCGGACAACATCGCTGTTTCTGTTGATACCGGGAATTCCACCTTAGGGTATAGTACGTCTACTTGAGGATTTAATCCATTTAGATATAATCTGAAAAAAAAAAGTTTTGAAGCTAAGGCGGTTCGTCTCGCCTTAGACACCAGTGGTAGTGTACTAACATACCCTCATGCCTGTATTTCCCGAAGGGTGAGGCAGAGATGTACTAATGTAAACCCACACTTCGCCATGTGGCATATGTGGTAGGTAGGTGTGGTATCTATGGATAGGTCTTCAAAAATGATATTGAGGTTTCTAATATAATTTTTTTTCTAAACTGAACAGTTTGCGCGAGGGACACTTCCAAAGTGGTAAAAGGTGTGTCCCCCCCTGTAACTTCTAAATTAACAGAATGATAGAACTAAAAAAAAATATATGGTGTACCTACATTACCATGTAAACTTCCACCGAAAATTGGTTTGAACGAGATCTAGTAAGTAGTTTCTTTTAATACGTTATAAATGGTAATGGTACGGAACCCTCCGTGCGCAAGTCCGACTCGCACTTGGCCGGTTTTTTTGTAATCAATAAACTCTGAAACTACTCAACCGATTTTAATAATTCTTTCACTATTAGAAACCTGCAATATTTCCGATTATCATAAGCTATAATTATTATCGCGTGGGAAAACCAGGATCCTATGCTAGTGAAACTGTTATCGACTCACTTATATTATTGTTACGAAGACAGTAATTATGACTTACTTTCCAACAGCTTGTAATAGGAAACCCACGGGATCCGAATGTTCACGTTTTGTTAGAGCTATGTTGACACACTTGGTATGCGACCTCTTTACAATAGCTTGCAGAAGACCATGAGGCGCTATTTCAATCATAATTGCATCTTCAGGTATCAATGTTGCACCCTCTTCAAACAACACCGGGTTCTATGTAAAAAATAAGTTAATGGTTTAAAATTACCGTTACCAAACCCTTAGAAACCAAAAATGCTGGAAATCAAATTTTATATCTATAGGCCGACCGTTTAACTCGCGTATCGCCTGCGCGATAAGAAGGGAGCGGGGAGAGATGTTAGCGGATGGGTGAAAGAGGTGCGCGGAGCAGAGAGCTTACGTCAAGTGCGGCAGTGCGCTGGCTGTGCTCACAGCGCGCGGTTGGTATTTTTGTTACGGACGCTTGGACATTAACGCACAAGGTATACGACTGCCAAGATAAATCTCAAGATGAATCGCTCTTCCAGTTTTGCGAACAAAATTAACAAGCAAGCTAAACAAATAGCATACAATGTATATTCCTTTTTTAAAGCCAGAAAACAAGATCATAATTCTACAGAGTATCTTGAAGACGTAAACCTAAACAAACTTGTTGCTAAAGCTACAGGACTTTCGGTGACTACCATATATAAAATAATAAAAGAAGGAAATGAACTGAAAGATGAACAAAATAATGTAAATTTTAAATCACCAAAAAAAATCAAACAAAACCGAAAGAAAAAAATTTAAGTTGACAGTTTAACAGAGGGCGTCGTTAGAAGAAAAATAACTCAATTTTATACGGTTTTTAAGAAGGTTCCTACGTTAAAAATTTTGAATGCGAAACTCAGAGAAGAAGGAATTTTAAATTGTGGCTGAGAATATTTGAGAACATTTCATAAACTTGGCTTTCGATTTAAGAAATGTCAATCAAAAAGAAAATTACTGATTGAACAACCAAACATCGTATCGTGGCGGTGGCATTATCTTAATGCGATAAAGAAGCACAGAAGAGATCAAAGAAACATTGTTTACCTCGATGAAACATATGTCAATTCGTCATTAAATGTACCAGCGTGTTGGCAATCCAATGAAGGACGAGGGGTGCTGTCGCATATTGGCAAAGGGCCACGTTTATTTATTGTACATGCTGGTGGACAAGCCGGATTTATCGATGGAGCTCTTTTAATTTTTAAATCCAAAAGCAAAACCGGAGATTATCATAGCGATATGAATTTTGTATACTTCAGCAAATGGACTAGAGAAAAGCTATTGCCAAATTTACCGCCAAGCTCAGTTATTATTATGGATAATGCCGCATACCACTCGGTACAAGAGGACAAAAAGCCTACAATGACATCCACAAAAGCCACCATGCAGACCTGGCTGCAAAGACACAATGTTGAATTTGATACGTCTTTAAGAAAATGTGATTTATTGAATTTAATTAAACAACACGCGACAGAAAATACTTACAAAATAGATTAAATTTTAAAGGCAGACATCATCATTCATCATTCATCCAGACTTGAACCCAATCGAATTGGTTTGGGGGGATATCAAAGGACAGCTCGCAAAAATTGAAATTGATTCTAATTTAGACAAAAAGAAAAATACACTGGAACAGTTATTTGCCGAATTCTCTGTAGAAAAATGGGTTAACTGCGATAAACATGTACAAACTATTGAAGATGAATATTGTCTGCACGATCGCATCGTTGATGAAGAGATGGACCGATTTATTATTAATTATTTGCAAGATTCTGACTCGTCAAGCTACTCAGACAGTGATGATGATTCAAGCGATATGGATATAAGTGACGAATAGTCCTATATTTTTTTTATCTGTGGTTAAATATTTCTTAAACGGAGTTAATTATTGTTTTATGATTTTGTACCTATGAAGCTATTATAAAATATTTGTAAAACTTAAAAATAAATACTTAAAAAAGATACTTATTATTTTATTCTTTACCAACAATGTCTATCTCGAGATAAATCTTTGGATTATTGACTCCGTGTGTAGCGTTACTCGCCCCCGCTCCCTTCTTACCGCGCAGGCGATACGCGAGTGAAACGGTCGGCCTAATTATATTAATCGACTTGTAAAAGTGTCTTTAAAAGATCTATTTACAGAAATAAATATCATTTCATTTCAATATAGTATAATACAAACCGGATGCCTTTCCTGAGAGTCGTCAGAGGTGTACTAATGTAGAACCACAGTTCGCCGGTGTGTTTTAAGTCGCATGCAATAGGCGAGCATATTTAACATTAACTGGGCAGACATTCTTATACCAAGCTGCTATTGAGAATTTAATTGAAAAGCCCAATAACACCTGGCAATTAATCAATATAGCAGTTACGCCTACGGCTGCTAGGGTAATGAGGTAGATACAATCATTTGTATAATGTCATAGCAAATACCGAATTTCCGGCGACAGCGACGACAAGCAATATATTTTTAATAAAGTGAAAGTAATACATTAATATAATATTACCAGTAAATTATTAGTAAAATACTCAGGACAACAGTATTTGGCGTAGTCTTGATCCCAGTTTTCCTGGGGTACTGATGTTGATATCCATTTATTACTGCGTAATTTGGGTGCTGTGATAAGTTTCTTCATGTATCGTAATAAACCCGGACCTAAAATTTCATCTTTTTGTATTAACTTTATAAAGCTGTCATTACGTCAAAAAAAACCTGTGCGATCAGAACGCCTCCTCAGGAATGAAGCTACACATAAAAAAATTAACAAGTATGACATCTGCAATACCAAAGGGGAAGCAAACTGCATTTGCTTCCCCTTTGGTATTGCCGAGCCTATTTAAGGAAGGGAAAGGAGGCAGGAGAATGATGGGAACTGAGGGAGGAAGCCATGCCAACACTACACTATACTGTAAGGTATCGGTGCATAACGTATTCTATCATGTAACTTCTACCGCAAGCCGCGTTAAAAAATAACCCTCTGGTTATAAAATAAATCCCATTTTTGTAGAAAAATGATGGATATACAACGTTAATTTTTGTTCACCCTAAAACCGAAACACCCTAACTTTAATTTGATTTGAAAAGTAAGAAAAAAACAAAATAAAGAAAAATTATTCAAAATCACCTGGTGACGAGCTCAAAAAATGTCCTAGTTTACCAATTTATATTTAATTGTAGTGATTGACCTCCCCGTTCGGTGTTTCTTGCACGGATGTTCGTAAAAAAAATATTTCTAACTTGAATAATTTTTAACATGTTTTGGGACAAAAATATATCAGAGGCTAAAAACCAATCTTTCTTGATTATTGATTCTGTTCCTGATTATTGATTCTGTTCCTGATTCTGACAAAACTATTTTCGGCTTTCAGGTAAACACAAACTAACGTTGTATATGTAGTTTAAAGATAGATGTGGCTTAGACTGTGACACCGTTACATTAAAACAATTCTAACGCCTAATGTTGTGGTGTTCATGGTGGAGAGAGTGGTTGTCTCATAAAACAAGGTGATTTAAAAAACAACGGAGAGAGTTCTCATGGATTATCTGCCCTTGCCTCCCCTATTCCTATTGTAACCATAAATGTCTATGTTATGAAATAGTGAACCTCATCAAGTGGCGAAAGTACTCACCAGCATCAGCAATATACTTCGAATGATATGCTATATTGGAGGACGCTACTTTCCTTGCAAAAATACCACGGCTCGTTATATCAGATATAAATTCATTCATAATATCCATAGGTCCTGATATAGTGGCAGATGTGGAGCTATTGTGACAAGCCACTTCGATTTCTGATGGACACAATGGAAGGACCTGTGAATAAATATATATTTATGTCTTTTATACAAGGTTATTGGTAAAATACCAGAAATCTTTTAGTAACGACTTCTTATCATCCTGAACACACATTAAACTGTTTTTTCTATTTATTAGTCTCAAACTACATCGGTACAAAAAGAGAGTACTTTGGAAAACTACAGAGTATTTTGAAGCAGCAAAACGAACACCCCAGCAACACATCAATGATTAAATGCATTTTTAACCCCCGACGCAAAAACGACGGGGTGTTATAAGTTTGTATAAGTTTGACGTGTCTGTGTGTGTGTGTATCTGTCTGTGGCATCGTGGGTCCTGAACGGATGGACCGATTTGGATTCAGTTTTTTTTTGTTTGAAAGGTGAATTAGTCGGGAGTGTTCTTAGCAATGTTTGATGAAAATCGGTCGAGGTATAAAGCAATTGTCGGGGGCTTTTTAAATTTTAAATTTGTATATTATGTCATCAAAGTAAGTATCAATTTGTTTGTCATAGATTACAAAGCTTTATTTCTTAATTTTAGTTAATCTCACGTCATTGTATCCAAGCCCAACGGCAGCCATTAAGCCACGGATGAAAGGTGTCTGAATGGAGACCAATCCTCGATAATACGATACAAGTATCATTTCTTCCGCAGTAAAACACCCGTCTGCGTAGGCGCATCCAGCTTCACCTGTACTGTGACCTAAGAAAATTATGTTAATGTAGTGAATATCTTATATATAAAATTCTCGTGTCACAATGCTAGTTACCAAACTCCTCCGAAACGGCTTGACCAATTTTTATGAAATTTTATATGCATATTCAGTAGGTGTAAGAATCGGCTACTATCTATTTTTCATACCTCTAAGAGATAAGGATTGTTCACCCCTAACATTTATTTTTTATTTTTCATAATGTGGCAATTAAAAATACATACAACCCAAAATTTTCACCCTTCTATCAACAACCCCCATTTTTTAATAGTCACTTTTATATAGAAATTTCCTAGAAATAATTTATATGGCAACAAAGCGTTTTAGACCAGTGCCGATAATTTTTTAAAACGAAAAAGTTTATAGTAGGATGAAACCCATTGGAAAAGTGTAAATACAAAAGTTGTAGGTCTCTTTATTACCTACAACTTTGCCATTTAACTTTTTTCCATAGGACTTGTAGTTTTGCCGTAAATCGAGATAAACCGTTTTTTACCCTAAACCCCCCCCCGCTCCCCCCACTTCCCGAACTTAGATCGGCCGTAATTAATTTTTGTTATATTCTCTTCCTTTTGCAATGGATTTCATCCTACTATATATTTTTTTTTCTTTTTACCATTTTCACCATTACCACCTATTTCAGCTAGTACAAATATATGAGTTTTCGAGAGACATCGCCTTAAGATGTAGAATGATGAAGAGAAATTCGATATCATAGGCGTCCGATGTACCAGGTTCGACTCATGTCTGTGATCGTATTTTTATTCACTAGCATAATATCTTTGTGGATTTTTTTTGTGAAATTATTTAATGCTACAATAATATGATAAATAAAAAGCTTATAAAGAATAAATTTAAGTAGGTAAATACATTTTCACATGCACATGAATCTTTCTTACCGATTATCACATCAGGAACTATTCCCATTTCTTTGAGTACATCAGTCAGCCCGATCTGTATGGCGCATATGCCGATCGTGGAGTTCAAAATACTGTCAAATATAGTTTTGTCTTGATCGATGAGAATCCTCATTAAATCTACACCCAGTGGTTCGAGTACCTTATTGCATCTAAAACGTATTTTTTTCATTAGATTATAATAGTTAATGGTTTCTGAGATTTACGCGAATCTCAGACATTGAAACATTTTTTTAAAAATCCTGTTATATATTTAGAAATTAAACGTATCTGTTAGTAAAGGAGTAAATTCTTGGAGAGCAGTAGAACTATCCACTGCTCTCCAAAAATTTTTTGCAATAAAATATTTCAATATTTTAGTTCCACTGCGCTCCACGAAATTTTGAGTAGGTAGAGTTAACAAAGAAAAATAATTAAGTAAGCATCAAACATTATATTAAATAAGTACAAATATATAAAATAAGAAAAAAATGCATATTAAGTAGGAACTTATGTGTTATTTTTAATATTCAGTCGTACATATACTACATACCTAACTCTTTTTAAACGTAAAAGCAATGAAAAATCTCCGTTTCGTATCAGAAAAGTTTTCTTATATCTAGAATACAAATTACAACATATTGAAAATGTTTTTTTTTTATCATTTATCTATTCAGTCATAATCACAACGTCACATCTAACAATACGTTATTCTTAAAAATAAAGTAAAGAACTAAGAAAAAAATCACAGCTTCAGATTAGAAAGTTTTCTTGAAACTACAACAAAAATACCAATGTAAGTAATCTTTACATAGTATAAAAAAAAATCGCTTCCGCTGTCTGATCGCTTAAATCTTTTTAACTTCGCAACGAATTTTAATGCAGTTTTCAGTAATAGATAGTGCTTCAAGAGGAAGGTTTATATGTACATACATATTATAGTACAGAAAAGCCAAGCGGGAGAGCCGTAGGCGGAAAGATAGTATCTATAATAAAATGAATGTTACAGAAAAATAATAAGATTTTGTATTAAGCACGGTCACGGGCAAAATAGAATACGAGTATCACACAGCATTAAAACAACCCTATGCAACTGAACATTTGAAGGACAACTGACTAGCCACGCACGTTGCAATTAACAATGAAAAAGTGTAATAAAACTATTCCCTATTCGTCGACTCCGAAGAGATAATAAACCTTATCTGACTGGCTGACTGCGTAAGCGCAGTGTTGTACATGATCCGGATCCGCACATATGAGACTCATCATGCAACATCATGCGACACTAGCGCCATCCATAGTGGCAAAAGCAAATCCACGCTGAAAAAATACTACCGATATTTTTATTTCTGTCTAACAAAGAACTTATGGTTTTTTTTTATGCTAACCCTACTTATTTTATTTAAGAGCGCTGTGGAACTATTTTGGTACTTAAATTTTTTTTTATTAATATATTTTATAAAATCTTGGAGCGCAGTGGAATGCATTCCTGGAGCGCAGTGGAACTACCCACAGTTCGCCATTATGTTTATGTCCCATGTGATAGGCGAGCCTATTGCCATTCTCCGGGCATATATCCAGACTCCAAGGTGAAACTCACTTCATAGAAAATCTCTATAACATTGCTCAATCTGGGAATTGAACCCAGGACCCTTAACGTAGCAGTCGCGTTTAGGACCACTAGAATGCAGCAGTCAATCACACCTCTTACTCACTTTTCAATTGCAGCAGCAAATATAGGAATCCGCAACAATTCAGCACCCATACCATTCCATTGTGATCCCATACCGCTGTATAAGAAGCATACAGGACGTTTGGTGCCTGAATGGAATTCAAAACTATTTCCCAAACAAACCGTTTCTTTATTTTCCTTTGTATCTGTAATGATTGTATTGTTATGTCATAATCATAATTTAAACGTTAATTCTACGTCACATTTATTTCCGTTTTCAGTTGCAATGGCTTCAATCCTAATGAGTATAATCCCACCAAAAACAGTTCATGTATAAATCGTTGCCAAGACGAGCTCAAAACATTTTCACAATTAAAAGTTATATCATCTCATTCAGAACCTAGCCATTAATCTTGAACAATTGCATGAAACAAATTGACTACTTGTTGCGCACATCACTAATAGCGGCGCCTGATGCGGTGCGCGGGAGGAACACGGTCTCGGCCCGCGCCCGGCCCCCACTCAACGAGACTCACCTACGGCAGGCGGCGCAAGCGGACGTCGCGCGCGTCTGCGTCATAGCTACCTACTCTAATATAGTGTGTTTGTAAAACCTTTATCTAAATAAATTTCTACACTACAAACTACGAGCATTCCACTCATTGAACACTACTCTAGCCTGCACACCAAATTTTAGCTTCCTACTGCAGTGAGTGAGTGTGTCAGTGAAGAAAACTTCGTATTTTATGAATCGTATTTTTGTATAAATCAGCTAGACAAACAAAACTTATTCTGAGTCATTAGTATAATAACTAGTTACTCCGACCAAAAATAAGACGAAATGCTACGGGAAAAGTTAGGCGAATAAGTGGTAAGGAAGTGCTCGGATTCCTTTTGTTGCTCGTCTAAACGGTGTGGTGTGTGGTTGTAGTAGTGCCTGCTGGCATGTCTACATGCCAGCATGAATGGGTCGGCATGACCGGGGAAGTACTACTCTCCCAGAGAGTATTGACGTCAAGTCGTAGCAGCGTTTTGTACGGTGAGTTTGAAGCGCCGGAGGCCCAATTTCTCTTTTCCCTTCCCTTTTCCTTAAAAAGGATCGGCAACGCATCTGCAACTCCTTTGGGATTGCAGATGTCCACGGGCGGTGATGACTACTTACCATCAGGTAAATCGACTGCTCGTTTGCCGAGAAATCCCACAAAAAAAACTATTACGATAATATGAAGTGTATTTGTGTAGACCCACAGTTCGTTGGTGTATTTTAGAGAAAAATCGGGACCTCTACCACTAGACCAATAAGGTAGTCTTATTATTTATTAAAAATAATACCTAATATAATGTAACTACGTCCTGTGTGACCTGGGATATCAGTTTTGTAGATATTATGAAGTAAAGCAATTTGCTCAGGATCTATTGGTTTACTCTTCAGTATATCCACCGCATGATTTACAGCAACTTGGTCTCTTCCAGATAATAGAACGAGACGGGGTATGTTCGATATGTAGCGATCATTCGACTAAAAAAAAATCAATTTAAATTAAGCCTTCAACTATTAATTTCTTGAAATCTTAAATATTATAAATCATCATGCCTATATGCCCCAAAGGCTAAGATAGAGGAGTACTAATGTAAACCCCAGTTCATCAGTATGAATAGCTTAACATTAATTAGATGACATTAACCGGAGGACACAAATACAAACTGAGCTGCTACTGAAAAATTCATTAACAACCTAATAACACACTTATCTTGACCAGGAATCGGACCCAAAACTGTAACCTAACAGCGGCGCTTACAACAACTAGACTAATGAGGCATATCACAATACTATCTCATTATTCTTTATCATAAATGTATAATGACACACCTTTTGTTTATAATGCCCCTTAAGTAGTAGGTGGTAATTAGATCCTGTGTAAGATGAACAGTTAATAGCAGCGAAGCCTCGTCCGAAATGTGTATTCTCAGTCAAAACTTGGATTTTTCCGTCGCGTACTGCAGGAATATGATCCTGGGGTTCCTTATAATGCAGGTTAGCAGGCAATTCCCCGTTTTTGTACGCCAAACAAAGCTAAAACAAAATGAAACGTATAGATCCTAATCAGTTAATATCGTTTATTGAAAACAATATTAACTGATTATACAATATTAACAGTGATAATCTAGTGATTTGACTATTAGAGAATGGAATGAGAATCAGAATCAGCATGGTATACATTGACATTTAAACGAAATACTGATTTTCTGGAGCCTATTTGGAGGAACAAGGAACCTGTCTTTATTCCTGGTATTAATATAATGGATACGATCGTATTTTGAGAATGATGTTTTTGTGTGCATACAATAGATTTTCATTAATATATTGGGAAGTAACAGTCATTATATTAATCTTCGATTTTTTTCCCTCAGTGACTAGGTCTTCACTGAGACTGAGATTATAAATTGATCGAAAAGCTCTGTAGCACGAAAAAAGTCTGAATATCGGCGGCGTTTCCCCACAACAGAATAGCATACGACATCATACTATGAAAATAACTGAAATATACTAGGCGAGCTATATCAACGTCAGTTAAATTACGTATTTTTTTCATGACATATATGCTGCAGAGCTTAGCTTCTTCGACAACTTATCTATATGTGGACCCCACTGAAGCTTAGCATCCAAATTAATGCCTAAAAAACAATGAAATGTATTATTTTATTTTTTTTCATTTGATAGAGGAGCACTACAGCTCTACCTCATTATAGTCCCTTATGAGATAAGGCAAATAATTAACATAAATCAAAACAAAAATGGGCCAAGAATTGCGCCCGTTGGAACTCCCATAGTAACGACTGACCAAGGAGATCTCTTTCCATTGACGTCCACTTTCTGAATCATATTACATAGGTACGAAGTAAGAAGATTCACAGAAGAGTTCCTAACACCGTAGAGGTATAATTTCCTGATAAGATTTTCATGAAGGACGCGATCGAATGCCTTTGAGAGTTCACGGAAAATACCCAAAGCATCAACACCGGCACCGATTGTCGAATGACCCCTTGTAAATCAAAACTGTTAGCTATGTAATAATTTATTTTGATTAACTGAAAATCAACTGAAAAGTATTAAGCAACAACATTATCCTATGCCCAGAAAAAATACTTTCTTGCTTATAACTGTTGTGGCATACCACCATAATTTTTTGAACACAGGATGATGTGCTTGCTTAATTATTATTATTTTTTTTATTTTTTTCCAATTTACTTAAACTATTCTACAATGGTGTTGCTGTACACGAAAGCCTCCACGGACTTATCTGTGTGACAGTGAGTCGTTCACTTCATTATGTGTTTGTACAATAATTTATGGGTACCTATTCAGGTGACAATTATTTGTTTGTTGTGTTATGTATATAAAACCTTTTAGATTTATGCTTAAAACTTTTCGAACTTGATTTGTATAGCGTTTGTAGATCCTCATGAAGTTTGTTTAGATAATGAGGAACCAAATATTTTTCAACTCTCATCCCATACACATTAATATAGTTCGGTAGAATGTATTTATTTTTTTGTGAGATAGTTCTTAAGAAGGTAGGTCTTGTCTTTTGAATTAGCAGATCAGGTTTATTAACTTCCAAAAGAGTAAAATATTCGACCTTATTGTAGATATCCATAATATTACAATATTTAAATAGTTCGTAGTAATTTTCCTTGTACTTTTTTTTAATGTGTTTGGGCGTGATGATTTTTAAAAGTTGTAATTGTAGTTTATAGAATATCGGCCAAGTATGTTTGATACACTACATAACTACTAAGTCCAGTCCGCTAAGGCCATGTAAAGCATTCTCAGTGCTTTATAAGGCAGTTTGTATTTTAAAACAGACAACTTACGGACAATAACGGACCTCGGCTTGTTACACACATGGTACTTTTCAGTTGGTTTTTTTTTAAACTTATTTATAGGACTCTTATCTACTAACTAGCTTTCCGCCCGCAGCTTCGCTCGCGTGGGCAACACGATTTTGACTGTTTATTTTTTTCTATTTCTGGCGGGATATTACAAATTATCTAAAATTGAGACCAAATAATTTGTTCCACTATATTATTTTATTGAAATATAAAAATAACATGTAAATTTCTTATTAATTCATTCATGTCCTTTTAGCTATTGCGATAGTCTATCATTCTGGAGGCCTCGTAGGGTCGATTTTTATGAAGGTATAAATAAATTTGCTCTCAAGACTTAAAATTGCACTTCTTTCTATACCACATTTATGGCTTTTCTGTCTGGTATCAAAATTACCAGACTGCTATAAATACTGATTCAGTAACAGGCAAGGTAGAATTTCTTCTCTTTCTTTCTTCTTAAATCTATGTCTACCAACCTTAATGACTCACCCTGAAATTTATTTATAGTAATTGCAAAGGTAAGATGTTAAGGGGGAAACGTAATTGTTCTTAAAAACATAGTTGGAGGGTAGCAAATGTATTCGAGGTATGAAAACTGAATCCCCTCAAGCACATCCAGTAATCACAGTGACCTTTTTAATATTTTTGTGCACTGCTGATCAATACTCTCAGTCTAGTTCCGTTACATAGCTTAAATGGTATAAGCAGACGCAGCAGAATTACAGGTGTCCCAAGGAGGTTTAACACTGTTAAGGAACTCTACAGGATAGTAAACTGTTTCGTCCGCTTGTAGCACTGAATCCAATTTCTGAGCCCTCCAACGGTTTAAGAAGTATGTAATTAATAGCAGCTGAACTGTTGTTTTTCGGAGTCAGTATTGCACGTTTGCACATCCAATCTTTAGACTTCGTATGTATATTAGAAAAATCAGGATACATTCTAAGATCAATTCATCTATCATAGTCACCTGTCACTACTGTATTCAGAAGATATGGTATACATATTCAAATTTTATAATCTCCATTTCCTATTTTAAGTAATAGCTCAGAAAACTTTCCAGCAGACGCATCTCTCTCGTATTCCTTTTTATATAATCATTACGATGACGATGGATGATGACTTCGTCTGCTCGGGTTCCTCTAGGTACAACAGAATCTGACGGAATACCCCTGCCAGCAACACAGTAACTCCACCCATCACTCAATTGCTGCCTCTAAGAAGGGTTCTATGGTGTGCCTCTCAATTCCACTTTTGTGTGCCATAGAAAGCATTTTACATGTTTATCAACCAACGTTTCTTGAGTAAAATCAGATTGAG